>CM061751.1:116156205-116786205 GCA_030979885.1 Lolium multiflorum | reverse complement strand
GACGTTGCGGGATGACTGGGTGATCTGGAGCGTCCATGAGCGGGATCGGGCGGTGGAGAGCATGAAAACGCTGAGAAGGGGCCTAGCTGGTTACATTTTACTGTTACTTAATATGTCTTGAAATCAAATTTTATAATTATTGTTAAAAAAAATCAGAAAATGGAGTGGAATAGGCACCAACTAAATCAACAAGAATTGGAGGTGCAAGAAGTCATGAGAGTTCACCGCGAAGAGGGAGTATACCCCTCTTACTACCCATGCGTTGATTTTATGAGGAATGCAGGAATCTTGCGAGATGTTCAAAATCTGATTTCTAATGCAGGGTTGGAAGGTTTTGTGGTTGGTGAACCTTACTGATACGTCTCCGACGTATCGATAATTTCTTATGTTCCATGCTACTTTATTGATGATACCTACATGTTTTATGCACACTTTATGTCATATTCGTGCATTTTCTGGAACTAACCTATTAACAAGATGCCGAAGTGCCAGTTCCTGTTTTTGCTGTTTTTGGTTTCAGAAATCCTAGTAACGAAATATTCTCGGAATTGGACGAAATCAACGCCCGGGTTCCTATTTTGCCCGGGAAGCATCCAGAACACCCGAGAGTCGCGGGCCCACCTGGCCCCGGATGATAGCCGGCGCGGCGCACCCCCTGGCGCGCGGCCCTATGGTGTCGTCGCCCCTTTGACCTTCCTGCGCCCTTTCGCCTATTGATGTCTACGGGAGCTTCTATTCTTGTACAGGTGTTGGGCCTCCAAGAAGAGGTTTGTAGAACAGCAACAAGTTTCCCTTAAGTGGATTACCCAAGGTTTATCGAACTCGGGAGGAAGAGGTCAAAGATATCCCTCTCAAGCAACCCTGTAATCACAAAGCAAGAAGTCTCTTGTGTCCCCAACACACCAAATACACTTGTCAGGTGTATAGGTGCACTAGTTCGGCGAAGAGATAGTGAAATACAAGTAATATGGATGTATATGAGTGGTAATAGCAATCTGAATAAAATATGGCAGCGAGTAAACATGCAACAAAACAGTAAACAAACGGAGATTCGATGCTTGGAAGCAAGGCCTAGGGATCCTGCTTTCACTAGTGGACACTCTCAACAATGATCACATAATAGGACTACTCTACACTCTTTTGTTGGATGATGAACACCACTAACTGTGTAGGATTACACGAACCCTCAATGCCGGAGTTAACAAGCTCCACAGTATTCGATATTCATGTTTAAGTAACCTTAGAGTGCAAGATAGATCAACACAATTACACCAAGAACTAACATAGCATGCACACTATCACCATCACGCCATGAAGGAGGCATAGATCACGTCAACACTATCATAGTAATAATTAACTCCATAACCTACAAGAGATTATGATCATAATCTACGCCAAGTACTAACACGGATGCACACACTGTCACCATTACACCGTGAAGGAGGAATAGAGTACTTTAATAACATCACTAGAGTAGCACATAGATAATATTCAACTAGATCACATAAAGAGAGATGAACCACATAGCTACAGCGGAGCCCTCAGCCCCGGGGGTGAATTACTCCCTCCTCATCATGGAAACAGCGATGGCGGTGAAGATGGCGGTGGAGACGGCGGTGGAGATGACTCCGGGGCAATTCCCCGTCCGGCGGGGTGCCGGAACGAGACTCTGTCCCCGAATCTTGATTTCGCGATGGCGGCGGCTCTGGAAGGTTTTCTCGGGTCTCGTCTTCTCTGTCGGTGTTTTTAGGTCAGGGACGACTAAATAGGCGAAGAGACGGAGTCGGAGGGGCCACGGGGTGCCCACACCACGGGGGCGCCCCCCTGGCGCGCCGGGGTGTGGTGTGGGGCCCCCTGGCTCCCCTCTCGTCCTTCTCCGGTGCTCTGGAAGCTTCCGGGAATTATAAGGTCCTCGGTCTTGATTTCGTCCGATTCCGAAAATATTTCTTTACTAGGATTTATGAAACCAAAAACAGCAACTGGCCTTTCGGCATCTCGTCAATAGGTTAGTTCCGGAAAACGCATAATAATGACATATAATGTGTATAAAACATGTAGGTATCATCAATAAAGTAGCATGGAACATAAGAAATTATAGATACGTTTGGGACGTATCAAGCATCCCCAAGCTTAGTTCCTACTCGCCCTCGAGTAGGTAAACGATAACAATGATAATTTCTTAAGTGACATGCCATCATAACCTTGATCATACTATTGTAAAGCACATGAGATGAATGCAGAGATTCGAAGCAATGATGAAGATAATGAGTAAACAAATGAATCATATAACAAAGACTTTTCATGAATAATACTTTCAAGACAAGCATCAATAAGTCTTGCATAAGAGTTAACTCATAAGCAATAAATTCTTAGTAGAAAGCTTTGAAACAACACAAAGGAAGATATAAGTTTCAGCGGTTGCTTTCAACTTTAACATGTATATCTCGTGGATAATTGTCAACACAAAGTAATATAACAAGTGCAATAGGTAAACATGTAAGAATCAATGCACACAGTTCACACAAGTGTTTGCTTCTAAGATAGAAAGAATAGGTAAACTGACTCAACAATAAAGTAAAAGAATGGTCCTTCAAAGAGAAAGCATCGATTGCTATATTTGTGCTAGAGCTTTGATTTTGAAAACATATAGAGAGCATAAAAGTAAAGTTTTGAGAGGTGTTTGTTGTTGTCAACGAATGGTAGCGGGTACTCTAACCCCCTTGCCAGACAAACCTTCAAAGAGCGGCTCCCATTTTATTTTTATTTTTGTGTGGCACTCCTTCCAACCTTTCTTTCACAACCATGGCTAACCGAATCATCGGGTGCCTGCCAACAATCTCATACCATGAAGGAGTGCCTTTTTATTTTAGTTTTATTTAGATGACACTCCTCCCCACCTTTGCTTTCTCAAGCCATGGCTAACCAAATCCTTCGGGTGCCGTCCAACAATCACATACCATGGAGGAGTGTCTATTTTGTTAATTAATTTGGGACTGGGAATCCCATTGCCGCTCTTTTTGCAAAATAGTGGATAAGCGGATGAAGCCACTAGTCCATTGGTGAAAGTTGCCCAACAAGATTGAAAGATAAACACCACATACTTCTTCATGAGCTATAAAACATTGACACAAATAAGAGGTAATAACTTTTGAATTGTTTAAAGGTAGCACTCAAGAAATTTACTTTGGAATGGCGGAGAAATGTAGTAGGTAGGTATGGTGGACACAAATGGCATAGTGGTTGGCTCAAGGATTTGGATGCATGAGAAGTATTCCCTCTCGATACAAGGTTTAGGCTAGCAAGGTTATTTGAAGCAAACTCAAGTATAAAATGGTGCAGCAAGACTCACATATAAACATATTGTAAGCATTATAAGACTTTACATCGTCTCCTTGTTGTTCAAACACCTCAACCAGAAAATA
Organism: Lolium multiflorum; assembly: GCA_030979885.1. Lineage (NCBI taxonomy): Eukaryota > Viridiplantae > Streptophyta > Magnoliopsida > Poales > Poaceae > Lolium > Lolium multiflorum. Next base: position 116,782,783 of record CM061751.1, on the reverse strand, counting down.
TCTAGACTTAGAGAGACCAATCATGCAAACCAAATTTTAACAAGCTCTATGTAATTATTCATTAATGGGTACTAGGTACATGATGCAAGAGCTTAAACAAGATCTATATGAGCACAACAATTGCCAAGTATCACATTATTCAAGACATTATACCAATTACTACATGTAGCATTTCCCGTTTCCAACCATATAACAATTAACGAAGCAGTTTCAACCTTCGCCATGAAAATTAAAAGCTAAGAACACATATGTTCATACGAACCAGCGGACGTGTCTCTCTCCCAAACAATCATTTATTTAAACAAAAACAAAAACAAAAACATACGACGCTCCAAGTAAAGTACATAAGATGTGACCGAATAAAAATATAGTTTCAAGAGAAGGAACCTGATACTTTGTCGATGAAGAAGGGGATGCCTTGGGCATCCCCAAGCTTAGATGCTTGAGTCTTCTTGAAATATGCAGGGATGAACCACCGGGGCATCCCCAAGCTTAGACTTTCATTCTTCTTGATCGTAGTATATCATCCTCCTCTCTTGACCCTTGAAAACTTCCTTCACACCAAACTTCAAGCAAACTCATTAGAGGGTTAGTGCATAATCAAAAATTCACATGTTCAGAGGTGACACAAACATTATTTTCACTTCTGGACATTGCATAAAGCTACTGGACATTAATGGATCAAAGAAATTCATCCAACATAGCAAAAGAGGCAATGCGAAATAAAAGGCAGAATCTGTCAAAAACGAACAGTCCGTAAAGACGAATTTAAAGATGGCACCATACTTGCTCAAATGGAAAAACTCAAAACTAATGAAAGTTGCGTACATATCTGAGGATCACGCTCGTAAATTGGCAGATTTTTATAATTTTCTACAGAGACTTGTGCCCAGATTCGTGACAGACACAATGCTGTTTCTGCGCAGCGATCCCAAATATAACATCAACTTTAACATAGAAACTTTACTTGGCACAAAAACATGATAAGAGAGGTTGCTACAGTAGTAAACAACTTCCAAGACACAAATATAAAACAAAGATTGCTGTAGTAAAATAAACACATGGGTTATCTCCCAAGAAGTTCTTTCTTTATAGCCATTAAGATGGGCTCAGCAGGTTTAATGATGCACTCGCAAGAAATATTTTGAAGCAAAAGAGAGCTTCAAGAGGCAATTCAAAACACATTTAAGCCTAACATGCTTCCTATGCAGAAGAATCTTATACACAAATGAATTCATGAAGAGCAAAGTAACAAGCATAAGAGGATAAAACACGAGTAACTTAAAGATTCTCAACATAAAGAGGGGAAACTTAATATTATTAAGATGCATATAACCATATTTCCCTCTCTCATAATAACTTTCAGTAGCATCATTGATGAAATCCACAATATACCCGTCACTTAAAACATTCTTATCATGGTTCATATGCATAGAAGTATCATTAATTTTGGCATAAGAAGAGTTATTCTCATTAATAGTAATTGGAGCAAGATTATTATCAAGAATTTGAACATGGTAAACAAGTTGCATATTAAAAGAATTGTTTTTGGTAATCCAATCATGACTATGACAAGTTTCATAAGGATAGTTATAACCTATATCATAGCATTCTTTATAATAATCATCAAAGATCGGAGGCACAGTGTCATCATAAGAAATAGAATAGTTATCTTTCACAGTCGGTTTATCTATGACCATACCATCATTGTTATTAGAAGGAGATGTATCAAGAACATAATGACCAGTAGCAAAAGGATTTTCAAACACCTCCTCCCCAAGCTTAGAGCTTTCTATATCATTATGGGAGGAAGCATGGATAGCACTGACACTATGGAAATTATTATCATTTTCAGAATTAGTTTCCCAGAGATTTGTAATATCAAAAGTAGTATGCTCATTCAAATCATGATCGCTAATGTATGTAAAGGGCATAGGAAGATCATCGTATTCAGATTCATTATCACAATAATCATTAGGAGCAACATACTTACGGTTACCTAGCGTTATCTCATTCACGCGGGGATACGCCGTTACCTCTTTCTTTTTATTCTCCTTCTTCTTCTTCTTCTTCTTCGTTCCCTTCTTCTTCTTCTCTTCTTCCCTCTCCTCGCTTCCTTCTTTAGGAGGAAGAGGCTTGAAGGGTGGCTTGTCCGCATAACCTGATTTACTTTTAGAAACAATAGAAGAAACTTGGGAGGATCCCTCCTTTTCATTAATTAATTGAAAACACACAGCGGTCCTATCATATTTTGGCAAGGTGTCATCTTCTAAAATATTCTGTATGTAAGTATTTGTATGGCAATTATTAATGCAGTAAGAAAGACAACCATGCAGGACATCATCAATATCAAGATCGTTAATATTTAACAAAGAAATTTTTCTTGATAACTCTTCACACTTCAAAAATAAGGTAAGTTCATCATGCTGATTAGGAATAATTTCATCATCACAATACAAATTTGCAGCACTCATGGGGTTCGAATTATCATTGGAGGAACATTGAAAATTAAAATGACCAACTCTATGGCAAAGTTCACAAATAAAAGGATAGAGGGCACACACTTTTTCTCCAAGATCATCTAGAGCTCTAGACCACTTTCTAGTTTTTTCATTCTGTGATGGATACAATATTCATCTTCTATTTGATTAATTCCACAAGGTCTATGTATTCCACAAAAATTAACATGCTTATAGGAAATAGCATTCTTAGGAGTTTGAGCACGCTTATTGCAATCATTAACAACAATTTCATTCTTCATGCAAGCGTCTTTAAAAGGTTCATGATACTTATCAAAATTCTTCCTAGGCAATTCAATATGAGAAGCAAAAGCTTTATAAAGATTTGCAGCAACTTGAGAGTCAAGACCATAAGTAGCACTCATATTTCGAAATTTACCACTATCCATGAAAGTTTCAATGCATTCATAATCATAATTTATACCTGACTCTTTACCTTTGTCGTTCTCCCAATCTTCAGCGTTCTCCTTAATCCGATCAAGAAGGTCCCTTTTAAACTCTTCTTTATTGCTCGTGAATGATCCAGAACAAGTAGTATCCAGCAAGGTCTTATCTTGAAAAGAAAGTCTTGCATAGAAATTATCAATGATGATATTACCTGGAAGCTCATGATTGGGGCATTTGAGCATTAAAGTCTTCAATCTCTCCCATGCTTGGGCAATACTCTCTCCATCATGAGGCCAAAAATTATATATATGGTTTCGATCTTTGTGAATTTCACTTGGAGGATAGAACTTGGAATAAAATAGAGGCACAATATCCTTCCAATCAAGAGAGCGCCCGTCCTTCAGCAGTTTATACCAATGCGCCGCTTCACCAGATAGCGACATAACAAATAATTTCTTCCTAACTTCATCCATTGAAATACCTGCACACTTGAATAACCCGCATAATTCATGCAAAAACAGTAAATGATCTCCAGGATGGACAGTTCCATCCCCTTCATAGCGGTTATCCATAACACGTTCAATAATTTTCATAGGTATTTTATACGGAATACTTTCAGCAGGTGGATTTAAAATATCAGAAGCATCATTAGAGTTATCGCATATGGGAGATAAAGCATCATCAGAGCAAAATATTTCTTCTAAAGCGGAGGAGCAAAAAAGATTATTTTTATGTAAACTAGCTTCCCCAAGCTTAGACTTCTTCATAGCATTAGCAGTAATTGCATTCATACCAATAACATTGCTATTATCATGCAAATAAGGCTCCATAGGTTTTTTAATTTTCGCATCAAACAATTCTAAATTAGGAAAAAGATTAAAAAGCTCACCAATTTTTTTGTTGTTTTCCATTATGCCTAGCTAGTGAAAATAAAAACAAGAAACAAAAAGATGTAATTGCAAGGATCTAAAGGAAATAGCTTGAGCACACACAATGGTGCCGGAAAAGTACGTTACCTGGAAGAAGTATGAGTGCCTTTTACCTTACCTCCCAGGCAACGGCGCCAGAAAAGTGCTTGATGTCTACGGGGCTTCTATTCTTGTAGACAGTGTTGGGCCTCCAAGAGCAGAGGTTTGTAGAACAGCAGCAAGTTTCCCTTAAGTGGATTACCCAAGGTTTATCGAACTCAGGGAGAAAGAGGTCAAAGATATCCCTCTCAAGCAACCCTGTAATCACAAGCAAGAAGTCTCTTGTGTCCCCAACACACCAAATACACTTGTCAGGTGTATAGGTGCACTAGTTTGGCGAAGAGATAGTGAAATACAAGTAATATGGATGTATATGAGTGGTAATAGCAATCTGAATAAAATATGGCAGCGAGTAAACATGCAACAAAACAGTAAACAAACGGAGATTCGATGCTTGGAAGCAAGGCCTAGGGATCCTGCTTTCACTAGTGGACACTCTCAACAATGATCACATAATAGGACTACTCTACACTCTTTTGTTGGATGATGAACACCACTAACTGTGTAGGATTACACGAACCCTCAATGCCGGAGTTAACAAGCTCCACAGTATTCGATATTCATGTTTAAGTAACCTTAGAGTGCAAGATAGATCAACACAATTACACCAAGAACTAACATAGCATGCACACTATCACCATCACGCCATGAAGGAGGCATAGATCACGTCAACACTATCATAGTAATAATTAACTCCATAACCTACAAGAGATTATGATCATAATCTACGCCAAGTACTAACACGGATGCACACACTGTCACCATTACACCGTGAAGGAGGAATAGAGTACTTTAATAACATCACTAGAGTAGCACATAGATAATATTCAACTAGATCACATAAAGAGAGAGATGAACCACATAGCTACAGCGGAGCCCTCAGCCCCGGGGGTGAATTACTCCCTCCTCATCATGGAAACAGCGATGGCGGTGAAGATGGCGGTGGAGACGGCGGTGGAGATGACTCCGGGGGCAATTCCCCGTCCCGGCAGGGTGCCGGAACAGAGACTTCTGTCCCCCGAATCTTGATTTCGCGATGGCGGCGGCTCTGGAAGGTTTTCTCGGGTCTCGTCTTCTCTGTCGGTGTTTTTAGGTCAGGGACGACTAAATAGGCGAAGAGACGGAGTCGGAGGGGCCACGGGGTGCCCACACCACAGGGGGCGCCCCCCGGGCCGTGCTGTGGGGTGGGGCCCCTGGCTCCCCTCTCGTCCTTCTCCGGTGCTCTGGAGCTTCCGGGAATTATAAGGTCCTCGGTCTTGATTTCGTCCGATTCCGAAAATATTTCTTTACTAGGATTTCTGAAACCAAAAACAGCAGGAAAACAGCAACTGCGGCCTTTCGGCATCTCGTCAATAGGTTAGTTCGGAAACGCATAATAATGACATATAATGTGTATAAAACATGTAGGTATCATCAATAAAGTAGCATGGAACATAAGAAATTATAGATACGTTTGGGACGTATCACCTATATAAAGCCCCTGCGTCGAAAACCCTTACGGAATAAGCCACGGTACGCGAAACCTTCCAGAGCCGCCGCCATCGCGAAGCCAAGACGGGGACAGGAGTCTCTGTTCGGCACCCCGGACGGGGAAGTGCCCCCGGAAGGCTTCTCCATCGACACCGCTGCCATCTCCACCGCCATCTTCATCACCGCTGCTGCTCCCATGAGGAGGGAGTAGTTCTCCATCGAGGCTCGGGGCTGTACCGGTAGCCATGTGGTTCATCTCTCTCCTATGTGCTTTCAATACAATAATCTCATGAGCTGCCTTACATGATTGAGATTCATATGATGATGCTTGTAATCTAGATGTCATTATGCTAGTCAAGTGAGTTTTACTTATGTGATCTCCGGAGACTCCTTGTCCCACGTGTGTAAAGGTGACAGTGTGTGCACCGTGTGGGTCTCTTAGGCTATATTTCACAGAATACTTATTCATTGTTATGAATGGCATAGTGAAGTGCTTATTTATATCTCTTTATGATTGCAATGTGTTTTGTATCACAATTTATCTATGTGCTACTCTAGTGATGTTATTAAAGTAGTTTTATTCCTCCTACACGATGTAATGGTGACAGTGTGTGCATCCGTGTTAGTACTTGGTTTATGCTATGATCATGATCTCTTGTAGATTGCGAAGTTAACTATTGCTATGATAATATTGATGTGTATTATTCCTCCTACATAAGCATGAAGGTGACAGTGTGCATGCTACGTTAGTACTTGGTTTAGTCGTATTGATCTATCTTACACTCTAAGGTTATTTAAATATGAACATTGAATTGTGGAGCTTGTTAACTCCGGCATTGAGGGTTCGTGTAATCCTACGCAATGTGTTCATCATCCAACAAGAGAGTGTAGAGTATGCATTTATCTATTCTGTTATGTGATCAAAGTTGAGAGTGTCCACTAGTGAAAGTCTAATCCCTAGGCCTTGTTCCTAAATACTGCTATCGCTGCTTGTTTACTGTTTCTGTGTTACTACTGCTGCGTTACTACTGCATTTTACTTCCCGCAATATTACTACCATCACGCCCGCCAAGCTATTTTCGGCGCCATACTACTGCTCATATTCATTCATACCACTTGTATTTCACTATCTCTTCGCCGAACTAGTGCACCTATTAGGTGTGTTGGGGACACAAGAGACTTCTTGCTTTGTGGTTGCAAGGTTGCATGAGAGGGATATCTTGACCTCTTCCTCCCTGAGTTCGATAAACCTTGGGTAATCCACTTAAGGAAACTTGCTGCTGTTCTACAAACCTCTGCTCTTGGAGGCCCAACACTGTCTACAAGAATAGTTGTTGGTGAACCTTACCAATATGCAAAACTAACCATGTCGGTGGTGCAGGATTTTGAATTCAATTGGTCCCAAACTAACCCCATGGTTCGATACAAAATTTATAATAAAACTGTCAACTTGCCCTTTGATGATTTTTGTGCAGCAATTAGAGTGCCACAATGGGGATCATGCGAGAAGGTTAGGGGACTGCCGCAGGAGCTCTTGAGTCTATACAAGATGATTTGTCAAGGGAGAAGCTTCTCCGATGATAGTGGTAAAATCAGTAGTATTCAACTCCCAGCTATTCGCTACTTTGCTTATTTCATCACAAAGTGTGTTCTTGCTAGAAAGAATGCAAATAAGTTATCTATCCAGGATTTGGCTTTCCTAGCTGCTGCATTGCAAGGTGATAGGACTTATAATTTGGGTGCTTTGATAGCCTATAGACTTGCTACTAACCGTGAGAAGGGAGGAATTTGTGGAGGTCTCATCGCCTCTCGTTTATTAGCTATGCATGGTGTAGAACCTCACCATCTTGATATTCAGCTCTCCATAGAGAAACTTGACATTGTTTCCATGATTAAACATGACTTTGTTTCTGATTTGTCTAATTTGAGTAACCTGTTTTATAAGGTAACATTCTATAAGAAAAATTGGAGAACAACTAAGAAAACTGAAAAGCTAGTAGGATTGCCTGCACCTGCTTTGTTTAACCTTGATTCCAGGAAAAATTGGTCGGTCACGGAAAATGAACTAAATGCATACATAGAAGGGGAAGGCCATCATGCAGGGGACGGCACGGAGGAGGCCGAGGAACACCTCGACTCATCATCCGATGCAGCAAGCTCTTCACATCAACATTATGGTCATGTGGAGCCTTCCACCCTTTTCTTCTGCACAGGGATCCTATTATGACCACGCCATGTATGATCCACCGTCGTGGAACCCTGACCCTCGCTGGGGTTGATCTCCACTTAGGCCAAAAGCCTAAGCTTGGGGGGAGGTATGCCGGCATCACTCATTCATTGCATATTACAATTGCTGGATACTTGTATATACTTGTTTAGCTTCTTAAAGTGGTTTCTAATGAGAGGGAGATGATATTTGGGGAAGTGCTGTCTAAAAAACAGATTCTGGGCTGTTACTAAAAAAATTCCTGTGTGCAGCCAGAACGTTATTTAGAGCTGCCAATTTTTGTGCATGTTCCCCAGGTTGTTATCTAACTTTCATTAGTTGAACACTTTTCGAGCTGAGCAGCGGAAGATTTTCGTAAAAATCGATTACTGTACTGCTGTCAAGTTTTGGCAGATTTCTGCCATCTTGCTTTTCTGTGTTTCTTTTAGTTTTCATTCTCTTGTTTTTGCTTTGTTTCTTTCCTAAAACACAAAAAGACCAAAAATATTTCTGTTGTTTCTCTTCACCATTTGGTTATTTGGTTCCTTGCTCTTAGTTTACTTTATTTGCTATCGTTGGTTTGCTATGAGAAAATCCAAAAAGATTTTGCTTTGTTTGCTTGTTTCCTTTTGTTCTTATTTCTAACCCGAAAACACCAAAAATATTTGTTGTTCTTCTTTGGTTTTGTAAAGTTTATTAGGGAGTTCAGCGGTCTCCGGTGGTTGGAGCTTGGTTTCATTCCATATTATTATTCAAGCCACACAAGTGAAAGGCAATAATGACGATCTACGGCAACTTGACTGTGGTGAGAGGCTGGTATGAACTCTATTTGTTTTCATTTTTGTACATATACTCATCCATGTGAGCATGCTTAGTTGTTTCATGTGAGGTATATGTCATTTAATGAAAGTCTAGTAGTTCATGATCTCTCATGATTAGTTCCAATCTATTAATAATGTGTCATGAATATTTGCTTGCATTGTTTTATTCATAGATAGGTATGACATTGTGGTATCCTCCTCTGAATAATTCACTCGAATCGACTTGGCACATGCTCACGCATGCATATGACTAAACAAAAGTCAATTAAGCCTCGATGATTTACTTTGCTTCAGAGTTCTTGTATCACTTTTATGCCTCCGTTAATTTTATTTTGTCGCAAGCATGATTATGACAGTTATTGCTCTCTTGATTGTCGCTTCCCAGTCTATTGCTAGCCTTCACTTGTACTGAGCGGGAATGCTGCTCGTGCTTCCAAATACCTTAAAACCAAGTTGTTCCAAAGTGTCCACCATAAATACCTATGCATGGCATTTCAAACCATTCCAAGTAAATTCTCATGTGCTACCTTTAAACCTTCAAACTACTTCTCAATTTGTGTCAATGTTTTATAGCTCATGAGGAAGTATGTGGTGTTTTATCTTTCAACCTTGTCATTTACTCCGGACAGACTTTCACCAATGGACTAGTGGCACATCCGCTTATCCAATAATTTTGCAAAAAGAGCTGGCAACGGGGTTCCCAGCCCCAATTAATTAACTTTCATCAATAATTCTCTTCACATGTTTTGCCCTGATTTATCAGTAAGCAACTTAACCTGCAAATAGACACTCCCCCATGGTATGTGAATGTTGGAAGGCACCCGAGGATTCGGTTAGCCATGGCTTGTGTAAGCAAAGGTTGGGGGGAGTGTCATCCATAATGAAACTAAAATACATGTGTAAACAAAAGAGAAGAGGGATGATCTACCTTGCTTTGGTAGAGATAACGTCCTTCATGGGAGCCGCTCTTGAGAGTCTGGTTGGCGAGGTAGTTAGAGTGCCCACTATCATTCGTTGACAACAACAAACACCTCTCAAAACAATTTTACTTCTGTTTTAAAAATGAAAAGCTCTAGCACATGTTAATCCCTGCTTCCCTCTGCGAAGGGTCAATCTTTTACTTTTATGTTGAGTCACCATCCTTTCTTTGAGCACCTTCTTGAGAGCATAAGTCATTCTTAGTATAATATGCTTGTCCCAAAATATGATCAGCTGTGGTATAACTTTGATGCTTTTATCTTTGACAATCTTTACTTCTAGTCTTTCCATGAACTTCGAGGTGCCTGGGCATTTATGTTTTGCTGTACAAATACAGGCAAGCGAGATACCACTTTATTATATTTTTCTATGAACATTGCAATCCTGCTTATGGAAGTGTTTCATGATGCTTGTTATTAGTTTGTTGGTATCTCTTTCATGCTTGACACAGCTATTAGATGACCTTATTTGCATGTATCTTAGTATGAATTGCTTAAGTACTTGCCCATGTCATGAGAATATTTACATCATATGAGCAAATGTGTTCGCACTAGTAGGAAAACCATTATAGGTGGAAACAAACTCTGTGGCGCACGAAACACACCATGCGCCACAAAAATATTTCTGTGGCGCGCCACCTTAGTGCGCCATAAAAAGTGAATGTTTCTGTGGCGCATGTGCACGTTCATGCCACAGATATGGAGATTCTGTGGCGCACCGTGGGCGGTGCGCCACAGAAAGTTTGTGGGACCCACGCTGGGTCCACCACTGCACATGGCCGAAGGAAATTCTGTGGCGCATGGTCCAGCGTGCGCCACAGAAAGTTAAGTTTCTGTGGCGCACGTTGATCCATGCGCCACAGAATTTCCTGCGGGGACCACCCCCCGGCTCACGCCACCATGATTCTGTGGCGCATGAGCTCATATGCGCCACATAAGTTCATGTTTCTGTGGCGCATATCAGCATATGCGCCACAGAAAGTGAATAGTAGATCTCACTTTTGGAGACAGCTTTCCCCCTCTTTTCTTCCACCCACCACCCTTTCCATTCTTGTCTTCTCCAACCAGCTCGTGTTGCTCCTCTCTCCCACTCTATTTTGGTCATACTTTTCTCCATTGTTGATAGCTCTAAGCCTATTTTGTGGGCATATTTGTGAGGGGAAGCCACTCCAACTTGTAGAGGGGTACTAAAAACCACAATTCTCTTTCCCTCCTCCTCCACTTTCCCTCTTGCATGGTCCATTGTTTTCTCTCCACCACCCCATCCTCTTGCTCCACCATGAGTACTATTGGATGCATGTTTTGTGTGTATGGATGATTTGTAGGTGAAGATTATTATCGCGCTCCCAGGACGGTTTGCGGTGGCGAGACGATGATGTTTATATGTGTTGAGCTTTGTGTTGTGGTTGAATGTTTGCTTGCGAAGAAGCTTATTTGTGTTGTTGGTTTGTGCCGGCGTGTGGTGCATGGATGTTTGCCGAAATGTTGATTCATTTCCATTTCGGCAAATTCTTGCACTAGCCATATGTCCTACTTTTAGGATAGGTCATGCCGAAATTTTCCGGCGATCATGCATGCATGTGTGTTTGTGCATGGTGTGTGTGGTTCTAATTAACTCTCTTTTGCTCTATATATGTATGATGCAGTCAACCATGGTCGTCCATATGAGGGAAGGACAAGTGGTTAGATACAAGGTGAACGCGAAGGCCGACATGGTTAGGAACAACATGACCCTGATAAGATGTCCGTGTCGAAAATGCGGACTCCGGCAGTGGATCGACCCTGATTCTGGACAACTGGAGGAACACCTGCTCAGGCGCGGTTTCATGCTCGGCTTCAACGAGGATCCGGCGGCAAATGTTGGTCATGAAGAAGAGGCCGACATCGGGCGAGAAGACGAAGAGTCTCCCGAACATGGTGTTCATCATGAGGAAGGAGAGGCCGATGAAGGAGATGATGATGAGGAGATGGTGGTGGAGATGCCGAGAGCAAGCAGACGCCGCTAACGTCGGCCCTGCGGGACCCTCATGTTCAAGAGCTTCTCCTGAAGGACACGGGCAACGCCAAACCTGAAGCCAAGCTGGCGCAAATGGAGGTAGACGGGATGACTCCATTGTATCCAGGGTGCCGGCCCGAGGATACACGCTTGAGTGTAACGCTCGAGTGTCTGGAGATGAAGGCGGAACACAAATGGACCGACAGCAGCTTCAGCGATAACATGAAATCCTGGCATGCTCGTCTTCCCAAGGACAACACATTGCCGACAAGTATCGACGAGGCCAAGAAAGTAGTTTGCCCACTCGACCTACCGCACGTAAAGTACCACGCATGCATCAATGATTGTGCACTTTTTCGGAATGAGTACAAGGATAGAACCACATGTCCGGTGTGCGGCCAGGGACGGTACAAGAGAGGGAACAAGAAAGTTCCTCTGAAAGTTGTATGGTACTTTCCTATCACTCCCCGTCTGCAGCGGTATTTCGTAGATCCTAAGGAAGCAAAGCTCATGCAATGGCACGCGGAAAGGGAGAAGCCCGTAGATGATCCGGAGAAGGGCAAGATCCTGACACACCCTGCGCAGGTTGCCAGTGGAATGCGTTGGACATTGAGTTCGCAGATGAGTTCGGGAGCGAACCGAGGAACATTCGTCTGGGCATGAGCACCGACGGACTCAATCCCTTTGGAAACCAGGTAGCACGCATAGCACCTGGCCCGTGTTTGTATGGCCATACAACCTCCCCCCTAGCTGTGCACAAAGCAGCGGTACGTACACATGAGTATTCTTATTCAGGGGCCAAAACAACCGGGCGTGGACATGCATCTGTATCTCGGTCTGTTGAAAGAGGAGTTAGCCACGCTGTGGCAGACGCCGGCCCGTACTTGGGACGCGTACAAAAGAGATTATTTCCCTCTCAGAGCCGCATTGCTAACGACGGTGCAGGACTATCCTGGTTACGCATATGTATCGTGCCAGGTGAACCACGGATTCAAGGCATGTGTCAAGTGCATGGATAAGACCCCGCATCTGCAGCTGCCGAAGGCTCCCGGGTCTTGTAAAACTGTGTTCCAAGGGACTCGAATGTGGCTTCGCTTCGATCACCCGTGGAGAAAACGCAAGGATCTGTTCAACGGCGAAGAGGAGCTCGGAAGAGCCCCACGACCGAGGAGCGGCGAAGAAATATCCGAGCTTTTGGAAAATTGGGAAGAGTGCCCCGCGCGGGAAAGAAGCGACCGTGGGAATCGCCGCTGCTGGGAGTATGGAAAGCGAGGTCTGTTTTCTGGACCTGCCGTACTGGGTCCTCCACACGCCCCATAGCCTCGATGTCATGCACATCACGAACGTTGCGAGAGCCTACTTGCACTCACGGTGAACATCTTAGGAGAGGACCAAGGATGGCCCGAAAGCAAGAACCGAACCTGAAATTTCTTGGTCTCAAAGAAGAACTTCATACCCCGATAGTGATGATGATGATGATGAGACGGAAACGACTCGGGGTCGCCACAAAAGGGCTAAGAAGAATGAGGTGGTGGTGCTTAAACCTGCCTGCTTCACTCTGAGCGAGGAGGAGCTCGAGAGGTTTTTCGAGTGCCTCCTAGGAGTAAAAGTTCCTCACGGTTACTCGGGGAAGATAAGCAGATATCTGGACGTAACGAAGAAGGAGGTTTAGCGGATGAAGTCTCACGACTGTCACGTGCGATGACACAGATACTTCCCGTTGCGATGCGAGGGATAATGGACGACCACGTCCGCGAGACGCTGTTTGGCCTCTGCAACTTCTTCGACGTCATCTCTAGGAAGTCCATCGGCGTTAAGCAGCTCAACAGGCTACAAGAAGAGATCGTCGAGATACTATGTGAGCTCGAGATTTACTTCCCGCCAGCGTTCTTCGACATCATGGTGCATCTGCTTGTCCATGTAGTGGATGACATCATCCACCTCGGGCCGACATTCCTGCACAACATGATGCCATTCGAAAGGTTGAACGGTGTCATCAAAGGATTCGTTCGCAACAGGGCCCGTCCAGATGGAAGCATAGCCAAGGGCTTTCTCACCTACGAGTGCATCTCCTTCTGCCAGAACTACCTAAGCACCGAGAACGAGGATGTCGGTCTGCCCACCAGGAAGCACGTCGGCAGGCTAGCAGGGTTTGGTCACCGCGAGGGCTACCGCGCAATGCATGTCGGCATCGCTGGTCGACACGCCGACTTTGACAGGGCACACCGAGTCGCGCTACAACACATAGAATTGGTCAGCCCTTGGGTGGATAAGCACAAAAGCTTAATCAAGTAGAAGTTCATCGACCTAGGACGGCCGAGGAAAACAGGGGACGTTACGAAAGAGCACAACTCCACCTTCACGGGGTGGTTCAAGAAAAGGCTACTGGAAAGTCCCGCACCGATGCCTTCTACTGAAGCGAAACTCATATTCTCCCTGTCACGGGGACCGGGCACAACGTAAGGACCTATCGGTCGTACGACATCAACGGGTATAGATTCTACACCGAGGAAAAGGACAAGAATAGCGAATATCAAAACTCAGGAGTAACTATGCTATCCTACACCGATGACAAGACTGATGTCAAGGAAAGATTCTACGGAAGGATCGAGGAGATTTGGGAACTCGACTACGTTGGAGTGACGATGCCGATGTTCCGTGTGAGATGGGCCAAGAGCGTCGAAAAAGATGGACTATATTTCACCACCATGGTTATACCCGATGCCAAATCGAAGACCCCCTCCACGAAAAATGAGCCGTGGGTGCTCGCTAGCCAAGTTGACCAATGCTTCTTCATTACCGACCCGTCAAAGCCCAGCCGTGTGGTCGTGAGGAGGGGCAAGAGGAGCATCATCGGAATGGAAGGAGAAGCCGACAAGCAAGACATCGACAAGAACGGCGATCCGAAGATCGAAGAGGAATTTGACAAGTACTTCGACAAGCCTACTACTTATTCGAAAGTAAGAAGGAAGACCACCCTACCGGCTAAAGGTTGCCCGTACACGAGAAGAAATCTCAAGGTGGCCGGGCTAAAGTATTCAACAACCGCGATGAAGAAGGGCAAGAACATTGTCAAGAAACGCTAGCTAGCCACCGAACCGAGAAGTTCATTGTGGCTTTTTTTGTGTACTATGTACTTTGGCAAAAACACATGTGTGTATATGTGTGTGTATGACACACAAGCATCCATGCATGTGTGTATATGTGTGTGTATGACACAAGCATCCATGCATGCATGTGTGTATACTTTTTTTTGAATTATCTATATTGATTAACTTGCATAACATTTATTTCTTGAATAAAACACTAGTAATGTATTAAATGAAACACTTTTAAAAATTAATAAAACACTTGGGCATATGATGCAGGGATTTAGAAATATGCCTAAGTGTCGAATTTCTGTGGCGCACCAAACGCCCCATGCGCCACAGAAATTTGAGATTCTGTGGCGCATGTTGCGTTGCGTGCGCCACAGAAATTTGACACTTAGGCATATTCCCCAATTGGCCACACAGGGGTATACGTACTATATGGCTAAGTCAGGGAATTCTGTGGCGCACCAAAGCCAACATGCGCCACAGAATCTTGAAATTCTGTGGCGCATGTTGGCTTTGGTGCGCCACAGAATTCCCTGACTTAGCCATATACGAACGGTTCGCCCTTCTTCTCCCCCAACCCTAGCACACATCATCTTCCCCAACTCATCGCCGCGCCGCCCACTGCTCAACCGCCTCGCCGCGCCCCCTGCTCAACCGCCTCGCCGCGCCGCCTCGCCTCGCCGCCGCCCGCCCCGCCGCCGCGCCGCCCGGAGGACACGGAGGAGCGCCGCCCCGCCCATCCCTCGCCGCCGCCCCCGGCTGTGATGCTCCACCCAGGTTTCGCTCGCCTGTTCTAGACTTGTAGGTGGAGAAATGTGGGTAGCATTTCGCAGTGGTGAACTGGTGATCCTTCGCTATTGCGGAGATTTTAGGTTATTTTTGGTTTCTTGGTAAATTTTAATGGTAGGTAGGACTGTAGAATAGAAGAAACGCCAGGATACAGGGATCTTTCATTCCTGTACTGAACAATTAACTCTTGTTATTCTCATCATGCATAATTGCTCACAGACCCACTGGATAAACTGTAGCACATCATTCGTTCTTTATCTAGATTTTTCTTCTTCTCAGTTTTCTTGTCTACATTTATAGGAAGAGAGAAGATAAGTAACATGAACAAAATTGTATGCATATATAGTTATCTTGTTGTCTGCCTACATGATTTACAGTGTTGAGCATTGTCATAGAAGGCACTACATTTATAGATTTAAATGAACCAGAGAGCATTGTCATAGAAGGCACACTACATTTATAGAACATGACCACAAAGCATGTTCTTGAGAGCATCTGTAGTGAACACTTTCTTGTGCATTTGAATGCATAAGTCAATTACTGTCACCAGACAATTGATCCAGGGGAGTAGTGGCAGTAGTGGTATATATCTTGATGAATATGAGGGCCAAGATTTTCCTTTTTGGTATATATCGGATATTTGATATGCTACAGTATATCTGATATGCTACAGTAAATGTATCTGAGATTTTGCATTAAGTCATTTAGTAACATTGCTTACTGAAATTATATGCTCTCATAAAATGAAGTCAGAGAAGCCAGACAATTTATCCAGGGGAGTGCATGATGTGCATCTCTGCAGTAGTTGGTGTTGTGTCTTGGATTATTCCATAGTTTTTTATTTATTTGCATGGTCTACTGAATCTCATTCAATTAATGGACTATGAAATGAAGGAACTGGATGTGGTCATAGCTACATAGCTGATATCTGATATTTGATATGCTACAGTAAATGTATCTGATATTTGATGTGCTACAGTAAATGTATCTGATATTTGACATGGTACAATTGTTTAATTTGTTGCTTGCTGTTTTCTGAGTTTTAGAGTCATCCTATAAGCTATAGAGTTTTAGAGTCATCCTATAAGCTGTTAAAATGCCCACTGGTTATAAAATGAGCAAATAAAATGAGCTAGCCATTTTCTGAGTGTGGTCAATTTGGATCAACATACTAAGAACTAAATACAACAACCAATGAACCATCTATGCATAGTCAGAGAAGTAATGGATGCATAGTTACTGGCTGGTGAGGCTTTGGTCTCAATTGCTGGTCTTCAAAGTTCAAACTTTTACCACAGACTCAAATGGTTTAAATTTTAGTGGCAGTAGGTTCAGTGGCTACATATTTTCTTCTGCCTTTTAGATCAAGCTCTGTAGCATGTATATTTCCCCTAAGTTGTCAATTCTGATGGTTATAAAATTTAGATCAAGCTCTGTAGCATGTATATTTCATCTTAGGAATCTATTAAATGTATATTTCCCCTAAGAATTTCAGTCAGAGGAGCAATTTAGTCAGAGAGAAGAATTTCAGTCAGAGGTGGTTATAAAATGAGCAAATAAAATTTTGGGTGACCCACATTTTTAGTCTGATAAAATTTTGGGTGACCCACATTTCAGTCAGAGGTGGTTATAAGAATCAAGCTCTGCTAAATTTTAGTCTGATATGCTACAGTACACACATTTTTTTTGGGTGCATTATATTGGCTGATGCTGTATATATGGCATGTATGGTTATGTTACACAATTTTAGTACTGCTGCTGTATAAGTGTATAAGTACCTCAAACATGGCAGTATAAGTGTATAAGTACCTCAAACATGGCAGTATAAGTGTACTGGAGCATGAATTATATTCATTTATCAATACTGGAGCATGAGTTATATTTATTTATCAATATTGGAGCATGAATTATAGTTTGCTTGTTGGTATACTAGAGCAAATATTGTACATGTATACTTGTTGGTATAATACTGGAGCATATGGTGCTGCTATGTGTGTACTGGAGCATATGGTGCTGCTGTGTGTGTTGCTGTGTGTGTACTGGAGCATATGGTGATGCTGTATGTGTACTAGAGCATATGATGTGATGTTTTTTGCAAGTGTATGGTGCTGCTGTGTGTGTGTATTGGAGCATATGATGTGTGTATGATGTTGGCATTTTATTATGTGAAATGTTGCAGGGACTTCAAATGAGCTGCCCATTTCTCCCGAAACGTTGATTCACTTCCGTTTCGGTTGAGAAATGGGGCTCCTATGTCCAAAAATTAGCAAAGGTCATGCCGAATTTTCCGGCCGACAATTGTACTAATAGATTTCATCCTCTACTTTATAGAAATTGCAAATATGTCGGCCGACGACAACGTGGCGCCGGCACTTCTAAGGCCGCCATGACCCTCGAAGAGGAAGCCAGAGCGGCGAACGTCGAGTTCTGGGAATTCGGCCCCTCCCAGCGACAAGAGGAGGAGGAGGTGGACTTGGCGGCGGAGGAAGTCGGAGCTGACCGTCAGATGACTGAAGCTGGGGAGGAGGAGGAGTATGAACCCACCACCGACGGCGGCGACCACACGGGGGGTGACGGCGTCGGGGAGGCTGACGGCAGCGGCAACCCGGCTGCTAAGAAGAAGAAGAAGCCGCGGAAGGATCGGAAGCCGACGGTGCTCGCCAACACCACCAGCGAGATCACATTGGTCTCCGAAAGTGGGCAACCACAGGAGCCTTTGGATGTTGCCGCTGGGTACGGCATGCAACTCGGGTGCATTGTCCGGGAAAGCATGTCGATCAACACGGTGAATCTCCGAGGTGAAGGCAATGAGCATTTGGTCGAGCTCTGCCTTCGGAAGCTTCACCGACGGTACACGTTCCCGGCGCCATACAATAACTTGGAAAGATCCAACCCGGTGAATAAATTGGCCATCACGAAGATGAGCAACGCCCTGAGCAGCTGGAAAAGCCGGGTGAAGGCCAAGATCGACAAAGGTGAAAGCTTTGAGAGTATTAAGAAGGGTGAGCCGATGCTCGATGAAGCAGAGTTCCAGATATTCAAGGAGCGGCTGGATAGCGAGGATGCGAAAGCATGGACGGAGTGGGGTAGACAAATGCATGAGCTCAACTTAGGAGCACATCACCTTGGAAGCGGCGGTTATAGAGGAAAGATTCCCATTTGGGAAAAGGAGGACGAAGAACTTGCACGTGCTGGGAAACCGAACCCATGGTTGAAAATGACGGACCTGCAGGTGAGGTACTTTGTCCGGGCCCGCTACACTCTGGACAGGACTACAATGGAATTCGTTACCGAGCATGACGACGTGAGGAAGTTCGAGGAAAAGCTGGTAAGGGAATTTACCATTGCTGCACATATTACATATATGACGTGAATGCAATGCCCTAAATGTGTTCACCCTATCCTTGTCTGCAGAACGAGCAGTTGGCGGCGGCCGATCTCCCCGAGGCCGAATCGTCGTCCCAGGGCTCGACGGAGCCGTGGGACACGCCTTTCAACAGGGCGTTGAATATCCACAAGGAGAGGCCAGTATCCAAGCCGCCGACGTCGGCTGGACGTGTCTGCGGCTTTGGTACAAGCATGAAGTTTCGCGAGTACTACAAAGAGGAAAGCAGCAAGAAGAGAAGGAGGAGCGCGATGTCATCAGAGGATAAAGCCGAGGTGGAAGAGCTGAGGAAGAAGGTCTCCATGCTCGAGGAAAAACAGGCAAACTCGATGGACAAAGAAGAGGTGGACAAGCTTTTCGAGAAGAAGCTCCGCGATTTCCTGCCCCCTCAGGTCATCGAGGGGATAGCTGCGTGGAATGCGGCCGGTCGGTTGGGGCCGATAAAAGTGCCTAGCGCCGGGGCCAGCAACTCGATCTTCAACGCGTCGCCATCTCCGGATCTGGTTACCCCGCCGCCCACCATCGCCGCGGGGCAGCCGATGGAGTTGGATGAACCGGTGCCCCCCGCTCCTGCCGAGGCTACCAAGGCGCAGCCGGCGGCGGTGGTGCTTCATAATGCACCCGAGCCGCAGAAGATTGATAGGCCGGCCGCCACTGTCTCCACATTAGCACAGCTCAACGCCATCACCAAGGTACTTAACTAATTAGTTATTCCATGCCATCTCCTTCATGCGTTTTGATACCCGGCTATCTAATTAATGATGCCCAACATTACTCAGGACACTCCTTGCGTGCTCCTTCACTGCGCGCCCGGCGGCGAGTTGAAGGATGTTGCCACGGGAATGATCATACAACCGAAGAGCACCACGTTGCACACCGTGGCTATGGACGCCAACGTCCTGAAGGTCACTTTGGGTCGGGTGTTGCCGGGGTGCGAAGACATGGACCCCCCAATACAGCCCGAGGGAGCCGACGAGCACCTGACGCTTGAGAACTGCCATGGCTATACCATGGTATGGCCAAAGACCCAGATCCGTCTTGGGGGTCGCTCCACCGGCGCCTCCTCGATCATCCGGCAGCCGATCGTCCGGCCGCCTGCTCGGAGGGCAGCTCCTCCCGTCGTCACCGCCACAACAAGCCGCCACAAGAAACTGCTGGGAGAGTCTCTGCCTCAACCGCCACCGGCGGAGCCTAAAGGCAAGGCCGCTGCACCGCTATCGCCCATCCCATCACCCAACGAAGATGACATCGATGATGATGGGCCGGTAGACGTCGATGCCTACCTCAACACCGGCGCCGACATAGATGATTTGTACATGGCGGGCGCGGATGAAGAAGCATACCGCGCTCGCGACGAACCAGCTGGCCCACCCAAGGCAACCAAACAGCGCCTGGTGTTCCGCGGCTTCTCTGAAGAGACGCCTCCGGCAGCCGATACACAAGAGCCAACCGCCGCAAACATCTTCAGCCCCAATACGCTGATCAAGAAGGTCAACGAGCAGTTTGAAGCGTCGGGGGCCGTTGCTCCGAAGAAGCCCCGTAAAAGACCTAGTAAGAACAAGGAGAAGTCTGCGAGCCAGCCACCTCCGACGATCCGTCATCGGGACTCCATGGTACCTCCCAGCAAGGATGGCTTGACCAGAATGCATGAAGCTGGCAAACCAATACTGGGTCCGGAGCTGCAACACCTCGCTTCCGGAGATATGCTGCCTCTGCAGGACAGTATCCTGGTCCTAGAGAGTATCCTTCTTAAGGACAAAGATCCAAATTACCCGGTCTTCACGGTCAGGGTGCCAAGAGATGTGGGCTTCGTCACTGATGCCCCCGCGGATATATTCTTTATAGCGTACGAGGACATCTTCAAGCTATTCCACTCGAGAAGGCTGGACTATAACTTGGTCCGCCTATTCGCGCTCAATCTGGCGATGAAGATCAAGAGAGAGAGTACCCCGGACGTCGCGATAGCGGATCCCTACTACATGCGTGAAAGCCAGTTGGCCTTATCAGCGGTGCGGGTCCGGGCTTCGTTGTACCTACAGAAGTGCTTCTTGGACAACAAGAGGAAGGACAACATCCTCTTGGCTTACTTTCCCGAGTAAGTACACATCCGCTAGCCCTGTAATAAATTTCTTTTCCATTGCTCATTTCCAACCTCGATCTTGTTCCAAATTTGTGTTGCGCAGAGACACGTACTGCGTACTCATCTCCATTGCCCCGAAGTATTCTCTTGCCACCTATTTCGACTCGGGGAGTGCGAAAAAGAAGAACTACGCCAGAATAAGGGGTGTGCTAGATGATGCTCTCGAGGGCTACTTCAAAAAGGGAGGCGCCTTCAAAGAAAAGGCGGAATGTTTCAGGGATGATGGTAAACACAAGTTCAAGCACGTGTTCGAGTTCCCCTGTGTCAAGCAGCCGGAAAACAGCACTCTGGACGCCTTCTATGTCATGCATCACCTAAAAGGGTTTGTCCGGGATAGCCAGAACTTGTTGCTGCCATCTGCTCTCCGAGGATGGGCCGAAAAGTTGGCGCGGATCAACGATGATGACCTCAGAGAAGACTTCCATGATACCAAGGTCAAGTTATCACATATCATCATTCAAGACGTCACCACAGGGGGAGGGCCCTTGAACCAGGGTAGAGCGTTATGCAAGAGGGACATCGAACACCGCCTCAAAGCGCAGGGTGACACGAGGACGTGGATTACAAAAGATCTGTACAAGCCGTTCCCGGAGCCCTGCGAGCCTTGACTTAGTGTGTGATAAACTAGCTATCTTCATCGGTTAGTTTGTATATATATCGATGGACGTGGTCTTTTGTGTGGGTCGTAATTAAACTCTAAGTACTATGTTCATCGGTTTATGTGTATCGGTGGACGTCGTCTTGTGTGTGCGTGTCGCAAACTTATTGTTGCCGTGCTCAACTTTACTATATACTTTGCTCTAATATTTATCAACATATATATATATGCATGATGTACTAATATGATATACTAATATGCCCTTGTCAATAGAGATGCCGACGTACGTTGTGTACAAGGGTCGGGTTCCAGGTGTCTACGAGGAGTGGCAGGACTGTCTCGAACAGGTGCACAAGTTCAGCGGGAACAGCTACAAGGGATACGCGACTAGAGAGGAGGCGGTAGCACAGTGGAGGGCACACGTGGGCAAGAAGAAGAACCGGCTGAAGTTCTTGGTCCCCCTCTTACTCACCGCCACCGCGGTTGTACTCTACTTTACTTTAGTCTAGGTGGCCGGTGACGATTCATGTGCATATGAGACGAGATCAACACATTTCTACTTGTGTAATTTGGATCTAAATGATGTAATGATGAAGACTTGTGTGTATCATGTCATTTGTGTGTCATTTCTGACTATTTCTGTTATTTCTGGAATGTGCTATGTATTTGCTGTATATATACCTGTATATTTCCTGTCAAATACCTGTATGTACTGCAGAAATGAAAAAAATTCGAAAATCCAAAAATTAACATTCTGTGGCGCATGCGTTGGCAGTGCGCCATAAAAAATTGTAAGTATTCTGTGGCGCACGTATCCACCGGTGCGCCATAAAAACATTCTGTGGCGCATGCGGGCTAATGCGCCACAGAATTCCAAACTTCTGTGGCGCACTGGTGCGCATGCGCCACAGAATTCCAAACTTCTGTGGCGCACCCACTGCTGCGCCACAGAATTTAAATACTAGTCGCGTGGCATCTGTGGCGACGGCCATATGCGCCACAGAATCTTAATTTGGTGCGCCACAGTTAGCCCTTTTTCCACTAGTGTCGTGAAAGTTCTTTTATCGCACTCAGTTGTTAACTGAATTGCTTGAGGACAAGCAATAAACTAAGCTTGGGGGGAGTTGATACGTCCAAACGTATCTACTTTCCCGAACACTTTGCTATTGTTTTGCCTTTAATTTGTGTATTTTGGATACAACTAACACGGACTAACGCTGTTTTCAGAGAATTGCTTTGGTGTCTTGTTTTTGTGCAGAAACTCAACTTTCGGGAAAATCCCCGGAAATAATCGCAATGGGCCTATTTTCACCGTGAAGATAAGAGGCCAAAAGGGCAAGCCAGGGGGGCCCATGGCCCCCACACCACAGGCCGGCGCGGCACTGGAGCGCGCCGCCCTATGGTGTGGGTACCTCGGCGGCCCCCGACGCTCTCCTTCAGACTACAAAACCCTTTCGACCTAAAAACGCCAGGGGTTCGACCATATTTCCAGAAGACGTCCAGAACTCCGCCGCCATCGCGAAACTCCATCTCGGGACCAGAAACTCCGTTCTGGCACTCCGCCGGGACGGGGAATTGGAGGGGATCATCGCCGCCATCACCACCGACGCCTCTCCATCGACCAGCCATGTTTCCCCCATCCATGTGTGAGTAATTCCCCCGCTGTAGGCTGAAGGGGATGGTAGGGATTGGATGAGATTGATCATGTAATAGTCATAAGATTGTTAGGGCATAGTGCCTAGTATCCGTAGATGGTACGTTTATGATATTGTTGCAACTTGTTATGCTTAATGCTTGTCACTAGGGCCCGAGTGTCATGATCTCAGATCTAAAAAAACATGTTATTGATTCATGAAGATATTCATTGTTTTATGATCTTACCTGCAAGTTGTATACACATATTGCTGTCCGCAACCCGAGGCCCCAAAGTGACAGAAATTGGGACAACCGGAGGGGAAGGCGGTGATGTGAGGATCACATGTGTTCACGGAGTGTTAATGCTTTGCTCGGTACTCTATTAAAAGGAGTACCTTAATTTCCAGTAGTTTCCCTAGAGGCCCGGCTGCCACCGGCTGGTAGGACAAAAGATGTTGTGCAAGTTTCTCATTGCGAGCACGTACGACTATATACGGAACACATGCCTATGGATTGATTAGTACTTGGATACCGTTTTATTATTATCTGCAAATGCCCTACCTTGATTGTTACATGAATTCTCTCATCCATGCAACACCCGTTCATACATCCCTGTGCCTACAGTATTTTAATCCCGCTGTTTACTAAAATCACTACTGTTGTCTTTGTTACACTGCTGCTGTTATTTCACTACTCCTACTGCTATAAAACTGTTGCTACTGATAAACTCTTGCGAGCAAATCTGTTTCCAGGTGCAGCTGAATTGACAACTCCGCTGTTAAGGCTTACAAATATTCTTTGGCTCCCCTTGTGTCGAATCAATAAATTGGGTTTTACTTCCCTCGAAGACTGTTGCGATCCCCTATACTTGTGGGTCAACAGCCGCCGTCGGCCTGATCAACCAACCCCACGCACGTCTATGCCAAGCACGTCCCCGAGCACGCGCCTACCACCGATCGAGCATCGGGGTGCCGCTGCGTTGCCCCTTTGGTCCATGCTACCGGCCTCCGACGCGCCTTCCGAGGCGTGTACGTCGCTGGTGGTCTCCCGCCGCTGCCCCGACTCGCGCCCTGCAGCTACGCCGGCCCCTCAGGCTGTGCCGTCGCTGCACGCGGTCACCTTCGCCGTCCCCCGCGCATCGATGTCTGAGGCCACCACAGCGCCGCCCCTTCGGCGCGGGTCGCCTTCGTCTACGCATGGTCTTCGTCACGCCGCCGGGTCTTCCTCGCCAACTTCGTGTACCGCTGCCACGCCTCCACCCCAGGTCGCCGCCGGGCTCGCCAACCACTTCAGGTCGTGCTGGGCTCGCCGATCACCGCAACGCCCCTCTAGGCGTCCAGCATGACCAACCCAGGTCACCGCTGGGTTAGCCGCCTTCTACGTCTTCGTACACTACAGCTTTGCCGCCAGCGTCCTCGCCTCTTCCCCGACTACGCCACCTGCTTCTCTACTCCGACACCCGTCGTCGAGACTCGCCTCTTCCCCGACTACACCACCTGCTCTTCTACTCCGACACCCGTCGTCGAGACCTCCTCTACTAGTCTACTCCGACATGGCGCGCACTTTGTAATGTTCCCTACCTCCGCACGTCCGGTACTGGCAACACCGGTACGTGCCTTCGTCCCCGAGCCTGGCACGCTCGGTCCGGCGCTTCGTCCTCATCGGCTTCGACAACGTCTTCCCCGACATCGACTCTTCTACGACTGCCTCGACAGCGTCACCGACTTCTTCTATGCATACTCGGTTCTGGCAAAACCGAAGTATGCCTTTGTCCCCGATGTGCGCCATGGTTCTGGCAAAACTAGGGCTGCACCTCATCCTCGACGTCTCCGACTGCATCGACTTCGGCATCGACACCCTCTCCATGACTACCTCGGCACCGGCACCCGACCACGACATCGACCACGGCACCCCCTTCGCGCGGCTCAAGGCTGCAGCACCCACGCTCTCGGCTACCTCGACATCGGCATAAAGGGCTACCACCTCGCCTGCGCCTCACCAGCTTCCTCTACAGTCCAAGCATCCGCGACGCAACTCCGTCCACGACGCTCCCGCTGTGACTGCGGGGGAGTGTCAGCCCGTTGGTTCCTACCTTCGGCTTCTCTCCAGTCTGACCGTCCGCGACGCTACTGTTGTTCACGTCACTACCGCTACGACTGCGGGGGAGTGTTAGAGATATATTTGGTATATGTATATTAGGTAGTCTAGGATTTGTAATCTCTACCTACCATATCTCTAGGAGAGCTATCTTAGCCTCCAAGTCTGTACCACTATATATACTCGCCCATGAGGCGCAATACAACATCCATCATATTCCGCATATCTCTCTCCCTCTCTATCCTTCAACAGTTTTTGAGGTTTGGCTACTTGGACCTTTAACCACAAGACTCTCTGGTGGTTGGCATTGTATATCCCTAATTAGGTTGACTGGTCCTTGTATTCATAGTAGTGAGCAATATACTTTTCTAGATTGATATGTTTTCTCGTCACCTCTCCAAGACGATGTTATTGCTGATGCCCTGCGGAAACATGTTGAGGAGGAAGCTCGAGATCTCAGCGGCGAAGCTTTTCTAAGGTTTATGGGTCAGCTCTATGAACAAATGTATGCTTTATTGCAAAGAAATGTGTTTGAAGTAAAGCGTGACCCTGAAATCCTAGTTCCAACAAGCACAGTGCTTGGTCATTTAGCAAAAGCCGGGGGAGCAATGACTGCTGATAAAGTTGAGCGACATGTAGGTTACTAGCAAATTACCCGTGCGTTGCTACGGAAATAACAAATTACAGGCATATATATAAACTATATCTGGTTTTAAGTTATACAAGATCACACAAGGTAAAAAAACATGTGATTGGCATGTTTGATATAGTGACTTCAATTTAATTATGGCGAACGCTACGCGTCGGGCGGCGGATACCGGGCCAAAAATCGGTCGTCCTCCGAGTCGTTCGATGGAGATCTGACGGGCAGAATCAATTGCATTAGGAAGTTTACATTATAGCCCCCGATTTCTGGAGAATCAACCCGCAGGATTATATTTCTCAGATTATAGTTTAAATACAGTTTTACATTTGCAACCCTCCTTTTTCTGGAAACCAACCCGCAGTACCTCCTAATGTGAAGAGTATTACAACAAAAATCATCTTTCCGCGTATAAAAAATATATACTATTACAAAAAAAAGTCGCAACATTTTTTAAAAGTAATGTCATAATAAAGTGGTTAAACCAACAAATTGTTTTGTTGGAGATCAATTTACAACAAAAGTAGCCATTATTATTAACAAAAACCGGAGACTATTACAACAAAAATCCATATGTTTGCAAAAAAATAGAAGAAAACATTAATTTGTTACATATTGAATTACAACAAAAGTCACCAACTTTTTTTACAAAAAGTCACAAACGATTACAATAAAAAATCAATATGTTTGCAAAATGATGCAAAGTGGTCAAGCGACATTTAATTTGCTACAGATTGAATTACAACAAAAATCACCTACTATTTTATCCAAAGTCACAAATGGTTACAACAAATAAAAAATCACTTTGTTATTAGCATCAACAAAAAATAAAAAAATGTTGTCTCTTTACAACAATTGTTAACAACAAATCCTACAAAAATTACGGGTTGTTTACAACAAATAGTTCATCATCTCACTCATGTGCTTTACAGCGAAATCATTGTTGGGCCAAAAAAAAGCAGGCCCATTAAACCCGACGCGGGAGCGAGGCCGGACGACCGATCGCTGGCGCGCGATCGGTCGTCGGATCCAAAGCGTTTTCCTTTAATTATCCATAGGTCTCCATTTGCAAAGAGTGCACACATGCTTCAAACTTGGCTTACTGATACAAAATATGATTTACTGGAATTTTAGGTGACACCGAATAATTGCTTTTGGTGCAATTAGAACTCTAGAAAAATAATATTCCAACTAAAAATTCTATCATCTGAAAAGGTAAACTAAAATTCTTTCGGGTGCAATTAGGAATGTAGAAAATAAATATTCCGACTTCAAATTCTTGTAGAAAGGGATGCAACACACAATGTATTGATTGGGTGCATATGGCGTTACATATATAGGCCACGTCCTCGACTATACAAGGAAGGAGGCGGGCCCAATAATAAATACAAAGATATGTATCGCTATACATAACTACAGAAGATACACATCCGGATATACAAGGATATGTATCTCAACACCCCCCGCAGTCGAAGCGTCGCCTGGTCGAATGATACGTCTCCAACTTATCGATAATTTCTTATGTTCCACGCTACATTATTGATGATATCTACATGTTTTATGCACATTATATGTCGTATTTACGCATTTTCTGGAACTAACCTATTAACAAGATGCCGAAGTGCCAGTTCCTGTTTTCTGCTGTTTTGGTTTGAAATCCTAGTAACGAAATATTCTCGGAATTGGACGAAATCAACGCCCGGTTCCTATTTTGCCCGGAAGCATCGAGAACACCCGAGCGCGAGAGGGGCCACAGGGGCCACACATGGTGGTGGTGCGGGGCTGGGCCCGCGCCACCCTGTTGTTTGGCCGCCTCGTCATCCGACTCCGCCTCTTCGCCTATATAAAGGTCCCTGACCTAAAACACGATACGAATAAGCCACGGTACACGAAACCTTCCAGAGCCGCCGCCATCGCGAAGCCAAGATCTGGGGGACAGAGTCTCTGTTCCGCACGCCGCCGGACGGGAAGTGCCCCGGAAGGCTTCTCCATCGACACCGCTGCCATCTCCACCGCCATCTTCATCACCGCTGCTCCCATGAAGAGGGAGTAGTTCTCCATCGAGGCTCGGGGCTGTACCGGTAGCTATGTGGATCATCTCTCTCCTATGTAGTTCAATACAATAATCTCATGAGCTGCCTTACATGATTGAGATTCATATGATGATGCTTGTAATCTAGATGTCATTATGCTAGTCAAGTGAGTTTTACTTATGTGATCTCCGGAGACTCCTTGTCCCACGTGTGTAAAGGTGACAGTGTGTGCACCGTGTGGGTCTCTTAGGCTATATTTCACAGAATACTTATTCACTGTTATGAATGGCGTAGTGAAGTGCTTATTTATATCTCTTTATGATTGCAATGTGTTTTGTATCACAATTTATCTATGTGCTACTCTAGTGATGTTATTAAAGTAGTTTTATTCCTCATGCACGGTGTAATGGTGACAGTGTGTGCATCCGTGTTAGTACTTGGCGTAGGCTATGATTATGATCTCTTGTAGATTATGAAGTTAACTATTGCTATGATGGTATTGATGTGATCTATTCCTCCTACATGGTGTGAAGGTGACAGTGTGCATGCTATGTTAGTACTTGGTTTAGTCGTGTCGATCTTTCATGCACTCTAAGGTTATTTAAATATGAACATTGAATTGTGGAGCTTGTTAACTCCGGCATTGAGGGTTCGTGTAATCCTACGCAATGTGTTCATCATCCAACAAGAGAGTGTAGAGTATGCATTTATCTATTCTGTTATGTGATCAAAGTTGAGAGTGTCCACTAGTGAAAGTCTAATCCCTAGGCCTTGTTCCTAAATACTGCTATCGCTGCTTGTTTAATGTTTTACGTTACTACTCTGCGTTACTAGTGCTTGTTTACTTCCTACAATATTACTACCATCAACTGCACGCTGCAAGCTATTTTCTGGCGCCGTACTACTGCTCATATTCATTCATACCACTTGTATTTCACTATCTCTTCGCCGAACTAGTGCACCTATTAGGTGTGTTGGGGACACAAGAGACTTCTTGCTTTGTGGTTGCGGGGTTGCTTGAGAGGGATATCTCTGACCTCTTCCTCCCTGAGTTCGATAAACCTTGGGTGATCCACTTGAGGGAAACTTGCTGCTGTTCTACAAACCTCTGCTCTTGGAGGCCCAACACTGTCTACAAGAATAGAAGCACCCGTAGACATCAAGCTATTTTGGCGCCGTTGCCGGTGAGGAAAGGTAAAAGGTACTCACACTCCGGATCTCGGCTACTAAGCTATTTTCCGGCGCCGTTGTAAGTACTCGAAGCTATTTCCTTTAGACTCTGCAATTGCGACATTTGGTTTCTTGTTTACACTAGTTAGGCATAATGGACAACAATGACCTTCTTATTCTATTTCCTGATTTAAGACATGGATGGTTTGATGCGAAAATTAAAAAACCCATGGAACATATTAATATGAATGCTTTGAACACTATTGTTGCTAATGCTATGGAAAATTCTAAGCTTGGGAAGCTGGCTTTGATGAGCATGATATTTTTAGTCCCCCAAGCATTGAGGAGAAAATTTACTTTGATGATACTATGCCTCCTATATTTGATGATGAGAATAATAATGATAGCTACTTTGTTGAATTTGCTCCCACTACAACTAATAAAATTGATTATGCCTATGTGGAGAGTAATAATTTTATGCATGAGACTCATGATAAGAATGCTTTATGTGATAGTTATATTGTTGAGTTTGCTCATGTTGCTACTGAAAGTTATTATGAGAGAGTAAAATATGGTTGTAAAAAATTTCATGTTACTAAAACACCTCTCTATGTGCTGAAATTTTTGAAGCTACACTTGTTTTATCTTCCTATGCTTGTTACTTTTGATACGTCTCCAACGTATCGATAATTTCTTATGTTCCATGCTACTTTATTGATGATACCTACATGTTTTATGCACATTATATGTCGTATTTACGCATTTTCTGGAACTAACCTATTAACAAGATGCCGAAGAGCCAGTTCTTGTTTTCTGTTTTTGGTTTCAGAAATCCTAGTAAGGAAATATTCTCGGAATTGGACGAAATCACCGCCCAGGGTCCTATTTTTGCACGGAGCTTCCAGAAGACCGAAGAGGAAGGAAGTGGGGCCACGAGGTGGCCACACCATAGGGCGGCGCGGCCCAGCCCCGGCCGCGCCGGCCTGTGGTGTGGGCCCCTCGCGCCGCCCCCTGACCTACCCTTTCGCCTACTTAAAGCCTCCGTCGCGAAACCCCAGTACCGAGAGCCACGATACGGAAAACCTTCCAGAGACGCCGCCGCCGCGAATCCCATCTCGGGGGATTCAGGAGATCGCCTCCGGCACCCTGCCGGAGAGGGGATTCATCTCCCGGAGGACTCTTCATCGCCATGATCGCCTCCGGAGTGATGAGTGAGTAGTTCACCCCTGGACTATGGGTAACAGTAGCTATATGGTCGTCTTCTCCTAATTGTGCTTCATTGTTGGATCTTGTGAGCTACCTAACATGATCAAGATCATCTATATGTAATTCTATATGTTGTGTTTGTCGGGATCCGATGAATAGAGGATGCTATGTTATGGTTGTAGGATAACGTAGCATAGAAAACAAAAATTTTCCTATCGCGAACACGCAATCCAAGCCAAGATGCAATCTAGAAGACGGTAGCAACGAGGGGATGATCAAGACTAACCCTTGAAGAGATTCCAAAGCCTATAAGAGTAGGCTCTTATTGCTGCGGTAGACGATCACTTGCCGCTTGCAAAAGCGCGTAGAAGATCTTGATCACGATCGGTTCCGGCGCCACGAACGGGCAGCACCTCCGTACTCGGTCACACGTTCGGTTGTTGATGAAGACGACGTCCACCTCCCCGTTCCAGCGGGCAGCGGAAGTAGTAGCTCCTCTTGAATCCGACAGCACGATGGCGTGGTGTCGGTGGTGGTGGAGAAATCCGGCGGAGCTTCGCTAAGCGTGCGGGATGTGGTGGAGGAGAGAGACCGCTAGGGTTTGGGGAGAGGGGGGGTTGGGCGCCGGCCCTCTAAGGGGTGCGGCCAAGGCTGAGCCAAAGAGTGGCTGCCCCCTCCCTCTCCTCCTCATTATATAGGTGGAAGCACCAAGAGTTCTAGTCCAAGTCTTCGAATAAGACCCCAACACTAAAACCTCCCATATGTGGGAAAACCTACCCAAGGTGGGAATCCCACTTGGGGTGGGATTCCCCCTTTCCATGAGGGGGTTTGGCCGGCCACCCTAGGGGAGTCCACCATGGACTCCTCCCCTTTAGGGTTGGCTGGTCATGCAAGGTGGAGTCCCTCCGGGACTCTACTTTCCATGGTGATTTCTTCCGGACTTTTCTAGAACCTTCTAGAACCTGCCATAAATGCACCGGATCATTTCCAAACTTGGAATATGACTTCCTATATATGAATCTTATTCTCCGGACCATTCCGGAACTCCTCGTGATGTCCGGGATCTCATCCGGACTCCGAACAAATATTCGAACTCCATTCCATATTCAAGTACTACCATTTCAACATCCAACTTTAAGTGTGTCACCCTACGGTTCGTGAACTATGCGGACATGGTTGAGTACTCACTCCGACCAATAACCAATAGCGGGATCTGGAGATCCATAATGGCTCCCACATATTCAACGATGACTTTAGTGATCGAATGAACCATTCACATACGATACCAATTCCCTTTGTCACGCGATATTTTACTTGTCCGAGGTTTGATCTTCGGTATCACTCTATACCTTGTTCAACCTCGTCTCCTGACAAGTACTCTTTACTCGTACCGTGGTATGTGGTCTCTTATGAACTTATTCATATGCTTGCAAGACATTAGACGACATTCCACCGAGAGGGCCCAGAGTATATCTATCCGTCATCGGGATGGACAAATCCCACTGTTGATCCATATGCCTCAACTCATACTTTCCGGATACTTAATCCCACCTTTATAGCCACCCATTTACGCAGTGGTGTTTGGTGTAATCAAAGTACCTTTCCGGTATAAGTGATTTACATGATCTCATGGTCATAAGGACTAGGTAACTATGTATCGAAAGCTTATAGCAAATAACTTAATGACGAGATCTTATGCTACGCTTAATTGGGTGTGTCCATTATATCATTCATACAATGACATAACCTTGTTATTAATAACATCCAATGTTCATGATTATGAAACTAATCATCCATTAATCAACAAGCTAGTTTAAGAGGCATACTAGGGACTTCTTGTTTGTCTACATATCACACATGTATCAATGTTTCGGTTAATACAATTATAGCATGGTATGTAAACATTATCATAAACACAAAGATATATAATAACCATTTATTATTGCCTCTTGGGCATATCTCCAACAGTCTCCCACTTGCACTAGAGTCAATAATCTAGTTTACATTTGTAAAGATATAACACCTTGGCCTTCTGGTGCTTTATCATGTTTTGCTCACGGGAGAGGTTTTAGTCAACGGTTCTGACACACTCAGAAACGTATGTATTTTGCAATTCATTTGCGTCTTCACGCATCACTCATTTTCCAAATGAGTCGGCATTAAATATGTTTGGTCTTCTGGTGGAACCTTAATTCCGCGGTCTGAAATATGTCACTAATATTGTCACACACAATATAGCTTCAAAGTTCTGACTCTGTCGGAACTACACCAAGTTCTCAAAGAACCTCTTGACTTAACATCCTTTGTCATTGTCAAAACAATGACATACTCTGCCTTCTTTTGTAGAATCCGTCACAATATTTAGAACTCTTCTAAATCTAGCATAGACAACTTCTAGCTCATTGTGCTACCTTTTAAACAACACTTAGTCTAATTTGAGATTGAAATTATATTTTATATGTGACAAAACCAATATCGGTGTAACACCTTACAGTGATTTGTTTGTCATTTCCTCATAAAACTATATATATATATATCCTTAGTTCTTCTAAAGTACTCAAGGATATTCTTACTGTCGTCCAATGATCATCATATGAATCATTCTCGTATATGCTCATAACACTTTATAGCACATGACATCTGATTGTGTACATATTATTCGTGATCTATAATCACTCATGTGTTTTTACTCATTGAGTGTCAGATACACTCAAGTCTTGTTAAACCTTCACATGACAAGAACATTTTCTTAATATTTCTATATTGAACTACTTCAATATCCATCATATGTACTTTGACTTAAACTTATTTATGTGTTTCAATCTATCTTCATAGATCTTGACACTAAATTTGTTTCAGTCCATATCCTTTCATTGAAGTTAATTCTCAATGAAACCTTTTAATCAAGTATATAATTACATCATTTATAACCAACTATATGTCACCTACATAAAGTATTATAAATGTGTCTTAGCGCTCCCACTTAATTTCTTGCAAATGCAAGCCTCTTCATCGTCTCTGATGAAATCAAAAACTCTTTGACTATTTCATCTGGTGAAGATTCTAACTCCGCAATACTTACTTCATCCAATTGAAGTTTGTATACCTATCTAGTATTCCACGGACCAGCAAAACTCTTGGTTGTATCTTGTATACACCTTTAATACATACTTCTGATAAGTAATGTATTTTGCCATCCTACTAGCATATCTCATAAAAGAAATATGTAGTGATTACTAGAATAATCCACATAGACTATAAGCATTGCTACGGAAGATCTAATCTTATCGTATTCAACTCTTTGAACTTTGTCGAAAACAATTTTTCGATAAGTCAAGCTTTCTTCAAGGATATTTCATCCAAGTCTATCAATTTCATAGATCCATTTACTTTCATAAAGTATTCATCTATCTTGGATTTTATGGCGCATGGCCATTTTAACGGAGTCAGGGCCCATCATAACTTCTTTGTTTTGTAGTTGGTTTATCATTGTTCAAAATCAATCCTTTGTCCACAAATCATTTATTTGATCACAAAGTAAACCATACCTACAAAGATTCAATATGTACTTCGATCTCCATGGCTAAAACACTTTGTAGTCATGAGAGCCATGATCGTCGTGGCCGCTTCCGAAACAAATTCCGATGCTGCGCTACTCTGATCATTATGCTTAGGTTCATAAACCTTATCAAATTATATTGTCCTCCCACTCAAATACTTCACTAGAAACAATTTCTCGGAAATAAGAAACATTGACAAACACTTTTGTCTTTGTCTCGTGGGAAGAATTCCCAATTCATTCTCTGGGATAACCAACAAAGACATTCATCCGATTTTGGTTGTAAACTCTTAGACCAAAATTTAAAGAAAGACTATTAGGGTTTATACCCATACCATAACTCGTATGGTGTCATTTCAACGGATCATGATGATGCTCTATTCAGTGTAAAAGCGGTAGTCACTAAAGCATAATCCACAAAAATATAATGGCGTCATAATATTTTATCTCATCATTAATCCAACAAGGTTTGGATACATATCTTGGATACTATATCATCATTATGATACTCCAAGAAATGTGAGTTGTAGAACAATTTCATAACTCTCTTAGATGTTCGCTAAAACTCGTAATTCAAATATTTCTACCATGATCCAATCATAGATATTTGACTTTTCTATTACGATGATTTCCACTTCATGCTGAAATTTATTTGAATCTATTCAAATGTTTCAAACTTCTTTCTTATTGAATATATCCACATATATACTCAATTCATTGTTGGAAGTTTTCATGAAGTAGAAGAATCTCCCGCACACAACTATGCCCAGTGAACTACATACATCATCATGTATATTTCCACTAAGTTAGTTGCCCGTTTAACTCTTGGCCTATGAACGGTATTTTAGTCATTCTCTTTAGAAAAGATTTGCAAGCGCCAAACGATTCAAAAATCAAATGACTCCAAAAATCCATTTGCATGGAGTTCCTTCATGCGTTCCTTTCTAACATGACCTAAATGGCGGTTCCACAAATAAGTGGAATTCAAATCATTTGCCTTATAGCATTTTAGCGTCAGTGTTATGTATGTGTGTTTCACCATTAAGATTTATAATAACTTATCCATCATACATGGAGTAATGTCATAATTTGAACAACTCATTGTTTTTATTTGACCAGAGCAAAATAACAATTATTAAGTTCTTTATTATAAATTCTAAGGGCTAGATAGAATGCCAACGATGAACATAATAACACTTTATTTTTGTTCCAGACGTGCATACCTATCATATTCCTTGTCAGTCACTTAGGCCATTGTATTCTTGTATTGTGTTGTTTTGTATGACACTTCATACCAACCAATATAGCACTAATACCCAAGAATTTCATTGTGTGACTAAACTAGGAATACATCCATAACATGTATATCATTTATATACACCTGAGCTAGACTTTCTAGTCTTTTCTTTATTTCTGCCAAATATCTTTTGCAGTTTCTCTTTTAGCTTTCCTCATTATTCAGAAAAACACTTCAACATCAATAACTTCTAGGTTTGTTGGTCAAATACCAATAACCTTGAGGTTTTTACTTTGAAGTTGTTCATCATATGACAAGTGTTCTAGATTTCACTTATTAGTAACTATGATGAACAATTTCACTCATAATTTTATCCATCAATTCATGACAACTTTTTGAGACCATGTCTGTACATGCTAGGCTCATAAAGTTTAACCTTAGTATTTGTATGTGCAAATCTGGCTTGCACCCATTGTAAGCACACGTAGAATCTATAACACCCGATCATCACGTGATGCTTCGATACGACGAGTCTTAGCAACGGTGCATACTAAGGATGATAACTTCATGGATATGCGAATATCGTTAGTGCTCCAATAGTTGGAGGATTGTGACGCCTGGCGTCTTCAACCTTCATACATTCCCATAAAACTTATGAGTTTATGTAGTCTCACCAAATTATATTCTATCATCTTGCAATAAGGTCTTAGATATCACATATATCTCATACCTTGATTATTTCTGAAAACTAAATTTTCAGCTCCTTACTTTTCAAACAGATTTGAACTTCAAGTTTCACGGAGACAAGATAACTTTAGGTACTAATTGAAACCATAGCTCTCTGAATCAACAAAGTGAGTTTCACTAAAAGTTTGCAATAGGACTTAATCAATTCTTGATTCTTTAACAATACGGTACTAATCCGTAAAGTTTCTTATCAGATTTTAACAGTATTTCTATCTCAATAACAAGACTAGCGCATAGTAGTAAACGGATGCCAATACTACAAAATTAATTCAAAATACTACTCAGACTATGTTTATGATAAATTGAGTTCAAAATTTTAATTCAATATAATTAAAACACTAGGTGAACTCCCACTCAAAACAATATCCCTCGCATTGTCTTAGTGATCACACGAACCAAATCTACCGCACCTAAACCCGATCATCACGAGAAAAGGTGTGATTTCAATGGCGAACACTCAAAGTGTTCATCATATCAATCATATGATTCATGCTCTACCTTTCGGTATCACGTGTTCCGAGACCATGTCTGTACATGCTAGGCTCGTCAAGGCCACCTTAGTATCCGCATGTGCAAAACTGTCTTGCACCCGTTGTATGTACTTATTGAATCTATCACACCCGATCATCACGAGATGCTTCGAAACGACAAGACTTGATAACGGTGCTACTAAGGATGAACACTTTATTATCTTGAGATTTTAGTGAGGGATCATCTTATAATGCTACCGTCGCGATCTAAGCAAAATAAGATGCATAAAAGGATTAACATCACATGCAGTTCATATGTGATATGATATGGCCCTTTGTCTTTGCGCCTTTGATCTTCATCTCCAAAGCACGGACATGATCTCCATCATCAACGGGCATGATCTCCATCATTGTCGGCGAAGCACCAAGGTCAATGGCGCCGTCTTCATGATCGTCCTCCATGTAGCAACTATTACAACTACTTTGAAATACTACTCAACATGAAATTTAAAGACAACCATAAGGCTCCTGCCGGTTGCCACAATACAATAATGATCATCTCATACATATTCATCATCACATTATGGCCATATCACATCACCAAACCCTGCAAAAACAAGTTAGACGTTCTCTAATTTGGTTTGCATATTTTACGTGGTTTAGGGTTTTCGAGCAAGATCTAATCTACCTACGAACATGAACCACAACGGTGATACTAGTGTTGTCAATAGAAGAGTAAATTGAATCTTCACTATAGTAGGAGAGACAGACACCCGCAAAGCCACTTATGCAATACAAGTTGCATGTCAAGCGTGGAGCAAATCTCATGAACGCGGTCATGTAAAGTTAGCCCGAGCCGCTTCATCCCACTATGCCACAAAGATGCAAAGTACTCAACTAAAGATAACAAGAGCATCAACGCCCACAAACCATTGTGTTCTACTCGTGCAACCATCTATGCATAGACACGGCTCTGATACCACTGTAGGATAACGTAGCATAGAAAACAAAAATTTTCCTATCGCGAACACGCAATCCAAGCCAAGATGCAATCTAGAAGACGGTAGCAACGAGGGGATGATCAAGACTAACCCTTGAAGAGATTCCAAAGCCTATAAGAGTAGGCTCTTATTGCTGCGGTAGACGATCACTTGCCGCTTGCAAAAGCGCGTAGAAGATCTTGATCACGATCGGTTCCGGCGCCACGAACGGGCAGCACCTCCGTACTCGGTCACACGTTCGGTTGTTGATGAAGACGACGTCCACCTCCCCGTTCCAGCGGGCAGCGGAAGTAGTAGCTCCTCTTGAATCCGACAGCACGATGGCGTGGTGTCGGTGGTGGTGGAGAAATCCGGCGGAGCTTCGCTAAAGCGTGCGGGATGTGGTGGAGGAGAGAGACCGCTAGGGTTTGGGGAGAGAGGGGGTTGGGCGCCGGCCCTCTAAGGGGTGCGGCCAAGGCTGAGCCAAAGAGTGGCTGCCCCCTCCCTCTCCTCCTCATTATATAGGTGGAAGCACCAAGAGTTCTAGTCCAAGTCTTCGAATAAGACCCCAACACTAAAACCTCCCATATGTGGGAAAACCTACCCAAGGTGGGAATCCCACTTGGGGTGGGATTCCCCCTTTCCATGAGGGGGTTTGGCCGGCCACCCTAGGGGAGTCCACCATGGACTCCTCCCCTTTAGGGTTGGCTGGTCATGCAAGGTGGAGTCCCTCCGGGACTCTACTTTCCATGGTGATTTCTTCCGGACTTTTCTAGAACCTTCTAGAACCTGCCATAAATGCACCGGATCATTTCCAAACTTGGAATATGACTTCCTATATATGAATCTTATTCTCCGGACCATTCCGGAACTCCTCGTGATGTCCGGGATCTCATCCGGGACTCCGAACAAATATTCGAACTCCATTCCATATTCAAGTACTACCATTTCAACATCCAACTTTAAGTGTGTCACCCTACGGTTCGTGAACTATGCGGACATGGTTGAGTACTCACTCCGACCAATAACCAATAGCGGGATCTGGAGATCCATAATGGCTCCCACATATTCAACGATGACTTTAGTGATCGAATGAACCATTCACATACGATACCAATTCCCTTTGTCACGCGATATTTTACTTGTCCGAGGTTTGATCTTCGGTATCACTCTATACCTTGTTCAACCTCGTCTCCGACAAGTACTCTTTACTCGTACCGTGGTATGTGGTCTCTTATGAACTTATTCATATGCTTGCAAGACATTAGACGACATTCCACCGAGAGGGCCCAGAGTATATCTATCCGTCATCGGGATGGACAAATCCCACCGTTGATCCATATGCCTCAACTCATACTTTCCGGATACTTAATCCCACCTTTATAGCCACCCATTTACGCAGTGGTGTTTGGTGTAATCAAAGTACCTTTCCGGTATAAGTGATTTACATGATCTCATGGTCATAAGGACTAGGTAACTATGTATCGAAAGCTTATAGCAAATAACTTAATGACGAGATCTTATGCTACGCTTAATTGGGTGTGTCCATTATATCATTCATACAATGACATAACCTTGTTATTAATAACATCCAATGTTCATGATTATGAAACTAATCATCCATTAATCAACAAGCTAGTTTAAGAGGCATACTAGGGACTTCTTGTTTGTCTACATATCACACATGTATCAATGTTTCGGTTAATACAATTATAGCATGGTATGTAAACATTATCATAAACACAAAGATATATAATAACCATTTATTATTGCCTCTTGGGCATATCTCCAACAATGGTGATTATCAATCTATTGTTTATGTGTTGTTTATGATCTTGCATGCTCTCCGTTATTAGTAGAGGCTCTGGCCAAGTTTTTACTCTTAACTCCAAGAGGGAGTATTTATGCTCGATAGTGGGTTCATGCCTTCATTGACACCTGGGACAGTGACAGTTCTAAGGTTGTGATGTGATGTTGCCACTAGGGATAAAACATTGATTCTATGTCTAAGGATGTAGTTGTCGATTACATTACGCACCATACTTAATGCAATTGTCTGTTGCTTTGCAACTTAATACTGAATGGGGTTCGGATGATAACTCAAGGTGGACTTTTTAGGCATAGATGCAGTTGGATGGCGGTCTATGTACTTTGTCGTAATGCCCGGATTAAATCTCACTATATTTATCATATCATGTATATGCATTGTTATGCCCTTCTCTATTTGTCAATTGCCCGACTGTAATTTGTTCACCCAACATGCTTTTATCTTATGGGAGAGACACCTCTAGTGAACTGTGGACCCCGGTCCTATTCTTACATAGCATACAATCTACTGCAATTGTTCTTTACTGTTTTCTTGCAAACAATCATCTTCCACTCGATACGCTTAATCTTTTGTTACAGCAAGCCGGTGAGATTGACAACCTCACTGTTTCGTTGGGGCAAAGTACTTTGGTTTTGTTGTGCAGATTCCACGTTGGCGCCGGAATCCCGTTGTTGCGCCGCATCACATTTCGCCACCA
Source organism: Lolium multiflorum (assembly GCA_030979885.1). Classification (NCBI taxonomy): domain Eukaryota; kingdom Viridiplantae; phylum Streptophyta; class Magnoliopsida; order Poales; family Poaceae; genus Lolium; species Lolium multiflorum. Next base: position 116,743,067 of record CM061751.1, on the reverse strand, counting down.
TCAACCTTCAACGTGCTTCTTGGCTCTCCTGGTTCGATTAAACCTTGGTTTCTTTCTGAGGGAAAACTTGCCATTGTGCGCATCATACCTTCCTCTTGGGGTTCCCAACGGACGTGTACATTTACGCGCATCAAGCCTGTTTTCTGGCGCCGTTGCCGGGGAGATCAAGACACGCTGCAAGGGGAGTCTCCACTTCTCAATCTCTTTACTTTGTTTTTGTCTTGCTTTATTTTATTTACTACTTTGTTTGCTGCACCTAAACAAAACACAAAAAAATTAGTTGCTAGTTTTACTTTATTTACTGTCTTGCTCTCTATATCAAAAACACAAAAAATTAGTTACTCGTCTTTACTTTGTTTGCCTAGTTTACTTTTTGCTTATTGCATCATGTTTCCTCCTAAGTACACTCTAAAAGACATACCGGTAGGCCGAGGGTCTATAATTGGAAGAGATAATATAGAGGAATTTTTCACTCATGTTAGCACAGCTGAAGATTTTGAGGATAGACACTTGGTAGAACTTGCTCCTACTTATGAAATTGTTGTTGCTTCTTTAGTACACATGCTGGAAATTAAATTTGTTAATCTAAATCCTATAATTCAACACATGTTTCTCACACTTGGTGATATGGAGGAAGGAGAGAAGAAAGACTTTGTTTTAGAAACCCTTCTTAAAGAATTTGGTGGTGTAGCAAGAGAGGCTAGAAAAGTCTTTGCTAAATATAAAATGCTTGGTTCTTACACCAATTTTGTTAGTCTCCTTGAAAAGATGGACATGGAGAGAGTAAAGTACACTAATGATATTAATGATGGTGGGGAGGTTAAGACAACAATACCTTGTAAACTCCTAGGAATGCATGAAGCTCTAGAAAATAACTATGGTTGGCTTGTTCCTGAAAATTTGTTTGATGAGAATAGCAAGCCTAAGAATAATGAAAAAGGAGCCTCTGAAACTTACATAGACGAGATAACATGCATTGTTGAGAAAACTCCCAATACCCCTGGTTATGATGTTGATGCTTCTACTCTTGATGTTACTTGATTTGCACTTTCTGCGCCTAGCTGAAAGGCGTTAAAGAAAAGCGCTTATGGGAGACAACCCATGTTTTTACTACAGTACTTTATTTTATATTTGAGTCTTGGAAGTTGTTTACTACTGTAGCAACCTCTCCTTATCATGTTTTTGTGCCAAGTAAAGTTTCTATGTCAAAGTTGATGTTATATTTGAGATCGCTGCGCAGAAACAGCATTGCTATCTGTCACGAATCTGGGCACAGGTCTCTGTAGAAAATTCGAAAAAATCTGCCAATTTACGAGCGTGATCCTCAGATATGTACGCAACTTTCATTAGTTTTGAGTTTTTCCATTTGAGCAAGTCTGGTGCCATCTTTAAATTCGTCTTTACGGACTGTTCTGTTTTTGACAGATTCTGCCTTTTATTTCGCATTGCCTCTTTTGCTATGTTGGATTCATTTCTTTGATCCATTAATGTCCAGTAGCTTTATGCAATGTCCAGAAGTGTAAAGAATGTTTGTGTCACTTCTGAATGTGTGAATTATTAATTGTGCACTAACCCTCTAATGAGTTTGCTTGAAGTTTGGTGTGAAGGAAGTTTTCAAGGATCAAGAGAGGAGTATGATATACTATGATCAAGAGGAGTGAAAGCTCTAAGCTTGGGGATGCCCCCGTGGTTCACCCCTGCATATTTTAAGAAGACTCAAGCGTCTAAGCTTGGGGATGCCCAAGGCATCCCCTCTTCATCGACAACATCATCAGGTTCCTCCCCTGAAACTATATTTTTATTCAGTCACATCTTGTGTTCTTTACTTGGAGCGTCGGTTTGTTTTTGTTTTTGTTTTTGTTTGAATAAAATGGATCCTAGCATTCACTTTGTGGGAGAGAGACACGCTCCGCTGTTGCATATGGACAAATATGTCCTTAGGCTTTACTCATAATGTTCAAGGCGAAGTTTATTCTTCGTTAAATTGTTATATGGTTGGAATTGGAAAATGCTACATGTAGTAATTCTAAAATGTCTTGGATAATTTGATACTTGGCAATTGTTGTGCTCATGTTTAAGCTCTTGCATCATATGCTTTGCACCCATTAATGAAGAAATACATAGAGCTTGCTAAAATTTGATTTGCATATTTGGTCTCTCTAAAGTCTAGATAATATCTAGTATTGAGTTTTGAACAACAAGGAAGACGGTGTAGAGTCTTATAATGTTTACAATATGTCTTTTATGTGAGTTTTGCTGCACCGGTTCATCCTTGAGTTTGCTTCAAATAACCTTGCTAGCCTAAACCTTGTATCGAGAGGGAATACTTCTCATGCATCCAAAATCCTTGAGCCAACTACTATGCCATTTGTGTCCACCATACCTACCTACTACATGGTATTTCTCCGTCATTCCAAAGTAAATTGCTTGAGTGCTACCTTTAAAATTCCATCATTCACCTTTGCAATATATAGCTCATGGGACAAAATAGCCTTAAAAACTATTGTAGTATTGAATATGTACTTATGCACTTTATCTTTTATTAAGTTGCTTGTTGTGCGATAACCATGCTTCTGGGAACGCCATCAACTATTGTTGAATATCATGTGAGTTGCTATGCATGTCCGTCTTGTCTGAAGGATCTATCACCTTAGTGGTTGGAGCATGCAAAATTGTTAGAGAAGAACATTGGGCCGCTAACTAAAGCCATGAATCATGGTTGAAGTTTCAGTTTTGGACATATATCCTCAATCTCATATGAGAATAATAATTGTTGCTACATGCTTATGCATTTAAGAGGAGTCCATTATCTGTTGTCCATGTTGTCCCGGTATGGATGTCTAAGTTGAGAATAATCAAAAGCGAGAAATCCAAAATGCGAGCATTCTCCTTAGACCTTTGTACAGGCGGCATGGAGGTACCCTTTGTGACACTTGGTTGAAACATGGCATGCAAAGATCCGGTAGTCCAAGCTAAGTAGGACAAGGTGTGGGCACTATTAGTATACTATGCATGAGGCTTGTAACTTGTAAGATATAATTTACATAACTCATATGCTTTATTACTACCGTTGACAAAATTGTTTCATGTTTTAAAAATAAAAGCTCTAGCACAAATACAGCAATCGATGTTTTCCTCTTTGAAGGACCATTCTTTTACTTTTATTGTTGAGTCAGTTTACCTATCTTCCTCCACCTTAAGAAGCAACCACTTGTGTGAACTGTGCATTGATTCCTACATAATTGCATATTGCACTTGTTATATTACTTTATGTTGACAATATCCATGAGATATACATGTTATAAGTTGAAAGCAACCGCTGAAACTTAATCTTCCTTTGTGTTGCTTCAATACCTTTACTTTGATTTATTGCTTTATGAGTTAACTCTTATGCAAGACTTATTGATGCTTGTCTTGAAGTACTATTCATGAAAAGTCTTTGCTTTATGATTCACTTGTTTACTCATGTCATTACCATTGTTTTGATCGCTGCATTCATTACATATGTTTACAAATAGTATGATCAAGATTATGATGGCATGTCACTTGAAATTATCTTTGTTATCGTTTTACCTGCTCGGGACGAGCAGAACTAAGCTTGGGATGATACGTCTCAACGTATCGATAATTTCTTATGTTCCATGCTACTTTATTGATGATACCTACATGTTTTATGCACATTATATGTCGTATTTACGCATTTTCTGGAACTAACCTATTAACAAGATGCCGAAGAGCCAGTTGCTGTTTTCTGTTTTTGGTTTCAGAAATCCTAGTAAGGAAATATTCTCGGAATTGGACAAAATCACCGCCAGGGTCCTATTTTTGCACGGAGCTTCCAGAAGACCGAAGAGGGAAGGAAGTGGGGCCACGAGGTGGCCACACCATAGGGCGGCGCGGCCAGGCCCTGGCCGCGCCGGCCGTGGTGTGGGCCCTCGCGCCGCCCCGACCTACCCTTTCGCCTACTTAAAGCCTCCGTCGCGAAACCCCGCCGAGAGCCACGATACGGAAAACCTCAGACGCCGCCGCCGCGAATCCCATCTCGGGGATTCGGAGATCGCCTCCGGCACCCTGCCGGAGAGGGGATTCATCTCCCGGAGGACTTCATCGCCATGATCGCCTCCGGAGTGATGAGTGAGTAGTTCACCCCTGGACTATGGGTCCATAGCAGTAGCTAGATGGTCGTCTTCTCCTAATTGTGCTTCATTGTTGGATCTTGTGAGCTGCCTAACATGATCAAGATCATCTATATGTAATTCTATATGTTGTGTTTGTCGGGATCCGATGAATAGAGGATGCTATGTTATGGTGATTATCAATCTATTGTTTATGTGTTGTTTATGATCTTGCATGCTCTCCGTTATTAGTAGAGGCTCTGGCCAAGTTTTTACTCTTAACTCCAAGAGGGAGTATTTATGCTCGATAGTGGGTTCATGCCTTCATTGACACCTGGGACAGTGACAGAAAGTTCTAAGGTTGTGATGTGCTGTTGCCACTAGGGATAAAACATTGATTCTATGTCTAAGGATGTAGTTGTCGATTACATTACGCACCATACTTAATGCAATTGTCTGTTGCTTTGCAACTTAATACTGAATGGGGTTCGGATGATAACCTGAAGGTGGACTTTTTAGGCATAGATGCAGTTGGATGGCGGTCTATGTACTTTGTCGTAATGCCCGGATTAAATCTCACTATATTTATCATATCATGTATATGCATTGTTATGCCCTTCTCTATTTGTCAATTGCCCACTGTAATTTGTTCACCCAACATGCTTTTATCTTATGGGAGAGACACCTCTAGTGAACTGTGGACCCCGGTCCTATTCTTACATAGCATACAATCTCTTTACTGTTTTCTTGCAAACAATCATCTTCCACTCGATACGCTTAATCTTTTGTTACAGCAAGCCGGTGAGATTGACAACCTCACTGCTTGCGGTACTTTTGGTTTTGTTGTGCAGATTCCACGTTGGCGCCGGAATCCCTGTTGTTGCGCCGCATCACATTTCGCCACCATCAACCTTCAACGTGCTTCTTGGCTCTCCTGGTTCGATTAAACCTTGGTTTCTTTCTGAGGGAAAACTTGCCACTGTGCGCATCATACCTTCCTCTTGGGGTTCCCAACGGACGTGTACATTTACGCGCATCAAGCCTGTTTTCCGCCGTTGCCGGGAGATCAAGACACGCTGCAAGGGAGTCTCCACTTCTCAATCTCTTTACTTTGTTTTTGTCTTGCTTTATTTTATTTACTACTTTGTTTGCTGCACCTAAACAAAACACAAAAAAATTAGTTGCTAGTTTTACTTTATTTACTGTCTTGCTCTCTATATCAAAAACACAAAAAAATTAGTTACTCGTCTTTACTTTGTTTGCCTAGTTTACTTTTTGCTTATTGCATCATGTTTCCTCCTAAGTACACTCTAAAAGACATACCGGTAGGCCGAGGGTCTATAATTGGAAGAGATAATATAGAGGAATTTTTCACTCATGTTAGCACAGCTGAAGATTTTGAGGATAGACACTTGGTAGAACTTGCTCCTACTTATGAAATTGCTGTTGCTTCTTTAGTACACATGCTGGAAATTAAATTTGTTAATCTAAATCCTATAATTCAACACATGTTTCTCACACTTGGTGATATGGAGGAAGGAGAGAAGAAAGACTTTGTTTTAGAAACCCTTCTTAAAGAATTTGGTGGTGTAGCAAGAGAGGCTAGAAAAGTCTTTGCTAAATATAAAATGCTTGGTTCTTACACCAATTTTGTTAGTCTCCTTGAAAAGATGGACATGGAGAGAGTAAAGTACACTAATGATATTAATTATGGTGGGGAGGTTAAGACAACAATACCTTGTAAACTCCTAGGAATGCATGAAGCTCTAGAAAATAACTATGGTTGGCTTGTTCCTGAATTTTTTTTTGATGAGAATAGCAAGCCTAAGAATAATGAAAAAGGAGCCTCTGAAACTTACATAGACGAGATAACATGCATGGTTGAGAAAACTCCCAATACCCCTGGTTATGATGTTGATGCTTCTACTCTTGATGTTACTTGATTTGCACTTTCTGCGCCTAGCTGAAAGGCGTTAAAGAAAAGCGCTTATGGGAGACAACCCATGTTTTTACTACAGTACTTTATTTTATATTTGAGTCTTGGAAGTTGTTTACTACTGTAGCAACCTCTCCTTATCATGTTTTTGTGCCAAGTAAAGTTTCTATGTCAAAGTTGATGTTATATTTGAGATCGCTGCGCAGAAACAGCATTGCTGTCTGTCACGAATCTGGGCACAGTCTCTGTAGAAAATTCGAAAAATCTGCCAATTTACAAGCGTGATCCTCAGATATGTACGCAACTTTCATTAGTTTTGAGTTTTTCCATTTGAGCAAGTCTGGTGCCATCTTTAAATTCGTCTTTACGGACTGTTCTGTTTTTGACATTCTGCCTTTTATTTCGCATTGCCTCTTTTGCTATGTTGGATTCATTTCTTTGATCCATTAATGTCCAGTAGCTTTATGCAATGTCCAGAAGTGTAAAGAATGTTTGTGTCACCTCTGAATGTGTGAATTATTAATTGTGCACTAACCCTCTAATGAGTTTGCTTGAAGTTTGGTGTGAAGGAAGTTTTCAAGGATCAAGAGAGGAGTATGATATACTATGATCAAGAGGAGTGAAAGCTCTAAGCTTGGGGATGCCCCCGTGGTTCACCCCTGCATATTTTAAGAAGACTCAAGCGTCTAAGCTTGGGGATGCCCAAGGCATCCCCTTCTTCATCGACAACATCATCGGGTTCCTCCCCTGAAACTATATTTTTATTCATCACATCTTGTGTTCTTTACTTGGAGCGTCGGTTTGTTTTTGTTTTTGTTTTTGTTTGAATAAAATGGATCCTAGCATTCACTTTGTGGGAGAGAGACACGCTCCGCTGTTGCATATGGACAAATATGTCCTTAGGCTTTACTCATAATGTTCAAGGCGAAGTTTATTCTTCGTTAAATTGTTATATGGTTGGAATTGGAAAATGCTACATGTAGTAATTCTAAAATGTCTTGGATAATTTGATACTTGGCAATTGTTGTGCTCATGTTTAAGCTCTTGCAACATATGCTTTGTACCCATTAATGAAGAAATACATAGAGCTTGCTAAAATTTGATTTGCATATTTGGTCTCTCTAAAGTCTAGATAATATCTAGTATTGAGTTTTGAACAACAAGGAAGACGGTGTAGAGTCTTATAATGTTTACAATATGTCTTTTATGTGAGTTTTGCTGCACCGGTTCATCCTTGAGTTTGCTTCAAATAACCTTGCTAGCCTAAACCTTGTATCGAGAGGGAATACTTCTCATGCATCCAAAATCCTTGAGCCAACTACTATGCCATTTGTGTCCACCATACCTACCTACTACATGGTATTTCTCCGTCATTCCAAAGTAAATTGCTTGAGTGCTACCTTTAAAATTCCATCATTCACCTTTGCAATATATAGCTCATGGGACAAAATAGCCTTAAAAACTATTGTAGTATTGAATATGTACTTATGCACTTTATCTTTTATTAAGTTGCTTGTTGTGCGATAACCATGCTTCGGGGAACGCCATCAACTATTGTTGAATATCATGTGAGTTGCTATGCATGTCCGTCTTGTCTGAAGGATCTATCACCTTAGTGGTTGGAGCATGCAAAATTGTTAGAGAAGAACATTGGGCCGCTAACTAAAGCCATGAATCATGGTTGAAGTTTCAGTTTTGGACATATATCCTCAATCTCATATGAGAATAATAATTGTTGCTACATGCTTATGCATTTAAGAGGAGTCCATTATCTGTTGTCCATGTTGTCCCGGTATGGATGTCTAAGTTGAGAATAATCAAAAGCGAGAAATCCAAAATGCGAGCATTCTCCTTAGACCTTTGTACAGGCGGCATGGAGGTACCCCTTTGTGACACTTGGTTGAAACATGGCATGCAAAGATCCGGTAGTCCAAGCTAAGTAGGACAAGGTGTGGGCACTATTAGTATACTATGCATGAGGCTTGTAACTTGTAAGATATAATTTACATAACTCATATGCTTTATTACTACCGTTGACAAAATTGTTTCATGTTTTAAAAATAAAAGCTCTAGCACAAATACAGCAATCGATGTTTTCCTCTTTGAAGGACCATTCTTTTACTTTTATTGTTGAGTCAGTTTACCTATCTTCCTCCACCTTAAGAAGCAACCACTTGTGTGAACTGTGCATTGATTCCTACATAATTGCATATTGCACTTGTTATATTACTTTATGTTGACAATATCCATGAGATATACATGTTATAAGTTGAAAGCAACCGCTGAAACTTAATCTTCCTTTGTGTTGCTTCAATACCTTTACTTTGATTTATTGCTTTATGAGTTAACTCTTATGCAAGACTTATTGATGCTTGTCTTGAAGTACTATTCATGAAAAGTCTTTGCTTTATGATTCACTTGTTTACTCATGTCATTACCATTGTTTTGATCGCTGCATTCATTACATATGTTTACAAATAGTATGATCAAGATTATGATGGCATGTCACTTCAGAAATTATCTTTGTTATCGTTTTACCTGCTCGGGACGAGCAGAACTAAGCTTGGGGATGCATACGTCTCCAACGTATCGATAATTTCTTATGTTCCATGCTACTTTATTGATGATACCTACATGTTTTATGCACATTATATGTCGTATTTACGCATTTTCTGGAACTAACCTATTAACAAGATGCCGAAGAGCCAGTTTTGTTTGTTTTTGGTTTCAGAAATCCTAGTAAGGAAATATTCTCGGAATTGGACAAAATCACCGCCCAGGGTCCTATTTTTGCACGGAGCTTCCAGAAGACCGAAGAGGGAAGGAAGTGGGGCCACGAGGTGGCCACACCATAGGGCGGCGCGGCCCAGGCCCTGGCCGCGCCGCCCGTGGTGTGGGCCCCTCGCGCCGCCCCGACCTACCCTTTCGCCTACTTAAAGCCTCCGTCGCGAAACCCCTGAGAGAGCCACGATACGGAAAACCTTCCAGAGACGCCGCCGCCGAATCCCATCTCGGGGATTCAGGAGATCGCCTCCGCACCCGCCGGAGAGGGGATTCATCTCCCGGAGGACTCTTCATCGCCATGATCGCCTCCGGAGTGATGAGTGAGTAGTTCACCCCTGGACTATGGGTCCATAGCGTAGCTAGATGGTCGTCTTCTCCTAATTGTGCTTCATTGTTGGATCTTGTGAGCTGCCTAACATGATCAAGATCATCTATATGTAATTCTATATGTTGTGTTTGTCGGGATCCGATGAATAGAGGATGCTATGTTATGGTGATTATCAATCTATTGTTTATGTGTTGTTTATGATCTTGCATGCTCTCCGTTATTAGTAGAGGCTCTGGCCAAGTTTTTACTCTTAACTCCAAGAGGGAGTATTTATGCTCGATAGTGGGTTCATGCCTTCATTGACACCTGGGACAGTGACAGAAAGTTCTAAGGTTGTGATGTGTTGTTGCCACTAGGGATAAAACATTGATTCTATGTCTAAGGATGTAGTTGTCGATTACATTACGCACCATACTTAATGCAATTGTCTGTTGCTTTGCAACTTAATACTGAATGGGGTTCGGATGATAACCTGAAGGTGGACTTTTTAGGCATAGATGCAGTTGGATGGCGGTCTATGTACTTTGTCGTAATGCCCGGATTAAATCTCACTATATTTATCACATCATGTATATGCATTGTTATGCCCTTCTCTATTTGTCAATTGCCCGACTGTAATTTGTTCACCCAACATGCTTTTATCTTATGGGAGAGACACCTCTAGTGAACTGTAGACCCCGGTCCTATTCTTACATAGCATACAATCTACTGCAATTATTCTTTACTGTTTTCTTGCAAACAATCATCTTCCACTCGATACGCTTAATCCTTTGTTACAGCAAGCCGGTGAGATTGGCAACCTCACTGTTTCGTTGGGGCAAAGTACTTAGGTTTTGTTGTGCAGATTCCACGTTGGCGCCGGAATCCCTGTTGTTGCGCCGCATCACATTTCGCCACCATCAACCTTCAACGTGCTTCTTGGCTCCTCCTGGTTCCATTAAACCTTGGTTTCTTTCTGAGGGAAAACTTGCCACTGTGCGCATCATACCTTCCTCTTGGGGTTCCCAACGGACGTGTACATTTACGCGCATCACTTTGCTCTTCATGAACTTGTTTATTTACAAGATTCCTATGCATAGGAAGCATGTTAGACTTAAATGTGTTTTGAATTTGCCTCTTGATGCTCTCTTTTGCTTCAACTTCTATTTCTTGCGAGTGCATCATTAAAACTGCTGAGCCCATCTTAATGGCTATAAAGAAAGAACTTCTTGGGAGATAACCCATGTGTTTTTTTTACTACAGTACTTTGTTTTATATTTGTGTCTTGGAAGTTGTTACTACTGTAGCAACCTCTCCTTATCTTAGTTTTTTTGCATTGTTGTGCCAAGTAAAATCTCTATAGTAAGGTTCATACTAGATTTGGATTACTGCGCAGAGACAGATTTCTTTGCTGTCACGAATCTGGGCCTAATTCTCTGTAGGTCACTCAGAAAATTATGCCAATTTACGTGAGTGATCCTCAGATATGTACGCAACTTTCATTAGTTTTGAGTTTTTCCATTTGAGCAAGTCTGGTGCCATTTTAAAATTCATCTTTACGAACTATTCTGTTTTGACAGATTCTGCCTTTTATTTCGCATTGCCTCTTTTGCTATGTTGGATGAATTTCTTTGATCCATTAATGTCCAGTAGCTTTATGCAATGTCCAGAAGTGTAAAGAATGATTGTGCCACCTCTGAACATGTAAACTTTTATTGTGCACTAACCCTCTAATGAGTTTGCTTGAAGCTTGGTGTGAAGGAAGTTTTCAAGGGTCAAGAGAGGAGTATGATATACTATGATCAAGAGGAGTGAAAGCTCTAAGCTTGGGGATGCCCCCGTGGTTCACCCCTGCATATTCTAAGAAGACTCAAGCGTCTAAGCTTGGGGATGCCCAAGGCATCCCCTTCTTCATCAACAAAGTATCAGGTTCCTTCTCTTGAAACTATATTTTTATTCGGTCACATCTTATGTACTTTACTTGGAGCGTCTGTATGTTTTTGTTTTTGTTTGAATAAGTTCATCCTTGTGTGGGAGAGAGACACGCTCCGCTGGTTCATATGAACACATGTGTTCTTAGCTTTTAATGTTCAAGGCGAAGTTTCTTCTTCGTTAAATTGTTATATGGTTGGAATTGGGAAATGCTACATGTAGTAATTCTAAAATGTCTTGGATAATGTGATACTTTGCAATTGTTGTGCTCATGTTTAAGCTCTTGCATCATATACTTTGCACCCATTAATGAAGAAATACATAGAGCTTGCTAAAATTTTGTTTGCATGTTTGGTCTCTCTAAGGTCTAGATAATTCTAGTATTGAGTTTTGAACAACAAGGAAGACTGTGTAGAGTCTTATAATGTTTACAATATGTCTTGTATGTGAGTTTTGCTGCACCGGTTCATCCTTGTGTTTGTTTCAAATAACCTTGCTAGCCTCAACCTTGTATCGAGAGGGAATACTTCTCATTTATCTATTCTGTTATGTGATCAAAGTTGAGAGTGTCCACTAGTGAAAGTCTAATCCCTAGGCCTTGTTCCTAAATACTGCTATCGCTGCTTGTTTTACTGCGTTACTACTGCTGCGTTACTACTGCTTGTTTACTTCCTACAATATTACTACCATCAACTGCACGCCAGTAAGCTATTTTCTGACGCCGTACTACTGCTCATATTCATCCATACCACTTGTATTTCACTATCTCTTCGCCGAACTAGTGTACCTATTAGGTGTGTTGGGGACACAAGAGACTTCTTGCTTTGTGGTTGCAGGGTTGCTTGAGAGGGATATCTCTGACCTCTTCCTCCCTGAGTTCGATAAACCTTGGGTGATCCACTTGAGAGAAACTTGCTGCTGTTCTACAAACCTCTGCTCTTGGAGGCCCAACACTGTCTACAAGAATAGAAGCACCCGTAGACATCATCGAACGCATAGACTGGACCGGAACTCCTCAAAAGATGTCGTAGGGAGACCCTTGGTCATAATATCCGCAAATTGTTGGGAGGTGGGCACATGAAGTACTCGAATGTGTCCAAGGGCCACCTGTTCCCGAACAAAGTGGATGTCCAGCTCAATATGCTTGGTGCGGCGATGGTGGACCGGGTTGGCGGAGAGGTAGACGGCGGAGACGTTGTCGCAATAGACCACGGTGGCTTTGGCAACAGGACATGAGAGCTCAACGAGGAGTTGCCGCAGCCAGGAGACCTCGGCAACCGCGTTAGCAACAGCCCGGTATCTGCTTCACTGGAGCGAGAGACCGTGGGTTGTCGCTTAGACGACCAGGAGATGAGCGAAGGTCCGAAGTAGACGCAGTAGCCAGACGTGGAGCGACGTGTGTCGGGGCAGCCTGCCCAATCGGCGTCCGAGTAGGCGACGATGTCCGTGGCGGTTGAGGCGTGGAGGGAGAGGCCGAAGTCCATGGTGCCACGAATGTAGCGGAGGATCCGCTTGACCGCAGCCCAATGAGGATCCCGCGGAGCGTGCATGTGAAGGCACACCTGCTGGACAGCATACTGTAGCTCGGGGCGGGTCAAGGTGAGGTACTGCAGGGCACCGACGATGGAGCGATAAAATGACGCGTCCGTGGCCAACGAACCATCCGTGGCGGAGAGCTTGGATTTCGTGTCGACAGGCGTGGCCACGGGTTTGCAATTAAGCATACCGGCGCGGTCCAGGAGCTCGTGGGCGTACTTGTGCTGATGAAGGAAGAAGCCGTCGGTGCGACGTACGGCCTCGATGCCGAGGAAGTAGTGCAGGGGCCCCAAGTCCTTGAGGGCAAACTCAGCGCGAAGACGCTCGGTGATCTGTCGGGAGGTCCGTGGAGCTGGCCGTTAAGATGATGTCGTCGACGTAGAGCAGCAGGTACGCGGTGGTGGCGCCATTGTTGTACACAAACAGCGAGGCATCGAGCGGGTGGAGCGGAAGCCGAGTTGGTGAAGAAACGCTGCGATGCGCTGGTACCAGGCGCGTGGGGCCTGATTGAGCCCGTATAACGAGCGCGAGAGCAGGCACACATGGTCGGGGTGGGCGCTGTCGATGAAGCCGTGGGCTGCTGGCAGAAGACCTGCTCCTCGAGATGGCCGTGAAGGAAGGCGTTGGAGACGTCCATCTGGTGCACGGGCCACGCACGGGACACCGCGAGCTGAAGGACTGTGCGGATCGTCCCGGGCTTGACAACCGGGGCGAAGGTGTCGGTGAAGTCGACGCCGGCACGCTGGCGAAAGCCACGAACCACCCACCGCGCCTTGTGACGGTCGAGAGTACCGTCCGGATGGAACTTGTGCTTGAAGACCCACTTCCCGGTGATGATGTTGGCGTGAGGGGGTCGGGGAACAAGCGTCCATGTCTGGTTCCGCTGCAGGGCGTCGAACTCGTCCTGCATGGCCGCAAGCCACTGCGGGTCGCGGAGAGCAGCCCGGGCAGGGGCGGGGGGCGATGGCGTGGATGGTGAAGGCGCGGAAGTCGACGCGGTGCGACGTACTCATCCGAGGGGTACCGCGTGCTCGGGACGCGAATCCCCACGGCGCGCGCAGGGGCCCCGTGGCCGGCGAGGAGGCGGAGGAGCCGGAGACGAGGCGTCGCCCAGCAAAGACGGCGCGGCGCCCGAGCTGAGGCTCGAGGGCGACGCAAGCGGCGTCGAGGCGGATGAACCCGGCGAAGGCGCGTCGCCCGGCGAAGACGGCGCGGCGCCCGAGCTAAGGCTCGAGGGCGACGCAGGCGTCGGCACGGGTGTCGGCGTGGGGTCACCCGAGACATGGCTCGAGGGTGACCCAGAGGGTGGCGAGGCAGCGCCCGAGCCAGCTCAGGGCGCGGCGGAGGACGACGAGGCAGTGCCCGAGTCCGAGCTCGAGGGCACTGTAGCCGGCGGACCTGCCGGGGCAGGGGGTCGACGCCGGGGACCATCAGTAGGCGAAGGAGGAGTGGCGACCACCTGTCTCTGTGCAAAAGGAAAGCAATGCTCATCAAAGTACACGTGCCGGGAGGTGAAGACGCGGTGAGAAACCGGATCATAGCAGCGGTAGCCTTTGGTGTTAGCCGGGTAACCGAGGAAAACACATGGAACGGAACGAGGGGCGAGTTTATGAGGAGTGGTGGCGGCGATACTAGGATAGCAACGACAACCGAAAATCCGAAGACCGTCGTAGGATGGAGGGGAACCGTAAAGGAGGTGATGAGGTGCATAGTTCCAGCGGGGACGACACGGACGAAGGTTGACAAGTAGGGTGGCGGTGGCTAAGGCATCAGGCCAAAAGGTGGGGGGAACATGGCTGTGGAATAGGAGTGTGCGGATGCAGTCATTGAGGGTGCGGAGGATACGCTCGGCGCGATCGTTCTGTTGGGACGTGTATGGACAGGTTAGACGGAAAATAGTGCCGTGAGAGGAGAGTAGGGTGCGGACGGCAACATTGTCAAACTCTTTTCCGTTGTCAGTTTGTAGGGCGTGGATGGGGCGACCAAACTGGGTGGAAACATAGGCGTAGAAGGCTGTGAGAGTGGTGGCGACATCAGACTTTTTACGGAGGGGAAACGTCCACACAAAATGAGAAAAATCATCAAGAATAACTAGGTAATAAAGAAGACCAGAATTACTTGGGATAGGAGAGGTCCATACATCACTATGAATTAACTCAAAAGGAAAAGACGCAATTGTGGAAGACTGACTAAATGGAAGACGAACGTGTTTACCAAGACGACACGCTTCACAACTATGTGAAGACTGTTTAGTAGATGAAAACGAAAAACCCCTCATTATTTGGTGAAGCGTGTTGGCACTAGGATGTCCAAGACGAGCATGCCAAAGATCAACGCCTGCGGAGAGAGCACGAGGTGCGGCGCCGGGGGTGGAAGGCGACATCACCGGATACAAATCGCCGGGGCTCTCACATCGATGGAGGACCATCCGGGTGCGGGCGTCCTTAACAGAAAAACCAAAAGCGTCAAATTCAACAGTCACAGAGTTGTCACGAGAAAGAGTTTTAACAGAGACTAAATTCTGAATAAGCTGGGGAGACACAAGGACATTATTAAGAGACAGTGGTTTAGAAGTAGAAGGAAAATTAGCAGAACCAATGTGAGAAATAGGAAGACCGGCACCGTTACCGACAATGATGCGAGACTCGGTGGAAGTGGGAAAGAAATGGGAAAGGTTACCCGGGTGAGCGGCCATGTGAGACGAGGCGCCCGTGTCCATAAACCAGTTGCCGCCACCGGCGTAAGAGCTGGCGCCTGCTGGAGTGCCGCGAAGAGCGTCGGGTCCCATGCGGGCTGCTGCGGCGCGTAGGGTGGTGGCGTGACGTGGTAGGCCGGGGCGTAGGGCGGCGGCGTGGCGGTGAAGGACGGGGCGTAGGGCAGTGTCGCGGTGACCCCCGTCCATGGATTGTAGGCGAAGGAGTTGCTGTCGTTGGAGACCAACGACATGACGACGCGCGCGCGGGGGACGACGACGGCGCGGGGGTTGGAGAGGGAGGCGCGGCGACGACGACGCGGGGGACGACGACGGCGCGAGGGTTGGGGAGGGAGGTGTGGCGACTGCAGGTGCGGCGGCGGCGCGGCGTGAGAAGGAGCACACGCGGCGGCGGCACAAGGACGGCAGTGCTAGGGTTGGAGGGTGGGGCGGCGCGCGCGGGGGAGGGGGGGCGCGGCGGCTAGGTTAGGAACGGTAGGTGTCTGATACCATGTAGAAAGGGATGCAACACACAATGTATTGATTGGGTGCATATGGCGTTACATATATAGGTCACGTCCTCGACTATACAAAGAAGGAGGCGGGCCCAATAATAAATACAAAGATATGTATCGCTATACATAACTACAGAAGATACACATCCGGATATACAAGGATATGTATCTCAACAATTCTGTCATCCAAAAAACAGGATAACAACTTATCTGCACAAAGGACATCCAGTTAATCAAAGGTAATTTGTCAGCGTATTTCTCTTAATAATTTCACTGATCTGATGAAACACAAATCCTCCTTAACATGTACTGCATTCTATAAAACACCATATATAGTAGCAGTTTTATTAAATTGATTATTGATCCTATAAAATGTTACTTTCCCACCGAAGCGATCAGCAGCAATCATGCAGTAGCACAATCAGTGGCAAATCATCTCTTCTCTCTGTCATTTTATCACAGCCAAAGCAATCAGTAGTAACGAACGAGCAGCGTAAACCAAGACCAATATTCAGTTACAGCATCAGCTAAATTCAGTATAGGAGCAAACTGCGTCGACCCGGGCCACTTCAGTTTTCTATGTGGCCGGGCGGCCAAACAGCCCGGGCCTCGGCCTCCTTGTCTGTCTGCGGCTGGAGGACGTGGTGACTGGTGAGCCTAGGTTCTAGGAGCTCCTCGGGTTTCCAAGACGGCGCCTGCACCTTCTCCCTTCCCAGCGACACCGCACCCGGCCTACCCGAGGCGGAAGGCGCTCCTTCTTCACCAGCGGTTGCCCATCAGGCCAAGCCCCGCCTCCCCAGCGACGTTGCAGCGCACGCCGACGCCGATGACGCTCCTTCTCCTTCTCCAGCACCGGTCTCCTCCCTCACTTCTTCCCGCAAGATGCGCCGCTAGCAGTCCATGGGTTCGACCCTCGCCTCTTTATGCTGCTCCAATCCCACAGGGAGGCCACGAATCGGCGCGCGCGACGACCCCCATGCCACGAATCGAGCGGCGAAGGCAGCCCCTCCGTCTCCTTCTCGATCGGTGCCGGTTGGAGAATCTGGGAGGTACGATCCGGGAAGGAGACTGGATAAGCACGCACGAACTACAGGTTAATAAGACCTTTTGTAGGTTCCAAATTGCAAAACGACCACGAAATTGCAAAACCACCACGACGTACCACGGTCGCATTGGAGGTTTTTTTTTTTTTTAAGTAAACCACCATATATTAAGACCAACAGGCCGCCTCATTAAAAACCTTCCAGCCCCCTTCGGTACCCTGGAAGGAAAAGAGTGCGTCAGAAACCTGTTGGCCTGAAGCCAAGTCAATTACAATCCTGGGCGATGAGCTCCGACACGCAGGAAGGGGCTTCACCACGCAGGAGACTATCAAAGCCGGACTTTCCTAACTGTGCCAGCACATGCGCTGCACCATTACTAACCCGGTCTACCTTACAAATGGATATGCTACCAAAGACTCTAATAAGGTCACGAGCTTCATTACAGAGAGCCCAGCCACTCGACAACTCCTGTCCTGAACTAGATATGGCTTGCACAGCTCGGAGACAGTCTGATTCAACAATGGCCTGATCGCATCCAATAGATATAAGGTGTTTGATCCCAGCAATACATGCTTGCAGCTCGGCCTCCTCGGCGCTGGCGCACGCCTGAATATGTTTCCACTCCGTAAGGGATGACTTGACCCTTGTGATCGCGAATGATGACCCCCAACCCAGCTGTTTTGGATACCTCATCCCACCCAGCATCCACATTGGCCTTCAGCGACCCCTCTGTTGGAGCTATCCACTTGGTATGAGCCAGCGGATCTTCAGAACTATGTTGGTCCAGAGGATAGCGAGCCGCAAGGAATGAGCGGCGATAGTTGACAATGAACAAAGCCGAAGCTGTGATCAAGGCCTTCACATCCCCATGCACAACGTTATTCCTGTGATGCCACACCCGCCACAGAAGGAAAATTACCTTAGGCCGGTCACTTTTAGAGATGCTGCAAAGGAGCTGGAGTATCCACTCCTTGCCATTATACTCAAAGGCCTCCTCCGGAGGCAATCGCCAAAGCTTCCTTGTTTCGTCCCGGAGAGCACGAGCCAAGGTACATCTGATTAGCGCATGATGACTGTCTTCGGCAACCTGCCCGCAAATGGAACAGGTAGGATTCACGGTGTTTATGCGCTTATGTAGCCCTGCAAGGACTGCGAGACTGTCCGTGGCTACCCTCCAAGCAAAAATTCTAAGTTTCTGGGGGACGGACACTTCCCAGACCATCTTCCATATAGAGCGATCTCCAGATGGTTCAGAGCTCGACTGGCCTTGGGAGAGGCGTTGAATCATGGGGTTCACGCCAACCCGATAGGCTGATCTCACACTAAAGATGCCATTACTCTCCGCACTCCATGCAATGAAATCTTCGGAAGCTCTAACCGGTATCTTGATCGACAGAATGACCCTAGCATCCGCCGGCGCACAGCAGGAACGGATCGCCTCCTCATCCCATGTTCTAGTAATAGGATTGATGAGCTCGGAAACCCATCTCTTCCGAGAGTTATTCCTCCTTCCTTCAACTTTCATGGCGCCTGGTCGAGGAAGCCAATTATCTCTAAAAATCCTCACTTTAGAACCAGAGCCAATACGCCATATGATGCCTTGTTTCAGAAGTTCAAGTCCATAAACAATCCCCTGCCAAGTCTGTGATTGGCTTTGAATAAAAGCAGTATCCAATAAGTTGCCAGAGGGATAATATTTTGCCTTAAGAAGACGCGCACATAAACTGTCGGGAGATTGGAGGAGGCGCCAGGCTTGCCTAGCAAGCAGCGCCTGATTGAAGACTTTCAAGTCTCTGAAACCCACTCCACCTTGAGTTTTAGGCCGCGTTATTTTGTCCCAAGCGAGCCAATGCATTTTGCGGCGATCATCCTCATCTCCCCACCAGAAGTCGCGGATAATTTTGTGAAGATCATCCACAAGCCCCATGGGAAATTTGAAAACCCCCATGGCGTAAGTAGCTATAGATTGGAGAACAGATTTAATCAGGATTTCTTTGGCCCCCGAAGACATATATTTTTCAGCCCAGTCGCTAGCATTCTTTGAAAACTTTCCTTTTGTTGGTTTAAATTTGCCCTTAGACATTCTCCCTTCAGGGACTGGGAGACCCAGATATTTTTCCTCAAAGCATACTGTCTCATATATCAGAATTCCTTGCAAAGCCGACTGCATCTCAGGGGAACACTGATCACCATACATAATAGAGCATTTACCCAGGCTAACCAGTTGACCCGTGCTTTGTTCATATCGATCCAGGATAGACTTAATGACGAGACCTTGCTCAACAGTAGCTTCAAAGAATAGGAGACTGTCGTCCGCAAACAGCAGGTGAGATATACCAGGCGCTCTACGACAAATGTGAAGCTCATGAAGGGCATTGTTCTCTATTTCTCTTCTAATAAGGCAAGAGAGACCATCAGCAACAAAGAGGAACAAATACGGCGAAAGAGGATCACCTTGGCGAATACCACGGGTGGGAGTGAAAGGGTCCAACATATGTCCGTTAAAGCGAATCGAGTAGCGTACAGTGGTGACACACGCCATCACCCACTGAATCCATTGACTATGAAAGCCCAACTTCGCTAAAACCCCTTCGAGAAATCTCCAGTCCACGCGATCATACGCCTTAGCCATATCCAATTTGTACGCGCAAAAATTCCTTCGAGTAGCTGAACCAGTCTGTATAGTGTGAATGCACTCAAAAGCCATGAGAGCATTATCTGTAATGAGGCGCCCAGTGATAAACTCACTCTGCGTCGGAGAAATAATATCCTGAAGCAAAGGACTGAAGCAAAGGACGGAGGCGATTTACCAGGCATTTGGAGATCACTTTGAAAATCACATTACAGAGGCTTATAGGCCTAAAATCTTTGAGCTCTTCCGGGTCATCTTTTTTTGGTATAAGGACAATAGCAGTATCATTCACCTCCTCTGGCATAATACCGTCAGGAAAAAATCGCTGAACCGCTCTAACAACATCATCCCGTAATAAGCCCCAATTTCGCTGGAGAAAATGAGCCGGGAAGCCATCTGGCCCGGGCGCCTTGAGGGGACCGATTTGGAATAGAGCATCACTAATTTCCTTCTCAGAGAACGGCGCACAAAGACTTGCATTCATCTCCTCATTTACGCACTGTTCAAGCATGTTAATAATGATATCTGGATTGATATTTTCCTCCTGCGTGTAAAGATTCTGGAAGAAGTCTGTAGCCATATTCTCCATTTCACTAGAATCTGAAGTCCATGAGCCATCTACTCTTTTTAGCTTACGAATATTATTTTTCCTTCTCCTCCAGGACGCACGACGGTGGAAGAATTTAGTATTGCGATCACCTTCACGGAGCCAAGCGACTCGAGAGCGTTGCATCCAGAAGATTTCTTCACGGTAAAGGAGTTCATCCATTTCCTTCTCAAGCCCTACTCTCTTTTGCAAACTTTCCTCATCAGTAAGTTGGCGAACCTCTTCCAGCTGCTTTCTTTTCCTTTCTAATTCCTTCGGTACGGATTTGAAGTGTATGTTCTTCCAATTATAAAGGGATGCCATCATCGTACGAAGAGAGGAAGAAACGTCGCCTAGGTTATTGCAAGGGAGGCGACGTGACCAAGCCTCCTCAACAGCAGCCGGCAAAGACGGTTCACGCTCCCATACCACCTCATACCTCCTCACAGGTCTATCAACCCGGCAGTTAGAGGCACTGTCAGCCGCTAGTAAATTAGGACAGTCGTCCGAGCGGGAAGAATGAATATGTCTCAGTTGGTGCTGTGAAAACATGAGGGACCAAGATGGAGAAGCAACAGCACGATCCAGCCTGACTTTTACATTACGGTCGCCTTTCTGTTTGTTGTCAAAAGTCCATGGCGTTCCAACAAATCCTATATCATGGAGATCGCAGTGGGACAGGACTTCCCTGAAATCCAACATAAGCCTTTCAGCGCGAGGAGTGTGGAAAAAGTGCTCCTCCTGCCACATAGCTTCATTGAAATCCCCCATCATGAGCCAAGGATTATCTTACCGATGTTTCATTTGCCTCAGTTTTGTCCACATAAGATGTCGATCAGCAGCCTTCGGTTCCCCATAGACGAAGGTAGCTCTCCACATATGATCATAGGGGCCCCCACTTACATGGACATCAATGTGCCGTTTGCTATAAGATATAAGGTCAACAATAAGGTCCTCAGTCCAGTATAGCGCAATACCTCCACCTTTACCATCACCAGGCACTTGGTAGCAATGCTTCATACCAATTCTAAAGCGAAGATTTTCCACTCTTTCCTTACTTTGGCGTGTCTCGCAAATGAACACGAGACTGGGCTTGTAGGTCTGCACTAGGCAGACCAGCTCCTGAACGGTCGCAGACTGCCCCAATCCACGACCGTTCCAACTCAGGGTCGACATTAGGCCCGGCGGTCCTCCTCGGAGGAGGCCGCCGATGGTGCCAAATTTTCAGTATTCCGATCATTTACCTTCCTCGACTTTGCTCTATCCTTCGGGTTAACATATTGTGGAGGAGGGGGAGGTATAACATTTGTAGATGCACCAGCACCCCCAGCATTACCAGTCCCAGTATCAGTTTGCACCTCTTCCGCGAACTGTAATCCTTTCCTTATCTTGGGGTCAACATCCTCCTCCATAGGTTCTTCCAGGACATCAGTTTTGACTGGACTAGAAGCAGTATCTTTCGTTGCATCCTCAGTGGGATTATCAAGAGCAGCGTCTTGAGAGTTCCGCTTCTTCCTCCCATGATCAACTTCCCCTCTAGCAGCAAGACCACCACGTGTTGGAGCTCTGGAAGCAAAACGACGAGGGCCTAGAGTCGGCTGGCTTGTTCTGCGACTAGCTAGCATCCAAGTCCCATACTGTAGCTGCTTCTCCTCCCATACTCCATCTCCGCATTCCTCATGATCATGCCCCATTAGACCGCAACGTTTGCAGAAGAAAGGGATTTTCTCGTATTTAACAGGGAGTCTTTTCTTCCCCTCAGGGAGTGCGAGAGAAACAAACCTCACCAGGGCTTTGTTGATATTGATTCTCAGCCGTAGCCGCACATAGTTGCCTTCAAAGAACAGCTTAGGGCTCATCTGAACCTCTTTCACTTGCCCCACCCTGCGGGCTAGATCATCGACGACCTCTGACTTACGGTAGAGCTCCGGTATGCCATGAATTTGGGCCCAGACATGCATGCCATCAAACACGAAATCCGCAGGATCGGTAAGGCCATCATAGTCCTCAATCAGGATACCCCAGCCCCGAAAAGTCCATGGTCCCTGATGCACGACTTTCTTCCAATCCCCTAAGCATTGCATCTGGAAGATGAACAAATTTTCACCCGCTTCTCTGCAGATCGGATCATTGGCAAGGTTCCAGATCGACTTCATCTTCTCAAAGAGTGCCTCTGCGCTGAAACTATTGGTGAGAACTCGTCCAATCGCTAGCCATCTGGCTTCCTTCTTGTAGGCCTTGGCCTCCTCCACCCCAATAACCACATCATCCAATTCATCGTCGTTCAGGTCCAGGTGACCGAACATGTCATCAATCTCGTCGTCCTTTCCGCCCAGCAGGTTGGACGGATCCATCTCAGCCATTGCCGCGATGGGTAGCCACGAGCCCAGGGCGAAACCACCGGTCGAAAGAGAGCTTCTAGGGCAAGACAGACGAGAGCAAGGTGTCCGCAAGATTTGCAGGAACCGGATCGGCAACGGGGCTCACACGAGAACAATCTCACGGGGGCGATGGTGGCGCCGCCGGAGCACTAAACCCTAACAGAGAGGGTAACTTTGTTGCCTTGTGTAGAACAATGGTCGCATTGGCGTTTTATTAGTACAGATAATTGATTCCATTTTTCCTGAATATATGTTCTTCAGTTTGCGGGCTAGCTGTAGGCCATTTCAAAAGCACGCGAGGACGGAGTTAGCTGGCAATTCAGTCGTGTTAAAGAGTTGGCGGGCTCAAAGTAACAATTCAGTCGTGTCAAAGAATTAGCGGGCTCAAGCTGTGGGCCATTTTAAATTCGAAGTTTTCCCACTACGGCAGCCTTTCGGTAGCAATGATAGACACTGTGTGCTAGTGTTGGATAAAAGGCAATATGATGATTTTCACTCTAAAAATGGCAACTATAAAATGATGTCGAGTTGACTTCTAAATGGATAAGGTGGTACAGATCGATGCCGTCATGGATAAAAGGCAATACTCCATCTAGGAAGAATGTGGTCTACTAATTAAGTTATCCTAGCTGCCACTTTAGCACACACAAACGGAAAAAAGAAACATGACAGACAAGACTTGTTTTGTGAGTTGACCTTGATCAAAAGTTGCATGCCTACATCCATGCATGCCCCTGTCGTAACATGCATCATGCTTCTAATAATGCTACACTTGTTGAGCTAAGTTTTAGTTTGTGCTGCTTAATTGATCTGTCGCATTTGTTAGCATTACAAGCTGATTTGTGGCATCCATGATCTGTGCGTGCTGTGTAGGTTTTCCACCGGCATCGTGATATATAACCGGTAAAGTCGCCGTCAGTATGTGCGTACAAGCTGGCAAGATGCCTAGGCGCCATATATACTTGCATAGCTGCATGAGATTATATTAAATAGCATGAACCAAATCTACATGGAGTACAGTATGTTGTCATCAAGACATTAACAATACCTTACATTTGGCCATTAGTGGGTTTATCACTCGGCTATTCTCACTTTCACAGTCAAGCGTCGTTGACACCCCAAAATTCAGTCAACTCATCACTCCACCAGCCTAATGGATTTATGCGGATGTATGCATCTTACTTATGCAGATGTAATCTTTTTCTGAAGTGTATTGTCGTGATTTAAACTTTTGAGTAACAAAACTTATCTTGTCGAATAATAAAGAGCAGCAATGTTGCAAATATGCGCACCAACATCATTACAGCCACAACCACAAATTAAAGAAGCTTGAGTGGAGCAATTGATCAAGTAGTCAAGCAATCACATATAATTGGACATGCATGGTGGCGCCGTGGCAGCGTGCGTTGTCTGCTCCCTCCCAAGCTTACACGTTGAATGTCAACGCGTGCAATGTCTGTCATGTCCATCTCGAGTTTTAGATGGATTAGCTAGCTACAAAGCAAGAGACGCAATGCCAACGTCTGGTGAATGCAAGTGTCATGTGTCTAAGGGCATCTCCAACGGGGCGACCCATCCCGCGTCCGCGCGTCTGGATAGGTCGAAACGGACAAAACCGCGGCCCAGCGCACGGACCCATCCCTAAACGGATGGCCGCGGCGTCCGGACGATCCAAACCAGTCCAAATCTGGGACGAGTTTGCGTGGCCACGGACGCGAAGGCTGGTCGCCGCGTCCGCCCCTTGTCCGCCCTGGCCCGTCTGCCTCCCAAAACACAATCCCCTCGCACACATCTCCCACCGCTCCGCCGCCACCCACGGACCGGCGATTTGGGAGCGCGACGCCGGCCACCGTCGTCGAGACGCCGGCCACCGTCAGACGCCAAGCGGGCGGAAGCATAGGTCGAGGCCCCGCGCTTTCGCCGCGTCGTAGCAGTCGGAGGACGCCGCCGCCGGCGCTGTTGTCCTCTCACCGTCACGAGACCTCCCGCCGTTCGCAGCTGCGCCGTTTCCGCCGGAGGTGAGCTCTCCTGCACTGTGTTTCTAGACCGCAAGTCGGCTGAGACGGCCATGCATGTAGGTTGAAGCGACACAACCTGAATACTGATTGAGTCTCTGTGCTTTTCTGTGCTAGTCCCTTGGATCAATCGCTAGCACACACAGTTCGATGAATAACCAGAATAGCAAATGCGTCAAATATTACAACGTATGATCCATGGTATAATTATTACAAAGCGCATAGCTCAGGGCTAGCTGAAAATAACATAGTTCAAGCAGCAAATAAATAAGCGAAGAGCTCCATCACGCCACAGGCGAACATGTTGGGTGTAAGCTCGCAACCTACGGTATTCCTTACTCGTCTTCAGAATAACCTGCAACATAAAAACGTTGCAGCCC
The DNA here is from genome assembly GCA_030979885.1 of Lolium multiflorum. Lineage (NCBI taxonomy): Eukaryota > Viridiplantae > Streptophyta > Magnoliopsida > Poales > Poaceae > Lolium > Lolium multiflorum. The sequence continues at coordinate 116,718,213 of CM061751.1, read as the reverse complement.
CGAAGGGTCATTACACTTGGAATGGAAATGGCAAGATGTCATATGGTGGCTTTTCTGGCGCCTATAACTACATGATATTTGGCAGGTGGAGTTCATATTTGCGTAAAGCCAGTTTTATTTTCCCTACTCTCAAAACATTTCTTAAAACATAGTATTTCAATAAGACTAATTACTACCCATGATCCACCTTGTGCATTAATATTCAGAAATTCGACTGACGAGATTATCCAACAGTTTCAAGCTCTAATTGCTCAAAGATGTCCGTAACCGGGGACACGGCTAAGTACTTAGATTTGACACTCTCGAGAGGCTGTACACATTCCCCACATGACCTAGTCTGTTCTTCTTCCATGATGCGCATTTTGCTCAATGGACAGATGTCGACTAGGACAAGACCTTTCAGAAGCAATACCTCAACCACAATGGACGCGCTCCGTCCTACCAACACCTACCACCCTCTGTACATTGGGTCGAGTTCTCACAACCTACTCAATCTAGCCAGAGCCCATATAGCATGTGGTTGTACTGGAAGCTACTAAAACAAGAAAACCGGGCTAACCTCTTTGTTCCTGGGTGGCCAACCTCAAGTGTGATGCACACGGCGCTGCCATAGAAATGACCCCGGTGCAACCACTCAACATAAACCAAGCATTACCACTTACCACCCTGGGATGTATTAAATTGACATGGTTGTTTTCATTAAGAGAATAAAACATTTATCTCTCGCAATCTCTCCACTGATAATATCCCAGGGCCAGCAATTTGAAATCATTATGCACATAAAACAACTACAAATGCATAGAAAACAGTAGGATAATGAGTTTGTGACACTTGCCTTGGTCGGTGTTCAGACAGTCGTCGCAATCGCACTCGTTGCAATTCGGGCAATCTAACGCAAGCAAAATAATTCACAATCAAACACCAAACAACACAAACAGGTAAAACACATAATGAAATAATGCATGCATGCTCAGAAACTAAATTTGATACCAACCATTTTTATAAACAAATATTTTATGCAATAGAGGTTTCAAATAGTCATTTAACCAAGAACAAAATATCTATGTGTAAAAATAGTTTCTAATATCATTTGCAGGCATACTGGTGGATAGGTAAAATCAGTATATGCAATTTAGCGTTGGATTCATATTAAAATAGTTTACAGAGTTTAAAATACACTAAAGATACTATATACACTATTTTAAATTGCAAAATTCGCAAGTTTAGTAAAAGTACAAACTAACAGTACCAAAATATTCTTCTCATTTTTCTGAATCCAAAAATATATTATATTTTCAATTCCAAGTTACGAAACTTTAATTAAGAATTTTACAAGATTTAACCTTTCGCGGTCTTTTAATAATTTTGTTCGAAAAGTTGTCAGAAAAAGTTTCTCGGATGGAGAAACTTTCTACACGAAAGTTACAGGGAACTTAATTACGAGCTCAATGGAAAAAAGAATCGTCTAAAACCGAGCTCTAGATTTATTGTTATGAATTTTCAAAGTCTTAATTCAGCTAGCACATATGCAGTGATCGATCGAGTCTGCGCTGCGACGGGTTCAGTTAATTGAGGTACAGGGACCCTTAGATCTACATCACACGGTCCAACATGTATCTGATAAAATCTGATTCAACGCTGACTGTACGTAGGATACACAGAGGAAGACTTCATACCACGTCGGTCAGCGGCGAGAGTTCGTGCGGCGACGGTGTTTCGGCCGGCGGCGAGTTGGCGAACGAGGCGCGGCTGGGCGTGGCTGTCAAGGTGATGTGCTCGGAGGTGTTTGGGTCTTCCTCGAACAGCGATGACGGGCGGCTGGAGCGGCTCGGGCAGCGATGAACTCCGGCGATGTTTTCTCCGCGTCGTAGTGCCCTGCAGATCGAGGAAAAGAGGGGAGGCGACGTGGTTGAGTAATAGGAACAATATGGGGTGAAAGAGAGGGGATCAAGGCGACGAGAACCTCCGGTTCTGAGCTTTAATGGCGGCGGCGGCTCGAAACTCCGGCGAAAAATTCGCGCAGCCTGGCGGCGCAAAAATTGGGGATTTTAGGGAGCAAAACGGAGGAGATTATGGGGTATTTATAGATCGAAAATCCGTGGCAAACGCTAAGAGAAACGTTGAGATTTTTGCGTACTGCTTCTCCGTTTCCTTCTCGTACAGGGGCTGGAGTTTTGGCTGGAGGTTGGAGAAGCTATGGTGGGACCCACGTTTGAAAAAAGAAAAAAAAAACGAGATGAGAGCCTGGGTTGCTGCGTTGCTGCTGAGCCTATCTTGCCTCGCGCATGTGCGTGGCGTGCATGGCTGGCTGGTCTGGCCGGCCGGTCAGTTCCTTTTTATTTTTCTTTATTTCTTTTTCTTTTCTCTTTCCTGTTACTGATTTAGCTACAGACTACAAAACTGACGCAAATAAAAATACGAAAATTTGTAAATATTTACAGTATGGTATCTGGACATAATGGGCACAGCCCCAATCCAGTAAAGCACTAGGATAAAAATAGTATGCATATAGATTTAATCAACAAAGAGCAAAACTAGCAATATAAATCACTTTTATGCAAGAAACATGTAAAACATTTTCTAAAATTGAAACTTTGACATGCTGATATGATGCAATGCATGAAGTTGAAAATGCACAGTTTTTAGGATGTTAGAGCATCTCCAGTCGCGTCCCCCAAACCGTCCCCCAAACCGCGCCGGATCGAGCGTTTGGGGGACGTGTTTTGTTCGTGCCGCGTTTGGGGGACGTCGCTCCCCAGCCGCGTCCCCCAAACATTTAAAATAATTTTTCTTGGCATTTTTATTTCAATTTCCACAAACTAATACATAATTGGGAACGTGGTTTACACGAAGACATAGTTAGGAACATGGTTTTCCACAAACTAATACATAGTTTGAACCATGGTGGACACAAATATAAAATATTGCAAAAAAACTAAACCTAACTAGGCCGTGCATCGGCGGTTTCCTGTGTTCGCTGCTAAGAAACAACACTCCAGGGCACACCAGTCACCTAAACTGGAAAATCCGGCGGGAGGATGGTGCCCTTGTTGGTTCTACCGATGAGGCGAACAGGCAGAAACCTCCGTGCACGTATTCGCTGCGAAGAAACAACACTCGTCCTCCGAGTCGGTGCTGTCGTCGTGGGAGTCCCTGTCGACGTGGTAGTCCCGGCGGCGACTCGTCGAAGACCTTGATGCTCATGTCCCCGTTGCCGAAGTAGGAGAACACGAGGATGAAGCCGGCTTGGAGGCGGTGGTGGCGCGCGAACTTCTCCCAGCCGATGTTGAGGTACATCTTGCCGCGCGTCGTAGATCGCGTCGACGATCCACCGGCAGTAGCCGCACGAATGCTCCCAGATGCATCGTGCGCGGGCGTACGCCGCCGACGTACTCGGCGAAGGAGTCCGGCAGCCTCCGGATGCCGCGCGGGTCGCCCTTGAGGACGTGGACGAACTCGAACAGGACGTCCGGCTCCACGTCCATCTCCGACGATGAAGACGACGGCGCGGGAGGCGACGGCGATCGTTCAGCTATGCCGCGGCCACGACCACGACCACGACCACGGCCGGCCGCCCAGCCTACCAGACATGGCGGCGAGTCTTGTTGAGAGATGGTGGCGGCTAGGGTTTGGGAGAGAGGCGCTAGGGTTTGTGTGTGAGAGGGACGATGAGAGGCGCCCTTTTTATAGGCCGGAGGGAGGCGGAGGAGCGGTGGCGCATTAACGCCGCACGCGAGCTAGGCGCGACGGGACGCGTCGCCGCGCCCTCTCGCGGGAACGCACCGTCGCCGCGCGAATAACTTCCGTCGTGAGGTAGGCGGTTGTTTAAATTAATTGTGCCGCCGACGGGTCGGCCCCGCCACTCCCGCCTCGCTTTTGTGTCCGGCCCCGGAGCGTCCCCGTGGGACGTGGACGGGCTCGGGCGCCGGACACCGTATCGGGGCGCCGGATAAAAAGGGCTTTGGGGACGCGGGAACGCTTTTTTGGTCCGGCGCGCCCCAAATCCCTTTGGGGGACGGTTTGGGGGACGCGACTGGAGATGCTCTTACATAGGTCCCTACGGAAGCATTTGGATCGCCTCCGCCTGCGAGGTGTTCGTTGAAATGATCGAACTAAAATGTGTCTCTTTTCAGATCATGGTGGACAGCGACGACGAATACTACTTCAAGAACTTCATCGACACGTCGTCAGAAGAGGAGTCCGACGACGAATTTTTCATGGAGGCTGCGCTGCTCATCCACGAGCACATTGTCTCGCAGATCCCCGTGTACCGGGGGTCCTTACCGGGGTACTACCTTGCTGATGGTATCTATCCACCTTGGGCTACACTCGTGAAGACAATCCGAAACCCCAACTCAGAGCAGGAGGCAAGATTTGCCAAAGAGCAGGAGGCAGCCCGAAAGATGTCGAGCGGGCGTTTGGCATCCTCCAAGCTCGTTGGGCTATCGTCAGACACCCTGCCAGAGCCTGGGATGTGCAAACTCTGTGGGAGGTGATGACCGCTTGTGTAATCATGCATAACATGATTGTTGAGGTAGAGCGGGGTGATTCACTCTTTGATAATGAGTGGGATGGCCGGGGAGAGTTGGTTACTCCTCAAGGTGGTCCGGCATCATTCCAGGACATTCTTCCTGCGCACCATGAAATTCGAGATCTAGCTGTACACAACCAGCTTGGTCGAGCACATGTGGCAGCATGTAGGCAACAATGCTGCAAACAACAATGATGAAGGAAAATCCGGAAGCCTAGAGCATTTGTATCGTTTTTTCATTTTATTTGAATAATACTTTATCCTTGATTACATGGACAATGTAATGTGTAATACATTTTGAGCATTTGAACTATTTTATATATTTTCTATAATTTGTTTTGCGTTTTTCTAGTGAATTTACAATAAAAACATACCATACGGTGCCGCGACCCAAATCTGCTGCGTTGGGCGTAGCGCGCGACCCAAACGGACGCGCGGACGCGGGGCTCCATCCGCGCGTCCGCTCAGCCACGCAAACGGCTCAAAACAAACGGCCAGCCATTCCGTTTGGATCGCTCGGTTGAGCGAACAGTACGCGCAGTTGCGCATGCACCTGTTCATCAAAAAGGCCATGTATACGCGGCGAGCTACACATAGTATGCGATAGTGAAGTGCAGGGTGTTATTCGATATGTTTTCATTTTGTGGCCGGTATTCATTTGTGTTGCCTTTTTTAGTGGATGAAACAGTTCGTTCCAATTAGGATTTGTTTGGAACACAAGAACTTACAACGTTCGAATGGAAAAATGCATAAATTAAGTTTTCATGTTTTTGTGGATTTCTACGGGAACTAAAATCATAGGAATATTTTCAAACTGTCGCCTGGATGTCATCCATTAAAAACGCAAGAATTGTACGGACAAAGAAATGAAAACATGAGGTGAGATCCCATGTTAGCTTTTCTCCAAATTTTCCATGGGGTAGCTTATTCCTTAGACAATTTTTTGGTATTATTCCATAGACATTCTGAAGAAATCTGATATTTTTATTCCTTTATCTCAAACTGTAGCATAGGATTTTTTTCCCGTAGAAATCATATCCTCCAAAATTTGCATTTGTTCCGTTGTTTAAACAATGCCTTAATTAATTAGCAAATATATAGTAAACTTCATTTTCCTTTTCTAGTGCTTCGTAGCTCCCGGCAGACAGTGGTGGCGCGCTGTCATTCCGAGCATGACTGGCAGGGGCCTCCTCCTCCTCGCCCGTTGGAATCTCCAGCCGGAGCTTTGCGGCGACCCTAGAGGGCGTGGCTCGTCTGGGGAGATGGACACCGGGGCGGCGGCCTCAGACTTTTTCAGTGATCTTGGCGATCGTTGTGGCCGCAAGGGCGACATGGTGCCTGGTTCGGGGAGGATTTCGTACTGCTCATCCCCTCATCTCCACATGTCGCATGTGGTGACCTCCGTCTGCTGTTGGGAGCCGACGAGTGGCCGAGGGGACCAGCCAATCTGCCTAATAAAGGAGGTTTGTCCTTTGGTTATTTTCGCGCCAAGACGGTGTTGCTTGATTCCACCCTCATTGATCTGGGTGATGACGAGTTCTGAAAGGCTCTGCTGACGATCACCATCGGGCGCCTGATGCTTGCAGATTGCTGGATCAAATGAGATTCGGTCATGTGCACCCATATTTCTGTCCGTGCGGCTTTAGGAGGTAGTGAAGAAAAGCTTCACTATATGTTGCCATCATAGGACATGTCAGTTTTGAATTTTCATGGAGAAGACAATGGTGGAGAATGTTATGACGTCCGAGGTCTAGTAATGACAGTCTGAGTTTTTGTGGCGAAGGGGACTTTGCTTGGTGTTTTTTTTTTCTTTATGGCAACGACATTGGCAAGCGGGGGCGAAAGCACATGAGGAGTACATAGTCTGATTTTTCAAGGTGAAGATCCAAGTTCTGACCTTAATTGGTTCTGCCTGGCAATGATCTTGTTCAAGGCATTTTTTTTGAGAACGTGGACACCGTACCAGCTCCCATGGCGGATGCCGGAGTTCATCGACCTCGTCAGCAACGACGAGCAGTAGTCCGTAGCTAGGTTTTAGCATGCCATGCTGGCCCTTTTTATTTTCTAAGCTTTTTGACGTATTTTTACAATTATGTGAATTATGGATTTTCAATGAAAATAAAAATTATGCAGCTGGCGGACACCCTAGATGCAAACGGACGCGCGATCGATTTCGACCATTCGGCCCGACACAAACGAACGTATTCTAGCATCCAATTTGCGTCGTCCAGTTAGAGATGTCCTAGATCTCGAACTTCATCTCAATTCCAGCTCTAGCTGCCATGACTTCATCGAGCATATAGTACCACTATTGTGCATCGACACAATTTGGCAGATACAGACAAGAAAATAAACACTGCACGACACTTGATCGATGAAGCATGGGCAAACACACGCCTTACAGTAGTCCTTGTCTCTTTGCCTGCCATAGAAGGGCCAACGGCTCTGCCTTGTGTTCTTGTGCAGAGGAACAGCTGGAGCTTCGAGATGCATGCACGAATATCTTGGCCAAAATTGCACAATCCCTATAAAGATTTTGTACTATAAGCGCGTGCCCATTGTATACGTGGTGTGATGGATGCATGCATCCATCTTGTATAATAATGTATGATTGTCATGGGATATTGGGATTCATTTGGAAATGATCTCAAACGGTGTAGCCACCCCTTGACCTTTTGCTATTTATTTTATGTTTCTTCACTTGCATCATAGTACTACCACTCCCTCTGCGTTCTAGCATTTTCCAAGATCAAGCTCTACTAAGTTTGGCCAAATTACAGTAAAAAATATCAACAACTATAATACCAAATGCAGATAGTATGAAAATATAGCTTATGTTGATTTTAATACTAAAACTTAAATATTTAGTCAAATTTTCCAACGTTTGACTTTGACTAACCCAGAACGCGAATTAAACATAAACAGAGAGGAAGTACCTACATTCCTATGAAATAAGACACAAAAAAATTTTAACAAAAGAATTAAGCAATAATATATTACATAAATAGTATTGATGATTTGTGGTGGAAAATAGTATGTAGTGATGCTAGTTTTATAACAATAATTTTATATTTTTAGAATATTTCTTGGTAAAAAAATCATAGAACACATGCACTCCTTATTTATTGGAATAGAGGGAGTGCTTCATAGGTATCATTTATCGGTGTGTTCCGAGCTATGTTCTTGTTTTTTCTGAATTGCAGGTTTCTGTCACTAATTTTTTTCCATATTATTCTATATATAGATTACATTGAAATATCCAAAATTTCTTATAATTCGAAACAAAAGGAACGCTGCGATCTTTGACAACGCACAGCCTTCGGTGCCTTCCCTGCTCGGCGACATCAAGACCGAAGCGCGACAGTGGGCGAACGCGGGAGCCCGGGGTGTCCGCCAGATTCTACCCTAGACTAGGTCTCCTTTCTTGGGTCGAGTTGTAGTGCGGGGTGTTCGTCCTCTCTTGGGCATGTACATATGACATTTCTTTCTATCTATCAATGCATCGAAACCCCGCAAGTCTTTTGCGTTTTCGCGAAAAAAAAAGAACACGCTGAATCGACCAATTGGAATGCATTGCTGATCTAGCCACGTGTACCCATCCAGTGTATCGATAGATGTTCACTCCATGTGATGCACATGCTAGCTCACTTAAATTCGGAGTACCTACATGCATGCATGTAATGGATGGTACAGTACATACGAATGTGCGTGCATGCGTGTCCACTTACAGGTACATCTAAAGGTATAATAGATGCCACCCCATGGGGGTCTCACAGCGTATCCACGTGTGCAACTTGGCACGCACGGGCTGGGCAATCGTTTCACTTTGGTCTCCACCGAGTGGGCCACGTGTCACGCGAGGATTGGCTTGAGTGAGGAAAAGAAAAGGGATCGGAGGAGGGTCAAAGCTAGAGACAGACCTAGCCGCCAGAAGCCCAATCCCCTCCCGTCCGCCGCGCCGGCAGCTCCGCCGCCGCCTTCCGCCTCTTCTTCCCCCACTACGGACCTTAGGCTGTGTAGCACGGGCCGCCCCGCCCCACGCGTGCTGTCGTGGTCTTCTCCGTCGAGACAGCAGGCGAGGAGGCGGAGGAGGAAGCCCTCCATGGTGCCGCTGGTGCCCTTCATGGGGCCGCCGGTGCTTGGAGACGGCGGCGAGGTCAGCTCGGCGTGGAGTCCACGTCCAATCCCCTCTCCATCATTCTCTGGCTTGAGCCACCAAGGTGGTCCTCGTCCTCGACAACCACGAGCCGGTCAAGGTCACCCGCTGCCTCCTCTATTTCCTGCTCCCTCTCGGCTCCTCTTGGTTGTCTGGTCTCTGTCTCCTCCACTGCCCACCGACGCCTTCCCCCACCATGAGTAGAGAGGTTAGAGGAGGACATCCTCTGCAGCCTCCATCCCTGCCCCATCTACATAGAGCGGAGGCCAACGAGGTTCAGCTTCTTCTGGCCCATTTCTCCACCTGCAAGCCTTTGGTGATTCCACGTACTCACTCTCTCTTCCTCTTGATTTGTCTCCTCCCCTCTCTCTTCCACTCCCATAATTTCTGTTCTTTGTTTTGTACAGGTGTGTTTTGTATCTATGCATATAAATTGTTTGAGGAAATGTCCAAGCAGGCTGCAGGTACAAGCTATCTACATTTTAATGTGATATTTCCTTCTGAATTATTTGATATTATAGTTCTTTGCAAGCCATGCTTTTGTGATTTCTGTTATTTAGGAGCAAGACCTACTGCGCCACGACGTCGATCCCGCCGTTGGAAGGCTGGCGGTCAGCGGGAGCAACGCCATCCATCGGTGGAACCACCTTCGCGCACCATCTCCTCATCTGCGCAGCGGCCGGCTCAGAACCGGTTGAGGGACAGGACGGTGGCGGACCGAGCTCCTCATCTGCGGCGCTGTGCAGGAGGAGCACGGCCGGTGATGTGCCACAATGTTTAGCCCACCTCCGCGCACCAAGCCATGGCTCGGCGGAATGGTTGGCCGCCAGCGGGAGCAGCGCCCGTGGCTCGAACCATCGCCATGGGCCGTCTCGTTCCCCGGAGTGCAGCAATACTCAACAAGAGGTGAACGGGATGGTGCTTACATGATTGCAGCGCTCCATTTATTTTCGTTGCTTTTCATTGTTTTGATCTCTCCATCCTGTCCCTCATCGCCCCTTTCTTCATCTCTTGACTAGGTAGGAGGACAGTGGAAACGTCGTCGTTTCTACATGACGGAGGAGGAGGAGGAGCGTGGGCTGCAAACGGAGATGCAGCGTTGAGGGCCTCTGGTGTGCCGCCATGGTTGCCCGGAGTCGCCTCGCTGCCGCGCCCATTTTCACTTCTGCTCTCCGACCCGTCGTTCTTCTCGGCCACTATCTCATCTCAATTTCCTTTTTGCTGCAGTAGATTGACACTGCGTCTCTTCATCACATTGGTGCTGGTCACATCCTCCATGTCCGGCCCATCTTCCATCTTGCCTGCCAACATCGTCCTTCTGTACGTTGGCAAGCCCAAATTTCCCTTCTAAATTTAGTGCACTGCAGACTGCAGTATAGGAGGTGCAAGAAAAAAATTATGAAGAAATCTATTTGTGAGGATTGCATTCAGAAGGAACTCCTATTTAGTGATGTAGTTTATGATCTGATTGGGAAACTTAATTTTATTTCATTTTGCTGAATGCTTGGATGATTCGTGGTGGATTTCAGGTTCGGGTGATCTGTTAATGTGCTAAATCAGGTTGGCTTCACTGATTAATCTTCGCTCCTTGCCCCGTTTTCTCCTGTTCTGCACAGTATAATATACTTACATCAAGTTACTGTGTCGTCTTTCAGATGGTACATTAATGGTATTTTTGGAATTAGCATCTACTCTATACGTGTAAATTTTACAGTGCTGAATATGGATTGCTGATTTGGGGAGTTGCAGACCCAATTATCAAGGACATGTATCTATAAGAACGGGTCTGGTCTGGATGTTAAGTGACGGTAAATCAAGTAAATGGTACTGATTTTTTATTCACTAACATGGTTTCCATCTGCACTGCCCGTAATGTTCCTTTTGGCAATGCTTAATGCTACGATTTTTCTAAAAAGATTTACAAGGTTGGAGTGGAATTCCTTCAAGTGCTAATTTCAGTTTTGTTCATGCAGGAAGTTAGCAAACTGTGGAAATCATATTCGTTCCCAGAAAGTCCCAAGGAGGCTCTTCACCCGACCCATGTCACTGCAATATTGGACAAGAGCTAAGGCCTAAGGTAAATATGCAGTTTATTTTGTTGGAGGGTCAAACTGTGGATATGTTATTTGTGTGATATTGGAAATTTGCTAGGTTTTCATTGATGAACCTGCATGGTTAATATTCTTTTGTCCGACCTAGATAGTTTTGGTCATGTGCCTCATGCGTTGATTTTTGGGCTTCTTATATTATATTGAAGTTTCACGCCTGGCTAAGCAGAACGAGTTTAATTTTAAGAAACCATAAGTCTGTCATAATAGCTTGATTACTTAGTATTTGTGCTTTTGTGCACCTCTCTGTTTTCTGCTTTCTTGCGTTTTTAGTACCGTGTTTGTTGTTGTCTCTGGAATTTTCCATCCATGGATTTTGCTTGACATGGATGCTGCATTCTGTAGGTGGTCATCTTGCTCGACATATTTGCTTGGGTGCTATCGTGGGTGATATATCCACTTTTTTAGTTAAGATTCAACTATATTCTTCGTAAGTTTCAGATTTTGTTGTGATTTGATATTAGGTTAGTTGCGAGTTTGCTTTTGCGCTCAGTAGCTAAATGTGCTTGAGTTTATATTTAAACTGTTATCCATAATGTGAGAAAAATTTCACGGGGAATTTAGGAATAGTTGTGCTACCGCTAAATATTTAAAGAGTTATCTTTATCCCTTTTGGTGTTCTTGCGAATCCGGATAGCCATTTGTGTTTCGTTTTAGTTGAATAGTTAGTGCTTAATACGCGCACTTTGCAATCTACGGACAATTTTCAGTATAGTTGGTGGTTTTCTTTAGTCTAGCTTAATGGTCTTACCTTGCTATAATCTCCAGTATTTTTTTTCTTGCTGCAACACGAAAGTAAGACGGCGATTAATATCAAATTGTTTATTTTTGTATTTGTTGTGTAAATGGCTATAGGAAAAATAGTAGTTGAAAAAAACTAATGTAATGATGTGCTTCTTCATGGTTATTTCTACAATTTATAGTACAATGGTTAATTGCCTGATTTTCTATTAATGCACCAAATTTGCAGCTCGGGACAAGCAGGAGATGATGGGAGTGAAGGCACTCCCATGTTTCACATGGTATGTTCTGAACTTAATTTCCATGGTTTATGGAACTGCTGAATATGTTATATATCAACGCTACTATGTTAGTATCTCTTTCATTTCTTCAGAAAATTTTCTGTACGGAGTGGCTTCATATGTTTGTTGAGGAATCCTTAAGTTGCTCTAGAAGTTCCAAAAAAAAGTGGGTCTAATTCGTATCTACGTTTTCTGTAAGTTCACAAAAATATTTGAATCTCATTTTGTTTTTGAAAGTGTTGTCTAAAAATATACGTAGGGACAGAGCAATTAGAGCGAGTCATGGAAATTTCAAACCAGATTTTTCGAACCAATGGTCACTGCATTCACTTTCGTTCATCCCATGGTTGCATCTCATCTGTTGGACTGCTATGAGCTGCTACTTGCTTGCACAGTAAAGCAGTCTGTTTATGAAATTTAGTTCATTTTTCATTGCTCATATTCAGATATCTAAATTATGAGAGCTGGTTTCCTAACAACTTCTATTTTATTTACTAAAGGCTGAATCACATATTATAATAGATGGTTCACTATTTTCTATCTTATTTTTGTCAGTTCTTAGAGAACCTGTACGGCGTATTCAAACAAACAAAACATATTAATTTGAAGCTAATTCAGATTTTTAGAGCGCTAACTCACAAATGAGTATTTCGGTGTTGTTTGAGATTCTTAGATTCACTTTCTGCAGGCCGAACCACAAATAGGGAAACAAATCCAAGTTATTTTTTAAATCTCATATTCGGTTTTCTGCACTTATCGCATGTTATGGAATTGGTTTCCTAATTTATTTTTCAAACATCGTATCTATTGTTATAGGTAGCCCAGGAGATTTGAAAGCTTCTATTCTTCTTTGTCTTGCAGGGTGTTGGCTGTACGAGTTTGGTGTGTTTGTGTGGGTTCCTTTGATCACACACGCCATCGTTGTGTTTCCATTTTGTTCAGGTCATTACCTCTCTTTCCTTCACTATTTTCGTTTCTCCTCTCTGGATCCATTGTCTGTTGTTGTCGTGCTATAGGCTGCTCCCTTCACTTTTCTGGTTCAGTTGTTTTGGTTGTTCCTCCTTATTCTTATCATTTGGTCAATTAATCTTGTCTTAATACTTACCTTATGCTCTGATCTTTTCTCATGTTCCTCTCTTTTGATTTAGTTCAAGCCCAAAGTAAACTTTCTTTTATACTATTCATTTTTCTGCTGATTGGTGGTAAATAATCAGAAATGAGTTGTTTTTTTTTACAATTTTAGCTGGTTGTCAGGCCAAATATTGTGCTTCTGTTGATTTTCATGCATTCATACTGTTGTGTCACATGGTTTTATCGTGTTCTCTTTGACTCTTTGTCTAGCCTTTGGTACACTGAAGAGAGCATTCACTGTTTTCAGTTTTGCTAATTATGTTCCCGGTGCCTTTGTAGATTACTATATCTTCTTGTAGTTTTCCTTCTGATATTCTTCAACTTTGATCCCGGTTTATTCTCACTTTACGTCGTGTCCCTTCTGTGTCTTTTCCAGGATGTTTTGTGATCTGTTTGTACTGTGATTATTGGTCCTATGGGATGCCTCCATTGTGGTTGCAAGGGAATGGAAAAGCAATTATGGAGAAATTATCAATTTTCGCTTGGTGATCATAGGCCATTCTTTGGTGTTTAGTAGTTTATGTCAAGATTGTAGGATACTTTCCTATACACCGGAGGAAGAGCTCGCTAATTTGGTTGACATCCTCATATAATTTGTTAGTATTTCGCTTCAGAGTATCTGATTTTTGGCATATTTTTCTGTAAAGCTTACAAAAAAAACAGATATTTGTTAAATATTATCTTCTGTAGTACAGTAGCAAGTAGAGCCGGAAGGCAAGCTTGCTTCTTCACTTGAAGTCCTCATATATTTTTGTTAGAATTTCATTTCTGAATTTCACATTTTTTGTGTTTTTGTGGTAAAGCTTACAAGCAACTTCTGCCTTGTGTGATCTAAAGAATGTTGCCTTCTATAGTTCAGTGAGATGAAGCACAATACTGAAGTTGGTTTCTTCTTCTACAGAATGATATTTAAGTGTGTCATTGTACTCTGGTATAGTGGGTTATTAGTAATTGCCAATCTGGGGTATATATTTGCTGGACAAAGTTTTATAATATATGCCCCATAATATTCACTGGTTTGCAAAGCCAACTTATACAGAAGAACTCATATTCATATTGCAGAATTATAATCTAGCTTTTTCACATGGATGTAGTTCTTCTGCTAGCATTCAGATTTAGTAGTCAATTCTTGTGGCGATGTTGTAGAATATTGTAGCTGAACAGGTTCGCATATGTTCCCTGCATATATTTTTTCACATGCATGATCTGCAAAGTTCCATTTTGGTAAATAGCACTGAATTTACAGTCGAGTAGTTCAATCAGTACTGCTCATGGCAGTTTATGGAGATCCCTCTTGAAAACTGTTTCTCCTCTTTATAACTTTGATAGACTTTTTTAGGATTTGTTGTTGTTTACTAGCACATTCGAGGGTGTGCGAAGATGCTCCATTTGAAGATATTGGATCGAAACGCTCTTTATTTCTTCTCTGTTATGCTCTTTATTGGATAAGAGTAATTTGAGTCGGTGTTTTGGAAAATTTCACCTTCTGGGTGCTAGGGAAGAACCATGTTCCAGATTCAGGGAATGACTTTGCATTGCTACTTCAGATGGGAGCTTCACCACAGAAATCTGGTCACTTTTGACACCGCCATGTTTTCTCGCCCCCAGTCTCTCATAGATTGGACTGATATATGTGAATTTCATACTGGTTCAAGTTATTATGTTTAAGACAATATCAGTGTACAAGTTGCACCTTATATAACTTATCTCGTTTCACTTTTTTGCTGAATTCTTCTCTAGCCTATTCTCTGAGCTTGCTTAATACATCATTTTACAAAAAAAAGATTATCAATCCGAAAGAACTTTTGTCTTTTGAACTTCCTTTTGGAATCACTAGGTCCCGTGTGTTTTCACTTACTGCCTGAGACCAATTAGAAGGTAGAATATACCGTTCCTCAATGACGAGATTGATTTCATTTCCTAGATGTTGAAACTTCTAACCTCTTAAAGTCAGAGCTGATAGTTAGAGCTGCCTTCGGTTTAAACCTGAATATTTTTTGGGCTGTGTTTCCGGCCTATTTTGTTTACTCTCAACACCCCATGAATATCAGGTGGAGTGGAGATATAAAATGGATCAATGTTTTATTTTCCCTTTATAATACTTCCTCTGATTTATATTACACATTTTAGTTGTAGATACATCCATTTTTGCATCAAGTAATATGGATCGGAGGGAGTACAAATGTTTGAGTGGATGTATAATCAGGTACTTATTTCTTGGTATTTTACGTAACTGGTTGTCTACTTATTTTGTACCTAGCTTGCGCTAATTTACTGCATGATTGTCATTTTTATTTCTTGCTTCAGATGCCATCGGAGGCATCTATATGGAAAGATGTCCAATAAGTTTTGGAAGCACACTTTCTACTTATCTTGGTTTTTTTCGTTTGTGAGAAAGTGCCCATTATAGATATTACAAAGGTTTAGGTGTATACTTTAATATATTCTGCCTTACACCTATACACAGGAAAGAAAGCAATGTGGTAAGTTTTAGATTTAGAAAATGGGTACAAAAGGATGAAACAGTAATATGGGGATATAATCAGTATGGTTGCATGTATTACATTTTATTTAATGTTGGATCTTTTGATTTTCATGCCATAATTTCAGACTTCCGCCTTAATATAGACACAAGGCAACAACGCAGAGGTTAATTATTTCGAGGTTTTAATTTCCTGTATGAGCAATAGCATCTACGTTAGTTACTTTGACCATCACAAATGCTGTATTTTGCTTAGGAGATTACTGATACATAAAAATTGTTGGTATCAATATAGTGCTCTGAAACAATCTTATGCTACCATGATATTGAATAGATGGCGGATATTTATCCGTTGCAACTCTAAGTTTATTTTATCGCAATTTAGTTAGCTTGAAAATGCAATTTTTTTTTGTAAATGGGGCTCTTCATATTTTCTCCACAACTCCTATTTAATAATTATCACTTTTAGCAATTTGCTGCTCCGATTTGTCCTAATTTAATTCTAGCAACAACTGTTTGTAAAATCTAAGAAATGTATTATCATATTGGTAGTAAATTTTATCATTACATCGGCATGAGCTCCACGGGATCGTGCGCCAAGGCAGGCAGCAGAACTCATCCACCCCTCCCCTCATGCTTTGTGCGGCTTAACAGATCTTGGTTGCTTAGAGCGTCCCAGCTTCTTTCCAATGTATTTCATGCCCTTCAGTCACGAGTCAGCTCACAATGTCACGTTTTATTACACCTCTCTATGTATTAGCTTGCAAATTGCATTTGTTTCTCTTAATTTTATTCTATTTTTTTTGTACAGGTTGATAGATTTTGCAGCCAGCTTCAGATCAGACAGATTGTTCTAATGGTTAAGGTATGGAAATAATCTTCGTATATTTTCCTTAATCTTACCACCGATTGATAACACAAAGTTGAACCATAAAGTTGTTGCTCACATAGTCACATTCATTTCTCATGTTGATATTCAGGCCTAACCTAACAATGTTGCTATACTTGAGGGTAATTAAATCAATGCTACTGGAAATATATCAAAGATTTCAGGATACCTGCTTATTTTATTTCTTTCCTCATTTCAACAATATTGTATCATAATTTTTGCTAACACCTGTGGGTAAATGTTTTCAATTTTAACAATGCCGGTGGCCTATAAAGCAGAGGTCTCCATGACATGGTTATCTGATAAAGACCAAAGAGAAATTTACACGACTTAATGAAATTTAAATTGCAGGTACCACTTGAGTATTGCTGATGATGGATTAGCGCAACATAAACTTACAAGTTCAGTTCCCTCTTCGAATGTTTGATACCCCATGTTATTGCCATCTGCACCAGGATGACATTCATTCCGCCCTTGCCCTGCAAACTCCTTGGAGGAAACAATGAATGTGGTTGCAGTCCAAGCAATCAGATACATGGAGACTGTCGAAGGGTCCAGAAGGACTTCAACTATGCTGAGGTGGAGAAACAGAAGACAGCGAGCGAGGTTCTTTTTCTGGCAGATTTAAGAACATAATCAAAATATTGGAGGAAAGTCCAATAAGCTGAAAGAAATTGCCAGATGCCCAGATCCTACATATAGTACGTGTGTGATTCTACCCGTCGCATTCACAAGATAGTTTCAGAGAACCTCGCACTCGCAAGTACCCTAACTCCTCTCTTCCTTCCTGATCTGCCTACTCACCTCTCCTCTTTTGATTTCATACATATAACTTCTCTTTCTTGTCTCTGCAGATTCTTTTCAATCTATGCCTATGAGGTGTTTGATGGAACTACAAGCAGGTGCTTATGCTCAGTAATTTGTATTCTTCTGAATGTTCTCACGTCAGTAGTAACAAGTTCAGTGCTTATAGCTTCCATACCTGTGCATTGATGGAGATCATGAAGTTTATAATTCATATTTATCTCATGGATTTTTATTTATGTTTCAATAAAACAAGGAGGTGCATCATCATTTATTTTCTGTCTTCTTAGCTTTCTGCATTCTTCAGTGACATAGATCTCATCTATCACCAAATGCAGGACAGTGAAGATGGTGTTGTGATGCTTTGTACATGTGAGCAAGATATTGCAGAAAGGTTTTTATGCACGTGAGGACATGATCCATTGATACAATCAACATCATTACAAGATAATGGTAAGGTTTGAGCTTCTGTTAGGAAAATCCCTTTTGCCTTTGTCTCATGTATGTATTGGGCACCATTCTTGCTCATACTTATGTTGGCTACAGCTTGCCATGTTTTTTTTGACAGGTTGTCGTCGTGTTCCACTCTTGGTTTTGTTCCTTTTATCCAAGGCTTCGTCCTTATGGTGGTAATCTTTTATTTTCCTTTCAATTAGCATATCTAATATGTATTATGTCCAACATGAACCACTGAAAACATATTGGATTTTTCCTCGCATCACATCATGGTCAAACATTTGAAGTTTCTTTTCATGGTGGAAGCACCGCTTGACCATTGCAGTTTTCTAAGGGAAACGATTTCTATTACAAAATATAATTCTTGAGTTCCAGGTGTATATCGTTTCTTAAGACTGGGTTTTGTAAAAAAAAAATGGGTCCAGGAAATTGATTCGTTGCACTCTGTATAGAGCTTACTACATGAAATTATATTGCCCATAATAAGAAGAAAAAGATCTGAACCTTCTATTTATTAGCGCTGACTTCAAAACTTGGATAGAACTTGTCTGGCTGCCTGTGTCAATTGAGTTTAGCATGCCTGATACATCTGTCAGCAGTTCCACTTCCTGATGCCACGAGGCTGTGATGGTATGGTGATCAGGCTATTGCTTAATCGCATCGGTATGTTTTGTCAGTCGCAACGCCAGCTGTTGTGACCGCTGGTTTCATACTAGAAGCTAAAAGTCGTTTCCACCAGGGAAATATTTATCGATTCATGATCAAAATGAGTTCTGAAATCTACATAGTACACGGGATGTTCAAAATGAGTTCTGAAAGCTACATAGTACACGGGATGCACATAGGGTTGGGTTAATAATATTCAGGAATATAGTTATGTTGAAGCCTCACTTCTTTGCTGAGTGGGGACACGAATGTCGTGCTGCAGTATGTTCTTGTCCCTGCTACCAGAGGACAAGATGGTTGAGTTCCATGCTAATACCCCAGCCCGTGTTTGGTGGCCTCCCGTGTTCCTTATTCGTTTACAGCGAGAGCTATCCCAGATATGCCAGATTACACTTACATGTTATATTCTTGACACAGAAGATTATACCTACTTCAGGGTGTTCACTGAAACTTTAAGCTAATTCAAGTGGGCAATCAAAATTACTGCAGTAATACTTGAAGCAAATAAACTTTGCAATTTGATTGGTTTTGAAACTTTTAGTGTATCATGTGAAATTCTGAACCAAAGAAACCGCATGTCTACATCAGTTCATATTTGGACTACCATCTAACAACGGGGACTGTATATTCGGAACCGCCGTAAGTGCCACCAATGGGTTATTTTAAATATTAATTCAGAGTTACTACTATTGCAGCTCATATTTCCTATATTGTTTCTGAAATGCACGTTCTCTCTACTAATGGCATTATGTTTTCTATCTTCCTGTGGCTAGCACCTTTCTCAAACGGTTATTTAATTGTAAAGGTAAACAATATTATATGCATTCTTATTGTGCACTACTGTTTTTTCTAATTAATGAACTGATCGGCAATACATATTTTGGATTTTATGTGATAAATCTCACAACAATCGTGAACTGTGGCCAATGGACAAAATGCATGGTACTGCTATTTTATACGGCTGTTCGATTTTCATGAAATTTTTCATAACCAAGGGTCAACATAGACATAAGAGTTCATCATATTTCCATGTTATAGCCATAACAAAATTCACCTTCAGCATTATTTTGGTACTGACATGCTGAAGAGTATACCATAGTTTGATTAAATGAATTTTTGATGAAGAAATAAGAACACTGTAAATGAATGTTTGTCAAAGAAAAAAACAGTGAGTAAATGGATATTTCCCTGCAGACAAATTAATGAATGTTTTAGGACCTAACATGCTTGATAAGTTTGTCTTGCAGCCTGATTGAAGCAATCGGGCTTTGGATGTCATTAGGGAGATAGACAGACAGATAGGGAGTTTCTTATTCGCCCCTTAAGATTGATAGCTGGTTCGTCAACATTGTCTGCTTTGGGACTTCAACATTGCTCAACAGATAGGAATTTCTATCTATCTCTCAAACATAGACCTTATACATATCCCCTGCCAACAGACTCAATTCTTATCGCCACTCCTAATTAGATAACTAAGTCTGAATGGATACAATGTAAAATTTAGTGTTGACCCTAAACAATGGCAGTTGCACTTCTAATATTAAAACTTTTAGCTTTCTCATACACATTTTTGTAATCTGGTAAATCAACTGACATAGTAGACAGGGCGTAACTCCCTTGTGTTCCTGATCAAACCTACATACCCAGAGCGACTGGATGAAATAAGCTACCAGTTAGACTCACTTCATTGCTACACACAAGGATATATGTCAGTTATTTCATATGGACCTCCTGCCTGATTTTTGATGCATGTGCAAATGCATTTGGCAGTCTCACTAGCCTCAACCTAGAGAATTTAAGATTTGGTGGATCAGACATATCCAACTTCCTCATCACTTGCAAGCTGTTGAAGGATCTACATTTGTTCAATTGTGACTGATAATCCCAGCACATTGCAATTTGAGCACGCTCATCTCACTGAACTCAGTATCGTTGGTTATCTTTTTGAACAAGTTAATTAAGCTAAACTGGCTCCCTCAACTCACGCAAATGGTCTTTGATGATTGGATTGATTTCCAAGATCCACTGGTTCTTGGTCATGTCCCATTGCTCAAGGCTTTAAGCCTCACAAATGTCGCATGTAGTTTTCACAAGATGGTCAAGTTAAGTGAGTTTCCTAGCCATACCTCTATACTACATCTGAAGTTGGGATTTAAATCCAAAAAGGTTCACATTGTCGCTTTGCTAGCCATGGCTTCAGCATGTGTTTATTCGTTGCAGATTTGGGTGCAGCCAGAATGTCCAATGGAAATTCTTGCATCCTTCCGCCAACTATAAGGTTTGTCTATCTGGTTGATGTTCCTCAACGGTATGATCTCACCTTGACAATGTTTATTCTTGAAGCCGTATCTTTCCTGAAGGAGCTCTAAATGATGGCGTGTGATTTACCTAGAGATTTCTTTTTGCCACGTGGGTTTAATGTTAGTGTCATTTCCCCTTGACTAATCGGACATTTACTTTACTCTCTACTAGGTGAACTTCAGGAGTGTGTGTCATGCACGACGCCATTTGATCATCTACAGCTTCCAAACTCGAGATTACAAAAGACCAGCGTACCGGTTGCTGAGAACCTGGGGTGTTCCAAGCAATCGAGTACATGCAATGTTTGCAAAAAAACACTAAAGGTCTGTAACTACACTACGCTGAAGTTTGAGGTGAAACACTACCATGTGTAATATATTTACTTATTTCATCTACAATTGTTTAATAGGTGATTACTTATGTACCTATCGTCTTTTGTTTACACCATTTTTTCCTTCTGTATTGTATTTTTTTGCAAAACATGTCGTGCTATTGCTGACCCACATAGTGTTTTACTAGAGATTGATACGTGGCCGCACGCCTAATATATAGAAGAGCAATATGCTTTGCTCTAACTTTAACTACTACTATTATATACACAACATATCTCCGTGTTTTTTCGCGCCTGCTTTTGCTTTTCCGTTCAACTATTCTTTCGGTTTTGACACAGCTTGTGTTATATCACCCCCACTGTCTGATAGACTGGACCGGTCTATATTCCAATGATTCTGATTAAGATAGTACCTGTATAAAATGGTCTATGCATATTCCAGTGATTCTAATTAGGATGTTCCTGGTATATAATGTACTTTCATGACTATTGCTTCTCCGATCTATTCTCTCATTTTTCAGTGCAAGTTACCGTATTATACTGAACATGAATAAGCTCGTGCTCTTTACTATTGGTTTGATTTAGGAATTTGGCTTCAGTGTAGCTGTTGATTAATTTGCTTTTTTTCCTTTGAAGGAATGTCAGCTTTTGGTGATGCAAGTAGCAGCTACTAGGTGTTCATTTTATGTTCAGGTGTCGTGTCCACAAAATACAATGTCCTTTCTTGATTGGCCTACATATGAAGTAGGTTCCTGTTGCAAACAATCCCTGTGCAACTTATGTAGATGTTATTTTTGTCATCATTCTTGCTCGGTTGTTTCTATATTTTCTTATCGAACACTTGAGTGCTCGGTGGCATCAATATTTCCTTTTCGAATCACAAAGTGTTGTGTGCTTTAAACTTACCGCTTGTAATTGATTTTCACGTGTGGATAATATAGCGATTCTCAAATTTTTATCAGGTTGGAAGTCTGGGAACGCGTGGATCGAGTTGACAGACAACCACGAGTCTTGAAATACTCTCAGAGCCGGAGATTGTGCTTTGAGTCGGTTACTTTTAGGTTGAAAGGCTTGATAGTCAGCACGAAATGTTTTTTGTTGGTTCAAGAACTATTTATGTGTGACATTGATCTACATGTTTGCCATGGATTTGTTGTTGGCCACATGGTTCAACATTATTATTTGTCTAATATTTCATCTTTAGTCGTACCGAGCCAATAACCGTTGTTATACAAACTGCGATTCGGTGTGGTTTTCACGGGATCGTGCGCCAAGGCGCACATCTAAATCTAGTTACGTTGAAAGCTAGGGGTCCTAGCTAGCTCCTTGCCGACATGGCGAAAAAGACAAAAAGCATGAACTCCAGTATTCATACATGTCCATTTTTTTTTTGTTGCTTCAATATGAAAATTAATAATGCAACTAGCCCCTCCCTGGTCTCTCTCGAAGCCTCCTCTTCTGGTCTCTTCTTCCACTCTCCCGGGCCGGACTGGAGCTGCTCCTGCCGGCGTGGCTGGTCGGAGTTGGCAAAGGGATGGTGCCGGTTGTAGATCTAGAGTTTGCTTTGTTGTAGATTTTCCCTTAGTGGAGTTTGATGGTAGGTTGGTGGTCTCTGGCGACCGGACTCACCGCGCCTTGGATCTTCTCAGCTTCGCTGTGCCTCGCCGGTGGCAGGCGGCGGCGCAGGTGGGGCTGCTGGATCTGTGCATCCCTCTGAATAAGGTTGGCCACAGGAGCTTCGATCTGGGTGGAGTGGACCACACCCGGGTCTCTGTGACTGCTACTCGAGTTGTGGTGGCGCTCTCTTGGGGAGAGCCAAAGACGGCGACGGCGGGAAGCACTCCGGGCTCCATAAATAAAGTCTGTGTTTCCGGCTTCCTCTGGATTTGGGGTTTGGCGGCGTTGCTCTCCCATCTGGCCGGCCGTGGTGGCGAGGAGATGTGGAGGTGTGGCGAGGCTGTCTGCAACTTTGGAGGTAGCCATGGAGTTCGTGGTACTGCGCTTTTTTGGAGATCATCCTCGGCAGCACATGTTTGGCTGCCGACTCAAGGTGCTGGCGGGCAGCAGCTCCAAGCCCTGATGCCGTCGTTGCGTCAGGAGATCATCAACCTCCATCGGAAGCCCTTTGAAGGACTCGCGGCGGCGCACCACTTCCCCACTGTACCAAGTGACCATGTTCCCGGTGCTGGTGGAGAAGGCTGTCGCTTGAGGCCTGAGCTCGTCGGCGGTAGCGGAGGACCCGATTGCATTTCCCTTTTCCAGTATAGGGTCTGTTCTATAATTGACAAGGGCCTTTTCCATATTGTTTTACTTTTAGAGGTTCTTTTTGTAATTTGTACCGCACAGCTTCTTTATTAATGCAGTATCCTGGCCATCTCGGGCCATCTCTGTTAAAAAAAATAATAATGCTCAAATTTGGTCCTAGTCAATTGGGCTATATATATATGCTAGTTTATGTCATTGCTAGCTACATTACCGGATACTCAGTTTTTGACGACCAGGCAAAAGATTTGGCAAAGGCTGTCCGAAACTTGGCAAAACCTTCACCTTGTTTGTATGATCCGTATAATAATTATTCAAGGAT
Source organism: Lolium multiflorum (assembly GCA_030979885.1). Classification (NCBI taxonomy): domain Eukaryota; kingdom Viridiplantae; phylum Streptophyta; class Magnoliopsida; order Poales; family Poaceae; genus Lolium; species Lolium multiflorum. The sequence goes on along the minus strand of CM061751.1, from coordinate 116,694,752 downwards.
ATGCTAGCTAGCAAGTTGATATGAGCCAGTCAAAAATATCCAGGGATGTTAATCCGTGAAAATTAAGCTGACAGTTGTACCCCTGCCAGTGGAGTATATAGTATATCTTTACTATTAAATGGGAGTTGGTCGTTTGACACTCAATGCACTTTGTTGGAGTCATCCTGTCCGTTCAATCTGATCTCACGATCCGTAGCAACCAACCACGTCCCATCTTTTTTCATGCAAGTCAAACCCCCTTCTCCGTTTTGCCACTAATCACGTTATTAAATAGGAGATCTTTACTTGCCTTCCTCGTATGTTATTCTAGGAAACAAATCTTTCTAAGTCGGGTGATCATTGTTTTCTAAGTCACGTGAATATTTTGTACTCGTTCCAGTCGCTATAATCACAGAATTTTAACTAACTTGGAAAGCAATCATGAGTAAAGCAATTAACAAAATCAAAAAACTCCTTGTTTTCCTCAACAAATAATTGCCTCAACAAATCTGACGGCAACCACGCCATCACTCATTCGCTCTAATCTTTACTATTAAATGGGAGTTGGTCGTTTGACACTCAACGCACTTTGATGGTCGTCATTGGAGTCATCCTGTCCGTTCAATCTGATCTCACGATCCGTAGCAACCAACCACGTCCCATCTTTTTTCATGGCAAGTCAAACCCCTTCTCCGTTTTGCCACTAATCACGGTATTAAATAGGAGATCTTTACTTGCCTTCCTCGTATGTTATTCTAGGAAACAAATCTTTCTAAGTCGGGTGATCATTGTTTTCTAAGTCACGTGAATATTTTGTACTCGTTCCAGTCGCTATAATCACGGAATTTTAACTAACTTGGAAAGCAATCATGAGTAAAGCAATTAACAAAATCAAAAAACTCCTTGTTTTCCTCAACAAATAATTGCCTCAACAAATCTGACGGCAACCACGCCATCACTCATTCGCTCTAATCGCTACTAAAAGATTTTTTACTAACTTGGCTGCCCCATCCCGGACTCTTCCCTCCACTGGCGCACGATTTTCCACCGTCGTCAAGTCCATATTCTCGGGTCGTCGTTCTCCTATCCAGCAGCGTTAGTCAATCTTTATTACCCCATCCCCAACTCCTCCATCCACTGGTATTTCCCCGTGTCCTCTGCCGCTGGGAATCCACCACTCTTCCACCTGATCTCCAGCGCTGCTCTCTTGGATCTCCGCGAGGTGCGGTCTCCTGGACTTTTGCCCTTGTAACTTCGAGTGTTTTGCGTTTTATATGAAGGAAAAAGTTGACTGAAAATTATTTGTTACTTTGTGAACATGTTTTGTTTAAAACAGTTTATGTTCTTCTATTGCTTTACCTGGCGTTCAATTCGAACTCAATGGATGGTAGTGTCTAAAAGAATCAAAATATACTAAGCATCCACTCCTTCGGCTCTATAGTTAAGCTTGTGAATATGAAGTGAAGCATTGGCCTATGTCTTCCCTCGAGTGTGCTATCTGCTTGCCTGGTGGAACCTAAAACAAACAATTCCCTTCCCTACAATTTTGGTGTTAGAGTGTTAACATACTTTCTAAATGTAAAGCTTACGGATATACAAAGTGGACTGAAACCTCGTGGTCTAGAATGTAGTTTACTTTCTGAAACTACCTGCTGCTTTAAACTGCTTATTTAAATCAATCAGAAATAAAATACTGGTATTCATACATTCAGATGGTTGTGGAGCATCTAAGCAAACAGATGACATGTGTAACTATCTTTATCGGAAACAAAATGTGGAACTATGGATTGACCTTATTTGTCTGGCTCCCCATTATTCTTACTGGATAAGAAATCTAGAGAATGCATCTGAATGTCCGCTGGGGGAGCGCACCCCGTTTAAAGACCTAACCAACAAAGGTGCAAATGAAACAATGTAACCAAGCCAGGTGGTGGTACGAGTTCATATGGTCGATTGTCTATTGAGAAGAAAGAAGAATACCTAATTCTGGTATGTGTTTCATGTTCTATTAGTGGAGTCAGAGATGTTCTTGTGAGAATTACAGCAAGAGATATTCTTTTACAAGTGCAGTAATATTATTTCAGGTTTATGTTAACTCTCATGAATAAAGTTTTTCTTGCTGCAGTAGGAAACATAAATTATGGCCAAAGCGCTGAGCCATTCATGCCAGACCTACTAAAAGCAAGATATGGCCGAACGAACAAAATCATTATGAAAACAATAACACAAACACCGATGCACAAATATTTGTTTTTCGCATATTGAGTTTCTAGATTATTGGTTTACCAGTTCTTGTTTCCGGTTTTTATTGAAGAACTGTGGCATGAAATTGCTATTGTTGTCCTGGATGCTTGCGCTCAGTTAGTTCTCAGAAATTATGAAGGCAAAAGGTAGCAGCTTAATTATCTCCATGCCAAAAAAATTATGAAACTCTTCCTTGTTCTGAAATAAAAATTCAGACGTTGTTTCTTTGTTTCAGAGTAACTACATGTTCTACAAGCTGCTGATAAACTTGATGTTGGTGGTCTACACACATTGATGTTCTCTTTGAAAGGAATCAAAGAGAGGTTGTATGCTTCTGCATGTGATTGGTTTGCAAATAACTTCACCTGAAATGGTTGTTCTTCCGGTGTTCAGCTACATGGATGTCTAAGCTCTTCGCATGTCTACTGACATTCCATGCCTTCTTGCAGCTACAACCAAGTACGAGTGGGCAAGGTTACGATGGAGGATGCTGGTGGCCGTCTCTTTGGGGCTCGGAGGAGAACTTATGGCCGGGGCGGATGGATATGAGGCGTGCTGGTGAACGCCACTAGGGGTTATGGCATGCCTTGGCAGTGAGGCAAGCATCCGCCGCTTGGGGTCGGTCACCGGCAATAGCCACTTGGGGGCGGGTGCCCTTGGAGGTGTGGCGTGCATCCGCACATGACACCGCAACCAGCTTCTGCGAGCTGTGGTGCCATGGTGGGAATAGGGTATCCAGTGAGAGCAAGATGGTGGTTAACAGAATAGGGGGTACACCGGAGCACAACTCGAACTAGGAAGGGGAAAGTTGGAGGCTAAGGAAAAGATAACGTGAGCTCTTTGGCAAAGAAAAAAATGTAAGCATACTGTTGGTTCTTTTTTGTTTTCTGACACCCACATCTTCTAGGTTGAATTGTGGTTTGCTTAAGCTGGCCACTTCAAAGTCCTTTTTTTAGGTAAAAACATGATACCATACATTAGCGTTGCCTTCTCTCTAATCATGCCCTAAATCTGGTGTCCCTTTTTTGTGTGTGTGCCACTTTGTTTTGAAATTTTTTGTAGTAGTGCTTTGTGTGTTTTTGTTATCATCTTATTGGCTTTCATTTCTAAAATAAATGTTTGCACGAGAAACATGATTATACTGGCAATTATTAATGTGATAACAACATATATTGCTCATCATGTACACCACAAAAATAATCTTGAGGTGTGCATAAGGGAAACAAGCATATGGTGAGATTTGTCATAACACGGTCATAAACATATGACACGTAGTCAAATATATATTCTTTTATATGAAACAATCATTAGTGAGTTGTTGATGCTCCGTGGCAACACACGGGCATTCAACTAGTAATTATATATACATGGGATATGCCATTGAATAAATTCGTCTAAATCAATTAACTTGCTAGCATATCCTTGAGTAATCATCGTCCACAACTCCACATCATATTAACTTGCTAGCATATACTAGCCTTAAAACCTGATCAACATAGCCAGCATATGTTCTGTTTTGTCCGTTTCCCACCATAAAAAGAATCCTACACGTCACTTTTACAAATAGGTGTTGGAGCCTCGACTGGAATTTCTACACATTCAGGGATCAAACGCTCTCACTTATCATGCATGGAGGAACAAAGATTTTTTTTCTTCTAGAATACACCATGAAATGTGTATCACATATACGAAATTGTGGCAAACATCACCGAGCATGTCAACTTTCTCTAGCCTAGCTTCTAGTTGATTATCTGGGCCTGTCGATCGATTGATCCGGCGGCAAATATTAATCGTTAGGTGAAATACTTCATCTAAGACCTTATGGCAAGCTAAAATGGCTTGGCAAAAACATGTTATCTCATGGAACATGTATGTAATTTACATATACACACTGATATAGGAGAAATTCAACTATAGGCCAGGGCTTCTCCTTTTTGAAAATAAGAAATTTAATGTTAATCCTATGAAGAAAATGTATTTAGTTTCCTGACATTTGATACATTCTAGATTAAAAAAATTACGAAATGAGTCATATATATACATAAGTATCCACTCTATTTTAAATTAATTGACGCAACTTTATCTAGATAAAAATATATCTACACAGAACATCCGTATCTAAACAAAACACTATTACTTAATTTACTACATAGTACATGCGATGTTTGAGGACCCTTGCTTTGGAGGCAAGGTATACAACTTTCCTTCATTGCCGCAGCATTCCACCATGAACCATATCGTTTCGACTTTATCAGTCTAAACTTTGACAAGATTACAAAGTGATCGAATTAAGTCGATCGGTGCGGCTAGCTAGGTCAGGAATAAATTCCTTGCACGGCCGGCCAGCCGCCCGTCTAGTTCCTGATGATGATTCCTGGATCCCTGGCCCGTCATATCCAATAACAAGAACAAATGGGAAAGAATACAGCAAGATTTATTATCTCTTGATACTCGTTTGTTATTTCTGGGTCGATCAAGACACCAAGTTACACAACTTTAAGGATAAAAATGTGCCAATGTCTGGTTCATTATTGTGGAGTGACAAAAAAGACTCGAGGAAAAGTCGATTAAGCTGACAAGTATCCCCACCTAGCTAAGACAAGGCTCCACCTCAGCTTATTCCATCCCGTCCAACGACCCTAGCTGGTATATAAATCCACCCTGCCTATCCCTGCTCTCTTCATTCTCCATCTCTCCTCTCACCTCCAAACATCACATCTATACATCAGATCGACCGAGCTAATCTAAGCTAGGAAGAAAAGAAACGAAAGAGAAGCTAACTAGATGGCAAAGGTACACCCCAACGTGGTCGTTCCAGAGTCGCCTGCTGGAGCCGTCGTCGAGGAGGAGCAGCAGCAGCCCACGGTGCTGACGGTGTGGCGCAAGTCGCTGCTCTTCAACTGCGACGGATTCACCGTCTTCGACTCCACGGGCGGCCTCGCCTTTCGCGTCGACCGCTACGGTTCCTCCTCCAGAAGCCGCCGCCGTGCTGAGGATGTTGTTCTTATGGACGCCGCCGGGAAGCCTCTCCTCACCGTACGTCGCAAGATCAAGCTGAGCTTGAGCCTTGCCGAGCATTGGGTGCTATACGAGGGCGACGCAGGTGCCGCGGGCGCCAAGCCGCTTCTCTCCGTGCGCCGCCACCACGTCGGCCTCCACCGCCGAGCATCCGACAAGACGCTCGCGCACATCACGCCTCTGGGATCCTCCTCATCGTCGTATGCCGAGGCGGTGGCGTACGTGGTGGATGGATCGTACGGCCGGCGGAGCTGCGCGGTTCGGGACGCTCGCGGGGGCGCCTCGGCGGCGGAGGTGCAGCGGAAGGAGTCGGTGGGGGACGACGTGTTCCGGCTGGTGGTGGCGGACCACCGTATGGGCGCAGCGCTGTCCATGGGCGTCGTCATCGCCCTGGACCAGATGTTCGGCGGCGCCTCGCCGCGGACGTCGCTGCTGCCCAGAAGCTGGACGGCGTAGCTGACTAGCTGGTGATTAAAATCATGGATCTTCGCAAGGGGAAAGCTACTGGCCCCACATGTCGGTGTGAGCACAGTTTTAGGTGTGAGCCCTCAAAACAGATGATTAAAATCTGGACATTTTATTTAGACGGAGAAAATTAAGGACGGTGCACTCTGGAAAGCTATGCAAAGTGTGTTCATACTTCATAGCCGATGCTAAGAAAAGTGTGTACATAGATGTGTAATGCCAGTGATACTAATTAAGCCAACTTCTTTTTAGCGAAACATCTTCAACGAGTTCTTTGTTATCATAGGATTGCAAGGAAGTGCATAAGTGCACAAAAGAACTTACAAGAGCTTGATGGGAGCACTACAAAGAAAACCTAGTTAGAAACTTTCCAAAATAAATCTTGTGTATAAATATTAGGGTGTGACTAGTTCTCAATCTACTGAGAATTATCTTAGTTCTCAGTAGAATGACATGTTGCAACTCAACATTTGAACGGATCACGAAGAAAATATAACGGGTTGAAAGCATTTTTCGCAGCTGCAACTCCCACTTGTAACTAAAACTTCAGTTGCAACCCACCTGCAACTGAAAAAACTCAGTTGCAACTGAAGTTGCAACTCAACTGCAAATCCTACGTTGCAGAAATCTACTGAGCACAAGCTTAGTTTTTAGTCTACTGAAAACTAGCAATTCCCAAGATATTATGATGAGCAGTGTGTCAGCATTTTTTTTATGAGGAAATTTCATTGATTCGTGGTCTCGTTAAAAAAAAGGCTGGGAGCTAGGTTTGGGATTTGAAGAGTGGCTGAGTTTGTTATTTTTTGCATAGCTCAAAAACAAAATGCAGTTTAGAAAACCTAGCTAGAATCTGAAGGAAAAACCCTTCCAAGTTTGGAAAATTATTCAAAGTAATTTGCATGTGAAAAATATTTAGTTTTTATTTTGGATTAATGCAAAAAATAATTGAAAAGGAAGCGTGTGCTCGAAAGTGCACTTCGAAGTTTTTCCCTACGACAACCCTTTCAATAGCAATTTGAACACCGTAATAGAGTGACATAAAAGCCAAAATGATGTATAGTTGACTTTTAAGTGGGTAAGATAGTAAAGTTGAAAGCATGGAGGCTAGAGAAAGTGAAGGAGCAAAAAAGCAAAAAAAAATGCGCAAGCCAGCAACGGCGTTGACTGACAAGCACTCCCATATGATGATTCACCATATCCAATACTCCATCTAGGAAGAACGTGGTCTACTAATTAAGTTATCCTAGCTGCTACTTGGCTAGTTGGCTTGCACAAACGAAAAGGCAACACGACAAAGAAGATCCAACATGTGCCTAGGTACATCATCTCACTGATCACACTTGTAACCCGTCCTCAGTACGGGGAAAAGCTTGCATTGCCGTGCGGCACTTTGCACGGCAAAGCCTTCGTCGTGCGTGCACGCACGGCAACCTATGCTCGGCAAAGAGTCCGACGGCAACGCCGATGTTGCCGTGCGCGTGGCCAATTCGCACGGCAAAGGCCTTTGCCGTGCATGAGCAACGTTGCCGTGCGCGTGATCTTTGCTGTGCGTGAGTTCTTTTCCGTGCGGCTTCTTCTTTGCCGTATCCCCTAAACCCTAGCTCTAACCCTACACCTAATCCTAACCAGTAAATCAGGCACACCCTCGATCGTGTGATACTGGCTGTAGCTGCGGGGTATATATGTGTCAAATGGTCCCAATCTTGGTTCTCAATATGTATATGTCCTAAAAAAGCTAATGCTGTGTTTGGATGCATGGAAAGTTGGCATGGAATTGGAATTTGGGCAAATTTCGTGAATTCCGCCGTTTGGTCTGCCCTCGGAATTTTCGCATGGAAACGTATCTAAATTCCGCGCGCTGAATCGTCCTATGTAACGAGGCCCGAAAACTTTCCGAGGTCTCCACCTCGGAAACGCACGGAAACAACCCGCGCCCTCTCTCCCGTCTCGTCTCCCTCACGCCTCCCTCTGTCTCTCCACCTCGCGCCCCTCTCCCTAGAATCTGGCCGCCGCGCGACCTACTCCACCTCCCTCCCATCTCCCCGGACTCCGGCCGCCGCTGCGCAACCAGCCCCGCCGCTCTCCCGTCTTCCTGCACTCCGGCGGCTGCCACGCGACCTGGTCGGCTGCCCTGCCTCCCTCCCATCTCGCTGGACTCCGGCCGCCGCCGCGTGACCTGACCCGCTGCCGCGCGACCTGCCCCGCCGCCATACGACCTGACCCGCAGCCGCATGACCTAGATCGACGGGAGGGTGAACAGCGCCGCCCCGCTCGATCTCAGCCGTGCCCAGCGCCGCCCCACTCGATCTCAGCCGTGCCCAGCGCCGCCCCACTCGATCTCAGTCGCGGCCGGCGCCGCCCCGGTCTCTCCCGCTCGCCCGATGCTGCTCCGGCCACTCTCTGCTCGCCCGTGCCCAGTGCTGCCCTGCTCGCCCTCGTCCAAACTGGATTTACATGTTTTATTTTTATGTTTAAAATTGTCCAAATTCAACACAATATCAAATTCCACAGTTTTACATCCAAACGGGATTTGGAATTGGTTTTCACCCTTTGATTCCAACACCAAATTCCAAACACATCCAAACAATAGAATCGAATTAGAAGCCAATTCATTTCTATCTCGGATTTGGAATCTTAGTCCAATTCAATTCCATGCCAACTTTCCACGCATCCAAACACAGCATAAAAGAATGAAAAAGTACATTGGTGCACCCTCGCGCGGAGAAATTTAGGGGGGTAGACCCGCCGGAGCACACATACCGCTGTTTTGGGGGGGGGGGGAGAACGGCCGCCAGAGCACCGGAACCCCACCAACTCTTGCGTGTGGACCTATGACATGTGTGAAAGTGTGGTGGAAGGTGTAATGGTGCAAAAGTAGCTTCCCGGTGTGACCTTCCTCACATTTGGGCGATAACACTTAGCAGATTTTCCGAAGCGCCGATTGCTCTGAAACCCTGATATATGTGGGGGATGAACATGAAGAGTAATTTTGTATTGCACATTGTCTTAAGTAACACTAATATATAGTCACGAAAAAGTAAAACTAATTAAAATAATAATTATGAGTATTAGATGAAATAAAATAGAAAGAAAAACAAATAAAATGAATGGTGGCGCACGGCAAAGAAAGAACCGCACGACAAAAGAGCCTTTGCCGTGCATCTTGTCTGGCCGCACGGCAAAGGGGGCGCCACGGCAACGTCCAGACCCTTTGCCGTACAACATTTCTTTGTCGTGCGGCATGCAGGGTCTTTGTCGTGATTCATTTCTTTGCCTTGCGTGCTGCTTAGACTTTGCCGTGTGATATTTCTTTGTCGTGCGCTACTGCTGAATATGCCGTGCGGCTATTAGTTGCCGTGCGCTGCGCTAAATCTTTGCCGTCCAACATGTCTTTGCCGTGCGTTCTGCTTGCTGCGCACAGCAAAGATTTCTTTGCCGTGCAGCGGCTCACCACAATGATTGCCTGCATGGCAACGGCAATTTTTCCCGTAGTGCCTCATTTTCCCCCTCATCCTCTCTCACCTTGCTACAATACCTGAGGGAGGTTTTCTCCTTGTCGGGCCAAACCGAAGCTGAACTCGTCGCGATGCCAGTCGAGGGAGACGGAGGGGAGGCGCCGGCGTCCACTCTGTAAATACTAGGGTTTCATTTTGGCAAGTTTGCCGGTAGTTGGTTTAGTGTAGGTGCAGGTCCAGATTGGTCCGGCGAGATCTGGAAGCTAGGGTTCTTCCTCGCCTTGTTCCAGCTCCTCTGGTCGGAGTTGGGACCTGTGGTGGAGACCACTGCACCGTCAAATAAAATCGTTGTGAGTCTTCTCTTGCAGGTACAGTCTGACTTTGTTGCGTTCCCCTCTCTAGCCGACCGAGGTGGCGGCGGGATTTGGGCTTGCGTAGCATCTGCTGTGCCGGCGAGGGCGCTCCGGGTCACAACACTCTCTCTGGCCGGCCATGGTGGCGAGGGGAGGTGGTGTTGCGGTTCTGGCCCGCCCAAACCATCAAGGGACTGGGCCGTTCCGGCTTCCGGTTCGCTGCATCCCTCCCTTCTTCTTCCTCTGGACGGCTGAGGTGGCGAGGGGAGAACCAGCAGGGAGGTGATGCAGGAAGCGGAACTTCGACGGAAGTGGGATGCCAAGAAGCTCAACCTGCGGCAGATTCCAAGCGTCGTTGACATCAGCCGCAGCTATCCTTGGCCAAGGGGGCCTCTCCGCACCTTGGGAGAATCTGTTCCGGGGAGAATCTACTTCCTCCAAGCCTTTGTGCCGATGTGGAGGATCTACAATCTCGGCATGGTGGTCCATCCTGATGGCGACCCAAGTGGCGTAGTCCCCGGAGTCGCCGCCAGTGACCTGGCCCGAGATTCAGTCAATGTCGCGGTGGAAAAGAAGGACTTGATTGCTTTTCAATTTATCTTTCTGGGGGCCTTCTTGTAATTTTGCAGGACTTTTGTGAGCTTCTCGGCCCTTCGGGGCCTTTCCTGTAAAAAAAAAAAAGATCACACTTGTAACCAAGAAAAGGTTTGCATGCCACTCATACGATGCACGATACTTCTAGCATGGCTACACTAGACGACCTAAGTGAGTTTACCTAAGTGTTACTTCCTGTTGTGGGCTTGGCATTTGTTGGCATTAGAAATTGCCTACTGGCCAGCTCCCGAATTGTAGTGATTAGTAGCATCTGTGCTTGCTGAGTGCTGAGTAGGTTTTCCATCTAACTGACAAAGTCGCCGTCAATATATGCGCAACAGTTGGCAAGATGCCAAGGAGACATCCACATAATCGCTTGGGATTATCAAATGGCATGAACCAAACCTGCATGGAGTATGTTGTCATCACTCATCACATCAACATACCTTACCATGTACAGTATAGACATCCACATAATCGCATGGGTATCAAATGGGTTTACCACTCATCTATTTCCACTTACACAAAAAAAATACATTAATTTTTTGTCAGACCATAGTTGACCCGGCCTTCCAAAGTCTACTGAAACTCCTATATGAGCAGCATGCTGCAGATAAGCGTACCAACATCATGATGGCCAGAACCACAAAAGAGCTTTAAGCGGAGCAATTGATCAACTAGTCGAGCAACCCACATGGTCGGAGCTGGCGGCGCTGTGACTGAGCCGTCACAACGGCGTTGGCTGCTCCCTCCTAGGCTCACGCTGCATGTCTAATTGCGTATTTGTCTGTCACCTAGTTACACATTTGCTTGTCTCTTTGCCTGCCATAGAGGGGCCAACGATCGCTCTGTTTTGTGTTCCCGTGCGGAGGAACATCTCGATCGATCGACTCGCACGTACCTTCGGAGATTGCTTTCGAGATGCATGCATGATAATCTTGGCCAAAATATTAACAATCCCTAGAGACATTTTTATTGTGCTCACGCGTGCAGCATGCTCATTGTATCATTTTTATCCCTGAATTTGCGTACTGGATGCATGTATCCATCTGCAGATAGTGCCATGGGATTAATTAATTGAACTGATCTTAAACGGTGTAGCCACCCCTTGATACCTTGCCATTTACTTTTTTTTATTTATCCTGGCTTTGATCATCTTTCAAAGTTTAATTCGAAACGAGGCCGGGTAGGCTGAATCAACCAGCTAGATTGCCTTTCTGATGGAGCCACGTGTACCCATAGATCGACACTCCACACTACTAGGAAAAAACCTATAGGTGAAGGCAATAGGTGTCGGCGCACCACCCTGGACGTGCGCCGGTGGAAAGTGTTGCCGGTGCACCACATTTCAGCCGCGCCGGAGATACAGGCCTACTGCCGGCGCACCAGCGGATTCGACACGCCGGCGCTATTTCCTGGCATGGGCTCGGCCGATACGGGCCAGGCCCAAGAATCATTGCCGGCGCACCAGCCCAAGGGCGCGCCGGCGGAAATGTGCTATTGCCGCCGCGCCCCTGGGCTGGTGCGCCGGCAATGATTCTTGGGCCTGGCCCGGGGGGTGATATAGCCGAATGGGCTATGTGCTGCCGGCGCACCTATGCCCTGGTGCGCCGGCAGTAACCTGGGCAGTTATTTCTACTCAACAACCACTCCCCCACTACCATTACCACTCCTCCACACAAATCCGAGCCTTCTCCCAACCCAGCTCATTTTTGCCCATGTTAGCCTAGTTAAAATTTGGTGCCAAATTGGCCTAGCTAGCTAGTAATACATGCATGAATCCGTCGTGTATACGTACAGTACGTTGACGTTGAAGCACTAAGTTCAACATATGTATACATATATTTGAAACACCAAGTTTCACCGTATGTATACATACTGTACGTTGAAACACCAAGTTCAACGTACAGTACTTTGAAAGCATGTGGGTATGTACGATCGATAAGCATGCATGCCGTCGTCTATACGTACAGTACGTGAAAGCTTAGGGGTACTACTAGCTAATTCGATGCCGACATGGTAGAAAATGGCAAGAAGCACTTGAGGAGTATGACAATTGTGCCAGAATTTGGTCCGGCCGAGACGATGTGATATATGCTTAGATAGTGTGCTAATGCGTGTGAATCATTCAGCTGCCCCTGAACAGCACAAGTATAATCGGTAGTAGTACTACAATGGATATGCCGTTGAATAATTTCATCTGGATCGCATACGTTTGCTGCGGATATGGTGGAGTATATCCATGAATAGTTTTGCATGGATCATATTAACTTCCTGGCTAGAATATCGTTGCATAATTTCCTATGGCTCGCATATATATTAACTTGCTACAATGGATATGCCGTTGAATAATTTCATCTGGATCGCATACGTTTGCTGCGGATATAGTGGAGTATATCCATGAATAGTTTTGCATGGATCATATTAACTTCCTAGCTAGAATATCGTTGCATAATTTCCTATGCATGGCTCGCATATTATTAACTTGCTAGCATATGCCCATCAAGATCAAATCCATACAGCGAACTAGCATATGTTCTGTTCTGTTCGTTTCCTACCTTGACAAAAGAAACATACACGTCAGTTTTACAAGTAGATGCCTAGTCGCCATATATATACTTGCCTAGTCCTTAGAGCATGTCTAGCAGGGCCCCTTATTTTTCTGCCCCGTATTTCGCGACTATTTCGCCTCGTATTAAAAAAAATGCGGCTAGAAACACCGTTCCGTCTAGCAGACCCCGTATCTCACCCCGTAAATTCGCAAATTTTTAAAAACCCGCGAAACTTGTTCATTCATAGTTCGTCGATCATACATACGGATCGACGTATCTACATACAAAATGCGCGATCATGGATCGCGACTTCTACTCGGAGAGGTCGATGATGTAGCCGTCGGCCTCCGCCTCCACCGCCGCAACTCCGCCTCCTTCACGGAGGCGATGGCCGCCATTCCTCCTCCGCCTCTTCCTCTTGGCGGCGTCCTTCAGGGACTCTTCAATCGCCTTTTTGAAGGCGGGGTCCTCGTCCTCCTCCTCGCCGGCGAGCGGAGGTCCTCCTCCGCTGGTGCTCCCGACGCTCGCGTAGCTCCCACTCGGCGCGCCACTCGTCGAACTTGGCGCCGCTCATCGGCTTGAGCGGCGGGTCCTCGTTGTACCAGCGGCCGCCCCGCGCGAACTCGCGGAGCTTCGGTGGGACGAATGATGCGCCGTCGTACTTGCAGGCCGCATGGCGGCTCCCCGCGGCGGAGCGCTTGCATTGCAAGCGCCACGCATCCTCCACGTTGTCCGGCGAGCGGGATCGCTTCGATCCGCTCGCCGGCGAGGCGCAGCGGGCGGCGGTGTCCATGCCGGGGCTGGGGTGAATGCGGCGCGGTGAGGGAGGAATTGCTCGCGGAGCAGATGGAGGCGGCGGCGGCGCACGGCGGAGCTAGGGGCGAGTGAGGGTTAACCCTCACTCGCACCTTCGCCCGATAAGTAGGCGGCGGGCGGATTTCCAGGCCCCGTATTCCGCCGATACGGCCGGCCCGAATACGGGACCCGCTAGACGCCAAACCGCGCCGCCCGTATCTCGCCGAATTTTACGGGATGGTTTATAAACTGTACATGCTCTTAGTAGGTTTACCACTCGGATATTCTCACTTACACAAGGAATACTCTAATGTCTACTCAAGCATGGTTGACCCGACCTCCCCATAGTCCACTCGATCCCTCATCGTAATTAAATAAAGGACAAAAATATGTTGCAGATAAGCTCGCCAGCATCATAACAGCCATAAATTAAGGAGCTTAAGCGGAGCGATTAATTGATCAAGTAGTCGAGCAAGGCATGCACTTGGCCGGAGCTATTGGTGTTGGCGTGTGTGGAGTCTGGACAACGGAGCTGAGCCGTGACAGCGCGCGTTGGCTGCTCCCTCGGAAGCTTACACAGCCATGCGTGGTCCATGTGAATTGTCCATTGTATGTCCTGTCCATCTCCTTAAGTTAGATGGAGTAGCAAGCGACGTGGTGCCAACTTCCGGTGCATTGCATGTTTCATGTGTGCATCCTCTTTTTTTTTGGAAAGCTTGGAATATGTCTGATTTTAAATTAACGAAGCTACAACACTACACACACATCAACAAAAGACACTACAAAGAAACTTTATGTCAGAGCGCCAGCTCGATCGGCGAAAGGCCGTCTGTCTTGTGTTATCACTACCCGTATATGATGAACGGTAGACGGATAGTTGGCTACCTATTCTAGTTAGTGAGTGTTACCCGCGCAGTTAAGAGTGCACGGTGTTGTGAACCCGGTGAATCTGACGCAGCGTGTACATCAGCTTCGTTTAGATTTGGCTACTCTCCTACTTATAGCTTGTTGCGCGAAGTTTCATCGTGTTTCGAGAAATATGAGTCAAACTGAAATGCAACCGAACACAAAAAAAAACTATGCACGCTAGACAGTGTGCACGTTAGAAAGGCATTCCTGATGGTGTTGTTCCATCTGGGGTCGTTAGAAAAAGGCGGTTCTTTTTGCTGCCTCTTTTCTAGTGGTTGAAACAGGCCAACCTCTACTAGCTTAACTATCAAATATGTAGTGCTGCTTTTTGAGGTAGTGCATCGCAGTTGGGTAGCTGCATGCATGCTCCTGTTGATCTGTTCGGTTGTTAAGTCAAAACAACGAAGAGAGATATCTTCTGAAATAAAATGAATAGTGATATGTGTTCTATATCCACGATCAGCCCTCAAGAGAGGTATACTACCCCCCGTGGTTTTTATTTACCTCACGCTAATAAGGTTTAGGTGAAGTTAAATTTTGTAAATTTGATCAAAGATATAATTAAAAAAACTATCAATATTTTTATTGTCAAATGCATATAGAATAAAAATATATACCTCATAAGGATTTCAATAATACAATAGTTTTTGTACCATAGATGTTAATACTTTTTATTAAATATTTAATTAAAATTTACAAAGTTTTATTTTGCATTGATGGGACTTGGCAGATAGTAAAAAAAAACACTCCACCACACTTGATCGACGATTGCATGGGCAAACTCGTCTCACAATTCAGCGTTGGTTCGAGTTAAGTACTACGTTGTACTCTCTCCGTCCATAATAAGTGTACATGCGCGGTTTTTCAAGATAAATTATGAAGTGGAGTAAAAAATACATTAGGAAGATGCATCTCTCCTCTTTAAAAAATGAATTAGCGCTAGCAGAAACTAGACACTAAATAATATAGTAGAAGCGGGACCTCGGCGTGAGAATTCTAGAAATTCATTCCTAACAGGATTTGAACTCTGGTCACTGCGACCCCAACCACTGGGCTATGCCCACGTCCTCGCATCTCTCCTCTTTAATTTTTTCACCTCCAATGAGCTAAGTGCATGTAGAAAACATGAAAAGTATGTACTCAATATTAATGGATTTGATTTCCGTGCGATGAGAAAAACATTGTTTGCTCTTTAAAGTGCATTGAAAAGATAGAAATACACTCTTTTATGAACAAAATTTGGAGCTAGATGTCCATTATTTGAGGACGGGAATAGTAGTGTTTGTCCCTCTATCTGTACTTCTGCTTTGTGTTCTCGTGGAGAGGAATAATTTTGTCTTCGATGCATAGCTACCTTCGAGATTGCCTTCGATCAAGATGTATGCACCACTATTCACGCGTGCTCATATTGTATACTACTTGTACTATCACCTGAATTTGCGTAACTTGATGCATGCATGAATCCATGCTCACGCATGAGAGTAACGTAGTATGATGTGCCGTGGGATTAATTGCCGGAGATGACCTCAAACTGTGTAGCCACCCATACCCATTGACCTCTTGCTATTTATTTTAACTAGCATGGTGGCCCTCGCAAATGCGAGGGCATTGCATATATTTATTTTTTTAGAAGAGCATTGTCTTCGATGTGTGAAATATGATCACAAATATTAACACATTCACAAAATAATGGACTTCATATTATTCTATAGAAAATAATACATTATTTATCCACCATCTATATATGCTAAATATATATCACATGCATAATCTTGATTTATACTTAGTTAATGGGTTAATGATTAGAAGTGTATTTAAAAACACTAAACTAATGAGCATAAGGGAGAAGTTTGTGCATGCAACGAAAATGTAATATAGAATTTAATTTAGACCGTCAGCTAGTTAGCTGGTAAGTTTATGTGATATTTTGGCGAAAAGTTTTATGTGATGTTACATCAGTATTCTAGCCTAACTTCATAATGTTAAATAATTAGGATTGATAGAGGGTGATCCTACGGAGTTTATACCATTCCGATAGAATCGAATCTTTCTCTCTTAATATAAGGTAATGTAAAAGGCATATCACATCAATAATATATAAGTTGACTAATTAAAGAGTAAGAATTTGAATTCTAATTTTATATGATCTTTCTACCTCTTTTTTCATTCAT
This sequence comes from Lolium multiflorum, assembly GCA_030979885.1. Classification (NCBI taxonomy): domain Eukaryota; kingdom Viridiplantae; phylum Streptophyta; class Magnoliopsida; order Poales; family Poaceae; genus Lolium; species Lolium multiflorum. Next base: position 116,678,217 of record CM061751.1, on the reverse strand, counting down.
TTGTTGAAAAAAAATATGTGACACTCTCATGTTTTTGTGAAATACATAGCAATCTTAGACATTGATAACCCACAATATATACCTTTAACCATTATTTACGGTATTAAGAAATAAGGTAATACCTTTTTTCTTAAGTTTATTGGTTTTACTTTCTTTCTCACGTTCCAGTAATATATTTTACTCATCTATAATAATAGCATATTATAATTTCTAATGGATTAAATTTTGTGGTTATTTTTTTAAAGTCTGCCAATGTTAACCCTACTCTTCATTCTAGTAATGTTTTTTTTCTCTCACTCACTTGTATTTGTTGTGCGATTTACCACAACTAAGTTGTCAGTGACAACATAGTTCGGATATTCTAGCCGTTCGTCATTTTTTCTACATGATTGCAAATTCCAATGATGTGTCGGGAGGAGTATTTCTTGTGTCACGTCGGGCGACTTAGATTCTTCTCTCTAGAGTCAATTAATGTCACATATGCATTTTTAAAATATTTGAGATTTAATAATTAGAAATTATGTTTTCGTGTTTGCTATGTATTCAGTATTTTTTATTTTAAGAAAATGTATTTAAAAATATTGGTATATATGCACGTATAAATCAGTTTAATTTTAGAATTTGTTTCCTGCCAGGCTGCTACCATATCGTACGTAGTACCTATGTCGTAGCCCACATGAGCGGGTAAGCTAAGATCGAATCGTATGGACTTGCTTTGGAGTTTACTTTTTTTCATCGATGGACAATTTTGTACTTGGCTTCATATACGTACTGATATGTTTTAGAGTTTTTTTCTAAAGCTAACTTCGTATGTATGTACGTACCTAGCAAGTATATATGGTTCTGACTTAGCGTTTTTTTTCCCCATAACCTAGCAGCTTTAGAGTTAGCCTCTTTTTCGTATGTACCTAGAACAGATTGCATCGGTGCAAAAAATTTCAATCGAAATTACATGGTTTACCCGGAAAAAAAATCACGTGGTTGTTGGATAGCTCTTGATGTTTTGTTAAATCTAGGTGATTGATTTTATTTCCTTTTTTAAAATGAAGGTACGTGATTGGTTAGAACTCTTTGTTCCTACGATCTAGTCAATTACGTATATATAGTCTAGTTGATAAGGTGTTTGTCTTGTCCACGTGACATATTTACATGGCTGGTTAGAAGTTTGCACCGTATGGATGTGTCCGTGACAAACAATGTGTTTGCGTGAACGTAAATCTCTTAATCTCAGCCGTTATAATTAGGTCCCACCAAAATCATACGGATTAGATAATTTTGGTGATGTGGATTAACCTCATGTCTCTATTTTAGATCCTCTATTTTGCTTTTAGTATATAATAGATTTTTCTTCGCTTCGATCAAGCTTAATTCAAAGTTAGTAATTGGAGACGAGAATATGCTGGATGGACCAGCTGGACCGCGTTGCTGATGGAGCCATGTGTTCCCATCCAATGTAGTACCGATATATCGACACTCCATGTTGCTTGGTGCCAAATTTAGTACTGTACAATTGTACTTCTTTTGGTTCCTTTTAGTTGACTTACATTTAGTACAAAATCAATTACTACGCGTGGTACTTACTGTACATGTATGCCGTCCGTCGTGTCTACGTACAGTTCGTTGAAAGTTATAGGTTCTAGCTCACTCTTGCCAACATGGCGAAGAAGACACAAGAGGCATTTCAGGCGTTGAAACGTTTAATCTCTTTCTGTTTCTAGCTTCAGTATGATGATAATGCTGAATGGTTGGATATGCCATTGAATAATTTTCCATGGATCATATTAATTTGCTAGCATATGCCCAACAAAATCCACATAGCGAGCATATGTTCTACTTTGGTCGTTTCCCACCATATAAAAGATTACGCACGCCGGTTTTAAAAGTAGGTGTTCGATAATTCGCAAGTAGCTGCTGGAGCGGCCACAGGAACTTTCACTCATTCCTGGATTAAACGTGCTCAATTATCATACACAAAGAAATAAATAATATCCTATTGCTGCAGGCAACTCCAAAACTGTCAAACTGCCACTAGTCTGCTTCTAGGTAGTTGATCATTCAGCGAATTTTCTAAAACAGACTTCCATCCCCGCCATATTAATACAGTACCCACACCGATACAACAGTTTGAAACTGCCATTAGTCGCTCCAAGTTGATCATCCAAGGATATTCGATTAATACCCCTACTTCCATTATTACACGAATTACATAATATAGCATATTTCCATCCACATTTACGCATTCAGTGAAATTTTTGCCAATTATACATCACTCACTGTAAAGATATTGGAAGCAATCTTTTAGGTGGGTCCAGTTGTTTGGTATAAAGGGCGTACCTAGTCATAGTTTTATGCTGAGTTTTTCCTGCATCAAGTACACCCCTAACCCAGACCGGCCAGCCAGGACGAAGTAGTGCAACTTCAAACTTTTCTCGCACTCGAAATAGTTTGTTAGACAATGTAATAGGTCTTCTCTCCTCTATTTATACATATACCATACGTATTGTGTATTGGCTATGTATGTCTACATAACGATGTACTTGTGCCCACTATATAACACGAAGCCCGTACCAGATCCACGTACGGTTCCCCTAACAAACTTTGACATGGTATCAGAGCGGTCTCTTCCCTGACCTAGCTGCCAAGCCGATCGCCGCCGCCGCCACTGCAAACCAGCCGCCGCCGCTGCCATCAAAAACCTTTGCCGCCGCCGCACGCCTTTGCTGCCGCTGCCGCCGCCGCCCATATACACAACCAAAACCAAAACCTCAAAATCAAGCCCGCCGCTGCTCCTTAGCCGCCGCTGCTCACAAAACCCTAGACACCCAGCCAGAACTCATATTCGCCGCCGCCGCTCCTCTAGCCGCCGCCGCCCAAAACCCAACATCTCCAAAAATAGATCAGCCGCCGCTGCTCACCTAGCCGCTGCTGCCTCCAAAACCCACAACCCAATCCAAACGCACTGTTTTATACATCTGCCTCCGATCATGACGTCGTCCTCCTCTGCAACTGCTTTGGCTGCTGCCCTGGGTGCTCCTCCGACCCAGCTTCTGACACGGGACAATGCCCTCATCTGGAACGCCCTGGTTGTCCCTGCTCTCCGTGGCGCCTGTGTACTTGACCTGGTTGAAGGTGAAGACAAGGCCCCTGCCAAAGTTCTGGAAACCGAAGACTCCGACGGCAAGAAGGTGACGATTCCAAATCCCAACTACGCCTCCTGGATTGCTCGTGATCAACAAGTCCTTCGTTGGCTGTTGAATGCCTTGTCCCCGGATGTGCTAGCCCACGTTATTGGTCTTGAAACGTCTGCTGAAGTTTGGGATGCTCTCAACACTCATGTCTCCGCCTCGTCAAAAACTCGTGTGCAACATCTCAGAACAGCCCTTGTTGAGACAAAGAAGAATACAATGTCTGCTGAAAAGTACTTCTCCAAGATGAAGACTATTGCTCAGGAACTTGCTGCCACCGGGAAGCCCATAGATGATGATGAACTTGTGTGGTATGTGTTGAAGAATCTGGGTGGGGACTACAACAATCTGATCACCGCTGTTCGTGCAAACCCAAACACCACCCTATCTGATTTATTTGGCCAAGTTCAAGCATTTGATAGACTGCACAATACTGAAGATACAAGCTTTACCTCCTCCGCTCACCTTGCTCGCCGTGGTGGTGGTGCTCCATCGCGGGGCCAAGACCGCTGGCATGATGACCGTGGTGGCCAAGACAGGTGGCGTGATGATCGCCCACGCAATCGTGAGGATGGTGGCCATGGAGGTGGTGGTCACCGTGGTGGCTACCAAGGCCGTGGCAACGGTGGGTATCAGGATCGCGGATATCAGGATCGCCGCCGTGATGATGATCGCCCACGTCGCCGTGATGATGGAGATCGGCGTGATGATGGTGCACGCCGTCGTGATCGCCAGCCTACTCGGTTCGTTGACACCACTTACCAAATATGCACAATTTATGGTCATCCTGCAAAAGACTGTTGGTGGCGTTATGAGGAGGATCGTGATCGTCGTGACAATGGTGATCGTGGCCGCAAGGATGCAAACTTTGCCTCTCATGGAGTTGATACAAACTGGTATTATGACACTGGTGCTACTGATCACATCACTGGTGAACTGAATAAGCTCTCCACTCATGATGACTACAATGGTCGTGATCAAGTCCGCACTGCTGAAGGCACAGGTATGCACATTAGTCATATTGGTCATTCAACTTTGCGCACTCCTCATGCTTCATTTGATCTCAATGCTATACTACATGTTCCTAGTGCATCTAAGAATCTTTTATCCGTTCATAAATTCACCTTTGATAATCATGTGTTCATTGAGTTTCATCCTTTCTTTTTTGTTATCAAGGACCAAGCAACTCGACGCGTCCTCTTTAGAGGTCCTTTCTATGGAGGCCTATATCCCTTGATGCCCATCTCCAATGCTTCCTCCAAGCATGCATACATCACAATAAAGCCATCATCTTCTACATGGCATCGTCGTCTAGGACATCCTTCTTCGTTCGTGGTTCAACAAGTGCTTAGGAAAAATAAGATAGCTTACACCCCAGAGAGTACCCCATATGTGTGTGATTCATGTCAGTTGGCAAAGAGTCATCAATTGCCATATCCCACTTCTAGTAGTAGATCTACTGTTCCCTTAGAACAAGTTTTCTCTGATGTATGGGGTCCTGCACCTCTCTCTGTTGGGAAACATTCATATTATGTAAGCTTTATTGATGATTTTAGCAAGTTCACTTGGATTTATTTGCTTAAAAGTCGTGCTGATGTTTACCAAGTCTTCCTCAACTTTCAGAAATATGTTGAGCGTAAATTTGATAGGAAAATTGTCACAATGCAAACTGATTGGGGTGGTGAATATGAAAAGCTCAATGCATTCTTTCAAAAAGTTGGCATCACTCACCATGTCTCATGTCCTCATGCTCATCAACAAAATGGCTCTGCTGAACGAAAACAGCGTCATATAGTTGAAGTTGGTTTAGCATTGCTTGCTAATGCCTCCATGCCTCTAAAATACTGGGATGAAGCCTTTCTTACTGCCACTTTTCTCATAAACTTACTTCCCAGCAAAGTCATTGATACGTCCCAAACGTATCTATAATTTCTTATGTTCCATGCTACTTTATTGATGATACCTACATGTTTTATACACATTATATGTCATTATTATGCGTTTTCCGGAACTAACCTATTGACGAGATGCCGAAAGGCCAGTTGCTGTTTTCTGCTTTTTGGTTTCAGAAATCCTAGTAAAGAAATATTTTCGGAATCGGACGAAATCAAGACCGAGGACCTTATAATTCCCGGAAGCTTCCAGAGCACCGGAGAAGGACGAGAGGGGAGCCAGGGGGCCCCACACCACACCCGGCGCGGCCTGGGGGCGCGCCCGTGGTGTGGGCACCCCGTGGCCCCTCCGACTCCATCTCTTCGCCTATTTAATCGTCCCGACCTAAAAACACCGACGGAGAAGACGACCCGAGAAAACCTTCCGAGCCGCCGCCATCGCGAAATCAAGATTCGGGGGACAGAAGTCTCTGTTCCGGCACCGGACGGGGAATTGCCCCGGAGTCATCTCCACCGCCGCCTCCACCGCCATCTTCACCGCCATCGCTGTCTCCATGATGAGGAGGAGTAATCACCCCCGGGGCTGAGGATAGCTATGTGGTTCATCTCTCTATGTGATCTAGTTGAATATTATCTATGTGCTACTCTAGTGATGTTATTAAAGTAGTTTTATTCCTCCTCCACGTGTGTAATGGTGATGGTGTGCACCGTGTGAGTACTTGGCGTAGGCTATGATTATGATCTCTTGTAGATTATGAAGTTAACTATTACTATGATGGTATTGATGTGATCTATTCCTCCTACCGTGAAGGTGACAGTGTGCACGCTATGTTAGTTCTTGGTGTAATCGTGTTGATCTATCTTGCACTCTAAGGTTACTTAAACATGAATATCGAATCGTGGAGCTTGTTAACTCCGGCATTGAGGGTTCGTGTAATCCTACACTTAGTGGTGTTCATCATCCAACAAAAGAGTGTAGAGTGGTCCTATTATGTGATCATTGTTGAGAGTGTCCACTAGTGAAAGAAGGATCCCTAGGCCTTGCTTCCAAGCATCGAATCTCCGTTTGTTTACTGTTTTGTTGCATGTTTACTCGCTGCCATATTTTATTCAGATTGCTATTACCACTCATATACATCCATATTACTTGTATTTCACTATCTCTTCGCCGAACTAGTGCACCTATATACCTGACAAGTGTATTTGGTGTGTTGGGGACACAAGAGACTTCTTGCTTTGTGATTACAGGGTTGCTTGAGAGGGATATCTTTGACCTCTTCCTCCCTGAGTTCGATAAACCTTGGGTAATCCACTTAAGGGAAACTTGCTACTGTTCTACAAACCTCTGCTCTTGGAGGCCCAACACTGTCTACAAGAATAGAAGCTCCCGTAGACATCAGTCATCAATTTTGAAACTCCAGCTGCACGCCTCCTTAATATGACACCAAACTATGATGCCCTTCGAGTCTTTGGTTGTGCTTGTTGGCCCAACCTTCATCCTTATAACACTCGCAAACTTGCTTTCCGCTCCACTCGTTGTGTGTTTCTTGGTTATAGTCCTCTTCATAAGGGTGTCAAGTGTCTAGACATAAATACTGGACGAGTATATATCTCCCGTGATGTTGTGTTCGATGAAAATGTCTTCCCTTTTGCCTCATTGCGTCCCAACGCTGGTCCCCTTCTCAGGAAAGAAATTCTTCTTCTTCCACCTTTCACATCTGAGTCAAATGAGGGTGCAAATAATGTTGATGATCATATGCCTATTGTGCCTATTACTGATGTGTTGCCTATTGCAGAAAATACTAATGAAAATTCTAGTCAAAACAGTGTTCAAATTTCTGCAGAAAATGACTTTGAGTATGAGGCAGAAGAAGACGAAAATCGCACTGAAATCCATGCAGATCCTGCTGCAGATCTCTCCGATCCCGAGGGATCTCAGCCCGAGGCTGATTCTCCCGCCCTCGGGCCGCGCGGAGATGCACCGGCCACGCCTGCCGGACACACGCCTTCGTCCAGTCCTGGTGCTCCACATGTCGGGCGGTCCCCGGCCCTTTTTGCTGCGCGTGCTGGCCACGCGCCTTCGCCCAGCTCTGGCGCGCCATCTGGCGCCTCGTCTGCCACACCCGCTGCTTCTCCACAACCTGCTGCTGATCCTGTCCCCTCTGGATCGTCTGCGGCGGGCGACAGTGAGGGTGATTTTGTGGCTTCTTCACAAGAGCATGACCAGCCCGCACCACCACCTGCGTCTCCTCCGCGTATTCGTACTCGCTTGCAGCAAGGTATAAGACAACCCAAAAGGTACACTGATGGTACAGTTAGGTATGGTTTGTTTTCTTTTACAGGAGAACCATCCACTCTTTCTGAGGCTCTTGATAATTCACACTGGCGCCAAGCGATGGATGAAGAATATAAGGCCTTAATGGAAAATAAAACGTGGCACCATGTTCCTCCAAGCAGAAAAAAAAATTGATTGACTGTAAGTGGGTATATAGAATCAAGAAAAGAGCTGATGGGTCTACTGACAGGTACAAAGCAAGATTGGTTGCAAAGAGATTTAAGCAAAGGTATGGCATTGATTATGAGGACACTTTTAGTCCTGTAGTTAAAATTGCTACTATCAGAACTGTTCTAGCTATTGCTGTTTCTCGTGGATGGAATCTAAGGCAGCTAGATGTAAAGACGTGTTTCTTCATGGTGTTCTGGAAGAGGAAGTCTATATGAGACAACCTCCTGGTTTTGAAGATCCACATGCACCACATCATGTTTGTAGACTTGATAAAGCACTGTATGGTCTGAAGCAAGCACCAAAAGCATGGTACTCCAGATTAAGTTCCAAACTATTTGAACTTGGTTTTATACCTTCAAAGGCTGACACATCACTATTTCTCTTTAACAAGTCAGGAATCACTATATTTGTTCTTGTATATGTTGATGACATTATAGTCACAAGTTCTTCTAGTTATGCCATCACAGCTCTCCTTCGAGATTTGAATGAGAATTTTGCTATTAAGGATCTTGGTTATTTACATTTCTTCCTTGGTATTGAAGTTAAGAAGGTAAATAATGGATTGCTTCTGACACAGGAGAAATATGCTACAGATTTACTCCAAAAGGTTGGTATGCAACATTGTAAGTCTGCTCCCACACCCTTGTCTACTTCTGAACAACTGTCTATTACAAGTGGAACACCTCTTGGCTCTGATGACTGCACTCAGTTTAGAAGCATAGTTGGAGCTTTACAGTACTTGACATTGACTCGACCTGATTTGGCCTTCTCAGTAAACAAAGTTTGTCAGTACCTTCATGCCCCAACCACTGATCATTGGACAGCTGCAAAACGTATTCTCAGATATGTCAAGGATACAATAAATCTTGGCACTACCTTTACATCCTCACCGTCTACTTTCTTGAGTGCATTCTCTGATGCAGATTGGGCAGGAGACATTGATGATCGACGTTCTACAGGTGGCTTTGCTATCTTTGTTGGTCCAAATTTAGTCTCATGGAGTGCAAGAAAACAGGCTACAGTGTCTCGGTCCAGCACAGAGGCTGAATATAAAGCATTATCCAATGCCACTGCTGAATTAATTTGGGTTGAAGCTCTTCTTGCTGAACTTGGAGTAAGGTTGAAACAAAAGCCAACTATTTGGTGTGATAATTTGGGTGCTACTTATCTCTCAATTAATCCTGTGTTTCATGCTCGTACCAAGCACATTGAGATTGATTTCCATTTTGTCAGAGAAAGAGTTGCAAAGAATCAGTTAGCTATTCGTTTTGTCTCAAGTAATGATCAAGTTGCAGATGGTTTTACTAAATCACTTCCAGTCAAGAAGCTTGTTGAGTTTAACCGTAATCTCAACCTGTCAACAGGTTTAGATTAAGGGAGGGTGTTAGACAATGTAATAGGTCTTCTCTCCTCTATTTATACATATACCATACGTATTGTGTATTGGCTATGTATGTCTACATAACGATGTACTTGTGCCCACTATATAACACGAAGCCCGTACCAGATCCACGTACGGTTCCCCTAACAAACTTTGACATAGTTTACTTCCACTGACCCTGCTCGGTTTGAATTGAGTCCCGTCGCTTCTTCTAGTTCAATAGTGAAGGAAAATCGGTTCGGGCCACACGAGCAACCACAATGCCACATGTACCAAATAATTAATTCAAACACATTGTTATAATATAAAACATAGCCTTTTTAACCAGTTCAAATTTTTAGTTGTGTTGGCTAGTGCATAAAGCTTGATCTGATATCAGAGCTATAAGATCTCAAGTTCAAACTCTAGCTAAGGCACTAATCAATATAAAATAGATGTATATTCCCGTATAAATATGTCAGAATTGCCTCAAGACATGGGGGGTGTTAAAATATATAGCCTAGCCTTTTCCATTAGTTTAAAATTTTGGTTGCGTTGGCTAGTGCATTGAACTTGACATTCAGATCCTACGTCTATGGTTGACATGGGGGTGTTAAAATATATAGCCTAGCCTTTTTCATTAGTTTAAAATTTTGATTGCGTTGGCTAGTGTATTGAACTTGACATTCACATGGCATATCACTCATAAAATCTGAGATGGCGTAGAAATACATATACATTGCACCAAATAGGATAAGGTGGAATTTGGGTTGATCTAAGGCAAAACAGAAACATAGTACTGGATATCTCGTCCCATTTATAGTTGGTTATTACCAAAAATTGTCATGACTAGTATGAGATGGAGTTTCAGTGTATTTAGTTGTGATGTGGGAAAGCTACTTATGTTTGTGGGTTTTGTGGTGAAAAAGCGATTGTGGACTATCTGTTGTAGGAACACTGTAGGTTCTTTGGCAAACTAGTTGTTAGATTGAGCCAATCAAGCAGACATTTGATTGGATAATATTATACGTTTGTATAAACCAAAAGCCAAAAGCATGTAAATAGATGTTTTTCTCTTATAATCCAGAAACCAAATTAAAGACAAAAACCAAAACATGTACGGTTCAGCTATTAGCTTGACAAAATCCACCACCAATATGTCTAACCAAGAGTGTCCCACCCGGGGGGGGGGGGCATGTTGGATGAGACCCCTGCCTCCCAGATCGCTCGCGTGAGCGACTCCGAAGGTGACCCAAACCCCAATAAAGCCACTGACCCGTGCTCCCCTCTCCCCCGACCGTCAAAGACAGAGAGGGTGGAGAAGGGACGCACGTCTCCTCGTCTTCGCGTAGAGATAGATGCCATGAAGGTCGTGCGAGGTGGGTCTGTGGTGGCGCACGACGGTGCATCCATGAAAGCAAGGTGGCGGTTCTTGGCAATGCCCGTCACGTAGGTGAGGTGCAGAGACGAAACTTCCCTTGCGGTGGCAGCGGTGCCCGATCTTGGCCCATTCCAGGCCCAATCTGGGACACTCGCTAGGGGTTTCGCTAGGGGTTGGAGTGATGGGAGAACATGGTTTAATGGTTGTGTAGGTGCAGGGGCATGGGTGGCTGCTTGCTGCGTCACGCTCATGGATCGGTTAGGTCTTCAGGCCTGATATGGGCCTAACCATGGCTGCAGGGGCGCACGACGCTGACCTGGGCTTGGTAGTATGGTGCTTGTGCATGTGTTGCTTGCGTTCCAGCATGGGGTCCTGGAAGTTTGGCCGGCAACATTCAAGGGTTGTGTAGGGTGAAGCTTGAGGTGGTTGTCGCAGCCCTCGCCGGTGGAAAGTGTTAACCTCTCCTGAGCAATGTTCGGATGTTTGTTTCCTTGATGTTTTTGTGGACCGTGGGGTTGATGGAAGGTCTGGGAGAAATCCCTATGTTGCTGCAGGACGACGCCGACGCTTGCGGCTGGCGTCACCTTCTTGAAGGCGTCATCGAGGCCTTTCTAGCATGCCTCCTCCTGAGCAATGGGGGAAACCATAGACCTTGTTTACTTGTCCAGGCAGCGAGATAGCTATGTTGTCGTCCCCTTCTTAGAGGCGATGTCCGGGTTGCTCGTGGAGTCCCATGTCGGTAATCGATGCAAGGTTCATTCTCTTCTCCAAGCATGGGCATCTTGGGCGCAATGTATATTGGCATCGACTCTTCTTTGATGACGCTATCCTCAGGTGCGGTCAGGTACTCTTGTCCACTCGTCGATTTTGTAGGTGCTATGGGTGGGCTCTACGTTGACGTGTGCCATCATGGAGCTAGGGTTTGCTGCAATTTGTCTTGTTTCAGTTGTGACACGGTCTCGAGGCCCTGTATCCCAATCCCATGCATCTTGGTAGGGTGTTGGGCAAGGCGTGTGTTCTCGGATGTGCGTTCTTTCGCCGAAAGGATTATTCATGTGCAAGGACTTTGGGTGTGGTTTCCCTTGCAAACAGGACCAAAGTTTCTCTCGTTGTAAGCTAAATACAAAACGTGCAGCTCTTCTACGGTTACTCGAAAAAATTCTAACCCAAACACAATATTATTAAACAATCGTCAAGTAGTGAGGGTTGTTTTTGTTGAAGGTAATTAACTGCCATCGATCAAGCTTTAACAGAGTCGATGATCAGGTAAATATACAAGCAAGTGAAAATTTCCGTGACAAAATCTCTAGATGGTGAATATTTATCGTGAGGGTGAAATATTATGAAAAACTCATGCAAGTTACATGTATTCAGTGACAAAAAAGATCAATTCAAATTCTATGAACAAAATGTACTCGGATTTAGTACAACTTTGTACTAAATCCAAGTCAATTAAAAGAGAACAGAGAGAGTAGTTTATTTTCCTGGCTAAATTAGAGGAAATTAAAATATGGAACCATACCCGCACGTAGATGCATGCGACCTTTGACGACCCGGCCTTGCTTTGGAGGCAAGGTATATACAACACTTTCATTCCTTGCCGCACCATTTCACTATATGGACCATATCGCTTCAACTTTATTATCTATCTAAACTTTGAGAAGATTACAAAGTGATCGAATTAAGTCATCGGCGCGGCTAGCTAGCTGACGAATAAATTCTTTGCACGGCCGGCCAGCCGCCCGTGTCTACGACGAGTTATCCTGATTCCTGGATCCCTGGCCCTGTCATACCCATTAACAAAACAAATGAGAAAGAATAAAGGAAGATTACTTATCTCCTGATACTCGTTTGTTATTTCTGGGTCGACCAACCTACACAACTTTAAGGATAAAAATGCTCAACTCTCCGGTTCTTTATTTGTCGAGTGACAAACACATCAGGCACTGAAGGAAAACTCCGATTAACTGACAAGTATACCCACCTAGACATGACAATGCATCTGGTGCTCCACCTCGGCTTATTCCGGGCTCGAACGCACTGTTATAATATAGTGCATAGCCCTTTACACCATTTCAGAGTTTTAGTTGTGTTGGCTAGTGTATTAGAGCCAAAAGATCTCAAGTTAGCCAGAGTTTGAACTTGAGACATGTGGCTTTATAGGGAGGGGAACCGTGTTGGATGAGACCCTTGCCTCCCGGGTCACCCGCACGAACGAGTCCGAAGGTGACCCGAACCCCAATAAAGCCACTGACCCATGCTCCCCCTCCCTCGGCCATCAAAGATAGAGAGAGTGGAAAAGGGACACCCGGCTCCACGTCTTCGCGTGAAGATAGATGCCATTCGGGTCGTGGGAGGTGGTTCTGCAGCGGCGCACAACAATGCAGCCATCAGAGCAAGGGCAGCGGCGCTTGGCAATGCTCGTCGTGTAGCTTAGGCCTCTGGTAGCTTCCTGGCGGTGGCAGTGGGGCCCAATCTTGGCCCATTCCAGGCCCAATCTGGGATACTCGCTAGGGGTCGGAGTGATGGGAGAACATGGTTTAGTGGTTTAGTAGGTGCAGGGGCATGGGCGGCTGTTGGTTGCGTCGCGCTCATGGATCGGTTGGGTATTCAGGCCCGATTTGGGCCAAACCATGGCTGCAGCTGCAACTCTGCTCTCGTGACGGCGCTTGTCATGGGCTAGGTAGTTTGGTGTTTGTGTCTGTGTTGCTTGCGTTCCATCATGGGGTCGTGGAAGTTTGGCCGGCAACGTTCAAGGGATGTCTGGGGTCAGGCTTGAGGTGGTTGTCACGGCCCTCGCCGGAGGCAAGTGTTGACTTCTCGTGGGTGGTGTCAGGATGATTGTTTTCTTGATGTTTTTTTGTGGGTCGTGGGGTTGATGGAAGGGCCGGGAGAAATCCTTATGTTGCTGCAGGACGATGGCAAGGCCTGCGGGCGCCGTCACCTTCTTGAAGGCGTCATCAAGGCCTTTCTAGCATGCCTAGTGACAACGCTATGTCGTCATCCCCTTCTTAGAGCGATGTCTTAGTTGCTCGTCGAGTCCCATGTTGGTAATCGATGTTAGGGTAGTTCTCTTCTCCAAGCGTGGGAGTCTTGGGCGCAATGTATACTGACATCGACTCTTCTTGGATGACGCTATGGGTCGGCTCTACGTCGATGTGTGCCATCGTGGAGCTAGGGTTTGCTTTAATATGTCTTGTTTCAGTTCTGATGCGGTCTCAATGACATGTTTCCCGATCCCGTGCATCTTGGTAGTGTGTTGGGCAAGGCGTGTGTTCTCGGATGTGCGTTGGTCTGCCGAAAGGCTTCATGTGTAAGGATTTTGGGTCCAGTTTCCCTTGCAAATTGTACGAAAGTTTCTCTTTTTATAAGCTTAATACAGTACGTGCAACTCTTCGGGTACTCGAAAAAAGTCTAACTCAAACTAAATCTTATTAAACAATCGTCAACAAGTGAGGATTTTTTTGAAGGTAATTAACTGCCATCGATCAAGCTTTAGTAGAGTTGATGATCAGGTAAATATACATGCAAGTGAAAAATTCCGTGGCAAAATTTGTAGATGGTTAATATTTATCGTGAGGGTGAAATACTATGAAAAAGTCACGCAATACATGTATTCATGTGACAAAAGAATCATGTATAATTCAATGAACACAATTTAGTTTATTTTCCTGGGTAAATTAGAGGATTAAAATATGCCATCTTGTAGACTAGGAAATTTAAACAATGGAATCATATACCCGCAGATAGATGCATGCGACCTTTGAGGACCCTTGCTTTGGAGGCAAGGTACACAAAACTTTCATTCCTTGCCGCACTATTCCACTATATGGACCATATCGCTTCAACTTTATTATCTATCTAAACTTTGAGAAGATTACAAAGTGATCGAATTAAGTCATCGGCGCGGCTAGCTAGCTGACGAATAACTTTGCACGGCTGGCCAGCCGCCCGTGTCTACGACGAGTTATCCTGATTCCTGGATCCCTGGCCCTGTCATGCCCATTAACAAAACAAATGAGAAAGAATAAAGGAAGATTACTTATCTCCTGATACTCCTTTGTTATTTGTGGGTCGACCAACCTACACAACTTTAAGGATAAAAATGCTCAACTCTCCGGCCGGTTCTTTATTTGTCGAGTGACAAACACATCAGGCACTGAAGGAAAACTCCGATTAACTGACAAGTATACCCACCTAGACATGACAATGCATCTGGTGCTCCACCTCAGCTTATTCTGGGCTCGATGGCCGTCCCGTCCAACAGTCCAACCCAGGAAGATGGTATATAAATCCCTCCGGCCTACCTCATATCTTCATTCTCTACCTATCACCTCCAGACGGCAAAGACATCAGAGATCGATCGAGCCTCCCTCGGAGCGCACCAAGCTAATCGAATTAAGCTAGAAAGAAGAGAGGACAAGCTAGTTAGATGGCAAAGGTGCACCCCAACATCGCCGTGCCAGTGTCGCCGGCTGGAGCCGTCGTCGAGGAGGAGCAGCAGCAGCCCACGGTTCTGACGGTGTGGCGCAAGTCGCTGCTCTTCAACTGCGACGGCTTCACCGTCTTCGACGCCACCGGCGGCCTCGCCTTCCGCGTCGACCGCTACGGCTCCTCCTCCTACGGTGGGCGCCGCCGCCGCGCTGCCGAGGACGTCGTGCTCATGGACGCCGCCGGGAAGCCGTTACTCACCGTGAGGAGGAAGATCAAGCTCAGCCTCAGCCTGGGAGAACACTGGGTGGTGTACGACGGTGATGCGAGCGCCGCGGACGCGAAGCCTCTCCTCTCCGTGCGCCGCCACCACGTCGGCCTCCACCGCCGCGCGTCCGACAAGACGCTCGCGCACATCACGCCGCTAGGATCGTCCTCCTCCGAGGCGGCGGCGTACGTGGTAGAGGGTTCTTACGGGCGGCGGAGCTGCGCGGTGCGGGACGCACGCGAGGGCGGCGCCGCTGCGCTGGCGGAGGTGCGGCGGAAGGAGTCGGTAGGGAACGACGTGTTCCGGCTGGTAGTGTCGGACCACCGCATCGGCGCAGCGCTGTCTATGGGCGTCGTCATCGCCCTTGACCAGATGTTCGGCGGCGCCTCGTCGCGGACGTCGCTGCTGCCCAAGAGCTGGTCGGCGTAGGAGCACTAGCTGGAGTAGTGGCTACTGGCTTCCAGCTGGTGCGGCCCCCACGTGGCAACCAAATATCTGTCGGCGTGAGCACAGTTTTAGGTGCCTGCCCGCTAAACAGATCATTAAATCTCTGTTTTTTCCTTTTATTTAGAATGAGAAAAGTAAGGACGGTGATTTAGACAGGCTATGCAAAGTGTGTACATAGAAGATGCTAACAAAAGTGTGCTCATGAATGTGTAATCTCAATGATACTAATTAAATTGCACCTTCCTGCTTCATACTTATTTCGTTTCATAAATTTTTGACGTGGTTTTAGTTAAACTAAAGCTAAAACAATAAATTATGAAACGAAGAGAACAAACCTAACGTTGGTTGGTTAGGAGGATGGTTGTACCTTAGCTCAGTTGAGTTTAAATCCTAGGTTTAACATTTACGTGTCTCATAACGGCGGAATAATCTTTCAGTTTTCTTTCAGTAGGAGGTGATGTTCAGCGAGACGCCTGCCAAGGACGGAGCTCATGTTTTCTAAGAACGCAAACATGAGCTCATGCTTTCATAGAGGTAGAGTGTGCGTGTGTGCGTTTTTAGAAGTGAGTGTATACGTATATATATACATGAGCGTCTGTTTTTTTGTTGTGTTTCTCGAAAAAAAAATTACGAAGGGAGTTTAAACCTATTCTGAGTGCGAGAATAGCCTTTGGCGGAATAAGAAGTACAGTAGTAGGAAAAACCCTAGGCTCCTCGCGTCGCGTCGCGCCGAGGGCCTCCCCGGCGGCGCCCCGGCCCTCCTCCCCCTCTCCCTCGGCTCGCCCGCCGCGCCGGCGGCCCGGGCTCGCGGCGGGCTTGGCGGCGCGGTGCGGCGTCGCGGGGGGCGTGCGTGCCGCGCTTCCGGCGGCGGCGCGGAGACACCAAGGCCTGGCGCGCTCGGCGGAGCAGCCTTGGCGGCGGGCGGCGCGAGCTTCGCGCGCGGGAAGATCTGGGGGAGGAAACGGGCTTCTTTCCCGTGGCGGTCCGGCGTGGGACGAGTTGGCGTCTTCGACGGCGGTGGTGTTGCGGCCGCCAGATGTTGCCGCCGCGGTCAGCTACTGCAGCGAGGCGAGCAACGTTCGAGCAGCGCGGCCGCGGACAGGGGTCTCCGGCCGCCTCGATCCCCTGGGCCAGGGCTGGGCCCTGGCCCTTGCAAGCCCATCGCCCTCCACCTCCCGATCTGGCCTCGCTCGGAGCAGGGGGCTACACGTCGCTGGTCGGCGGTTGAGGATGTGTGGCCGGTGGACAGGGGTCTCCGGCCGCCGCGACTTCGGTTGGGGCAGGGCCTGTGGCCCTAGATGCGATTCGTCTCCTCCCCTCCAGATCGGGCGACGCTTGATGGTAATTTGTCGCAGTTCGAGGGTTGGTTCTCACCTGACGGGTTCTGGTGGCTCTGCGGCGGTCCGTTTGCTCGAGCGCCTTCTGGCCGTTGGGCGGTGTTTCACGGTGGATGTGCTTTGCTTTTCTCCTTCAGTCTGATGGCGTGCGGGGTTTGGAATCCGGGGCGGCGGCCCTGGATGGTGGGAGTCTTCCTGGTTGCCGGGCGAGCCAGAGGCTCTAGTGCTGGCCGGTGTCCATGGTCGCGTGGGCGGCGTGACACTGGCGAGCTGCACGGTGTGGCGGCGGTCTGTTTGTCGTTCCGGCGACGGTCAGTACCCTGTGTAGCTGGTTGGGAGCATATGCCGAGGGGAAACCCTTGCCCTCCTGGGCCACGACGGCGGTGTCCATGGACGTCGTCCCCTTCTTGAAGGCGTCGATGTGGCTGCTCCCGGCTTGTCTATGCTCCGGGTGAAAACCTAAGGCCTCGGATCGGGCGGTGGCGGCGCTCTTGCGTCGTGTTCTTCTTGAAGACGCCGCCTTGGAGCTCACCCTGTTCGGTTCCCTGCAGTTGGTGTGGCGGAGTGGCGGTGCCTCGGCGTTGGTCCTTCATTCTGCTGGCTTCGGCAAAGCTTGCTCCTTGTTCTGCACCCTCGGCGCTTCTTTGCTGGGTTCTACCAGTTCGTGTTTGTCAGAGGCAGTGTGTGGGCGATGGCGCTCGGCTCTCGGAGGCGTTGCCTGCGTAGGTTGTAGTAGTCTCGACGTTGTGCATAGCCTGTTGATGTGCCCGCGCTCTCGGGTGAGCCCCGGCCCAACGTCTTTGCCCGTCTTGCTAGTGCTCAGCGGCTTCGGCTTTGCCTCCTTAGTGGTAGCGTCATAGTTCCCCCCTCTTCTGCTGGTAGCGCTTTTGGTAGTCCTATCTTTGTGTGAGTGTGCGGTTCTTTCGTGTAAGCTGGGTTCAGCACTTTGTATCTTGTCGCCGTTAAGGGCGTTATTAATTTAACGTCGGGCCTGAGGCCTTTTATCTAAAAAGAGAATAGCCTTTGGCTTTCCTTAATCACACAATTAGCTGGTGGTTCGAGTTGTTGAAGGTCATGGCCGGTGACCATGCAAGAAGTGTGTGATCGCTTTTCCGACCGAGTCGGTCGTGTCATGCAGCAACAGAAGCATGCTACTTCTACCCTTCGTGCAATATTGTTGGCAAATGCTTCCCAACAAATCTAATATTGGATTTTTCTAAACAGATTTGTTGACTTATGAGAAATTGGACTAGTATACTTGCGAGTGCGCATGCATGCAAGCACTCAAACAGGCTTGAGAAAGAAAGTGGAATCTGAACGCAGGAGCGTCGACTAATTACTTAATTAGGAGCACTAGATGATCGGTGATTCACTTTTCTACTTTGTGCTGCTTAATTTGTTACGTTAGTCATCGTTACAAGTTGCCTAGCTACACCCTTCTAGTAAAAACTAGTACAAATGCCCATGCGTTGCCACGGGTCCTTAAATTTCATTTCGCAGTGCACACATATAATTCACAACTCACTATGAAAATTCAAAACGAATTAGGGATATCATAATGAACTAATACCGAACGCAATAACGAGACATCATTGTTGTGCATCTGCGTGGTTCCAAGTTCTACGTTTTGTAGTTACTCTTCCGCGGTAAGTCTCACACCTATGTTCTAGGCTGTCATAACTGTTAACTCAATAACCTATCCTTTTAGATGTATAGTTAAATGTCAGTGCTTTGCCACGTTCATAAAAATATTTCTAGTTGCACATAGAATATAATGCACATAAATATTTAATGATTCCGACACATCGAGCCAACAGAGAGAACATGCATTGCTACAGGAGCACGAGAAAGTTGGAGCTGCATTTTATCGAAAGGATTTGACTATAAAATCTTTGCTTATCCTCCCTCTTTCAAAGACACCCTTATCATATCAACTAATAGTGTTATCAGAATGTCAGGCAAGCTAGAACCAATAGTAAAGCCGTGCAACCATAAGCAAGTTGACAGTAGGTCCCCTACCGCTCTCTCTTTCTCATTCCTGGACTTGAATGGCTTCAAAGTTAACCATAGACCTAGGCCCTACATAGACCCATCTGCCAATCTACAATATAATGTATATCCCATAAGGGAAATAGAATAGATTTTCTGCATTTGTTGCACAACATTTTCTTGGTTTTATATTAGCATGCAGAGTTGAACAAGTTTCTTGAACAAACCAAGAGATCACTCCCCGATTTTCATTAAAAAAACCAAACATTCTACAGAGTTCTTCACCACAACACATCTACCACCGTCAACGCAACAAAAAGAAAAAAAGAAAACTAAGTTACTATAGTTTCAAAAGAGGAAACACCTAAAAGAGACACTTTTACATGCCACAACCAAGCAAACTGCCAGAAGTAAATGTCTAGAACCGAACATCTTCTTTCTTCCCAGAGCAACGATGAACCACATATCCTTTCTTTGGAATCTTTTTACACAACTTCAAATTCTTCACCCTCCTTCTTGACCTATTCTCAAAAGTGACTAAGTGTGTCACAAGCCGCTACAAGCTGGTGTGCACATACTTGCAGCACAAACTTCCCTGAAATATAAGAGTTTGACTTTGAGGGCTACCAGCGTAGTCAGGCCCATGGCAAACGGAAGACATGCCTGTGGAAGCATAATCGGTTGTCCTTATGACATACAGTCCTTGATCATCCAAAAAAAACCTGATGAAAGTGGCATAAACTTCAGCCTAAGTGTAAAAATATGTTTACATCGAGCCTTCATGTTGTCCAGATTTAATATCCACCGGTGTCCGTAAGAGAACATGATTTTACCTCCAAAAAGAAATACTTTTTTTCACCCCTAGAATTCTTACAGAGGTAATACATGTATAGTAATTCACCCAATTATTCAAGCCACAAAAATAACTGGACATAATATTAGAAAACCTGTATTGCCAAGCACTCAGTAAGTCAGTAATGAAAAATATAGTAATGTTTAAATCATATGACTCTACAAAACGTTGTGGCATACAGTGTGACACACTCTTATTAGGCTTTTTTTGCTCAAGTATGGAAGGACAACCAAGAAGTAAGACAATGACACAAAAAAAGATTAAAAATGCATGCTGCGAAATTTTACTATTTGTTATGACATAAAGTGTGAGACTCGTGTGTATAATATAAAAACAGCATAGAATAGCTTGGTCGGTAAAAAATTGACCCTACAACGAAAATAACTGATGTCATTTCCTTTTACGACCTATGCCATGTACTACCGATTATATCCTAGACAACGATTATGTGAAAGGTATTTCCTTGAATATTCTCAGCGCTAAAAGCAGATCAGATACTACTTATTTACTTGAGAAGTAACACAGTTAATTTGAAACTACTACAAGTCTATAACAATAGAGCAAAATCCTAGCAATGAGCCTCATCTTCATTAATGATGTGTCAAAGCATTACCACACATAGGAGCACCACATTGTCCTACAAAGGAGACAACAAGAATATTTGAGGTATAGGACTGACTAATTGACCTGAGATGCATGAACCCAGTGGTATAAGCCAATAAATAAAAATGATCTCGGCGCACCGTGAGGCTAATGCAGAACTTGCGAATTTGCATCACCAAACTGGTCAAAGAAAAGATATATAGAAGATTCTATTTTTTGCATCACCAAACTGGCCTAAGAAAAGATATATAGAAGATTATGCTTTTTTGCATCTCTTGCCAAATAATACACGTAACTTTCTAAAGGACAACGTAACATACAGTCCTTGATCATCAAAAAAAAACCCTGATGAAAGTGGCATAAACTTCAGCCTAAGTGTAAAAATATGTTTACATCGAGCCTTCATGTTGTCCAGATTTAATATCCACTGGTGTTCGTAAGAGAACATGATTTTACCTCCAAAAAGAAATACTTTTTTCACCCCTAGAATTCTTACAGAGGTAATACATGTATAGTAATTCACCCAATTATTCAAGCCACAAAAATAACTGGACATAATATTAGAAACCCTGTATTGCCACAGAAATAACTCAGTAAGTCAGTAATGAAAAATATAGTAATGTTTAAATCATATGACTCTACAAAACGTTGTGGCATACAGTGTGACACACTCCTATTAGGCTTTTTTTGCTCAAGTATGGAAGGACAACCAAGAAGTAAGATAATGACACAAAAAAAGAAGATTAAAAATGCATGCTGCGAAATTTTACTATTTTTTATGACATAAAGTGTGAGACTCGTGTGTATAATATAAAAACAGCATAGAATAGCTTGGTCGGTAAAAAGTTGACCCTACAACGAAAATAACTGATGTCATTTCCTTTTACGACCTATGCCATGTACTACCGATTATATCGTAGACAACGATTATGTGAAAGGTATTTCCTTGAATATTCTCAGCGCTAAAAGCAGATCAGATACTACTTATTTACTTGAGAAATAACACCGTTAATTTGAAACTACTACAAGTCTATAACAATAGAGCAAAATCCTAGCAATGAGCCTCATCTTCATTAAGGATGTGTCAAAGCATTACCACACATAGGAGCACCACATTGTCCTACAAAGGAGACAACAAGAATATTTGAGGTATAGGACTGACTAAATTGACCTGAGATGCATGAACCCAGTGGTATAAGCCAATAAATAAAATGATCTCGGCGCACCGTGAGGCTAATGCAGAACTTGCGAATTTGCATCGCCAAACTGGTCAAAGAAAAGATATATAGAAGATTCTATTTTTTGCATCACCAAACTGGCCTAAGAAAAGATATATAGAAGATTATGCCTTTTTTGCATCTCTTGCCAAATAATACACGTAACTTTCTAAAGGGCAACGTATCATCTTGATGATATAGTAATTATATACTTAAGAAGATACGTTGTCCCTTAGAAAGTTAATATATATTTGCTCCTGCACTCACTCCATTGATCGCGTTGCAGTTTCACAATAAATCTATTGGTCTCAGGTACCGGTGCATGTGGAAGATACCGGTATATGTGGAAGGTACCGGTACAAACACCTGCAACATAGTTTAATTAGCACATTCTTTGTAACTCCACAGAGGATGTATAAACACTTTGGCCTAAAGGAAATTTTGTTGGCATATGCAGGGC
This sequence comes from Lolium multiflorum, assembly GCA_030979885.1. NCBI lineage: Eukaryota > Viridiplantae > Streptophyta > Magnoliopsida > Poales > Poaceae > Lolium > Lolium multiflorum. Next base: position 116,656,288 of record CM061751.1, on the reverse strand, counting down.
ATATATAGAGATTCAACCCGATGAAGAACTTGTCTATCCGGATGCCTTCCATCAAAATAAAACGTTTGACTCAAAGAACTCTCCCAATCTAAATGAAACAAAGCATAAGGAGTGCAGAAAAAATTAACAAAATTTGGACAAGAAAAGTAATATAGTGGGGAAAATCATTTACCACAGTGAACTGTCTCAATCTACTTTACTACTGCTTACCGCAAAAGTGTGCAAGTACTCCTTCCGATTTGGTTGCTCACTCGAGAGCTCCTGGATGTCCAACGGCTCCGCGGACAATACAAATACAGTAACAAACACCAAAAAGCACCACGTCAAGCATTAGAATGAGATCAACAATTCGCTCAATGGCTTAGAAATTAGAAGGACCATCCTCGATGAATTTGTATTACCTACACATCAGTCTTGGAGCGGAAGTCCTCCCAGATCTTCTTCCAGTCTTACCTACACATCAGATTTTGTTGGCATATGCAGGACTGGGCATATATAGAGATTCAACTTGAAGAAGAACTTATCTATCCGGATGCCTTCCATCAAAAGAAAAGTTTTGACTCGAAGAACTCTCCCAATCTAAATGAAACAAAGCATAAGGAGTGCAGAAAAAATTAACAAAATTTGGACAAGAAAAGTAATATAGTGGGGAAAATCATTTACCACAGTGAACTGTCTCAATCTACTTTACTACTGCTTACCGCAAAAGTGTGCAAGTACTCCTTCCGATTTGGTTGCTCACTCGAGAGCTCCTGGATGTCCAACGGCTCCACGGACAATACAAATACAGTAACAAACACCAAAAAGCACCACGTCAAGCATTAGAATGAGATCAACAATTCGCTCAATGGCTTAGAAATTAGAAGGACCATCCTCGATGAATTTGTATTACCTACACATCAGTCTTGGAGCGGAAGTCCTCCCAGATCTTCTTCCAGTCTTACCTACACATCAGATTTTGTTGGCATATGCAGGACTGGGCATATATAGAGATTCAACTTGAAGAAGAACTTATCTATCCGGATGCCTTCCATCAAAAGAAAAGTTTTGACTCGAAGAACTCTCCCAATCTAAATGAAACAAAGCATAAGGAGTGCAGAATAAAAATTAAAAAAATTGGACAAGGAGAGTAATATAGTGGGGAAAATCATTTACCTCAATGAACTGTCCCAGTCTACTTTACTACCGCTTAACGCAAAAGTGTGCATGTTCAGTACTCCTTCCGATTTGGTTGCTCACTCGAGAGCTCCTGGATGTCCTACGGCTCTGCGTACAATACAAATACAGTAACAAACACTAAAAAGAACCACATCAAGCATTAGAATGAGATCAACAATTCGCTCAATGCCTCAGAAATTAAAAGGATCGTCCTCGATGAATTTGTATTACCTAAACATCAGTCTAGGTGCGGAAGTCCTCCCAGCGCTGTCTCTTCTTCACACCAGGTTCTCATTTGCTGCGGGTAGATCACCCAACCAACAGCTGAACACACCAGGAAAAAATCAACACCAGAGAGAACAAGAAAGTTTTAACAAACTAACAACGGAAATTTTGAGATACTAATGTAAGCTTGAATCACCTGATTAAAAAACTCATCTTGATGTTATTGTTTCATTTCGATCCTGAAGCAAAATGGTAAGGCGAAACAAACATAATTCTTTTCAGAAGAGGTCAGAATTTATTAAAAATAATTTCCTGTAAGCTTCAGACTTTTCAATTAAACCATCCCAGATCAAATGCTATCAAAGATCCAGTGTGGACATATAATTGTGTAGGAAGTATTGCACATAAATCAGAATATTAAAGAACCTAATCTGCTTTCATCATAAGAAACTTGGTCGTGCTCACCATCCATTTCTTGCATTATGTATCAGTGAAATATGTCAAAGTTATCTTCCAATCTGATTATTTTGTTGTGATAGTAAACAAAAAGACAAAATAGACATGCACTTAAACGGAAATAAGATATACAATTTTAGTTGCTTCTCTCCTTCTAGTAAGACAAGAACGTACTGCTACTAATTCTAAGAATAGCTCCCACATCTTTACTGTCTCTCCGCTGAGGTGCGCATGTCTTTGCTCAAATGTAGAAGCTTGACGAAATAAATGATTACCTCATCCTCGCTGAATTTTCTGGCGCTGCAGATCCGGTCGAAAAGCTCCTGGTCTGAGCAGCGGTCGGATCCGTCATGCGTTCGTGGTGAAGTGGCGTGGTGGATGGATCATGGATGGGGAGCCAGAGGCGGTCTTGAACACATCAGGTCCGACGGCCTCGACCATGGACATGACGCCCATGACCTCTCGGAGCTAGCAGCCGTCCGCGTAGATCGAGGACATGGGCAGCAGCTTCGCCATACGGGAGCCTCATCGCCCGATTCGCCGGCGACGGCCAGCAGCCCGGTGTTGACCGGGTGGAGCGCGGGCCAGATCGTGGCAAGAAAGAGGGTGTCTGAGATGGGATCCCATCAGGGAAATTAGGATGCGGCCCGGCATTGGCAGGGCGCTGGTGCAGGGATGCCTAGCTCGACAGCCTTCGGGATCCAGTCCGATAGCTCGTGGGACTCTGCATCGGCTGCCGACGACCTCTCCTCCTAGCGCGACGCTGAAGGCTGAATGCCGGGCAGGAGCATGGCGTATGAGGCTGGGGAGTGGGGCGGCCAGCGGCGGAAGGAGCCCAAGGACACCAAGGAGGCCTCGATTCGCCGGTGTCTTGGGTAAATCGGACGGATGCAGGGCCTTCTTCCCCACCTCCGCGGCGGGGAGGCTCACCTCTTCGGCCACGGCGGCCCCGCTCGGGTATGAGCGCGAGGGATGAAGCTATGCACACGGCAGTGGCAGCCGCGACGTAGTCGGTGTCTGCAAGAACGCCGCCATGGACGAATCCTGGTCGCGACGCCAACGATGATGCGCGGGACGAGCAGGCGGCGGCAACGAGCGAGTAGCACCGTAGCGCGAGGAGGTGGGGTGAGGCGGGGGCGGGGATGGGGAATGGCGGCGCCGCGGAACCCTAGCTTGCTGAGACTCGCAACGCACGAATGAAAGAGGAAAATCAGGTTGGGGCGACGGAAGCGAGAGTACGACGAAGACGACCAAACCCTTTGACGACCAAACACCAAGTACTCCTTCCGATTTGGTTGCTCACTCGAGAGCTCCTGGATGTCCAACGGCTCCACGGACAATACAAATACAGTAACAAACACCAAAAAGCACCACGTCAAGCATTAGAATGAGATCAACAATTCGCTCAATGGCTTAGAAATTAGAAGGACCATCCTCGATGAATTTGTATTACCTACACATCAGTCTTGGAGCGGAAGTCCTCCCAGATCTTCTTCCAGTCTTACCTACACATCAGATTTTGTTGGCATATGCAGGACTGGGCATATATAGAGATTCAACTTGAAGAAGAACTTATCTATCCGGATGCCTTCCATCAAAAGAAAAGTTTTGACTCGAAGAACTCTCCCAATCTAAATGAAACAAAGCATAAGGAGTGCAGAATAAAAATTAAAAAAATTGGACAAGGAGAGTAATATAGTGGGGAAAATCATTTACCTCAATGAACTGTCCCAGTCTACTTTACTACCGCTTAACGCAAAAGTGTGCATGTTCAGTACTCCTTCCGATTTGGTTGCTCACTCGAGAGCTCCTTGATGTCCTACGGCTCTGCGTACAATACAAATACAGTAACAAACACTAAAAAGAACCACATCAAGCATTAGAATGAGATCAACAATTCGCTCAATGCCTCAGAAATTAAAAGGATCGTCCTCGATGAATTTGTATTACCTAAACATCAGTCTAGGTGCGGAAGTCCTCCCAGCGCTGTCTCTTCTTCACACCAGGTTCTCATTTGCTGCGGGTAGATCACCCAACCAACAGCTGAACACACCAGGAAAAAATCAACACCAGAGAGAACAAGAAAGTTTTAACAAACTAACAACGGAAATTTTGAGATACTAATGTAAGCTTGAATCACCTGATTAAAAAACTCATCTTGATGTTATTGTTTCATTTCGATCCTGAAGCAAAATGGTAAGGCGAAACAAACATAATTCTTTTCAGAAGAGGTCAGAATTTATTAAAAATAATTTCCTGTAAGCTTCAGACTTTTCAATTAAACCATCCCAGATCAAATGCTATCAAAGATCCAGTGTGGACATATAATTGTGTAGGAAGTATTGCACATAAATCAGAATATTAAAGAACCTAATCTGCTTTCATCATAAGAAACTTGGTCGTGCTCACCATCCATTTCTTGCATTATGTATCAGTGAAATATGTCAAAGTTATCTTCCAATCTGATTATTTTGTTGTGATAGTAAACAAAAAGACAAAATAGACATGCACTTAAACGGAAATAAGATATACAATTTTAGTTGCTTCTCTCCTTCTAGTAAGACAAGAACGTACTGCTACTAATTCTAAGAATAGCTCCCACATCTTTACTGTCTCTCCGCTGAGGTGCGCATGTCTTTGCTCAAATGTAGAAGCTTGACGAAATAAATGATTACCTCATCCTCGCTGAATTTTCTGGCGCTGCAGATCCGGTCGAAAAGCTCCTGGTCTGAGCAGCGGTCGGATCCGTCATGCGTTCATGGTGAAGTGGCGTGGTGGATGGATCATGGATGGGGAGCCAGAGGCGGTCTTGAACACATCAGGTCCGACGGCCTCGACCATGGACATGACGCCCATGACCTCTCGGAGCTAGCAGCCGTCCGCGTAGATCGAGGACATGGGCAGCAGCTTCGCCATACGGGAGCCCCATCGCCCGATTCGCCGGCGACGGCCAGCAGCCCGGTGTTGACCGGGTGGAGCGCGGGCCAGATCGTGGCAAGAAAGAGGGTGTCTGAGATGGGATCCCATCAGGGAAATTAGGATGCGGCCCGGCATTGGCAGGGCGCTGGTGCAGGGATGCCTAGCTCGACAGCCTTCGGGATCCAGTCCGATAGCTCGTGGGACTCTGCATCGGCTGCCGACGACCTCTCCTCCTAGCGCGACGCTGAAGGCTGAATGCCGGGCAGGAGCATGGCGTATGAGGCTGGGGAGTGGGGCGGCCAGCGGCGGAAGGAGCCCAAGGACACCAAGGAGGCCTCGATTCGCCGGTGTCTTGGGTAAATCGGACGGATGCAGGGCCTTCTTCCCCACCTCCGCGGCGGGGAGGCTCACCTCTTCGGCCACGGCGGCCCCGCTCGGGTATGAGCGCGAGGGATGAAGCTATGCACACGGCAGTGGCAGCCGCGACGTAGTCGGTGTCTGCAAGAACGCCGCCATGGACGAATCCTGGTCGCGACGCCAACGATGATGCGCGGGACGAGCAGGCGGCGGCAACGAGCGAGTAGCACCGTAGCGCGAGGAGGTGGGGTGAGGCGGGGGCGGGGATGGGGAATGGCGGCGCCGCGGAACCCTAGCTTGCTGAGACTCGCAACGCACGAATGAAAGAGGAAAATCAGGTTGGGGCGACGGAAGCGAGAGTACGACGAAGACGACCAAACCCTTTGACGTATTGTGGATGGCAGAATAAGGAACCACTTTAGTCTTTTTAAGTAGTAGAGATTGGCGCACTCATGCTACGTAGGCCTTCCACCTGGATTTACAACTGATTCGGTCAGCATCATCCAAGCATGTCCCACTAGGGCACTACCATTGTCCCACACAAAATCTAGCGATTTTTTTTAAATAATACACTTTTTATTATTAATTTCAGGAATAATAGCCGTTTTTAGCAAATTTCAGAAATAATACACCGTCGGGTGTGTGAACCCAAATTTACGAAATCGGGCCGGAGAATCCCGCATGCGAGGCCAAAGTCGGGGTCGAGGAGCCCGAGACGGCGCTGTCGGCCACGCGCGGCCCGTGTCGGACTGTCTCCTGGACAGGAGCAGATGCTGTCGGGGCGAAGAATCCCGAAGCGCTAATTTCGGGCACGCTGATCCCGAGTCGGGCAGGAGGACCCCGAATCGAGCGATAATAAATGCGTCGCGCGCGCTGCTGCCTCGCCCGAACGTGCTGCTGCCTCTGCCCTTCTTCTTCCTCCTTCAGCCTCAGTTCATCTGCTTTCTCTCTCTCGTTTGCTCTTAGGCCAGCAGCGTTTTCTCTCATTGCTAAGCAATTTGTCCAGCCATTTGTTGTAGTTTGACCACCAAAAGCTGTAGAATCATCTGATCTATACATGGGTTAGTTTTTGAAGCGTTTTGGTGGAGGTGCTGTTGGTGGTGGTGGTGGTGGTGGTGGTGGTGGTGGAGGAGCTGGTGGTGGTGTTGTTGGTGGTGCTGTTGTTATTGTTGCAGCTGTTGCGTGGTGGACGAGCTGAGCTGCTGACGGATGTGTTTGGCACGCTTCAAGGGTAAACCCTAATTCCTGATATTAGATGGTGTAATCATGCATGTTGCGTTCGTTAGCTTCGCAGATTAGTTACTGAAATATGTACCGGTAGAAAGTATATATTTTAGAGTGTAGGTGCTAGATTTTTTTGACGAGTCTGTAATTTGTATAGGTGAGCAGATATGTCAGATAGAGTAAAATTCGTTGTTTACTTCGGTCATGGCACGGTCCGAACAACTCTGATGGGAGCTGATTTGAGCGAGTTTCAGTATGAGGAGTTGTGTTGTGGGTATACTTTATGTGTATATCAACGACATGGCCTGGATCCGGCAAGCCCGGGTGGCCCACAGACGGTGATGGTGGCATGTGGCCCATCGGGCGGCCTAGTTGCTGTTGATCGTGAAGGATGAAGTCCAGCCCAGGAACGAGGAGCCGGATCTCAACCGACCTACAAAGGAGGCCGGATCCGTGAAGGCCCATAAAGTATCCGGATTCAGCGGGGCCAATAAGGAAGGCGGATCCTTGACGTACACGGCAAGATATTGTACCGTAGTTAGGCAACTTGTATTCCGGCTAGGACTCTCCATGTAAACCCTAGATCCGTGCGTTTATATAAGCCGGATCCCGGGAGCCATAGGGGCACAACCACAACCATTGTAACAACGCGCAAGCGTCCAGATAATTCCAGACAAGTAGCAGTAGGCCCTGTCATCGTGCAGGTGTGTTGGGTAACTCGCGTACTACCGTCCCGAGGACACTCCGCCCTATGGCCCCTACTTCTTATCCCCCTCGTGAGGATCCCTCCTCCGAGGTACCGTTGATACGTCTCCAACGTATCGATAATTTCTTATGTTCCATGCTACTTTATTGATGATACCTACATGTTTTATGCACATTATATGTCATATTTATGCATTTTCTGAACTAACCTATTAACAAGATGCCGAAGAGCCAGTTGCTGTTTTCTGCTGTTTTTGGTTTCAGAAATCCTAGTAAGGAAATATTCTCGGAATTGGACGAAATCTTCGCCCAGGGTCCTATTTTTGCACGAAGCTTCCAGAAGACCGAAGAGGGAAGGAAGTGGGGCCACGAGGCGCCAACCATAGGCCGGCGCGGCCCAAGCCCTAGCCGCGCCGACCTAGGGTCCGGGCACCTGTGGCCCCCGCGTTGCCCTTCCGCCTACTTAAAGTCTCCGTCGCGAAACCCCCAGTACCGAGAGCCACGATACGGAAAACCTTCCAGAGACGCGCCGCCGCGAATCCCATCTCGGGGGATTCAGGAGATCGCCTCCGGCACCCTGCCGGAGAGGGGATTCATCTCCCGGAGGACTCTACACCGCCATGGTCGCTCCGGAGTGATGAGTGAGTAGTTCACCCCTGGACCATGGGTCCATAGCGTAGCTAGATGGTCCTCTTCTCCTTGTTGTGCTTCATTGTTGGATCTTGTGAGCTGCCTAACATGATCAAGATCATCTATATGTAATTCTATATGTTGTGTTTGTCGGGATCCGATGGATAGAGAATACTATGATTATGGTGATTATCAATCTATTGTTTATGAGTTGTTTATGATCTTGCATGCTCTCCGTTATTAGTAGAGGCTCTGGCCAAGTTTGTACTCTTAACTCCAAGAGGGAGTATTTATGCTCGATAGTGGGTTCATGCCTTCATTGACACCTGGGACAGTGACAGAAAGTTCTAAGGTTGTGATGTGCTGTTGCCACTAGGGATAAAACATTGATTCTATGTCTAAGGATGTAGTTGTCGATTACATTACGCACCATACTTAATGCAATTGTCTGTTGCTTAGCAACTTAATACTGAATGGGGTTCGGATGATAACCTGAAGGTGGACTTTTTAGGCATAGATGCAGTTGGATGGCGGTCTATGTACTTTGTCGTAATGCCCGGATTAAATCTCACTATATTTATCATATCATGTATATGCATTGTTATGCCTTTCTCTATTTGTCAATTGCCCGACTGTAATTTGTTCACCCAACATGCTTTTATCTTATGGGAGAGACACCTCTAGTGAACTGTGGACCCCGGTCCTATTCTTTACATAGCATACAATCTACTGCAATTGTTCTTTACTGTTTTCTTTGCAAACATCTTCCACTCGATACGTTTAATCCTTTGTTACAGCAAGCCGGTGAGATTGACAACCTCACTGTTTCGTTGGGGCAAAGTACTTTGGTTTTATTGTGCAGATTCCACGTTGGCGCCGGAATCCCTGTTGTTGCGCCGCATCACATTTCGCCACCATCAACCTTCAACGTGCTTCTTGGCTCCTACCGTTCGATTAAACCTTGGTTTCATACTGAGGGAAACTTGCTTCTATACGCATCATACCTTCCACTTGGGGTTCCCAACGGACGTGTGCATCTACGCGTATCAAGCTAAATTTCTGGCGCCGTTGCCGGGGAACTGAAGAAAAGCTACACCACAAAGATTTCTAACTCCCACGTCAACTAGACGCCAGCAAGTAAATGGCGCCGTTGCCGGGGAGATCAAGACACGCTGCAAGGGGAGTCTCCACTTCTCAATCTCTTTACTTTGTTTTTGTCTTGCTTATTTTATTTACTACTTTGTTTGCTGCACCTAAACAAAACACACAAAAAAATTAGTTGCTAGTTTTACTTTATTTACTGTCTTGCTCTCTATATCAAAAACACACAAAAAATTAGTTACTTGCATTTACTTTATCTAGTTTGTTTTATTTACCGTTGCTAAAATGAATACTCCTGAAAATACTAAGTTGTGTGACTTCACAAATGCAAATAATAATGATTTCCTATGCACACCTATTGCTCCACCTGCTACTACAGCAGAATTCTTTAAAATTAAACCTGCTTTACTGAACCTGGTTATGAGAGATCAATTTTCTGGTATTAGTTCTGATGATGCTGCTGCCCATCTCAATAATTTTGTTGAACTTTGTGAAATGCAAAAGTATAAGGATGTAGATGGTGATATTATTAAATTGAAAGTATTTCCTTTCTCATTAAGAGGAAGAGCTAAAGATTGGTTGCTATCTTTGCCTAAGAATAGTATTGATTCATGGACTAAATGCAAGGATGCTTTTATTGGTAGATATTATCCTCCCGCTAAAATTATATCTTTGAGAAGTAGCATAATGAATTTTAAGCAATTAGATACTGAACATGTTGCTCAAGCATGGGAGAGAATGAAAACTTTGGTAAAGAATTGCCCAACCCATGGACTGACTACTTGGATGATCATCCAAACCTTCTATGCAGGACTAAATTTTTCTTCGCGGAATTTATTGGATTCAGCTGCTGGAGGTACCTTTATGTCCATCACATTGGGGGCGGCTACAAAACTTCTTGATGATATGATGATAAATTACTCTGAATGGCACACGGAAAGAGCTCCACAAGGTAAGAAGGTAAATTCTGTTGAAGAAACCTCTTCCTTGAGTGATAAGATTGATGTGATTATGTCTATGCTTGTGAATGGTAGATCTAATGTTGATCCAAATAATGTTCCTTTAGCTTCATTGGTTGCTCAAGAAGAAAATGTTGATGTGAATTTCATTAAAAGCAATAATTTCAACAACAATGCTTATAGGAACAACTCTGGTAATAACTATAGGCCATATCCTTCTGCTAATGGTAATGGTTATGGTAATTCTTATGGGAATTCTTACAATAATAATAGGAGTGTACCCTCTGGTCTTGAAGCTATGCTTAAAGAATTTATTAGTACACAAACTGCTTTTAACAAATCTGTTGAGGAAAAGCTTGATAAAATTGATACTATTGCTTCTAGAGTCGATAGACTTGCCTCTGATGTTAATCTTTTAAAATTGAAAGTTATGCCTAATAATGATATTGATAATAAGATTACTACTACAGCAAATGCCATCCAAGTTATAATTAATGAGAATATAAGATTAATGGCTGAATTGCGTGCTAGGTGGGATAGAGAAGAAAATGAAAAACTAGCTAAAGAGAATAATGTAGCTAAAGTTTGGACTATTACCACCACTAGTAATGCTAATTCTTCACATGTTGCTGCACCTCCTACTATCAATGGTAAAATAATTGGTGTTGGCAATGTTTTTACTCCTAGTGCAAAGCGTACAAAACTGCCTGAAATTGCTAAAACTGCTGAAACTGCTTGTGATAAAACTGCTGAAATTTTTTCCAACCTTGGGAACAATGATCCCATTGCTGTAGCTCATAATGATTTAGATTTTGATGATTGCCACATCTCTGAAGTTATAAAGTTCTTACAAAAACTTGCTAAAAGTCCTAATGCTAGTGCTATAAATTTAGCCTTTACAAAACATATTACAAATGCTCTCATAAAAGCTAGAGAAGAGAAACTAAAACTTGAAACTTCTATTCCTAGAAAGTTAGAAGATGGTTGGGAGCCCATCATTAAAATGAAATTCAATGACTTTGAATGTAATGCTTTATGTGATCTTGGTGCAAGTATTTCTGTTATGCCTAAAAAGATTTATGATATGCTTGACTTGTCACCATTGAAGAATTGTTATTTGGATGTTAATCTTGCCGATAATGTTAAAAAGAAACCTTTGGGGAGGATTGATAATGTGCGCATTACGGTTAACAATAACCTTGTCCCCGTTGATTTTGTTGTCTTGGATATCGAATGCAATGCATCTTGTCCTATTGTGTTGGGAAGACCTTTTCTTCGAACTGTTGGTGCTGTTATTGATATGAGGGAAGGTAATATTAAATATCAATTTCCTCTCAAGAAAGGTATGGAACACTTCCCTAGAAAGAGAATGAAGTTGCCTTTTGATTCTATTATTAGAACAAGTTATGATGTTGATGCTTCTACTCTTGATGTTACTTGATTTGCACTTTCTGCGCCTAGCTGAAAGGCGTTAAAGAAAAGCGCTTATGGGAGACAACCCATGTTTTTACTACAGCAATTTTTTGTTTTGTTGAGTCTTGGAAGTTATTTACTACTGTAGCAACCTCTCCTTATCATGTTTTTGTGCCAAGTAAAGTTTCTATGCCAAAGTTGATGTTATATTTGGGATCGCTGCGCAGAAACAGCATTGCTGTCTGTCACGAATCTGGGCACAGGCCTCTGTAGAAAATTCGAAAAATCTGCCAATTTACGAGCGTGATCCTCAGATATGTACGCAACTTTCATTAGTTTTGAGTTTTTCCATTTGAGCAAGTCTGGTGCCAGCTTTAAATTCGTCTTTACGGACTGTTCTGTTTTTGACAGATTCTGCCTTTTATTTCGCATTGCCTCTTTTGCTATGTTGGATTTATTTCTTTGATCCATTAATGTCCAATAGCTTTATGCAATGTCCAGAAGTGTAAAGAATGTTTGTGTCACCTCTGAATGTGTGAATTATTAATTGTGCACTAACCCTCTAATGAGTTTGCTTGAAGTTTGGTGTGAAGGAAGTTTTCAAGGGTCAAGAGAGGAGAATGATATACTATGATCAAGAGGAGTGAAAGCTCTAAGCTTGGGGATGCCCCGTGGTTCACCCCTGCATATTCTAAGAAGACTCAAGCGTCTAAGCTTGGGGATGCCCAAGGCATCCCCTTCTTCATCGACAACATCATCAGGTTCCTCCCCTGAAACTATATTTTTATTCAATCACATCTTGTGTTCTTTACTTGGAGCGTCGGTTTGTTTTTGTTTTTGTTTTTGTTTGAATAAGATGGATCCTAGCATTCACTTTGTGGGAGAGAGACACGCTCCGCTATTGCATATGGACACATGTGTCCTTAGGCTTTACTCATAATGTTCAAGGCGAAGTTTCTTCGTTAAATTGTTATATGGTTGGAATTGGAAAATGCTACATGTAGTAATTCTAAAATGTCTTGGATAATGTGATACTTGGAAATTGTTGTGCTCATGTTTAAGCTCTTGCATCATATGCTTTACACCCATTAATGAAGAAATACATAGAGCTTGCTAAAATTTGATTTGCATATTTGGTCTCTCTAAGGTCTAGATAATATCTAGTATTGAGTTTTGAACAACAAGGAAGACAGTGTAGAGTCTTATAATGTTTACAATATGTCTTTTATGTGAGTTTTGCTGCACTTGTTCATCCTTGAGTTTGCTTCAAATAACCTTGCTAGCCTAAACCTTGTATCGAGAGGGAATACTTCTCATGCATCCAAAATCCTTGAGCCAACTACTATGCCATTTGTGTCCACCATACCTACCTACTACATGGTATTTCTCCGCCATTCCAAAGTAAATTGCTTGAGTGCTACCTTTAAAATTCCATCATTCACCTTTGCAATATATAGCTCATGGGACAAAATAGCCTTAAAAACTATCGTAGTATTGAATATGTACTTATGCACTTTATCTTTTATTAAGTTGCTTGTTGTGCGATAACCATGCTTCTGGGGAACGCCATCAACTATTGTTGAATATCATGTGAGTTGCTATGCATGTCCGTCTTGTCTGAAGGATCTATCATTTTAGTGGTTGGAGCATGCAAAATTGTTAGAGAAGAACATTGGGCCGCTAACTAAAGCCATGAATCATGGTTGAAGTTTCAGTTTTGGACATATATCCTCAATCTCATATGAGAATAATAATCATTGCTACATGCTTATGCATTTAAGAGGAGTCCATTATCTGTTGTCCATGTTGTCCCGGTATGGATGTCTAAGTTGAGAATAATCAAAAGCGAGAAATCCAAAATGCGAGCATTCTCCTTAGACCTTTGTACAGGCGGCATGGAGGTACCCCTTTGTGACACTTGGTTGAAACATGGCATGCAAAGACCCGGTAGTCCAAGCTAAGTAGGACGAGGTGCGGGCACTATTAGTATACTATGCATGAGGCTTGCAACTTGTAAGATATAATTTACATAACTCATATGCTTTATTACTACCGTTGACAAAATTGTTTCATGTTTTCAAAATAAAAGCTCTAGCACAAATACAGCAATTGATGCTTTCCTCTTTGAAGGACCTTTCTTTTACTTTTATTGTTGAGTCAGTTTACCTATCTCCTTCCACCTTAAGAAGCAAACACTTGTGTGAACTGTGCATTGATTCCTACATACTTGCATATTGCGCTTGTTATATTACTTTATGTTGACAATATCCATGAGATATACATGTTATAAGTTGAAAGCAACCGCTGAAACTTAATCTTCCTTTGTGTTGCTTCAACACCTTTACTTTGATTTATTGCTTTATGAGTTAACTCTTATGCAAGACTTATTGATGCTTGTCTTGAAGTACTATTCATGAAAAGTCTTTGCTATATGATTCATTTGTTTACTCATGTCATTACCTTTGTTTTGATCGCTGCATTCATTACATATGTTTACAAATAGTATGATCAAGATTATGATGGCATGTCACTTCAGAAATTATCTTTGTTATCGTTTTACCTGCTCGGGACGAGCAGAACTAAGCTTGGGGATGCTGATACGTCTCCAACGTATCGATAATTTCTTATGTTCCATGCTACTTTATTGATGATACCTACATGTTTTATGCACATTATATGTCATATTTATGCATTTTCTGGAACTAACCTATTAACAAGATGCCGAAGAGCCAGTTGCTGTTTTTGGTTTCAGAAATCCTAGTAAGGAAATATTCTCGGAATTGGACGAAATCTTCGCCCAGGGTCCTATTTTTGCACGAAGCTTCCAGAAGACCGAAGAGGGAAGGAAGTGGGGCCACGAGGAGGCCGGCGCGCCCAAGCCCGGCCGCGCCGACCTAGGGTCCTGGGCACCTCGTGTGGCCCCGCGTTGCCCTTCCGCCTACTTAAAGTCTCCGTCGCGAAACCCCCGAGAGCCACGATACGGAAAACCTTCCAGACGCCGCCGCCGCGAATCCCATCTCGGGGATTCAGGAGATCGCCTCCGGCACCCTGCCGGAGAGGGGATTCATCTCCGGAGGACTCTACACCGCCATGGTCGCCTCCGGAGTGATGAGTGAGTAGTTCACCCCTGGACCATGGGTCCATAGCAGTAGCTAAATGGTCGTCTTCTCCTTGTTGTGCTTCATTGTTGGATCTTGTGAGCTGCCTAACATGATCAAGATCATCTATATGTAATTCTATATGTTGTGTTTGTCGGGATCCGATGGATAGAGAATACTATGATTATGGTGATTATCAATCTATTGTTTATGTGTTGTTTATGATCTTGCATGCTCTCCGTTATTAGTAGAGGCTCTGGCCAAGTTTGTACTCTTAACTCCAAGAGGGAGTATTTATGCTCGATAGTGGGTTCATGCCTTCACCTGGGACAGTGACAGAAAGTTCTAAGGTTGTGATGTGCTGTTGCCACTAGGGATAAAACATTGATTCTATGTCTAAGGATGTAGTTGTCGATTACATTACGCACCATACTTAATGCAATTGTCTGTTGCTTAGCAACTTAATACTGAATGGGGTTCGGATGATAACCTGAAGGTGGACTTTTTAGGCATAGATGCAGTTGGATGGCGGTCTATGTACTTTGTCGTAATGCCCGGATTAAATCTCACTATATTTATCATATCATGTATATGCATTGTTATGCCTTTCTCTATTTGTCAATTGCCCGACTGTAATTTGTTCACCCAACATGCTTTTATCTTATGGGAGAGACACCTCTAGTGAACTGTGGACCCCGGTCCTATTCTTTACATAGCATACAATCTACTGCAATTGTTTTTACTGTTTTCTTTGCAAACATCTTCCACTCGATACGTTTAATCCTTTGTTACAGCAAGCCGGTGAGATTGACAACCTCACTGTTTCGTTGGGGCAAAGTACTTTGGTTTTGTTGTGCAGATTCCACGTTGGCGCCGGAATCCCTGTTGTTGCGCCGCATCACATTTCGCCACCATCAACCTTCAACGTGCTTCTTGGCTCCTACTGGTTCGATTAAACCTTGGTTTCATACTGAGGGAAACTTGCTTCTATACGCATCATACCTTCCACTTGGGGTTCCCAACGGACGTGTGCATCTACGCGTATCAAGCTAAATTTCTGGTGTCGTTGCCGGGGAACTGAAGAAAAGCTACACCACAAAGATTTCTAACTCCCACGTCAACTACACGCCAGGTACCGTCTACTAAGCAACGACAGTTGGCGCCCACCGTGGGGCCTGAGGCGTCTGGAGGCCGGAACCGGGAGGGCTCCGCCATGGGAAGCTACGACGACTCGATCGCTGTGGGGCGTGTACTTTACGCCGGGAACTTTCCGATCGTCCCTCCGGACGAATTCTGGATTCCGGCTAGGTCAAACCCCGTCAAGCTCTCCATCGTCCCAATCGGCGGCATCCACATCTTCATCGGCGAAACCGTCGATTCCGACGGAAACGCTCTGGTAAGTAACGCTGACGCGACCGCCGCTGAGCTGGACGCCGTCGCGAAGATCCGATCTGAGTCGCAGGAACTTCCTAAGGAAGATTCCGCCTTAGATCTGAAAAAATCAAAGCCCACCCAATCCGCCCCTGAGCAGGAGAAAACGGTGGAAGACCAATGCAGATCCGCCTGGGTCTCCCAGGTGTTAGAGAAGCAAAGGTGTCACTTCGTGCACTTCTTGGCCCATACCGCAGGAGACGCCCTCCATGAGGACGAAGCCGATCCCTTGCAGGTTGGGGCACCCGGAAACGACGCCGCTCCGGATCAGCAAGAGGCTGTCGGAGACAGCGACACTCCGGGACAAGAGGAAGCCGGAAACCCTGAGGAATCAATCCTCGGCAACTTAAGCCCAAATTCCGACGATGCCTCCTCAATAGGCACAGAAGAATACAACCGCTTGACGAAGGAGCTCGAGATCGGGGAAGAAGCTGACGGTGCCTCGTCCATGAATACGGAAGAGTTTAACCGCAAGCTAGAAGAGCTCGGAGGCGGAGAGCATGCTGACGCAGAATCCGCCCAGCCCATGCAGGTCCTCGCAACCGTGGCACCGCTGGATCAGCAGGAAACGGAAGACGAAGACTCCAACTCCGACCCAGGACCATCCAACGCAGGATCTCTGTTAACGCGGGAACGACCGCGTAAGGAAGTCCTATCCCGAGAAGAGATGGTCGAGCAAGCACGCATGGATTTAGTCGCGCAGTCTGATGTCCTCAACAAACCAATAACCCCTGACAACACCGCAGATCTGGAGGCTCTAGAAGCCACAAGGAAAGAGATGCTGGCTACGGCCAAGAAGTTTGCCAACACCGCAGCTGCGATGCTGGAAGAGAGGACAGAAGCTGCAAACTTTGTGGTCCACTTTCAGAAGAAGGATCGCGAGGTCGATGAATCTCTTGAAAAGGTCAGGCAACTCGAGAAGCACTGGGAGGCCAAGGTGAAATTTGTTCAGGAGGAGGAAGCTAGAATTAGGCGAGAAGCCATCCTTCCCCGCAAGATTACCTTCGCAACACCCACAGAGCAGCAGCCGCTCACAACTCCAAAGGACAACATGAAGAAGGCTGCGGAGCTCCTGAAAAAGAAGGACGAGGAGATTGACATCAACTACGTCCGGAAGCTCGTTGCTTCAGCAATGCAGCAACAGAGCAAGGCAGATACTTCGCGCAGGTTAGAATCCAATCCGGATCATTGCATATCCACCGCGCAGAAGGACGCCCTAGCAAGTCAACACCGTGATGGCGAGTCGCGCACCGGATCCACGGAGCGCAGGAGAAAAGTCAGGGAACATCCGAATCCAATCCCGGTGCCCTCGGATTCAACCCCGAAAAACCCGGCAAAGGGAAAGGACCCGATGTATACTGGCAGAGACAAGTATCGTGTTCCATCACCACCACCCCGGACTTCGCGTCCTCCGCTGCCCCCTCGACGTCGCAGTCCTGCCGGAAACACCAGGCCCCATGGGCCAGGTGGAATCAACATCCGCGACAACATGCCACCGCCTAGGAACAGGAGCAGGGAGCGCACGCCGGAGCCACGCAGGAGCCGGAACCAAGACCGTGAGCCTGAGCCTCGCCGGAACCAAGACCGCGAGCCAGAGCCTCGCAGAAGCCAAGGACGCGAGCCTGAACCCAGAAGGAGTCGGAACGAAGAGCGCGCGCCTGAGCCTCGCAGGAGCCGGAACGACGGAGGCGACCACCACCAAGAGGAAGGGAGTCACCGAAGCCGGAGCCAGCCGCGGGAGCAGCGCCGAGAATCCGAAGGCGGAAGAACATCTTACAGGCCCCCTCGCAGATCTCCCTCGCCACCACCCAGTGGAGGCGGAGGTGGAGGCGGAGGCCGGAGATCCCGTTCCCGCTCAAAGTCACCCGGCGGCGGTCCCCGCGACGCTCGGGAACGCCTCAACGAGTACAGATCCGACTACATCGGTCCAAAGTGCTTTGGCCGGATGATCCGAGAGGAACCAAAGCCAAGAAGCTTGAACCTTAAGCTACCCGGAAACCTGAAGCATTATGATGGCAGCGAGAGGCCGGATACCTGGATTGAGGATTACTACAATGCAGTAACCTTCGCCGGAGGAACCCCGAATATAGCCTGCCGCATGCTCCAATTGTACCTTATTGGTCCAGCTCGTGTTTGGCTCAGCGACCTCGAGGAAAACACCATCTTTTGCTGGTTTGACCTGAAGAAGGCTTTCGAGAACCACTTCAGGGGCACCTACAAGAGACCGGCCACCACCAGCGACCTTCAAGCTTGCATCCAGAAGAAGGGTGAAACATCCAGGAGTTTCCTCACCCGATGGTTGGCGACCAGAAACGAGTGCGAGAACGTAGATAACCGCACAGCAATGCACGCCTTCATTGGTGGCCTGCAGCGTGGAGGGCTGCTGCGGCACAAGCTTACCTGCCTGGTGAACGCGAACAAGCTCACGCTTGATGAGATGATAAACATCGCCAGCGATCACACTGCCGCCGATGACGACGCAGGCGGAGATCTAGCAGCTACAGCCATACCCCTGCACCAACAAAAGAAAAACCATGACAATGGCGTCAGCAACAGCAACAAGCGGAAGAACCCCCCTGAAGACCAGAAAGGCGGAGGATCCGACATGGTCGCCATGACGTTCCAACGCGGAGGCTCAGGAGGAGGAAGAGAACGCGGACGTGGAAGCGGAGCCAGGGGGCCAGGCGCGCCGACGAGGTCACAGGGATATGCCCGTGCTGGCCCTAGATCCGGCTACGGGCAAATCCACTCACACCAATCGCAACTGCAAGTGGGTCAACGATCTGAAGAACGACCCGGAGGCAGGATACAAGCGAGCCCGGAAGCACCGCCCACGCGGCAAAGGAGGCAAGGGCAAGAACAAGGACAAAGAAGAGGACAGTTCCGAGGCAATGGACGAAGATGACGCTTCGCCGGAACCCAAGGAGGGTACCGCAGCTAACAAGTCCAACCCTTTCGGGAAAAAGAGTGTCGGAGCCTTCCACACCTTCCTCGGAACCCCAACAGTCCGTGCCAAGAAATCGGCGCTCCGGCTCTTGAACGCCACAGTTCCGGCTGTGCCGCAGTATGTCAAGTGGTCGGAGAAAGCCTGTACTTTTGACAGGTCGGATCACCCGGCCGTCATCCCCAAAGAGTGCTACGCTCTGGTTGTAAGTCCCCGCATAGACGGGTTTGACTTCTCCAAGTGCCTTATGGATGGCGGAGCTAGCCTGAACATCATGTACCTGGAGACTCTGGAGAGGATGAACCTCACCAAGGAACAGCTAAAGCATAGCACCACTGAATTTCATGGTGTGGTTCTGGGTAAGAAGGCAAACTCCCTGGGCAGCATCAAACTTCCCGCGAAGAGATGATCACGTTTGAAGTAGTGCCCTTCAAGAGCTCCTACCATGTAATCTTCGGCAGGCCCACCTACCACAAGTTCCACGCCAGGGCATGCTACATCTACAACAAGCTCAAGATTCCGGGTCCTAACGGCATGATCACCGTGTCCGGAGACTACAAGAAAGCTAGGGACTGCGAGGAGGGCGAGGCCGCCTTTGCAGAATCCGTCATATCTGGAGAGGAGTTGCAAGGCTACAGAGCCGCGGTGGATCCGACTGAGATGCAGACCACCAAGAAGCAGATCTCCGAGCAGAAGACCTCGTTCAAGGCCGCGATAGAAACCAAGAAGCATGACCTCGTTGAAGGCGACAGCTCCAAGCAGGTTTCAGTCGGAGCCAACATGGACCCCAAATAGGAAAGCGCGCTCGTCGAGTTCCTCCGAGCTAACATGGATATCTTCGCATGGAAACCTTCTGACATGTCCGGAGTACCAAGGGAACTCGCCGAGCACTACCTCAACATAAATCCGGGTGCAAAACCGGTGAAGCAAGCTATGCGACGCTTTGGAGATAAGAAGCGCCGCGCCATAGGAATGGAATTAGCAAAGTTACTAGAGGCAGGTTTTGTAGTAGAAGTTATCCATACTGAGTGGGTCGCAAACCCCGTCCTTGTACCCAAAAAGAATTCTGAAATACTAAGAATGTGCATCAATTACTCCGGCTTGAATAAGCATTGTCCGAAGGATCCGTTCCCCTTGCCGCGCATTGACCAAGTCATTGATTCGACGGCAGGGGCGGAACTTCTGTGTTTTCTTGACGCATATTCCGGGTATCATCAGATCCGGATGAAGGAGTCTGACCAAAAGGCGACCTCTTTCATCACACCTTTTGGCACATACTGCTATGTTACCATGCCTTTTGGCTTGAAAAACGCAGGTGCCACATACCAACGTACGATGCAGCGGTGCTTGAAGGACCAAATTGGCCGGAACGTTGATGCGCGTAAATGTACACGTCCGTTGGGAACCCCAAGAGGAAGGTATGATGCGCACAGTGGCAAGTTTTCCCTCAGAAAGAAACCAAGGTTTAATCGAACCAGGAGGAGCCAAGAAGCACGTTGAAGGTTGATGGTGGCGAAATGTGATGCGGCGCAACAACAGGGATTCCGGCGCCAACGTGGAATCTGCACAACAAAACCAAAGTACTTTGCCCCAACGAAACAGTGAGGTTGTCAATCTCACCGGCTTTCTGTAACAAAGGATTAAACGTATCGAGTGGAAGATGTTTGCAAAGAAAACAGTAAAACAATTGCAGTAGATTGTATGCTATGTAAAGAATAGGACCGGGGTCCATAGTTCACTAGAGGTGTCTCTCCCATAAGATAAAAGCATGTTGGGTGAACAAATTACAGTCGGGCAATTGACAAATAGAGAAAGGCATAACAATGCATATACATGATATGATAAATATAGTGAGATTTAATTGGGCATTACGACAAAGTAAATAGACCGCCATCCAACTGCATCTATGCCTAAAAAGTCCACCTTCATTATCATCCGAACCCCATTCAGTATTAAGTTGCTAAGCAACAGATAATTGCATTAAGTATGGTGCGTAATGTAATCGACAACTACATCCTTAGACATAGAATCAATGTTTTATCCCTAGTGGCAACAGCACATCACAACCTTAGAACTTTCTGTCACTCCCAGGTGTCAATGAAGGCATGAACCCACTATCGAGCATAAATACTCCCTCTTGGAGTTAAGAGTACAAACTTGGCCAGAGCCTCTACTAATAACGGAGAGCATGCAAGATCATAAACAACACATAAACAATAGATTGATAATCACCATAACATAGTATTCTCTATCCATCGGATCCCGACAAACACAACATATAGTATTACAGATAGATGATCTTGATCATGTTAGGCATCTCACAAGATCCAACAATGAAGCACAACAAGGAGAAGACGACCATCTAGTTACTGCTATGGACCCATGGTCCAGGGGTGAACTACTCACTCATCACTCCGGAGGCGATCATGGCGATGAAGAGTCCTCCGGAGATGAATCCCTCTCCGCAGGGTGCCGGAGGCGATCTCCCGAATCCCCCGAGATGGGATTCGCGCGGCGGCGTCTCTGGAAGGTTTTCCGTATCGTGGCTCTCGGTCGGGGTTTTCGCGACGGAGGCTTTAAGTAGGCGGAAGGGCAACGCTGGGGCCACACGAGGACCCCACACCCAAGGTCGGCGCGTCAGGGCTGGGCCGCGCCGCCCTATGGTGTCGGCGCCTCGTGGCCCCACTTCCTTCCCTCTTCGGTCTTCTGGAAGCTCCGTGCAAAAATAGGACCCCGGGCGAAGATTTCGTCCAATTCCGAGAATATTTCTTACTAGGATTTCTGAAACCAAAAACAGCAGAAAACAGCAACTGGCTCTTCGGCATCTTGTTAATAGGTTAGTTCCAGAAAATGCATAAATATGACATATAATGTGCATAAAACATGTAGGTATCATCAATAAAGTGGCATGGAACATAATAAATTATTGATACGTTGGAGACGTATCAGCATCCCCAAGCTTAGTTCTGCTCGTCCCGAGCAGGTAAAACGATAACAAAGATAATTTCTGAAGTGACATGCCATCATAATCTTGATCATACTATTTGTAAACATATGTAATGAATGCAGCGATCAAAACAAAAGTAATGACATGAGTAAACAAGTGAATCATATGACAAAGACTTTTCATGAATAGTACTTAAAGACAAGCATCAATAAGTCTTGCATAAGAGTTAACTCATAAAGCAATAAATCAAAGTAAAGGTGTTGAAGCAACACAAAGGAAGATGAAGTTTCAGCGGTTGCTTTCAACTTATAACATGTATATCTCATGGATATTGTCAACATAAAGTAATATAACAAGTGCAATATGCAAGTATGTAGGAATCAATGCACAGTTCACACAAGTGTTTGCTTCTTAAGGTGGAGGGAGATAGGTAAACTGACTCAACAATAAAAGTAAAAGAAAGGTCCTTCAAAGAGGAAAGCATCGATTGCTGTATTTGTGCTAGAGCTTTTATTTTGAAAACATGAAACAATTTTGTCAACGGTAGTAATAAAGCATATGAGTTATGTAAATTATATCTTACAAGTTGCAAGCCTCATGCATAGTATACTAATAGTGTCCGCACCTCGTCCTACTTAGCTTGGACTACCGGATCTTTGCATGCCATGTTTCAACCAAGTGTCACAAAGGGGTACCTCCATGCCGCATGTACAAAGGTCTAAGGAGAATGCTCGCATTTTGGATTTCTCGCTTTTGATTATTCTCAACTTAGACATCCATACCGGGACAACATGGACAACAGATAATGGACTCCTCTTAAATGCATAAGCATGTAGCAATGATTATTATTCTCATATGAGATTGAGGATATATGTCCAAAACTGAAACTTCAACCATGGTTCATGGCTTTAGTTAGCGGCCCAATGTTCTTCTCTAACAATTTTGCATGCTCCAACCACTAAAATGATAGATCCTTCAGACAAGACGGACATGCATAGCAACTCACATGATATTCAACAATAGTTGATGGCGTTCCCCAGAAGCATGGTTATCGCACAACAAGCAACTTAATAAAAGATAAAGTGCATAAGTACATATTCAATACCACGATAGTTTTTAAGGCTATTTTGTCCCATGAGCTATATATTGCAAAGGCGAATGATGGAATTTTAAAGGTAGCACTCAAGCAATTTTACTTTGGAATGGCGGAGAAATACCATGTAGTAGGTAGGTATGGTGGACACAAATGGCATAGTGGTTGGCTCAAGGATTTTGGATGCATGAGAAGTATTCCCTCTCGATACAAGGTTTAGGCTAGCAAGGTTATTTGAAGCAAACTCAAGGATGAACAGTGCAGCAAAACTCACATAAAAGACATATTGTAAACATTATAAGACTCTACACCGTCTTCCTTGTTGTTCAAAACTCAATACTAGATATTATCTAGACCTTAGAGAGACCAAATATGCAAATCAGATTTTAGCAAGCTCTATGTATTTCTTCATTAATGGGTGCAAAGCATATGATGCAAGAGCTTAAACATGAGCACAACAATTGCCAAGTATCACATTATCCAAGACATTTTAGAATTACTACATGTAGCATTTTTCAATTCCAACCATATAACAATTTAACGAAGAAGAAACTTCGCCATGAACATTATGAGTAAAGCCTAAGGACATATTTGTCCATATGCAACAGCGGAGCGTGTCTCTCTCCCACAAAGTGAATGCTAGGATCCATTTTATTCAAACAAAAACAAAAACAAACCGACGCTCCAAGTAAAGAACACAAGATGTGATTGAATAAAAATATAGTTTCAGGGGAGGAACCTGATGATGTTGTCGATGAAGAAGGGGATGCCTTGGGCATCCCCAAGCTTAGACGCTTGAGTCTTCTTAAAATATGCAGGGGTGAACCACGGGGGCATCCCCTAGCTTAGAGCTTTCACTCCTCTTGATCATAGTATATCATACTCCTCTCTTGACCCTTGAAAACTTCCTTCACACCAAACTTCAAGCAAACTCATTAGAGGGTTAGTGCACAATTAATAATTCACATGTTCAGAGGTGGCACAATCATTCTTTATACTTCTGGATATTGCATAAAGCTACTGGACATTAATGGATCAAAGAAATAAATCCAACATAGCAAAAGAGGCAATGCGAAATAAAAGGCAGAATCTGTCAAAAACAGAACAGTCCGTAAAGACGAATTTAAAGATGGCACCAGACTTGCTCAAATGGAAAACTCAAAACTAATGAAAGTTGCGTACATATCTGAGGATCACGCTCGTAAATTGGCAGATTTTTTAGAATTTTCTACAGAGAACTGTGCCCAGATTCGTGACAGACAGCAATGCTGTTTCTGCGCAGCGATCCCAAATATAACATCAACTTTAACATAGAAACTTTACTTGGCACAAAAACATGATAAGGAGATGTTGCTACAGTAGTAAACAACTTCCAAGACTCAACAAAACAAAAAATTGCTGTAGTAAAAACATGGGTTGTCTCCCATAAGCGCTTTTCTTTAACGCCTTTCAGCTAGGCGCAGAAAGTGCAAATCAAGTAACATCGAGAGTAGAAGCATCAACATAATAACTTGTTCTAATAATAGAATCAAAAGGCAACTTCATTCTCTTTCTAGGGAAGTGTTCCATACCTTTCTTGAGAGGAAATTGATATTTAATATTACCTTCCCTCATATCAATAACAGCACCAACGGTTCGAAGAAAAGGTCTTCCCAACACAATAGGACAAGATGCATTGCATTCGATATCCAAAACAACAAAATCAACGGGGACAAGGTTATTGTTAACCGTAATGCGCACATTATCAATCCTCCCCAAAGGTTTCTTTTTAACATTATCGGCAAGATTAACATCCAAATAACAATTCTTCAATGGTGGCAAGTCAAGCATATCATAAATCTTTTTAGGCATAACAAAATACTTGCACCAAGATCACATAAAGCATTACATTCAAAGTCATTGAATTTCATTTTAATGATGGGCTCCCAACCATCTTCTAACTTTCTAGGAATAGAAGTTTCAAGTTTTAGTTTCTCTTCTCTAGCTTTTATGAGAGCATTTGTAATATGTTTTGTAAAGGCTAAATTTATAGCACTAGCATTAGGACTTTTAGCAAGTTTTTGTAAGAACTTTATAACTTCAGAGATGTGGCAATCATCAAAATCTAAATCATTATGAGCTACAGCAATGGGATCATTGTTCCCAAGGTTGGAAAAAATTTCAGCAGTTTTATCACAAGCAGTTTCAGCAGTTTTAGCAATTTCAGGCAGTTTTGTACGCTTTGCACTAGGAGTAGAAACATTGCCAACACCAATTATTTTACCATTGATAGTAGGAGGTGCAGCAACATGTGAAGAATTAGCATTACTAGTGGTGGTAATAGTCCAAACTTTAGCTACATTATTCTCTTTAGCTAGTTTTTCATTTTCTTCTCTATCCCACCTAGCACGCAATTCAGCCATTAATCTTATATTCTCATTAATTCTAACTTGAATGGCATTTGCTGTAGTAGTAATCTTATTATCAATATCATTATTAGGCATAACTTTCAATTTTAAAAGATTAACATCAGAGGCAAGTCTATCAACTCTAGAAGCAATAGTATCAATTTTATCAAGCTTTTCCTCAACAGATTTGTTAAAAGCAGTTTGTGTACTAATAAATTCTTTAAGCATGGCTTCAAGACCAGAGGGTACACTCCTATTATTGTTGTAAGAATTCCCATAAGAATTACCATAACCATTACCATTCGCAGAAGGATATGGCCTATAGTTATTACCAGAGTTGTTCCTATAAGCATTGTTGTTGAAATTATTGTTTTTAATGAAATTCACATCAACATTTTCTTCTTGAGCAACCAATGAAGCTAAAGGAACATTATTAGGATCAACATTAGATCTACCATTCACAAGCATAGACATAATCACATCAATCTTATCACTCAAGGAAGAGGTTTCTTCAACAGAATTTACCTTCTTACCTTGTGGAGCTCTTTCCGTGTGCCATTCAGAGTAATTTATCATCATATCATCAAGAAGTTTTGTAGCCGCCCCCAATGTGATGGACATAAAGGTACCTCCAGCAGCTGAATCCAATAAATTCCGCGAAGAAAAATTTAGTCCTGCATAGAAGGTTTGGATGATCATCCAAGTAGTCAGTCCATGGGTTGGGCAATTCTTTACCAAAGTTTTCATTCTCTCCCATGCTTGAGCAACATGTTCAATATCTAATTGCTTAAAATTCATTATGCTACTTCTCAAAGATATAATTTTAGCGGGAGGATAATATCTACCAATAAAAGCATCCTTGCATTTAGTCCATGAATCAATACTATTCTTAGGCAAAGATAGCAACCAATCTTTAGCTCTTCATCTTAATGAGAAAGGAAACACTTTCAATTTAATAATATCACCATCTACATCTTTATACTTTTGCATTTCACAAAGTTCAACAAAATTATTGAGATGGGCAGCAGCATCATCAGAACTAACACCAGAAAATTGATCTCTCATGACAAGATTTAGTAAAGCAGGTTTAATTTCAAAGAATTCTGCTGTAGTAGCAGGTGGAGCAATAGGTGTGCATAGGAAATCATTATTATTTGCATTTGTGAAGTCACACAACTTAGTATTTTCAGGGGTATTCATTTTAGCAACAGTAAATAAAACAAACTAGATAAAGTAAATGCAAGTAACTAATTTTTTTGTGTTTTCGATATAGAGAGCAAGACAGTAAATAAAGTAAAACTAGCAACTAATTTTTTTGTGTTTTGTTTAGGTGCAGCAAACAAAGTAGTAAATAAAATAAAGCAAGACAAAAACAAAGTAAAGAGATTGAGAAGTGGAGACTCCCCTTGCAGCGTGTCTTGATCTCCCCGGCAACGGCGCCAGAAAATGAGCTGCTGGCGTGCAGTTGACGTGGGAGATAGATATTTTTGTGGTGTAACTTTTCTTCAGATCCCCGGCAACGGCGCCAGAAAACAGGCTTGATGCGCGTAAATGTACACGTCCGTTGGGAACCCCAAGAGGAAGGTATGATGCGCACAGTGGCAAGTTTTCCCTCAGAAAGAAACCAAGGTTTAATCGAACCAGGGAGGAGCCAAGAAGCACGTTGAAGGTTGATGGTGGCGAAATGTGATGCGGCGCAACAACAGGGATTCCGGCGCCAACGTGGAATCTGCACAACAAAACCAAAGTACTTTGCCCCAACGAAACAGTGAGGTTGTCAATCTCACCGGCTTGCTGTAACAAAGGATTAAACGTATCGAGTGGAAGATGTTTGCAAAGAAAACAATAAAACACAATTGCAGATTGTATGCTATGTAAAGAATAGGACCGGGGTCCACAGTTCACTAGAGGTGTCTCTCCCATAAGATAAAAGCATGTTGGGTGAACAAATTACAGTCGGCAATTGACAAATAGAGAAAGGCATAACAATGCATATACATGATATGATAAATATAGTGAGATTTAATTGGGCATTACGACAAAGTACATAGACCGCCATCCAACTGCATCTATGCCTAAAAAGTCCACCTTCAGGTTATCATCCGAACCCCATTCAGTATTAAGTTGCTAAGCAACAGACAATTGCATTAAGTATGGTGCGTAATGTAATCGACAACTACATCCTTAGACATAGAATCAATGTTTTATCCCTAGTGGCAACAGCACATCACAACCTTAGAACTTTCTGTCACTGTCCCAGGTGTCAATGAAGGCATGAACCCACTATCGAGCATAAATACCCCTCTTGGGGTTAAGAGTACAACTTGGCCAGAGCCTCTACTAATAACGGAGAGCATGCAAGATCATAAACAACACATAAACAATAGATTGATAATCACCATAACATAGTATTCTCTATCCATCGGATCCCGACAAACACAACATATAGTATTACAGATAGATGATCTTGATCATGTTAGGCATCTCACAAGATCCAACAATGAAGCACAACAAGGAGAAGACGACCATCTAGCTACTGCTATGGACCCATGGTCCAGGGGTGAACTACTCACTCATCACTCCGGAGGCGATCATGGCGATGAAGAGTCCTCCGGGAGATGAATCCTCTCCGGCAGGGTGCCGGAGGCGATCTCCTGAATCCCCCGAGATGGGATTCGCGGCGGCGGCGGCTCTCGGAAGGTTTTCCGTATCGTGGCTCTCGTACTGGGGTTTTCGCGACGGAGGCTTTAAGTAGGCGGAAGGGCAACGCGGGGGGCAACACGAGGGCCCCACACCCTAGGTCGGCGCGGCCAGGGCCTGGGCCGCGCCGCCCTATGGTGTCGGCGCCTCGTGGCCCCACTTCCTTCCCTCTTCGGTCTTCTGGAAGCTCCGTGCAAAAATAGGACCCTGGGCAAAGATTTCGTCCAATTCCGAGAATATTTCCTTACTAGGATTTCTGAAACCAAAAACAGAAAACAGCAACTGGCTCTTCGGCATCTTGTTAATAGGTTAGTTCCAGAAAATGCATAAATATGACATATAATGTGCATAAAACATGTAGGTATCATCAATAAAGTGGCATGGAACATAAGAAATTATCGATACGTTGGAGACGTATCAAACGTGCACGCCTACGTCGACGACATCGCGGTCATGACCCGAAAGGGATCCGACTTGATCAGCGACCTCAAGGAAACCTTCGATAATCTCCGACGGTACAAGATGATGTTAAATCCGCTGAAGTGCGTCTTTGGCGTACCAGCCGGAAAACTCCTTGGCTTCATTGTTTCCCACAGGGGCATTGAAGTTAACCCGGAAAAAATCAAGGCTATCCTGAACATCAAGCGGCCAACTTGTCTCAAAGATGTGCAACGATTAACTGGTTGCGTTGCGGCAATCAGTAGATTTGTTAGCCGTCTTGGCGAGAAGGCCCTACCTCTATACAAGCTGCTGAAGAAAACGGACAAATTTGTCTGGGACGAAGCAGCAGACGAAGCACTTCAGGGATTGAAGAACATACTCTCCTCTCCACCCATATTGGCAGCTCCAGCTGAGTCAGAGCCTATGCTCCTCTATATGGCAGCCACCAACAAAGTCATCAGTCTCGTAATCGTGGTGGTGCGACAGGAAGAAGGACATGAGCATGGAGTCCAAAGGCCCGTCTATTACATTAGCGAAGTCTTGACGGAATCCAAACAGAGATATCCTCACTTTCAGAAGCTAGCTTATGGAGTGTTCCTAGGCAGCCGGAAGCTGAGACACTACTTCCAGGAGCACCCAATGACAGTGGTGAGCAAGGCTCCCCTGGCAACTATCATCAACAACTCCGACGCAACAGGGCGTGTAGCAAAATGGGGCATTGAATTATCTGCCTTTGACATCAACTACGAAGCCCGAACTGCAATCAAGTCTCAAGTTCTAGCGGATTTTATCGCGGATTGGACTGAAGCGCCGGAGGGCACACCTGTGCCGGAACCTGAAGCTTGGGTCATGCACTTTGATGGATCCAAGCAACATCAAGGCTCGGGGGCTGGAGTTACCCTGAAGTCACCTACCGGAGAAGAACTGCAGTACGTTCTGCAGATTCACTTCGAAGCTACCAACAATATGGCGGAATACGAGGCTCTACTACACGGTCTGCGCATCGCTAAGGAGATTGGGATCAAGCACATCATTTGCTGCGGAGATTCCGACCTGGTGGCACAACAAGTAGCCGGAACCTGGAATGCCAGAAACTCCGTCATGGCGGCCTACAGAGACGAAGTTGACGAGATCGCCAAGTGCTTCCTCGGATACAAAGTCAAGTACGTCAGGAGAGACGATAACACAGCGGCAGATATGCTGTCCAAGCTCGGATCCGGCAGGAAGCCAATTCCACCTGGCATTTTCCTTGAGCATCTACGGATACCCTCAGTGAAGGGCGCAAACCCGGAAAATCCTGATCTGGCAGTTTCTCCGGCTAAGGAAGTGATGGCAGTCATTCCGGCCTGGACTCAGCCGTTCGGATTACCTCATTGATCGAAAGTTGCCGGAGGACGAGGTCCACGCACGACAGATCATCAGACGAGCAAGATCCTACACAATTGTTGATGGACAGCTCTACAAACGAAGTGCAAACGGGGTGTTTCTCAAATGCGTCTCTAATCAAGATGGCATTGAAATCCTCCGAGAGATCCACGCAGGGGATTGCGGGCATCATGCCGCCCCCAGGTCCCTCGTTGCAAAAGCTTTTCGGTTAGGATTTTACTGGCTAACAGCTAAAGAAGACGCTGAGAAGCTGGTGAAAACTTGCCGAGGTTGTCAGTACTACGCTACTCAACCAAACGCTCCAGCCCAAGAGCTGAAGACCATACCTATCACCTGGCCGTTCGCGGTCTGGGGGCTCGATATGGTTGGTAAGTTAAAGAAATCATCTCCTGGTGGTCATGAATACCTCCTGGTCGCTATTGACAAGTTCAGTAAGTGGATCGAGGCAAAACCAGTGAGAAAAGCCGACGGTGCTACGGCACTAAAATTTGTTTGCAGCCTCGTAACGAGATTCGGCATCCCACACAGCATAATCACAGATAATGGCACAAACTTTGCGCAAGGAGAACTCAAGGATTATTGCGATGAAGTTGGGATCCGGCTTGACCTTGCATCTGTGGCCCATCCACAATCCAATGGTCAGGTCGAACGAGCCAATGGTCTTATACTAGCCGGAATCAAACCTCGCCTTGAAGAACCGCTGCAACACGCAGCCGGAGCTTGGGCTGATGAGCTAGACTCTGTTTTGTGGAGTTTGCGAACTACCCCTAACAGGTCAACCGGATTTACTCTTTTGGTATACGGGGAAGGGTTTGTAACATCCCAAGTTTTCAATAAAAGAAACAAGAGAGAGATTCCAAGAACCCAAAAATTAGAGTCAACAAAAACTTTTTCTCATCATATAGGACTATGCATATAGATCACCTTATTAATTATTTTGAGTGTGCAATTGCCCTGATGCTTGCTTATGTGTTAACTTTGCTCTAAACCACTCACCATGATCTCTTGATCATCCAATACAAAGAAAAAAGAAAAGAGAAATGAAAATATACAAATCCATTTCAACACACACATAAGGCTTAGGCCATTTTTACAAATCTTTGATCTAGACCATTTTGGTTTGCACCATTGGGTGTAAATGGATACTAAACACATATTAACAACTTTGGAAACAATCAAACTCCATTCAAATCAAATTTGAATCAAATATGAGCTCACATGTGATTATGGTCATATGGGGCAATTTTAGCCCGATGCTCACTTTGAGCCCCTGGTTTGTGAGATTTCACTTCTACACTTGACCAATTCTTTGCACCTCATCCAAGACAACATCAAGGAGAACAACTTTGCTCAAAAACACACCCCCAAATTTTGTCCCTATTTCAAATGACAAGCAAGCAAAGTGGAGACTTTTTAACAAAGTTAAGATCATATGCAAAATGGATTTTTGCATTTCAATTCCATTTTGATCACCACCACCACCAATATACTCCATTTAATATATGATTACAACTCACCAAAAAGATTTGCAAAATTCAAAATTATTTTTCTTGCGGGCATTACAACAAACACCTTGCAGGCAGGGTAAAGATTGTTGCCCATACTGAATTTTCACCTTGGACTTGGTCCAACTCTGGCCACCCCTGCACTCCTGGAGCTTCCTCTCACTTCACCACACCAGTGCCACCACTTGCCAAGCATTGGAGATGACTCAGCTTGAACCATTGCATCCATGCCGTGGCATGGCATGGCACTCTCATGCCATCACCCTCTCTGGTCACTTCTGGCCTGCACCACCATGCCCTCTCTTCCTCTCACTCACCCGAACCTGCCCAGCCTTTGACTCGACGAAACCCTGCATCAGACGCGGAACACGCGCGCCCAGGCGCCCAACACGCCCATGCCACGCCGAGCGCGCATGGCGCCAACCCTGGACGCGCAGAGCGTGACGACGCCCACCGCCTCGCATCACCTCAGCCCTTCCTCTCAGCCAATCGACGCGCGACGGCACACCGACGCTCCTGGACACGGCCACTTGCCCGCGGGAACGCCATGCTCGACGACCACGACCCGATCAACCGCCGCGGTACGCCTTCCCATCAAACGCTCCATCGCCACCAGCCCCTGCGGCTCCACGATCAAGCGCGTCACCTTCGCCAGTGCAGCAGCAACACGACGCGCCCATGCCTTGCCTCTTCACAGCCCTGGAACGACGACGACGCCGGCGACCCTAGCTCCGCTCCATGGCCACCTCCCTCTCCTATAAAAGGAGGACCCCTTCGCTTAAATTGAGCACACCAATCTCTTCCTATCCTCTCCCAGCTTCTCCTCGACCCCTCAATTGGCTCGATTAGTCACCGGAGCGCCCCAATTGCAAGATCGCAGTCGCCGCCAGTACACAGAGCTCGCCGGAGAAGGAGGCCACCCCAGGACACGCCGCTGCTACCAGGGTGATCCTCGTCGTCGACCACGTCGCCGTGCACCACTCCGACGCTCGCCGGAGCTCCGACATGCTCTCCGACCCCCTACCTCCGCCGTGCCAGCCCCTGCTTCTCGCCGTCGACGACGACAACTCCCCACCGTCGGATCATCGCCTGATCCAACGCTCCACACGCCGCGTACCGGTTCGGTGAGTAACTCCCACTGACGCGTGCCCCCCACGCTGTCAGTTGGCCCGCTGTGTTGGACGCGCTACTGGGCCGCCCATCCCTGGTTTCCCTTGTTTAGCCCAGTAGCCTTTCCCGCCAGCCCGTTTAGTTTAAACTGAAAATTTCGAATTTAATTAAATACTATCTGGTGCTGTTTTCAAAATTAAATAGGATAAAATCCACCAAACCAAATTTTACAAATTTTATATATTTGGAAATCTTAGGATTTTATCTACACAATGCCACTGGATTGAACCCTAGATATATTATAGAATTAAAGTGAGAAAATAAACAAGGAAGGGACTTTTCTGCCTTAGAAAAATTATAAAAAATCATTCACAAATGCTTTTAAGTTAATTCCAACTCCTATAAATCACATTACACTTGTACTAATTGTTTTTGCAAAAATATGCCATGCTTACTTTGAATGATCATGGCCTAGTTTAATTAAAGGACTATATGGCTAATTCTAGTCAAAGATATTGTCCAAAAATATTAATAAATCATATGGGATTATTTCTCTCATTTAAATCTTGTCATGAACAATCCAAAATGAGGTAGAGACTCTGGTCATATAGGTCTCATATGGATTGTTGATGATATTAAATCTTTACCATGCTAGGATTAAATTGTATGAGGTACTACACCTCATTTAAATCATTTTCTTAAATGATAAGTATGAAGAGGTTGACTTTGGTCAACCTAGGTCATATATTATTCATGAGAGAAATTAAATCTTAATAAGATAATGAGAGGAAATTATTTCTCCAAATAAATAAAAATAACACCTAAGTTAGTATGAGAGGAAATTATTTTTCTTAAATAAGAAAAACACATCCACCAACTTAATAGTAATGTGTGATGCTAGTTTAAGTTGTGTAAATCATGTGTGTGCTTAGTCTAGTAAATAAGTTTGGTGTGATGATTGTGTACCCCGTATTCGTATTTTAGACGCTAGTACCGAGGAGTATCAAGAGGAGGAGGAGGTCTACTTTCAAGAAGAAGAAGACCACTTTGACCAATTCCCCAACCAAGGCAAGATAATAATCTTGCAAAGTGCAAGCTCATCATGAGCAAGGCATTACCCATTTACTTTATGTTCATGATCCTACTTCCCAGCTTTATTTCTAAGCTTTAATTACCGTTGTTTTATCCAAGTACTTTTTGATTCATGATTCAATGGGGTTAATGTTAGATTAGTACAAGAGTATCAAGGTTAGCCTAGAAGAAAAGCAAAGTACTTAGCACCCATCATATCTAGATGCTAGTGCTAAATTAAAAATGACTACTCTAGATGGGAACATGTGTGGTGAAATGATGATGATGAAAACTATGGAATGAATTTTGAAGGTGAATATGACCAAGAGAAGATAGTGATTTTTGATTAAAAACTAATATTGGTTTGGATGCGATACCTTTCCAATTCTTGAGTACCCCCACAATACCTGATTATGGGTAAGGGCTTAACTAGAAGTTTATGTATCTTAGTATGGGTTCCCTCTGAACACACATCATAGGGGTTATGCCGAGGCTGCCTCCGTTGTTGAGAAATGATGTGAACTGAAGTGAATTGTACGGCCAAGCCCTGTGCAGTTCCCAGGTTGACAGTTGGTCTTCACTGGGAGGCCAAGCTCATGGGGAGAGGTGCTCATACTAGTGTTAGTAAATGAAAGGTTATGGTTGATGATCCGCGTACTGTGTTACGATGATTCGGGGTTATCCCGACGGATGAAATCAAATGTTGTGGCACAAGTGTGCAACCTCTGCAGAGTGTAAACCTATTCGAATAGCCGTGTCCACGGTTACGGACGGTTGGAAAGGCCATACAGTTTCCAGTGTTAGATCTTGAAAATATTGATAAAATGAATGGTGAATGGTGACTTGCTTATTGAAACACAACAGAGTTGTGGGAATGATACTAATGTTCCCACTTGAGTTAGTTAGCACATGAATAAGTCTTTAGCAAATAATTGTGAACTAAAATTGGCTTTATGCAAAGAAACTAGAGCTTAGCACCCCTTACTAGAATTGCTAGCACTTACACTAGTATTAGTTTGCGAGTACTTAAAGTACTCACGGCTGTGTCCCTGGCTATTCAAATGGCCAGACTATGAAGAGGAGAAGCAGTACGAGGAGGACGGTCAACAGGACGTCTACAATAACTAGGAGTCTGCTGACGTCAAGCGTTGGCCTGTGGACTATAGAGTCCCTTTATCTTTACGCTTCCGCTATGAACTTATGTTTGTTCGTTGATCAGTTTGTTGATCAATAGATCAACTATTCGTGTAATATGGATCATGTGATTCCAAATTGTAAGACATTATGATTTGTAATGAATGATGAATGTGATACTTAACTATTATGCCTCGCAACAACAATATTCCTGGGATTGCGATGTATGACATAATAGGCATCCGGACTTAAAAATCCGGGTGTTGACAAGTTGGTATCAGAGCCATTGTTTGACCTTAGGAGACCCTAGTTTAGAATGGACGTTCTGACAAAGTTAGTTTCACAAAAACAAAGGAAATGAATATTTGCAAAAATTTATACCCCTCTTTTCCTTGAGATCTTTACAAAAATAATATGCCATGCTCTTCCTTATAAAAGTACTTAAAATTTTGACACACTTGTTCACTCTCTAACTTACTCATCCAATTCACTTTCAGATGGAGCCGGCCAACGTGAAGTTTTACCAGCTCGGGAACGGCGGGGACTTGATCTTCGAGAGGGATCTCGACGGTCTGTCGGAACGCCTTGGGCGCCCCCACCCCGAGTTTCACGGAGTCGAGGTCAACGACCAGCACGGAGGGGAGCTTCAGTGGGTTATCACCGCTGACTTGAGGGGCAAGGTGGAGCCTCCCACTTCTGAGAGGATCCTCTTTTCCTTCAGGGAAAGCAGCTGGCTGGACGGACTCGCTCGTGCCCTTCAGGAGGGACTTGCGCGTCTGTGCGGACAGAACGTGGTAGCTGTGCTCGCGTCTCGCTTTGCTCACCATGCAAGGCGTGATGCCCTTGGAGTACCCATGCAGGTACCGATGCACCCCCAGCTGAGGCACCATGTGGACCATCTGGACTACATGCTGTACCAGACCCAGAAGGAGCTGGATAACTCCCGTGGTTACGCGAACCAGACTCACTTTGCACTGACTCAGCATGGTGAGGCCATCAGGATGCTCAACAAGGACCGCAAGTCACTCCGCTTGCAGCGTGCCAAGAAGGATGCTACCATAGTGCGCCTTCGCGCCAAGATAGCAGCCTTGGAGATCACCGTCAAGGCCCAGGAGGACCAGCTGAGAGAGATTGAGGATGACGATGGAGGCATCGACCTTCAGGGAGGAGGAGCCTTCCTGAGTGACGACGACGACTTTGAGGAGGACGAGGACCCCGAGGAGGTGGACTACGAGTTCCTGGAGGCCGCCGAGGATGAGATCATCCCCATCGATGTGGACGTCGATGTTGAGGAGTAGTTGCACTAGCTTCACTTATGTAGGTGTGAGTTGTATCCCGCCCCATGTATCGTAGCTTGGAGAAGAAGGGTTCTTAAAACCCTTAGTGTGTTAGCTTGTAATGTGTGTTGTTTGTCATGAATGAATGTTTGTGTGTTATGTGCATCATCAAAAGACTTCAAGTTTTAAGTTTTAAAACATACCCAAAACAAGCCATAGAAAATTCCCTCTCGTCTCATGATCTATCTACCTGTTCAGATGGCTCGTCCGCATCGCAACGCGAACCCGGATGCTATGATGCAACTGCTGCAGACCCTGATGGAAGACAGGGAGACTGACGAGCTGAACGTCAAGCCAGCATAGCAGCACTGCAACAACTAGCCAACAACCAGCATGGCCATGGGAACCATGATCACCCAGGGTCCAAACTCAAAAATTTCCAAAACACCAACCCACCTGTCTTCAGCAAGACCGAAGAGCCGTTAGATGAAGATGATTGGCTGCAAACGATGGAAAACAACTTGGAAGTAGCTGGAGTTGATGAGAATGAGAAGGTGCTATTTGCTACGCACTATCTCGCAGGACCAGCAAGAGCTTGGTGGACCAGCACCCGTGCCATGAACGCAGGACAGATGATGACTTGGGCTGACTTCAAGCTCAAGTTCAGCAAGTATCATGTACCACCAGGTTTGATCAAGAAGATGAGGGATGAATTCCGTGAACTGAAGCAAGGACGGATGTCGGTGGTAGAATACCGCGACAGGTTCCTCACCCTGTCAAGGTACGCCCCCGATGAAACCGACACCACTGAGAAGAGGAAGGAGAGATTCCTGAATGGTCTGCACGACGAGATGCAGAAAGAACTAGTCAACATCCCCTTTGCCGACCTCGAAGCCCTAGTGGACTCTGCCATTCAGATGGAAGGCAAACTGCACCAGGCAAATGAGAACCGCAAACGCCGCATGATGCACCAAAGCGGGCCCAGCAATACCCCACGGTATCGCCCTAGCTCAAGCGGTGGTTTTGCCCCCAGAAACAACAAGCCCCAGAACCAGATGTCGCGCCCCGGTTTTCAGAACCGGAGTGGAGGAAACCCAAGGCCAGGAGGCCCCCACCACAACAACAGTAACTCCTATGTGCACCACAACAACAACTTCAACCGCGCTCCGCCGAGAGCCCCCAACAACAACAACAACAACAACACCACCGCACCAAGGACCGGAAGCAACGCCATCCCCGTTGCAACCAAGGACAAGGCCACAATCACCTGCTATGAATGTGGAGTTGTGGGATACTACTCCAATGAGTGTCCCAAAAGGCTGTCCAAGCTCGCCGGCAACACCGCTGCACCTGCTCAGCAGCAACGCCGTGTCTCCACCGGCAAGAAGTTCACCCCCAACAACCCGAACAAACATGGAGGTCGCCTCTACCACATGAACGCCGAGGAAGCCCAGGAAGCACCAGACGTGGTGCTGGGTATGTTCTTTGTTAACTCAATACCAGCAAGAGTGTTGTTTGATTCAGGAGCATCGTATTCATTTTTTACAGAAGATTTTGTATGCACTAGTAAGATTCAACCAATCAGCTTGAAACATGTCATGATAGTTCAAATACCTGGATCAACAACTAAAGCTAGAAATTTTGCAAAGATGTACCCATCAGAATTCATGAAATAGATTTTTATGCAAACTTGATTGTTCTGGGAACAAAAGGATTGGAAGTAGTACTGGGTATGGATTGGATGGCGAAACATCATGGATTGATAGACTGCGCCAAGAAGGCCATCACCATGACTAGTAGCACCGGAATAAAAATAGAACATGTGTCTGAGAAACTACCCAGAAATTCACCTGCAACCAGAGTTTAGCCAAACCAACTTTGGATCAGATCAGGGTCGTCTGTCGATACCCTGATGTGTTTCCGGATGATCTACCCGGTATGCCCCCGGATCGGGATATCGAGTTTATCATCGAGTTAATTCCTGGAACCCCATAGCCCAGAGAGCCTATAGCATGAACCCAGCAGAATTAGTGGAGCTGAAGAAGCAACTGGATGATATGTTACACAAAGGTCTGATACGACCAAGTGCGTCGCCTTGGAGA
Source organism: Lolium multiflorum (assembly GCA_030979885.1). Taxonomy (NCBI): domain Eukaryota; kingdom Viridiplantae; phylum Streptophyta; class Magnoliopsida; order Poales; family Poaceae; genus Lolium; species Lolium multiflorum. The sequence goes on along the minus strand of CM061751.1, from coordinate 116,618,515 downwards.
TCACCAGTGTTATTTGTGGATAAGAAGGATGGTGCCAATCGGTTATGTACGGATTATCGTAAACTTAACGATGTCACCATCAAAAACAAATACCCCTTGCCAAAGATAGAAGACCTGTTTGACCAGCTGGCCGGTGCCACAGTATTCTCCAAGATTGACCTTAGGACTGGTTACCATCAGCTAAAGATCCGTGCAACGGATATCCCAAAGACTGCTTCACCACCAGATATGGATTGTATGAGTACAATGTCATGTCATTTGGATTAACCAATGCCCACGCCTATTTCATGAACCTCATGAACAAGATCTTCATGAACTTTTTGGATAAGTTTGTCGTTGTCTTCATCGACGACATCCTTATCTATTCCAAAACTGAAGAAGAACATGAGCAACACCTGGAAGTTATCCTAGAAACCCTTAGGCAACACAAGTTGTATGCCAAGTTCAGCAAGTGCGAGTTTTGGTTGAAGGAAGTAGGATTCCTGGGACATATCTTGTCTGCAGGAGGAATTGCTGTAGATCCCGCCAAGATCAAGACCGTCACAGAATGGAAAGCCCCAACCACTCAGACCGAGGTCCGCGCATTTCTCGGATTAGCGGGATATTACCGCCGATTCGTTGAAGGATTTTCCAGCATAGCCCGACCCATGACTCAACTGTTGAAGAAGGATAAGAAGTTTGAATGGACTGCCAAATGTGAAGAAAGTTTCCAACAGCTCAAGAGCAGACCACAGCCCCAATATTGATCATGCCGGACATCACCAAGCCCTTTGACGTCTATTGTGATGCATCCAAGATTGGTCTTGGATGTGTGTTGATGCAAGAAGGCAAAGTGATATCATATCTGTCCCGGCAACTGAAGCAGCATGAGCAGAACTATCCAACCCATGACCTCGAACTTGCAGCCGTAGTGTTAGCCCTGAAGGTTTGGCGTCATTACCTCATGGGTAATCGATGCGAGATCTATTCGATCACAAGAGCCTGAAGTATATCTTCACACAGAAGGAGCTAAATATGAGGCAGAGGAGATGGTTAGAGTTAATCAAGGATTATGATATGGAAATCCACTATCACCCCGGCAAGGCCAATGTGGTAGCGGATGCCCTGAGTAGACTGCCGTGTCAGTTAAACTCCATGATAGCAGAAGAACAGCCTAGCCTATACCAAGAGTTTGAGCAATTCAGAATGGAGCTAGTTAGTGAAGGATACCTAGCCAGCATAGAGCTGCAGCCTACTTTGATTGGACAGATCAAAGAAGCCCAGAAGGGAAATGCCAGCATTGACGGAATCAAGAGTCGATAGCTGCAGGAGGCACCACGATTGCCATAGATGAAGAAGGAGTACTTTGGTACAACGGTCGCATGTGTGTACCGTCAGATTCAGAGTTGAAGCAAGTCATACTGAAGGAGGCTCACGACACCCTGTATTCCATTCACCCCGGAGGAACCAAGATGTATGATACGTCTCCAACGTATCGATAATTTTTTATGTTCCATGCTACTTTATTGATGATACCTACATGTTTTATGCACATTATATGTCATATTTATGCATTTTCTGGAACTAACCTATTAACAAGATGCCGAAGAGCCAGCTGTTTTCTGTTGTTTTTGGTTTCAGAAATCCTAGTAAGGAAATATTCTTGGAATTGGACTTCGCCCAGGGTCCTATTTTTGCACGAAGCTTCCAGACCGAAGAGATAACGAAGTGGGGCCACGAGGCAGCAGGGATAGGGCGGCGCGGCCCAGCCCCGGCCGCGCCGGCCTGCCCCCGGGCACCTCGTGTGGCCCCCCGCGCTCCTTCCGCCTACTTAAAGTCTCCGTCGCGAAACCCCCAGCACCGAGAGCCACGAACCTTCCAGAGACGCCGCCGCCGCGAATCCCATCTCGGGGGATCCAGCACCCTGCCGGAGAGGGGATTCATCTCCCGGAGGACTCTACACCGCCATGGTCGCCTCCGGAGTGATGAGTGAGTAGTTCACCCCTGGACCATGGGTCCATAGCAGTAGCTAGATGGTCGTCTTCTCCTTGTTGTGCTTCATTGTTGGATCTTGTGAGCTGCCTAACATGATCAAGATCATCTATCTGTAATACTATATGTTGTGTTTGTCGGGATCCGATGGATAGAGAATACTATGATTATGGTGATTATCAATCTATTGTTTATGTGTTGTTTATGATCTTGCATGCTCTCCGTTATTAGTAGAGGCTCTGGCCAAGTTTTTACTCTTAACTCCAAGAGGGAGTATTTATGCTCGATAGTGGGTTCATGCCTCATTGACACCTGGGACAGTGACAGAAAGTTCTAAGGTTGTGATGTGCTGTTGCCACTAGGGATAAAACATTGATTCTATGTCTAAGGATGTAGTTGTCGATTACATTACGCACCATACTTAATGCAATTGTCTGTTGCTTAGCAACTTAATACTGAATGGGGTTCGGATGATAACCTGAAGGTGGACTTTTTAGGCATAGATGCAGTTGGATGGCGGTCTATGTACTTTGTCGTAATGCCCAATTAAATCTCACTATATTTATCATATCATGTATATGCATTGTTATGCCTTTCTCTATTTGTCAATTGCCCGACTGTAATTTGTTCACCCAACATGCTTTTATCTTATGGGAGAGACACCTCTAGTGAACTGTGGACCCCGGTCCTATTCTTTACATAGCATACAATCTACTGCAATTGTGTTTACTTTTTCTTTGCAAACATCTTCCACTCGATACGTTTAATCCTTTGTTACAGCAAGCGGTGAGATTGACAACCTCACCGTTGGGGCAAAGTACTTTGGTTTTGTTGTGCAGATTCCACGTTGGCGCCGGAATCCTTGTTGTTGCGCCGCATCACATTTCGCCACCATCAACCTTCAACGTGCTTCTTGGCTCCTACTGGTTCGATTAAACCTTGGTTTCATACTGAGGGAAACTTGCTTCTATACGCATCATACCTTCCACTTGGGGTTCCCAACGGACGTGTGCATCTACGCGTATCAAGCTAAATTTCTGGCGCCGTTGCCGGGGAGATCAAGACACGCTGCAAGGGGAGTCTCCACTTCTCAATCTCTTTACTTTGTTTTTGTCTTGCTTATTTTATTTACTACTTTGTTTGCTTCACCTAAACAAAACACACAAAAAATTAGTTGCTAGTTTTACTTTATTTACTGTCTTGCTCTCTATATCAAAAACACAAAAAAATTAGTTACTTGCATTTACTTTATCTAGTTTGTTTTATTTACTTGCTAAAATGAATACTCCTGAAAATACTAAGTTGTGTGACTTCACAAATGCAAATAATAATGATTTCCTATGCACACCTATTGCTCCACCTGCTACTACAGCAGAATTCTTTGAAATTAAACCTGCTTTACTGAACCTGGTTATGAGAGATCAATTTTCTGGTATTAGTTCTGATGATGCTGCTGCCCATCTCAATAATTTTGTTGAACTTTGTGAAATGCAAAAGTATAAGGATGTAGATGGTGATATTATTAAATTGAAAGTATTTCCTTTCTCATTAAGAGGAAGAGCTAAAGATTGGTTGCTATCTTTGCCTAAGAATAGTATTGATTCATGGACTAAATGCAAGGATGCTTTTATTGGTAGATATTATCCTCCCGCTAAAATTATATCTTTGAGAAGTAGCATAATGAATTTTAAGCAATTAGATACTGAACATGTTGCTCAAGCATGGGAGAGAATGAAAACTTTGGTAAAGAATTGCCCAACCCATGGACTGACTACTTGGATGATCATCCAAACCTTCTATGCAGGACTAAATTTTTCTTCGCGGAATTTATTGGATTCAGCTGCTGGAGGTACCTTTATGTCCATCACATTGGGGGCGGCTACAAAACTTCTTGATGATATGATGATAAATTACTCTGAATGGCACACGGAAAGAGCTCCACAAGGTAAGAAGGTAAATTCTGTTGAAGAAACCTCTTCCTTGAGTGATAAGATTGATGTAATTATGTCTATGCTTGTGAATGGTAGATCTAATGTTGATCCAAATAATGTTCCTTTAGCTTCATTGGTTGCTCAAGAAGAAAATGTTGATGTGAATTTCATTAAAAATAATAATTTCAACAACAATGCTTATAGGAACAACTCTGGTAATAACTATAGGCCATATCCTTCTGCTAATGGTAATGATTATGGTAATACTTATGGTAGATATGAGGAAAGGATGCTAGAAATTGAAAGATCCACTAAAAACTTTATGCAATCGCAATATGAGCAAAATCAATTGTTTACTAAAACTATGAATGAACAATCTACCTTGTTGAAAAATATAGGAAATCAACTTGAAAACTTGAATAGGGAGATTTCTGGTCTGCAAACTAAAATTTCAAATGCTGAAACCCGAATCTCATACATGTCCGCATCACAATCCTCTTTAATTAATAAAATGGCTGCTAAACCTGATGATATTGATAATAAGATTACTACTACAGCAAATGCCATCCAAGTTAGAATTAATGAGAATATAAGATTAATGGCTGAATTGCGTGCTAGGTGGGATAGAGAAGAAAATGAAAAACTAGCTAAAGAGAATAATGTAGCTAAAGTTTGGACTATTACCACCACTAGTAATGCTAATTCTTCACATGTTGCTGCACCTCCTACTATCAATGGTAAAATAATTGGTGTTGGCAATGTTTCTACTCCTAGTGCAAAGCGTACAAAACTGCCTGAAATTGCTAAAACTGCTGAAACTGCTTGTGATAAAACTGCTGAAATTTTTTCCAACCTTGGGAACAATGATCCCATTGCTGTAGCTCATAATGATTTAGATTTTGATGATTGCCACATCTCTGAAGTTATAAAGTTCTTACAAAAACTTGCTAAAAGTCCCAATGCTAGTGCTATAAATTTAGCCTTTACAAAACATATTACAAATGCTCTCATAAAAGCTAGAGAAGAGAAACTAAAACTTGAAACTTCTATTCCTAGAAAGTTAGAAGATGGTTGGGAGCCCATCATTAAAATGAAATTCAATGACTTTGAATGTAATGCTTTATGTGATCTTGGTGCAAGTATTTCTGTTATGCCTAAAAAGATTTATGATATGCTTGACTTGCCACCATTGAAGAATTGTTATTTGGATGTTAATCTTGCCGATAATGTTAAAAAGAAACCTTTGGGGAGGATTGATAATGTGCGCATTACGGTTAACAATAACCTTGTCCCCGTTGATTTTGTTGTCTTGGATATCGAATGCAATGCATCTTGTCCTATTGTGTTGGGAAGACCTTTTCTTCGAACTGTTGGTGCTGTTATTGATATGAGGGAAGGTAATATTAAATATCAATTTCCTCTCAAGAAAGGTATGGAACACTTCCCTAGAAAGAGAATGAAGTTGCCTTTTGATTCTATTATTAGAACAAGTTATGATGTTGATGCTTCTACTCTTGATGTTACTTGATTTGCACTTTCTGCGCCTAGCTGAAAGGCGTTAAAGAAAAGCGCTTATGGGAGACAACCCATGTTTTTACTACAGCATTTTTTGTTTTGTTGAGTCTTGGAAGTTGTTTACTACTGTAGCAACCTCTCCTTATCATGTTTTTGTGCCAAGTAAAGTTTCTATGCCAAAGTTGATGTTATATTTGGGATCGCTGCGCAGAAACAGCATTGCTGTCTGTCACGAATCTGGGCATAGGCCTCTGTAGAAAATTCGAAAAAATCTTCCAATTTACGAGCGTGATCCTCAGATATGTACGCAAATTTCATTAGTTTTGAGTTTTTCCATTTGAGCAAGTCTGGTGCCAGCTTTAAATTCGTCTTTACGGACTGTTCTATTTTTGACAGATTCTGCCTTTTATTTCGCATTGCCTCTTTTGCTATGTTGGATTCATTTCTTTGATCCACTAATGTCCAGTAGCATTATGCAATGTCCAGAAGTGTAAAGAATGATTGTGTCACCTCTGAATGTGTGAATTATTAATTGTGCACTAACCCTCTAATGAGTTTGCTTGAAGTTTGGTGTGAAGGAAGTTTTCAAGGGTCAAGAGAGGAGAATGATATACTATGATCAAGAGGAGTGAAAGCTCTAAGCTTGGGATGCCCCCGTGGTTCACCCCTGCATATTTTAAGAAGACTCAAGTGTCTAAGCTTGGGGATGCCCAAGGCATCCCCTTCTTCATCGACAACATCATCAGGTTCCTCCCGAAACTATATTTTTATTCAATCACATCTTGTGTTCTTTACTTGGAGCGTCGGTTTGTTTTTGTTTTTGTTTTTGTTTGAATAAGATGGATCCTAGCATTCACTTTGTGGGAGAGAGACACGCTCCGCTGTTGCATATGGACACATGTGTCCTTAGGCTTTACTCATAATGTTCAAGGCGAAGTTTCTTCTTCGTTAAATTGTTATATGGTTGGAATTGAAAAATGCTACATGTGGTAATTCTAAAATGTCTTGGATAATGTGATACTTGGCAATTGTTGTGCTCATGTGTAAGCTCTTGCATCATATGCTTTGCACCCATTAATGAAGAAATACATAGAGCTTGCTAAAATCTGATTTGCATATTTGGTCTCTCTAAGGTCTAGATAATATCTAGTATTGAGTTTTGAACAACAAGGAAGACAGTGTAGAGTCTTATAATGTTTACAATATGTCTTTTATGTGAGTTTTGCTGCACTTGTTCATCCTTGAGTTTGCTTCAAATAACCTTGCTAGCCTAAACCTTGTATCGAGAGGGAATACTTCTCATGCATCCAAATTCCTTGAGCCAACTACTATGCCATTTGTGTCCACCATACCTACCTACTACATGGTATTTCTCCGCCATTCCAAAGTAAATTGCTTGAGTGCTACCTTTAAAATTCCATCATTCACCTTTGCAATATATAGCTCATGGGACAAAATAGCCTTAAAAACTATCGTAGTATTGAATATGTACTTATGCACTTTATCTTTTATTAAGTTGCTTGTTGTGCGATAACCATGCTTCTGGGGAACGCCATCAACTATTGTTGAATATCATGTGAGTTGCTATGCATGTCCGTCTTGTCTGAAGGATCTATCATTTTAGTGGTTGGAGCATGCAAAATTGTTAGAGAAGAACATTGGGCCGCTAACTAAAGCCATGAATCATGGTTGAAGTTTCAGTTTTGGACATATATCCTCAATATCATATGAGAATAATAATCATTGCTACATGCTTATGCATTTAAGAGGAGTCCATTATCTGTTGTCCATGTTGTCCCGGTATGGATGTCTAAGTTGAGAATAATCAAAAGCGAGAAATCCAAAATGCGAGCTTTCTCCTTAGACCTTTGTACAGGCGGCATGGAGGTACCCCTTTGTGACACTTGGTTGAAACATGGCATGCGAAGATCCGGTAGTCCAAGCTAAGTAGGACGAGGTGCGGCACTATTAGTATACTATGCATGAGGCTTGCAACTTGTAAGATATAATTTACATAACTCATATGCTTTATTACTACCGTTGACAAAATTGTTTCATGTTTTCAAAATAAAAGCTCTAGCACAAATACAGCAATCGATGCTTTCCTCTTTGAAGGACCTTTCTTTTACTTTTATTGTTGAGTCAGTTTACCTATCTCCTTCCACCTTAAGAAGCAAACACTTGTGTGAACTGTGCATTGATTCCTACATACTTGCATATTGCACTTGTTATATTACTTTATGTTGACAATATCCATGAGATATACATGTTATAAGTTGAAAGCAACCGCTGAAACTTAATCTTCCTTTGTGTTGCTTCAACACCTTTACTTTGATTTATTGCTTTATGAGTTAACTCTTATGCAAGACTTATTGATGCTTGTCTTGAAGTACTATTCATGAAAAGTCTTTGCTATATGATTCATTTGTTTACTCATGTCATTACCTTTGTTTTGATCGCTGCATTCATTACATATGTTTACAAATAGTATGATCAAGATTATGATGGCATGTCACTTCAGAAATTATCTTTGTTATCGTTTTACCTACTCGGGACGAGCAGAACTAAGCTTGGGGATGCTGATACGTCTCCAACGTATCGATATTTTCTTATGTTCCATGCTACTTTATTGATGATACCTACATGTTTTATGCACATTATATGTCATATTTATGCATTTTCTGGAACTAACCTATTAACAAGATGCCGAAGAGCCAGTTGCTGTTTCTGTTTTTGGTTTCAGAAATCCTAGTAAGGAAATATTCTCGGAATTGGACGAAATCTTCGCCCAGGGTCCTATTTTTGCACGAAGCTTCCAGAAGACCGAAGAGATAACGAAGTGGGGCCACGAGGCAGCCAGGGGATAGGGCGGCGCGGCCCAGCCCCTGGCCGCGCCGGCCTGCCCCCTGGGCACCTCGTGTGGCCCCCCGCGTTGCCCTTTCGCCTACTTAAAGTCTCCGTCGCGAAACCCCCAGTACGAGAGCCACGATACGGAAAACCTTCCAGAGACGCCGCCGCGAATCCCATCTCGGGGGATTCAGGAGATCGCCTCCGGCACCCTGCCGGAGAGGGGATTCATCTCCCGGAGGACTCTACACCGCCATGGTCACCTCCGGAGTGATGAGTGAGTAGTTCACCCCTGGACCATGGGTCCATAGCAGTAGCTAGATGGTCGTCTTCTCCTTGTTGTGCTTCATTGTTGGATCTTGTGAGCTGCCTAACATGATCAAGATCATCTATCTGTAATACTATATGTTGTGTTTGTCGGGATCCGATGGATAGAGAATACTATGATTATGGTGATTATCAATCTATTGTTTATGTGTTGTTTATGATCTTGCATGCTCTCCGTTATTAGTAGAGGCTCTGGCCAAGTTTTTACTCTTAACTCCAAGAGGGAGTATTTATGCTCGATAGTGGGTTCATGCCTTCATTGACACCTGGGACAGTGACAGAAAGTTCTAAGGTTGTGATGTGCTGTTGCCACTAGGGATAAAACATTGATTCTATGTCTAAGGATGTAGTTGTCGATTACATTACGCACCATACTTAATGCAATTGTCTGTTGCTTAGCAACTTAATACTGAATGGGGTTCGGATGATAACCTGAAGGTGGACTTTTTAGGCATAGATGCAGTTGGATGGCGGTCTATGTACTTTGTCGTAATGCCCAATTAAATCTCACTATATTTATCATATCATGTATATGCATTGTTATGCCTTTCTCTATTTGTCAATTGCCCGACTGTAATTTGTTCACCCAACATGCTTTTATCTTATGGGAGAGACACCTCTAGTGAACTGTGGACCCCGGTCCTATTCTTTACATAGCATACAATCTACTGCAATTGTGTTTACTGTTTTCTTTGCAAACATCTTCCACTCGATACGTTTAATCCTTTGTTACAGCAAGCCGGTGAGATTGACAACCTCACTGTTTCGTTGGGGCAAAGTACTTTGTTTTGTTGTGCAGATTCCACGTTGGCGCCGGAATCCCTGTTGTTGCGCCGCATCACATTTCGCCACCATCAACCTTCAACGTGCTTCTTGGCTCCTACTGGTTCGATTAAACCTTGGTTTCATACTGAGGGAAACTTGCTTCTATACGCATCATACCTTCCACTTGGGGTTCCCAACGGACGTGTGCCTACGCGTATCAATGTACCAAGACCTGAAGGAACAATTTTGGTGGCACGGAATGAAGCGAGAGATAGGAAGCTACATCGCCAAGTGTGATATCTGTCAACGAGTCAAGGCAGAACACCAACGACCCGCCGGACTGTTGCAACCTTTACAGATTCCTGAGTGGAAATGGGATTCTGTCGGTATGGACTTTATCACAGGATTGCCCAAATCTAGCAGAGGAAATGACTCCATCTGGGTAGTCATCCCTGTCAAGACCACCTACCAAGGACCAAAGCTAGCTGAGCTATACATCTCAAGAATAGTCGCCCTGCACGGAACCCCGAAGTCAATTGTGTCAGATAGAGGATCACAGTTCACCTCAAGATTCTGGCAGAAAGTGCATGAAGGACTAGGAACCCGTCTGAACTTCAGCACCGCTTATCACCCGCAGACCGACGGACAGACCGAGAGAGTCAACCAGATACTGGAAGATATGTTGAGAGCCTGTGTACTGGAATATGGATCCAAGTGGGAAGACTGCTTGCCTTATGCAGAATTCTCGTACAACAACAGTTACCAAGCCAGCCTACAGATGGCCCCCTTTGAAGCCCTGTACGGAAGGAAATGCCGTACCCCTCTGAACTGGTCAGAAGTCGGAGAAAGCCAAGTCTTTGGACCAGATGTTCTTCGAGAAGCCGAAGAGAAGGTGCACAAGATCCGCGAGTACCTCAAGACCGCTCAATCAAGACAGAAAAGCTACGCCGACAAGAGACGCCGAGAGATGACCTTCGAGATTGGAGATTTTGTTTACCTCAAAGTGTCACCCCTCAAAGGAATGCAGAGATTCCAGCTGAAAGGAAAGCTCGCGCCCCGATATGTTGGACCCTTCAAAGTTCTGAGTCGCCGAGGCGAAGTGTCTTATCAACTGGAACTACCCGAAGAAATGGCGGCTGTGCACAATGTGTTTCACATCTCACTACTCCGGAAATGCTTGAAGTACCGGAAAAGACCGAAGTATTCAAGAATATAGATCACCGATCAGTGGATATCAACACGGACTTGACGTATCGCGAAGTGCCTATTCGCATTCTGGAAGAAGCATACAGAACCACCCGCACCAGGAGTATTAAGTTCTTGAAGATTCAGTGGAGCAATCACACCGAAGAAGAAGCCACTTGGGAACGCGAGGAAGATATGAAGAAGGAATACCCAGATCTCTTTAGTACCTAGTTTTCTCTCGATCTCGGGACGAGATCTTTTGTAAGGGGGAAGGGTTTGTAACATCCCAAGTTTTCAATAAAAGAAACAAGAGAGAGATTCCAAGAACCCAAAAATTAGAGTCAACAAAAACTTTTTCTCATCATATAGGACTATGCATATAGATCACCTTATGAGTTATTTTGAGTGTGCAATTGCCCTGATGCTTGCTTATGTGTTAACTTTTCTCTAAACCACTCACCATGATCTCTTGATCATCCAATATAAATAAAAAAGAAAAGAGAAATGAAAATATACAAATCCATTTCAACACACACATAAGGCTTAGGCCATTTTTACAAATCCTTGATCTAGACCATTTTGGTTTGCACCATTGGGTGTAAATGGATACTAAACACATATTAACAACTTTGGAAACAATCAAACTCCATTCAAATCAAATTTGAATCAAATATGAGCTCACATGTGATTATGGTCATATGGGGCAATTTTAGCCTGATGCTCACTTTGAGCCCCTGGTTTGTGAGATTTCACTTCTACACTTGACCAATTCTTTGCACCTCATCCAAGACAACATCAAGGAGAACAACTTTGCTAAAAAACACACCCCCAAATTCTGTCCCTATTTCAAATGACAAGCAAGCAAAGTGGAGACTTTTTAACAAAGTTAAGATCATATGCAAAATGGATTTTTGCATTTCAATTCCATCTTGATCACCACCACCACCAATATACTCCATTTAATTTATGATTACAACTCACCAAAAATATTTGCAAAATTCAAAATTAATTTTCTTGCGGGCATTACAACAAACACCTTGCAGGCAGGGTAAAGATTGTTGCCCATACTGAATTTTCACCTTGGACTTGGTCCAACTCTGGCCACCCTCTCACTTCACTTCCTCTCACCTCACCACTTGCCATCACTTGCCAAGGATTGAACAACCCAAACCATGCCATGCCGTGGCATGGCATGCCACTTCATGCCATCACCCTCTCTGGTCACTCCGGCCTGCACCACCATGCCCTCTCTCTTCCTCTCACTCACGTGAACCGCCCAGCCTCTCGACGAAACCGACACGCACTGAACAGGAACGCGCCCAGACGCGCCAGGACACGCATGCCGCGCCAGAGCGCGCATGGCGCCAACCCTGGACGCGCCAGAGCGTGACGACGCCCGCGCCTCGCGTCACCTCAGCCCTTCCTCTCAGCGCCGGTCGACGCGCGACGGCACACTGCTCCTGGACACGGCCACTTGCCCGCGGGAACGCCATGCTCGACGACTCCGATCAGCCGCCGCGCGCCTTCCCATCAAACGCGCCATCGCCACAGAGCCCCTGCGGCGCCACGATCACGCGCGTCAGCTTCGCCATGCAAGCCACGACGCGCCCATGCCTTGCCTCTTCGCAGCCCTGGAACGACGGCGACGCCCGCGACAGCTCCGCCCACGGCCACCTCCCTCTCTATAAAAGGGACCCCTTCGCTCAAATTGAGCACACCAATCTCTTACTATCTCTCCCAGCTTCTCCCCCTCAATTGGCTCGATTAGTCACCGGAGCGCCCCAATTGCAAGATCGCCGTCGCCGCCAGTACACGGAGCTCGCCGGAGAAGGAGGCCACCCCAGGACACGCCGCTGCTACCAGGGTGATCCTCATCGTCGACCACGTCGCCGCGCACCACTCCGACGCTCGCCGGAGCTCCGACGTGCTCTCCGACCCCCTACCTCCGCCGTGCCAGCCCCTGCTTCTCGCCGTCGACGACGACAACTCCCCACCGTCGGATCATCGCCTGATCCAACGCTCCACACGCCGCGTACCGGTTCGGTGAGTAACTCCCACTGACGCGTGGCCCCCTGTCAGTTGGCCCGTTGCGTTGGACGCGCTACTGGGCCGGCCCATCCATGGTTTCCCTTTTTTAGCCCAGTAGCCTTTCCCGCCAGCCCGTTTAGTTTAAACTGAAAATTTCAAATTTAATTAAATACTCTCTGGTGCTGTTTTCAAAATTAAATAGGATAAAATCCACCAAACCAAATTTTACAAATTTTATATATTTGGAAAGCTTAGGATTTTATCTACACAATGCCACTGGATTGAACCCTAGATCTATTATAGAATTAAAGTGAGAAAATAAACAAGGCAGGGACTTTTCTGCCTTAGAAAAATTATTAAAAATCAACCACAAATGATTTTAAGTTAATTCCAACTCCTATAAATCACATTACACTTGTACTAATTGTTTTTGCAAAAATATGCCATGCTTACTTTGAATGATCATGGCCTAGTTTAATTAAAGGACTATATGGCTAATTCTAGTCAAAGATATTGTCCAAAAATATTAATAAATCATATGGGATTATTTCTCTCATTTAAATCTTGTCATGAACAATCCAAAATGAGGTAGAGACTCTGGTCATATAGGTCTCATATGGATTGTTGATGATATTAAATCTTTACCATGCTAGGATTAAATTGTATGAGGTACTACACCTCATTTAAATCATTTTCTTAAATGATAAGTATGAAGAGGTTGACTTTGGTCAACCTAGGTCATATATTATTCATGAGAGAAATTAAATCTTAATAAGATAATGAGAGGAAATTATTTCTCCAAATAAATAAAAATAACACCTAAGTTAGTATGAGAGGAAATTATTTTTCTTAAATAAGAAAAACACATCCACCAACTTAATAGTAATGTGTGATGCTAGTTTAAGTTGTGTAAATCATGTGTGTGCTTAGTTTAGTAAATAAGTTTGGTGTGATGATTGTGTACCCCGTATTCGTATTTTAGACGCTAGTACCGAGGAGTATCAAGAGGAGGAGGAGGTCTACTTTCAAGGAGAAGAAGACCACTTTGACCAATTCCCCAACCAAGGCAAGATAATACTCTTGCAAAGTGCAAGCTCATCATGAGCAAGGCATTACCCATTTACTTTATGTTCATGAGCCTACTTCCCAGCTTTATTTCTAAGCTTTATTTACCGTTGTTTTATCCAAGTACTTTTTGATTCATGATTCAATGGGGTTAATGTTAGATTAGTACAAGAGTATCAAGGTTAGCCTAGAAGCAAAGCAAAGTACTTAGCACCCCTCATACCTAGATGCTAGTGCTAAATTAAAAATGACTACTCTAGATGGGAACATGGGTGGTGAAATGATGATGATGAAAATTATGGAATGAATTTTGAAGGTGAATATGACCAAGAGAAGATAGTGATTTTTGATTAAAAACTAATATTGGTTTGGATGCGATACCTTTCCAATTCTTGAGTACCCCCACAATACCTGATTATGGGTAAGGGCTTAACTAGAAGTTTATGTATCTTAGTATGGGTTCCCTCTGAACACACCTCATAGGGGTTATGCCGAGGCTGCCTCCGTTGTTGAGAAATGATGTGAACTGAAGTGAATTGTACGGCCAAGCCCTGTGCAGTTCCCAGGTTGACAGTCGATTATTTCCTTCGAGTCCTCATTTTATCGGGTGCGCGACAGCGCTCCCGATGGGAGTAGCCCCCGAGCCTAAGTGCGGATGCTTGCAATCCGCGCATAGGCTCAAGTCGATCACCCGATCTTTTCTTATCCCTTCGTATGCAATCATTCTCTATGACGTCATTGATGACGTTTTTCTGTCCCCTTGATTCTGACTGATAAGACACGACCTGCCAGCCCTGTTTTCAAGCGATTCCTGCTCCTCTTTACACGGTTAACAAGGCACCTCCTCGATTTCCGCGATCATTAACTGGGGAAAGGCCCATTTAACAACACGAAGCCTTCCTTAAGTTCCTTAAGAGATAAAAAATCCCTTTTATTCTCCTCCATTCGTCTTCTTCGTCGTTCTTGCTCTTCTTGTTCGCAACTGGAGCTCGCGCCGCCACCACTGTCTTTCCGATTCGTTCAGATCTCGCAATGGTGAAGAAGAAAATCCCTAGTGCCGCCGCCAGCTCCACGAGCGTCGGTGCCGCCGCCAGATCTTCTTCGATTCTTGCGAAGGAGGTCGCCCCCAATGCTCCTCCTCCAGCTCCGGCGCCGCCGGCGCCACCAAGTTCATCAGCCAAGCCTGGTGATTGGACAGCCTCGACCGTCACCAAGCGTGACGAAAAAAGGTCCCGAAGCCTGGGACTGATCTCCTCCGATGAGGGGAACGTAATCTTTCCAGGTGCGATTTCTCGACCTAACCCTCCTGCCGGCTTTACCGTGATGTTCCTGTCGTTCTTGTACCGAGGCCTTTCCCTTCCTGTTCACGAATTCCTCCTCTATCTCCTGCGAACTTACGAAATCCAACTGTGGCAACTCACTCCCAACTCGATTCTTCACGTTGCTGTGTTCATTACCCTCTGCGAAGCATATCTGGGCGTTGAGCCCCATTTTGGTTTGTGGAAGAAGATCTTTTACGTGAAGAGATACAGCAGTAGCAATGGATCTTTTGTCACCGGAGGAGTAGGATTCGTAGCTCGTTCAGATGTTAATTACTTCAATTTCCCGATGAGAGAGTCCGTGCAAGGGTGGAGATTGAAGTGGTTCTACATCAAGGATTCTCCGTCACCCGAATGCCAGCTCCCTCGCTTCGTCGACGTCCTTGAGGCCAAGCCTAAGAATTCCTGGAAAAATGTTCTCTCTCCCGACGAAAAAACAGCAGCCGATGAATTATTTGCCAGATTCCTTCGGATCAAGGAGGCTGACGGGCAAACCATGGTCGGTACAGAAGTAGCGGCAGTGTTTCTGAAACGTCGAGTCCAACCAATCATGGCTAGGGTTCGCCCAATGTGGTTGTACTCAGGTCCAAAAGATGAAACTAGAATCAACGCTGCCGAATTATCGGAAAAAGAACTGCTTGATGAAGTCCGTCGCCTCACTTCCTTTAGTCAAGAGGATTCGATCCCGCTGATATCTCCATATATTCCTTTCGATGCTGATCATCCAGCACCAGAGGTAATTTCCCCCTTAAACTCTTGGTATGCTGCTACCGACATATATTACTGTTATCCTCATTTACTTTTCCCTTCGACAGACCTTCGCAGCCTCCGAGGATTTTCATAACTTGCCAAATGACACTTCCGAAGGAAGAGGCTCTTCAGAGCCTGTTGACTTTCGTACTGTTGAACACACAAGCCCATTCAACGAGCCTGATGACCCGATAGATTCTGAAACTGCCCATGCCAATCTCCCCCCATCAGCCGGTGATACTTGCGACACAGAGGGATCAGTGCGCAATGACGACGCTGATCACAATGCCTTTGTTGATGCAGCTGCGGAGGAGACCAGGGCTTCTCCTATGAAGAGATCAATCGGCGGTTTTGCCGACGAAGATGACCTCCTTGATTTGTAAGTGCTTTTCTTCTTACTATTTTCAACTTTCTTGACTTTTTCAAATTCTTCTGATAATCTTGATTAATCGAATCTTCCTTGCAGTGATGATACTTTCATTGAGCCTCCGCCCAAGAGGGCCAGATCTGATGCTGTTTCACCGGCTGCCGCAGCTTCCGAAGCTTCGGCTCTTAAAGCGGCTCCCGTGATGCAAGCATCGACAGCCTCCTCCCTTTCCAAAGGGAAAGATGCTCCTGCTGCTGCTGCAGCTCCTCCTTCTGTAAGTCTTTGCTGAATCTAACAAGAACCTTTCAAAACATGTCTTTGCTTAACGATCCTTGTCAAACATTTCCTTTTTTCAAGGATCTGCGAGGTGTGATATCCTCTTTAGAGGCCTTCGCCTCTCAATTCACCTCTCTAGAGGCGGACAAGATTCGGCTGCAGGAGGAGGCTAAGTCTTCCTCTTCAAAGTTGGAAGGTGCCATCAAAAAGGCCGCCATAGCTCGCCAGGAGGTCGACTCCCTGAAAGAAGAGCTAAACAAGCTAAAGGAGCGGCTGAAGGAGGAGGAAGCTCGGACGGCAGAAAAAGATGAACTCCTCCGCCAATCTGCCTTGGCCTTGCTTGGTAAGTTCCTACGTCCCACGTAGATTATTACTTTTTTTTATGGATCTGCTTCTTCGTCAACGATTTCTTTTGACCACTTGCAGAAGCTGCCGACATCCCTGCTACTGCCTTGGATAAAATTCCGAGCAATTCCCCGGCAAACGGTGTGTCGACGGTTCTCGCCGCTCACCAACTCACCCGGGGGCTCCTTGACAAGGGAAAGGGTGCTCTGGCGCGGATGCATTCGATGATATTCCCCAAGGCCACGCAGGAGAAGACTCTGGGGCAGCTAATTGATGCTTTCGCAGTCGACACCAAGGAGGTCATTGAGGTATTCAAGCGTACCTCGCGTACCTATGGCGCCCTACTTGCCTTCCAACTTATGATGGGTTACGGCTTTAAGGCTGACATTGAAGAAATGACTAAGGAGCTGCCGAAAGGAAAAGATGGGCGATCTATTGATCTGAGCACTTTTACGGCGTCTGCCCGTACTTGTGCTCGCCAGCTCCTTGATTTAGTCTCGAGAAAAACATCGGTTGGCCCTAGCCTGTCGACCCAGACTCAGGCTCCTTGATTGTTGTAACATTTTCACCCTTGGGCTAGCATGAAACATTATTCTGCTGCAAGAACTTTAAGTTTGTAATGAATATTATGCCGGCAATGTTGCCAGCATGTTTTTAACGTAATATCTTCACTTGTGCTTCTCCTGATAGGGATTGCTTATACCTCTCCCGATGGGAGTTTTGCTGAATGTCTAATTTGACCATATTATCCTCTTTAACACTGTTGCCTGCAGGTTTTCCCAGTGCCCTCGTTTGTTGATGACTCCTCTGGTGTTGTTCCCGAAAATGATCGGATCCAACGGATGAAGGATCGGATCACCCAGATGGAGAAAGACCTGCGCAGCACTTATGCCCTGGCCGCGATTATCAACAAGAAGAGCGAGACTGCAGCCGACGTGGAGCGGTATGCTCTTACTGAGCTGCATAAGGCTACCGAGAGCTTGAACTGTGAGTCCTTTAATCTCTTTACCCTTTGGTTGATAGCGTTTTCTCTGATCCTCTTCTGCTTCTTTATCAGTCATAGCTCTGAATCGTGCGGAAGAGAGCAAACGGATTCACGAGCGTGTGAATGCCTTGGTCGAGTTATCCTCAGCCGAGGAAATTTTCTGGCGAGAGCACTCGAAGGCATCGGCTGTCGCACGGTTTCAGGATCGAGTCCAACAGGTCCACCATTTCTTCGACAAGTGCTATAGAGCCATGAGGGTGGTTTGGAAGACGATGTTTCCTTTGAACGCAGTTCCCCCCACGCTTCTTGCGTTAATGTCGGAGTTTGGTAACGCCAGGAAGATCCGGGACTTGGTGCGCGCGCAAGTTTTTGCAGGAGCCAAGTTTACGCTTGCTCTTGTACTTGCCCGTTATCCTTCAGCAGGTTTACTCTCGATTGCCAACGTTACTGGAGACTTGGAAGCGCTGTATCCGAAGGTGTTGTTGCCTGCGAACATAATTGTCGACAGACTCGAGAGAGATTCAAAGGTACCTGAAGAAAAAGAAACTCCGCAAGGGTGATCTCAGGGTTTTAATAACTGTTTGTAAATAGTTTGACAACTTCATCGAAGCGTGTGGATGACGCCTTTTCATTCGGTAGATACATGCGTATGTACTTTTACCACGTTATTGCCGTTGGCAAGTTTCAATTTGGAGCGAATCTTGGTTGCTCGTTTTTAAATGTATGTATATTGGCTGTTTTAGCAAATCATGTGAGTGATCAGCTCGTGTTGCAGGTCTTGCTAAACCTGTTGTATGCGCAACTTTGCTTTCAACCGTTTTAAATTTCGACAGGCACTCCCAAATATTTCGGGTGTAGTGATTCTGCCGATGAGCCCGTTGTTCCTTGATATTTCCATAAGTGAAATATCGAACGTGGGTTGTTGTTTGTGTGTATTTCCAAACTCTTGCTATTTACGGCACTCGTAGAGGCATCTATAGCAGAGGGAAGGGTGAACGTCTTTCCAGCGCTCGTAGAGGCTTTCTGGAGCTGGATCTTCCGCCCTGTACTATGTTTGTATAGTGATGGGGCTTAGAAGTTTGTGATCACTGCAATGCTTAACAAAGAATTGAAGCTTAAGTTCTTATTGATAAGGTAAGCACAATGCTGGAGGGCGAAAGGGAAAGCCCTGTTTATACTAAAGGAAAAACAAAAATAAATGCTGATAAACTGCTTAAGCAAGGAAGGGGTTCTTCTCTTCCTCTGGCTTCTTCACCATGTTAGGAGTAGCCGCGGCGTTGTTGATTTCACCAGGGGTTTGAGCAGTGACTGCCAGCGTCTTGCTGTTTTCTATGTCTTCTGCATCATCAACTGCCGAACCTTTGACTGCCGAAGCTTTTGTTGCCAAAGCTCCTGCTGCTGAGGCTTCTGCTGTCGAGGCTTTAAGAGCAAGGTCGGCTGGCTTCTTTTTGCTTCCCCTGTCATCCTTTTCTTCCTTGATTTCACGCAGCAACAACTTAGGTGGAGGCTTAATAAATTCTTGCTTGCTCCCAAACTTCGCCGCGATCCTCTGGAAATCGCGGTCGCAACTGTCTGAGCGCGAAAAACTTCCATGGACTGTGATGTTTGTCCCTTTGTTGCCAGGCATCTTCAGCTTGAGATAAGCATAGTGCGGCACGGCCATGAACTTGGCGTAGGCTGGTCTCCCGAGTATGGCGTGATACTGTGACTCCCAGTTCACTACCTCAAACTCGATCTTTTCCTTCCTGAAATTGTCGGATCTGCCGAAGACAACGTTCAGATAAATTCTTCCAAGGGAATAACCTGGTTCAGTTGGCAAAATCCCATGGAAGCAGGTGTCTGTCTCTTCCAGCATTCCCATGGTGATCCCCATACTCTTAATCGTGTCGACGAAAATCAGGTTTAACCCGCTCCCCCCATCCATAAAGACTTTGCTCATCTTGAATCCCCCTATCTGTGCCTCAACTACCAGGGCAGCATGTCCTGGTTTTGGTATGGTCATCGGGTGGTCTGCTCGACTGAACGTAATGTTCTGAGAGGACCACTCGACATACTCAGGGATGTTTGCCATGATGCTTTCGGCCAGATTAATTTCTCGAGTGAGCTTCTTCATCTCTCTTCTCGAGACACCTGTCTTGTGGATCATGCTCATCTGCCCACGTGGTGGTGGGAATGTCTCGTTGGGTTGATGAGGTTGGGCCTGCTGGACTTGGTGCTGTGGTGGAGGTGGAGGAGGAGGTGGTAACGGTTGCTGTCCTGACTGCTGGATGAGTTTATGCATGTCAAGGAACTGTCGACAATCCCTGAGAAGGTGACTTGACTTCGTTTTGCCGTCCTTGGAGTCGACATACGAGTGCAAGTAACAGGGGGCGTTGATCTGTTCAGCATAGGGTAACTCGGGAGCCCTCTGTTGCCGTGGTTTATAATTGCCGCGGTTTCCAGAGTTGTTTCGGTTGCCATCTTGTCGATCATCTCTTCTTTCATCATACCGATCATCATGTCGATCGGAGTATCCTGCGGCTACCAGATTGTTGTCGTCGTAGTTGCGATTTTTCCTCCTTTTGTTCCGATCCCTTCGGCTGCCCGAGTCGTGTTTTGGCTGGTCATCGTCTTCGTCATCACTGCGCTGTCGTGGTCTTCGCACGTTGTCCTCGCCATCAGCCCAACTGTTGGCGATTTCCATCAGCTTGGTGATGGTTTTTGGCTTTTTGCGTCCAAGTTCTTCTATGTAACTTTCGCGCCGGACGCCATCGCTGAAAGCGTCGATTGCTCTGTCTACAGATACATCTTCGGCAGCGTTTAGGAGTTTGGTAAACCTCCCTATGTAAGAGCGCATCGACTCCTTCTGCTTTTGCTGGCAGTTGCGTAACTCCTCGATCCCGACAGGTCTTTTATATGTTGCCTGGAAGTTAGCAACGAAGGCATCTACCAGGTCGTCCCATGACTTGATGGAACCTTTCGGCAGTCCTCTTAACCAGGCCCGTGCCGAGTCCTTTAAGTAGAGCTGTAGGCACTGCATTGCTGCTATCTGGTTCCCTTTGTGCAGAATCACAGTCTGCAAGTAATCGTCTATCCAGGATCTTGGTTCCTGCTGCCCATCATACTTGGCAGCGTCAGTGGGAGTAGGCTTGAATTTTTTGGGTGGCATCGACTCGCGGATTTTGTAACTCAAGCAATCGGCTCCCCTTAGTTCACCATCGTACTCTTGATCCTCGTCTGAGGAATCGCTGTCGTCATCCTTCCTGGCGGCGCGTCGTCGTCTTGCTTTATCGATTCGGCTCTGGGTGATTTCATCCCGAGCATCTCTCGCCCGATGTTTCGAACCACTGGCCTGTGCCGTGGTTTTCTCCTTCTGCGGGACTAGATTGTTTCCCAATATGGCGAGACTTTCTAGGGCACCGCGATGAGCTTGCGCCATGGATCCTTCGGGGCGTTGGTTGATGAGGTACGCGGCGAGATTGGCTGTTGCTCCCGCAACGTTCTTCGGCCGTGGCATGCCTGCAGTATCCGTGGTCATGAAAGATTTGGTCAGATTCGACGTTATTTCTCTGGCATCGTCTTCTGAGAGCCTGGATATCCTTGATCGATGTTTTCCCGCCCCAAGAGAACTTCGGGGAGCGCTTCCTTGTGAAGCTCTCCGCCGCTCGCTGGATCGTTCTGCCGCGGATAGTCGTCTCTCGAGCGTGGCTTGCTCTCTCGACAGGTGCTCCCGGTTTTTCTCTAGTATAGAGCGGTATGCATTTAGGGTTCCAACCGAGGTTCCTGCAGGGAGCGGGGTGTTGTTGAGCACGGCTGTCCTAGCCGCAGCCCACTCTTCGTCCGCGATGGTGTAGTCGCTGTCGCGATTGCTAGCGCTATTTTCGAAGCTCGCCCTCCTGCTGGAACGAGGCGTGCGGTCTCCGTCTCCTCCGTGCCTTGTATTTCCTGTGTTGTTGGCGACGTAGACCTGATGGTGTGCTGTTCTTCGGGTGGTTCTCGGGACGATGCTGTCGACGCTGTCTTCTCCTGACGAGTATCGGGCATTGCAGATGAACGGTGTGTCGCTTGATCCCAAACCGTGCCTGGCATCGCAGTTTGAGCAGTAGTAGGAGGTTAGTTCTGAAGTCATGGGTTCGTCAGATCCCACCGACATTGAGGACGATGAACGGGGAGTCGAAGGCGCGGGCGAGCCCATCGACTCTGCCAGGCCAGCCAATAGATCGGACGATGACGACGCACTAGGACTCATTGATCCGGAGGTGGGTGACTCTAGCAGCTGGAGGATTCCCTCCGCGTTGACGTTGTAGTGGACGCTGCCGATGGTCATCTCCATGTTTCCTTGCAGATCTGAGAAGTTCGAGCGAGAAGAATCGCTATGCGGGGTAAACTCGTAGGAGCCGAATCGGATCGGACTTCCCAGAGCTGGTGATGGCGGTGCCGATGAAGATGTCGACGACATGATCAGATCTGCCGATGACTGATCTGGTGCCTGCAGGTTTCCCACAGACGGCGCCAATTGTCGGGGGTGTTCCTCGACAATGTCCTCCGATTGGGACTTAGGGTTGATGGAATCCTGCAAGCTGATACGAGGCATCGGTATACAGACAAACGGGGGGAGCGATTTACCCAGGTTCGGGGCCCTCGATGAGGTAAAACCCTTACGTCCTGCTTGTCTGTTCTTGATTATGAAGAAAATAGTGTTACAATGGGGTGCCGAATAGTTCGGCTGTGATCTCGTCGAGATAGCTAATCGCTAGGGTAACCTAGTTCTAAGCTCCTGTTGGCTAAGATCGCTAAGATTGGTCGTGTCCTCGATAGCCCCTCTCCTGGCCTTTATATAGGTGGCCAGGTCCCGAGAGGTTTAATCGAGTACGAGTAGGTTTACAATAGATCTATCTCTAATCTTTCCTTCTTCGGCTCTTTCCGTGTCTTGTACTTCAAGTAATCTTTCGCCGCACCGTCCTAGTGGCCCATCTTGTCTTCGAGTACCTTCATGGGCCTCCACCTGGGCCGTATAGGGTAGAGCAATAGTGGTTACCCGAAGGGTAATGCCCACGTCACCCTTACTAGAATTGCTAGCACTTACACTAGTATTAGTTTGTGAGTACTTAAAGTACTCACGGCTGTGTCCCTGGCTATTCAAATGGCCAGACTATGAAGAGGAGCAGCAGTACGAGGAGGACGGTCAGCAGGACGTCTACAACAACTAGGAGTCTGCTGACGTCAAGCGTTGGCCTGTGGACTATAGAGTCCCTTTATCTTTACGCTTCCGCTATGAACTTATGTTTGTTCGTTGATCAGTTCGTTGATCAATAGATCAACTATTCGTGTAATATGGATCATGTGATTCCAAATTGTAAGACATTATGGTTTGTAATGAATGATGATTGTGATACTTAACTATTATGCCTCGCAACAACAATATTCCTGGGATTGCGATGTATGACATAATAGGCATCCGGACTTAAAAATCCGGGTTCCCCACTGACATCATCCATGATTCACCGCGAGTTTCCGCCTACGATGAAGAAACTGCTGACGAGGCTCGACAGCTATCTGTGGACCTGATCGAAGAAGCTCGGAATTTAGCTGACCAACGCTCCACCATTTATCAGCAGAAGCTCCGACGCTATCACAGCCGTCGAGTTCGGAACCGCTCGTTCATGGTCGGAGACTTAGTCCTCCGCCTTCGCCAGGTGAAAGATCACAAGCTGCAATCTCCATGGGAAGGACCTTTTGTCATCAGCAAAGTGCTACACAACGGATCTTATTACCTTGTTGATTTCCGGGAATTAAAAGACAGACCTGCCAACTGGCACCGGAAACGAAAACGAGAGGATCCGGGTGACATATATGATGAAACAGATCGTCCCTGGAATATAGCACAGCTACGTCCTTTCCACACTTAGCGCTTTACGCATTACATACTTTGTAATATATATGATACATGATCAATGAAATAAAGCTTTTGGTTCACTCTTAGAGTCTTTTACCTCCTTTAATTTTTCATTTTTGGATCGTGTATGTTTTCCGACTAAAACCGCAGAGCTGGATCTTTCCGCCTAGGCGTGTATGAAAGTTGTGATTTTCAAAATCGTCCTTTAGGACGTAAGCTTAAGTTTTCTGGTGGAAAAGTTTTTCGTTGCGAACTCGTGGATTCCTGGTAGCGACTTCCGGCACCTAGGCTGGGGGCTTGTTTCCGCGGTTATGGACGGACGCCATTGGGCTTCGTCGCCGCAGGCGAGCGTTTCCGGCCAAAGGTCCTCCGGCTCGTGGAAGGTCAAATGAGCAAGCCGGAAAATTAATAAGCCAGCACTTGCTTTTAACAAACGAAACATGCAAATAATATAATGGATAGCAGGATAAGTTTTCTCCGCCCATGCATACGTGTTTCGTCCCTAGCTACTTAAGAATTTAAGTTATATTACAAACCCTCGCTGGGGCCAAAATGATGCATTGTTTTTTCCCGCAGGAATAAAGTTTTCACTCCTCCTTAGCCGGAGAAGTTTTGCCCTTTGGTCCCCTTCCTCGCTCCTCGGCCGGAGACGACACGTCCTCATCACTCTCTTCCTCTTCCTCCGGTTGCAGCTGTCCTTGGGTTCCTCTTGGGGAGCATCCTTGGAGCTGGTCCAGGTGAACTGGGTTCCGGATTCCGCAGGTCGGGCCTCCGCGTCGCGCTCTTTTTGAAGTTCGGCTTCAAGGGGCTCGTCAGCAGGAAGAACGACCTTGTCGTAGAATTCTTCATGCCGGATCCTGCGCGCGATGCGGGTATCATAGCCACTCACTGCATCCAGGAGCGCACCAACATCTGCCTCCGGAGGAACGCCTGTGGTTACCCGGTCAAGATCAAGCTCCGAGTTATGCGCCAAGTGACAAAGGATTAATTTGTCAATGCCTACAGATTGTAGACTAGGGTTTTGCTAGAAGTAGAGGGCAAGTAGATCTCGAAGGTTTCAGCCGAAAAGTACTCGCCGATTATGAAAACTAGGGTTCTGTTGACAATAGATTCGATCCTTTCTTCATCCCTCGACTCCCCCTTATATAGAGGGTGGAGCCGAGGGTTTCGTAATACACAAGTTACAGAGTTCGGGAGGGTTTCGTACCCAACCCGTAAGATTACAAATCTCTATCTTTCCTAATACAAACTATCTTTCCTTAACACTAAATAGGCTTCCGAGTCTTCTTATTCTTTGAGTCCTGGGCCTTTAGTAAACCCCGGGTACCATCTTTGGCAGGCCCATTGGGGATGCCTATGTCAGTAGCCCCCGAGATTTTTCTTGAATCGAAGAATCAGGGAAAATCTCCAATTTTACTCATTACATAATCTTTTGATATGCAAATATTATTTTGTACAGGGATATCGGTAGTTGGGGCTAGTTCATCTGACGGATCAGGTACTAGTTAACTGCTCTAGTGGCAATCCGCAAAAACCTACTTCAAGATCACGTCCGTGGACATGATCTCGAGCTACTGGTGTAAACTTCGACAGGTGCCGCTTAAGGTCTTACCATTCTGTCGAGTCCCAGTCATATTTTATCGGGTACCTAACGCGTCCATTAGGATTTTTCTTCGTATCTGTTGATACGGAAAAAAGTAGCAATCCGCCGTCAGAGACGGTGCCACGCCACTCAGAACGGATCTGGGGTCTTACCTTCGCAAAGTTTTGCGGCATTCAGAGATTTATTCGCGACTTTTAGCGCTCTGAGAATATATTGTCGAGTGCTTTTCGGTTGTTGGAATAGCACATTTTATCGAGTCATATTTGATGACTTATTGTGTCCTCCCGATGGGAGTATATGTAGAGTTATCTGTGTAACTCGGAATATGCTTACTTCTATTTATTTATTTTAATCAAAATTCATCGGGCACGCGAACAGTGTTCTCGATGGGAGTAGCCCCCGAGGCTACAGCCAAGACCTTGTGCTTGGGTGTAGGCTCCACAGATTTATATCATCTGCTTCTATATTTGTAATCCTTGTCGATATTTTCATATCTATCGGGTGCGCGACCAGCGCTCCCGATGGGAGTAGCCCCGAGGCTATGAACAAATGCTTGCATTTGGTCATAGGCTCTCGCCATTTCTATCTTGTCATACTCGAAGTTTTCTATTTTTCCAAAGTAGCCCCCGAGCGTTTGGGCAAAAACTTGTATTTGATCAAAGGCTCTCGAAATAATCTTACGTTGTCGATATTCTCGCCCGGCTTCTTAGTCGAATTTTTCTTTACCACCATGACGTCATTGCTGATGGTAGCCACGATTTCTATATTGGAAGCATACGAAAACCGCTCCGCTCACTGCCCTGTGGGTCCAAATTCCTCATCTGATTGACACGTCGTGCAAGTGGGGGACACACGTTCTCCACTTTTTCTGGCGCACGTTCCGTAACTTCTCCAGTGTTAAAATACTTTTTTACCCTTGTGTCTACGTGGTTATCATCTACCGCACCTCTTTTCCATCCAACGGTCCAACGCTTCGCCGCACCTCTATATAAGATCTCCTTCTTCTTCCTCGAGCACTTCTGCTCACGCCGTTCTCCCCTCTGCAAAATCTTCTCCTGTGCCCCACAACTCCTTAAGCTCATCTTCTCCAAGTTGTACTCCTGCGCCATTGTTGATGCCACCGCGTCGGTTGATCAAGCACAGCACGCCTGAATCATCAATGGCTGCCGTAGATCTGGGGACCGTGATACGTCCAAAATTTCCTTTCCCGACACTATTGTTTTGCCTCACTAGGGATTAACAAGTTTTCCAAACGCTGTGGTTCTCGTTTTTGTGCAGAAATCCAACTTTCAAAACCTCGGAATTTATACGAAGGCCCTATTTTCCCGAGATCTCAGCGGGCAAGCCAGGTGGGGGCACGAGGGCCCCACACACTAGGCCGGCGCGGCCCAGGAGGGGCCCGCGCGGCCCTAGTGTGTGGCGGCCTCGGCTGGCCCCCGACGCCCTCCTTCGGACTACTTATCGCCTCGACCTAAAAACGCACGGAGAGAAGTCGAAGTCGCCAGAAACCCTCCAGAGAGCCGCCACATCGCGAAACTCCGTCTCGGGAGCCAGAAGTCTCCGTTCTGGCACTCCGCCGGGACGGGAATTGGAGGAGATCATCGCCATCACCACCAACGCCTCTCCATCGACCAGCCATGTTTCCCCCATCCATGTGTGAGTAATTCCCCCGCTGTAGGCTGAAGGGGATGGTAGGGATTGGATGAGATTGGTCATGTAATAGTCATAAGATTGTTAGGGCATAGTGCCTAGTATCCGTAGATGTCACTTTTATGATATTGTTGCAACTTGTTATGCTTAATGCTTGTCACTAGGGCCCGAGTGCCATGATCTCAGATCTGAACATGTTATTGATTCATGAAGATATTCGTTGTTTATGATCTTACCTGCAAGTTGTATACACATGTCGCCGGAACCAATGGCCCCGAAGTGACAGAAATCGGGACAACCGGAGGGAATGGTAGTGATGTGAGGATCACATGTGTTCACGGAGTGTTAATGCTTTGCTCCGGTACTCTATTAAAAGGAGTACCTTAATTTCCAGTAGTTTCCCTAGAGGCCCGGCTGCCACCGGCTGGTAGGACAAAAGATGTTGTGCAAGTTTCTCATTGCGAGCACGTACGACTATATATGGAACACATGCCTATTGATTGATTAGTACTTGGATACCGTTTTATTATTATCTGCAAATGCCCCTGCTTTGATTGTTATATGAGTTTCTCTCATCCATGCAACGCCCGTTAATCCGTCCCCGTGCCTACAGTATTTTAATCCTGCTGTTTACTATAATCACTACTGCTGTCTTTATTTCACCGCTGCTATTATTTTACTATTCCTACTGCTATAAAATTGTTACTACTGATAAACTCTTGCGAGCAAGTCTGTTTCCAGGTGCAGCTGAATTGACAACTCCGCTGTTAAGGCTTACAAGTATTCTTTGTCTCCCCTTGTGTCGAATCAATAAATTGGGTAATACTTCCCTCGAAGACTGTTGCGATCCCCTATACTTGTGGGTCATCAAGACTATTTTATGGCGCCGTTGCCGGGGAGCATAGCTTTATTTGGAAGTTCACTTGGATTGATATTGTTCGCTGCAAAGTCTCCATCATGGGTAAACCTCGCGATACTAAGATCGCCATATTACCATCCACTACAAGAAAAGGTACAACTCTTAGTACCTCTGCTGCTCTTGATTCACCATCTGTGATAAGTAAACTTGTTTCACCACCACAAGCTTCAAATGCTGGTACTTCTGCTGAATCTGAAAATTCCTCTCATAATTGTGATGATGCTTCTGCTGTGCTTGATAATGATGGTTCGTTAGGATCTTTTCTAGATGCTACAATTGCTAGGTCTAGGCAAATTGAAAATACTGAAACTCCTAATGAAAATGCTGCTACACCTGTTAATTCACCTGAGTCTGTTGAATATTCTAGTGATGATCTTGATGAAGATTATGTAGAGCTTGATGATGATTTTATTGAAAAATGCAATGCTACTACTGATGCAAGAAAAATTAAAAAGTTGCTTGCAGAACATGCTGTTAGATATAAACTGTCTCCTGATCCTAAATTTGCCACATCTCCTATAAACATTAAGGATAAAGATTATGATTTTTCTCTTGATCTATCTCATATAGCTATTGTTGAGAAAACACCCTTTTGTGGTACTGAAAAAGAAAGTGTTGTTGAACACATGATTGAGTTATCTACTCTGAGTAGCTTGTTTTCTGATGATGTCAAGATGCGTACTTATTTTGTCGCTAAAATTTTTCCTTTCTCATTAAAGGATGATGCTAAAACTTGGTATAATAATTTGCCTCCTGGTTCTATTAAAAGTCCAATTGACTTGCGTGATGTTTTCTTTCGAAAATACTTTCCTGCTAGCGCTCAACATGCTGCTTTGCAGAGAATTTATAATTTTGACCAGGAAGATGGAGAGAAATTGCCTGAGGCTTGGGCGAGATTTTGCTCTCTTATTAGAGCTCAGCCTGATCATGATTTGGAAAAGCATGATTTACTTGATATATTTTATAGTGGACTAACCATTGAGTCTAGGGCATACCTGGATAGTTGTGCTGGTTGTGTTTTCAGGAAAAGAACTCCAGACGACGCTGAAGAATTATTGGCTAAAATAGGCCGGAATCATGATGATTGGTCTACACCTGAACCAACCCCGACACCGATATTGAAGAAGAGGGGTATGATTAAATTAAATGATGAAGATATGAGGGAAGCCAAGAAGTCTCTTAAAGAGAAGGGTATTAAACCTGAAGATGTGAAGAATTTACCTCCTATAGAAGATTTATGTAAGATAACTCCCCCTTCATCCATGATTGAGGTACACTCTCTTCAACGCTTTACTAGGGAAGATATTCCGTATTCAAAACCTCCTGCTCAATGCTTAGATGAGTTTGATAATTATATTGTTAAGCAAGAAAACTTTAATATGAGAGTAGAGAATCATTTAATGGAAAATTCTCGAGCTATTAGTGAATTGCATGATATTGTGGAGAGAACCTCCAATGATGTTAAGATACTTGTTAAACATTTTCATATGGTTCAAACTCAAATTGATCAACTCACTAAAGTGCAAAATGACTTGTTGGGAAATAATTCTAAAGAAAAACATGCTTATGAAGTAACAACTAGAGGTGGTGTTTCTACCCAGGATCCTCTATATCCTGAAGGGCATCCCAAAAGAGTTGAACAAGATTCTCAACTAATTAAAACTAGTGCTCCATCTAAGAAAAAGAAAAAGAAACATAAGAATGTTGTAGAATCCTCTGAACCTGTTAATGATCCTAATAGTATTTCTATTTCTGATGCTGAAACTGAAAGTGGTAATGAACATGATAAAGATAATGATAAGGATGATACTCCTGATAAAGAAGAGGTTGAAGAAGAACCTAAAAAGCATGCTAAAAATAAAAAGTACACTAAAGAAGATTTTATTGCTGAGAAACATGGTAATGAAAGAGAACCTTGGGTTCAAAAGCAAATGCCTTTTCCTGCTAAGAAACTAAAATCAAAGGAGGAGGAACATTATAATAAATTTTGTGATTGGATGAAACCTTTATTTTTGCAAATCCCTTTGACTGATGCTATTAAATTGCCTCCTTATTCAAAGTATATGAAAGATATTGTCTCTAACAAAAGGAAAATTCCCAATGAGGAGATTTCCACTATGCTCGCTAATTACTCCTTCAATGGTAAGATTCCAAAGAAGCTTGGAGACCCAGGTATACCGACTATTCCTTGTTCCATCAAGAATAATTATGTTAGAACTGCTCTATGTGATTTGGGAGCGGGAGTTAGTGTAATGCCTTTTTCTCTTTATAAGAGACTTGATTTAGATAAGTTGATACCAACTGATATATCTTTGCAAATGGCTGATAAATCTACCGCTATTCCTGTTGGTGTATGTGAAAATGTTCCTGTTCAAGTTACTCAGCATTGCTTAATATTAACTGATTTTGTTGTGTTGGAAATGCCTGAAGATGATAATATGTCCATTATTCTTGGAAGACCCTTTCTTAATACTGCAGGGGCTGTTATTGATTGCAATAAAGGCATGGTTACTTTCAATGTTGATGATAAGGAACATACTGTCTATTTTCCCAAGAGGATTGATAAAGTATATGGAGTTAATACAATTTTTAATGTGAAAACTATCAAAGTGGGATCCATTGATTGTCCTATATATGAGCCTAAAGAAGAATATCAAACTCTTGTGATTGGATCCATATCAATTCAATATAAGGTAACATGATTGATTTGAGGTTTATTTCTTCTTATGTCATATAAAATTTATTTGGTAGCAAGACTTGATCAACCTTGTTAACAAGTATATTTTAATGCATAAGAGAGCTAAACAACATTTCTTTCTTTCTTTCTCCCTCCATTTATTTTACTTGCTGTAGCACATTTTGTTTTGCAATATGCTTTAGTTGTTTAAGATTTTGGAAATCATTTTCCTGCGCAGTAATAATTAATTTAACACCCAGAAATGTGCATTTTTCGAAGTTCTCTAAAAATTACAAAAATTATACTGGTAGTCCTATTTTTCGAAGAGGCACCTGGGAGCACCTGGGGCTGACCAGTGGGGCACCCCAGGGTGGCACCCCACAGGCCGGCGCGGCCAGCAAGGGGGGCGCGCCACCCTGGTGTGTGGGCCCCCCTTTGCCCCACTTCAGCATCTCTTCCTCCCACTCTCTTCTCTCTCCCGAAAAAACTCGCACCAGGTTCCTCTCACTCGCGTTTCTGCTCAAGAACTCGCGATTTCTCGATCTCTTTGCTCAGCCCAGATTTCTGTCTGAAATTTGGCACATTTGCTCCTTGGTATGTGACTCCTTTGATTGTCCAATTAGAATTTTGTTTGGTTGAGTATATCTTGAATATTTTGCTGCTGTAGATAACATGTTTAGTGAGCTTGCATGCTTGTTCTAAGTGGTAGAAACTAGTTTTGATGCATGTTTAGTACTCTAGCAAGTTCCTATAGTAGTTCCCCTCAATTATATACCTTGAAATCAAATTTTATAATGGTTGTTGAAAATTTCAGAAAATGGAAGGAAGTAGGCACCAACTAAACCAACAAGAATTGGAGGTGCAGCAAGTCATGAGAGTTCACCGTGAAGAGGGAGTATACCCCTCTTATTACCCATGCACGGATTTTATGCGGAATGCAGGAATCCTGCAAGATGTTCAAACACTGATTTCCAATGCAGGGTTGGAAGGTTTTACTGTTGGTGAACCTCACCAATATGCTAAACTAACGGTGTCGGTTGTGCAGGATTTCGAATTTCATCGGTCTCAAACTAACCCCATGGTCCGGTACAAGATTTATAACAAAACTATCAACTTGCCTTTCAGTGATTTTTGTGCAGCAATTAGAGTGCCGCGGTGGGGATCCTGCGAGAAGGTCAGGGGAACGCCGCGGGAGCTCTCGAATCTTTATACCATGATTTGTAATGGGAGGAGCTTCTCCGATGATGGTGGTAAGATTAGTAGCATTCAACAACCAGCTATCCGCTACTTCGCTTACTTCGTTACAAAGTGTGTTCTTGCTAGAAGGAATGCGAGTAAGTTGTCTGTTCAAGATATGGCTTTCTTAGCCGCCGCTTTGCAACAGGATAGGACCTATAATTTGGGTGCTTTAATAGCTTGTAGACTTGCTACTAACCGTGAGAAAGGAGGAATTTGTGGAGGTCTTATCGCCTCTCGCTTATTAGCTATGCATGGTGTAGGACCTCACCATCTAGATATTCCGCTTTCTATAGAGAAACTTGATGTTGTTTCCATGATTAAACATGAGTTTATTTCAGATGCATCTAATTTGAACAACCTGTATTATAGGATAACTTTGTATAAGAAAAATTGGAGAATAACTAAGAAAATTGAAAAACTAGTACGATTGCCTGCACCTGCTCTGCTTAACCTTGATGCCAGGAAAGGGTGGTCGATCACAGAAAATGAGCTAAACGCATACATAGAAAGGGAAAGCCATCGTGCAAGGGAAGGCACGGAGGAGGCCGAGGAGCACCCCGACTCTTCATCCGATGCAGCGAGCTCCTCATATCAACATTATGGTCATGTGGAACCTCCACGACATTCTTCTGCGCAGGGGCCCTATTATCACTCCATGTATGATCCACCGGCGTGGAACTCCGACCCTCGTTGGGAATGAACTCCACTTAGGCCAAAAGCCTAAGCTTGGGGGAGGTATACCGGCATCACTCATTCTTTGCATATTATGGTTGCTGGATACTTGTACATACTTGTTTAGTTTCTTAGAGTGGTTTTCTAATGAGAGGGAGATGATATTTGGGGAAGTGCTGTCCAAAAACAGATTCTGGGCTGTTACCAAAAAAATTCGTACGCACAGCCAGAACGTTATTTTGAGTTGCCAATTTTTGAGCATGTGCCCCAGGTTGTTATCTAACTTTCATTAGTTGAACACTTTTTGAGCTGAGCAATGGAAGATTTTTGTTAATTTCAATTTCTGTACTGCTGTCAGGTTTTGGCAGATTTCTGTCATCCTGCTTTTCTGTGTTTCTGTTAGTTTGCATTCTCTTGTTTTTGCTTTGTTTCTTTCCTAAAACACAAAAATACCAAAAATATTTCTGTTGTTTCTCTTCACCATTTGTTTATTTGGTTCTTTGCTCTTAGTTTACTTTATTTGCTATCGTTGGTTTGCTATGAGAAAACCCAAAAAGATTTTGCTTTGTTTTCTTGTTTTCTTTTGTTCTTGTTTCCAATTCGAAAACACCAAAAATATTTGTTGTTCTTCTTTGGTTTGTAAAGTTCATCATGAGTTCAATGGTCTTCGGTGGCTGGAGCGTGGTTTTCATTTCATATTATCCAAGCTACACAAGTGAAAGGCAATAATGACGATCTACAACAATTGGATTGTGGTGAGAGGCTGGTATGAACTCTATTTGTTTTCATTTTTGTACATATACTCATCCATGTGAGCATGCTTAGTTGGTTCATGTGAGGTATATGTTATTTGAGAAAGTCTAGTAGTTCATGATCTCTCATGTTTAGCTCCAATTTATTAATATGAGTAGCATGTCATGGATGTTCGCTTGCATTGTTTTATTCATAAGTAAGTATGGCATTGTGGTATCCTCCTCTGAATAATTCATTTATATCGACTTGGCACATGCTCACGCATGCATATGACTGAACAAAAAGTCAATTAAGCCTCGATGATTTATATTGCTTCAGAGTTCTTGTATCACTTTTATGCCTCCGTTAATTTATTTTGCCGCAAGCATGATTATGACAGTTACTGCTCTCTTGATTTGTCGCTCCCTAGTCTTTTGCTAGCCTTCACTTGTACTGAGCGGGAACGCCGCTCGTGCTTCCAAACACCTGAAAACCAAGTTGTTCCAAAGTGTCCACCATAAATACCTATGCATGGCATTTCAAACCATTCCAAGTAAATTCTCATGCGCTACCTTTAAAACTTTCAAAATGCTTCTCAATTTGTGTTAATGTTTCATAGCTCATGAGGAAGTATGTGGTGTTTAGCTTTCAACCTTGTCATTTACTTTTGACGGACTCTCATATGGACTAGTGGCACATCCGCTTATCCAATAATTTTGCAAAAAGAGCTGGCAATGGGATTCCCAGTCCCAAATTAATTAACTTAAATAGACACTCCTCCATGGTTTGTGATTGTTGGACGGCACCCGAAGGATTCGGTTAGCCATGGCTTGTGTAAGCAAAGGTTGGGGGGAGTGTCATCATCATAATAAAACTTAAATAAAAAGGCACTCCTTCATGGTATGTGATTGTTGGCAGGCACCCGAGGATTCGGTTAGCCATGGTTTGTGTAAGAAAGGTTGGAAGGAGTGCCACATAAACATACAAATAATTCATGGGAGCCGCTCTTGGGAGTCCGGTTGATGAGGTAGTTAGTGTACCCATTACCATTCGTTGACAACAACAAGCACTTCTCAAAATAATTTTACTCCTGTTTTAAAAATGAAAAGCTCTAGCGCATGTTAATCCCTGCTTCCCTCTGCGAAGGGTCAATCTTTTACTTTTATGTTGTGTCTCCATTCTTTCTTTGAGCACTATCTTGAGAGCACAACTGTCATTCTTAGTATAATATGCTTGTCTCAAAATATGATTGATTGTGGTATAACTTTGATGCTTTTATCTTTGACAATCACTACTTCTAGTCTTTCTATGAACTCCAGAGGTGCCTGGGCATTTATGTTTTGCCGATCAAATACGGGCAAGCGAGATACCACTTTATCATACTCTCTTATGAACATTGCAATCCTGCTTATATACATGATTCATGATGCTTATTATTAATTGTTGGTACCTCTCCATGATTGACATAGCTGTTGGATGATCTTATTTGCATGTATCTCATTATGAACTGCTTAAGTATTAGCCATAGCATGAGAATATATACATCATATGAGCAAATGTGTTCGTGAAAGTTCTTTTATCGCACTCAGTTGTTAACTGAATTGCTTGAGGACAAGCAATAAGCTAAGCTTGGGGGAGTTGATACGTCCAAAACGTATCTACTTTCCCGAACACTTTTGCTATTGTTTTGCCTCTAATTTGTGTATTTTGGATACAACTAACACGGACTAACGCTGTTTTCAGCAGAATTGCTCTGGTGTCTCGTTTTTGTGCAGAAATCCAACTTTCAGGAAAAACCTCGGAATTTATACAGAATGCCCTATTTTCCCAGAAGACTCACGGAGCCAAGGGCAAGCCAGGTGGGGGCACGAGGGCCCCACACACTAGGCCGGCGCGGCCGGGGGGCCCGCGCGGCCCTAGTGTGTGGCGGCCTCGGCTGGCCCCCGACGCCCTCCTTCGGACTACTTATCGCCTCGACCTAAAAACGCACGGAGAGAAGTCGAAGTCGCCAGAAACCCTCCAGAGAGCCGCCACATCGCGAAACTCCATCTCGGGAGCCAGAAGTCTCCGTTCTGGCACTCCGCCGGGACGGGAATTGGAGGAGATCATCGCCGCCATCACCACCAACGCCTCTCCATCGACCAGCCATGTTTCCCCCATCCATGTGTGAGTAATTCCCCCGCTGTAGGCTGAAGGGGATGGTAGGGATTGGATGAGATTGGTCATGTAATAGTCATAAGATTGTTAGGGCATAGTGCCTAGTATCCGTAGATGTCACTTTTATGATATTGTTGCAACTTGTTATGCTTAATGCTTGTCACTAGGGCCCGAGTGCCATGATCTCAGATCTGAACATGTTATTGATTCATGAAGATATTCGTTGTTTATGATCTTACCTGCAAGTTGTATACACATGTCGCTGTCCGGAACCAATGGCCCCGAAGTGACAGAAATCGGGACAACCGGAGGGAATGGTAGTGATGTGAGGATCACATGTGTTCACGGAGTGTTAATGCTTTGCTCCGGTACTCTATTAAAAGGAGTACCTTAATTTCCAGTAGTTTCCCTAGAGGCCCGGCTGCCACCGGCTGGTAGGACAAAAGATGTTGTGCAAGTTTCTCATTGCGAGCACGTACGACTATATATGGAACACATGCCTATTGATTGATTAGTACTTGGATACCGTTTTATTATTATCTGCAAATGCCCCTGCTTTGATTGTTATATGAGTTTCTCTCATCCATGCAACGCCCGTTAATCCGTCCCCGTGCCTACAGTATTTTAATCCTGCTGTTTACTATAATCACTACCGCTGTCTTTATTTCACCGCTTATTTTACTATTCCTACTGCTATAAAACTTACATATCGATAAACTCTTGCGAGTGTCTGTTTCCAGGTGCAGCTGAATTGACAACTCCGCTGTTAAGGCTTACAAGTATTCTTTGTCTCCCCTTGTGTCGAATCAATAAATTGGGTAATACTTCCCTCGAAGACTGTTGCGATCCCCTATACTTGTGGGTCATCAGACCGCGGAATGGGAAAGGTCCAAGATTACCAACCAGGACATCAATCTCTTGAAGAAGCTGGGGATTAGCAAGAAACCCAAGGCGGTGTGCTTCCCTAGTGAAGAAAGCTACCCAACCCCTCCAATGGGGTATCGGGTAAGTTTCGTCGATCATCTCATCCGCGGTCTTTCCGCCCCCATTCATCCTTTTCTCCGTGGATTGCTTTTTGTTTACGGTCTTCAACTTCACCACCTTACGCCCAACTCAATCCTCCATATCTCCATTTTCATCACCCTCTGTGAGGCCTTCCTTGGTGTCCAGCCTAACTGGGCATTATGGAAGCGCATTTTCTTTTGTCGCCGTAATGGCTCTCCCAATGTCGCCTATAATATAGGCGGCGTTGTTATTTCTGTTCGCTCCACAGTCAATTACTTCGACGTCAAACTCCCTGACTCAGTTCAAGGGTGGCGCAAGAAGTGGTTGTACATTCAGGAGGAGAACCATGGATGTGCTGAAGACAACATCCCTCCTTTCGATGGTGCCGAGAAAATCCTTCGCCGCCGTTCTTGGGATGCAGAGGCTACCGAAGAAGAAAAAACTTCGACAGAGGCCTTGATGACTCGCATCCATGAATTGCAAAATACTCGCGGCAAAGAGTTGTCAGGTATCCAAATTACAGCGTATTTCCTTAGAGCCAGAGTGCAGCCTCTTCAGGCTCGCAAAAACCCTCTCTGGAATTATGCTGGCGACGAGGACACAGATCGGTTGTCGACGAATTTGGAGGTCAAGGACTTGGAAAAGCTTGTCCGAAAAATCTCCTCTCTCAGCAAAAAAGATTCTGTCCCTTCTTCTTGTCGTGTAAAACCATACAGCGCCACCAATGCGCTTCCCAAGATAAACTTTGTCGATTGATTTGTTATTGCCTTGCTATCTTTTTGTAACTCCTTTATTGACATCTTCCCTTGTTTTTATATAGAACCATCCAAATCTTGTCTCGCTTCCTCCCCTTCCTGAAGGTGGGGAGGTCGAGGAAAGGGCCGTTATCTCTGACGACAACCAAGATGCCCCCTCTTTTGTGAATGAACCCGCAGATTCTCGGAAATCTGCGGGATCTTATGAAAAGGATGTTGGAGATATGCCCAAGAGGCAATAATAAAAGTGGTTATTATATATCTTTATGTTTATGATAAATGTTTATATACCATGCTATAATTGTATTAACCGAAACATTGATACATGTGTGATATGTAAACAACAAAGAGTCCCTAGTAAGCCTCTTAACTAGCTTGTTGATTAATAGATGATTAGTTTCATAATCATGAACATTGGATGTTATTAATAACAAGGTTATATCATTATATGAATGATGTAATGGACACACCCAATTAAGCGTAGCATAAGATCACGTCATTAAGTTATTTGCTATAAGCTTTCAATACATAGTTACCTAGTCCTTATGACCATGAGATCATGTAAATCACTTATACCGGAAAGGTACTTTGATTACATCAAACGCCAATGCGTAAATGGGTGGTTATAAAGGTGGGATTAAGTATCCGGAAAGTATGAGTTGAGGCATATGGATCAACAGTGGGATTTGTCCATCCCGATGACGGATAGATATACTCTGGGCCCTCTCGGTGGAATGTCGTCTAATGTCTTGCAAGCATATGAATAAGTTCATAAGAGACCACATACCACGGTACGAGTAAAGAGTACTTGTCAGAGACGAGGTTGAACAAGGTATAGAGTGATACCGATGATCAAACCTCGGACAAGTAAAATATCGCGTGACAAAGGGAATTGGTATCATATGTGAATGGTTCATTCGATCACTAAAGTCATCGTTGAATATGTGGGAGCCATTATGGATCTCCAGATCCCGCTATTGGTTATTGGTCGGAGAGAGTTCTCAACCATGTCTACATAGTTCACGAACCGTAGGGTGACACACTTAAGGTTTGATGTTGTAATAGTAGAACTTGAATATGGAATGGAGTTCGAAGTTTTGTTCGAAGTCTCGGATGGGATCCCGGACATCACGAGGAGTTCCGGAATGGTCCGGAGAATAAGATCCATATATAGGAAGTCATTTTATATGTTTGAAAATGATCCGGTGCATTTATGGAAGGTTCTAGAAGGTTCTAGAAAAGTCCGGAAGAAATCACTTTGGAAGGCGGAGTCCCGGAGGGACTCCACCACCCATGGCCGGCCAACCCTAGAGGGGAAAGTCCAAGGTGGACTCCCCCCAAGGGGGCCGGCCACCCCCCCACATGGAAGGGTGGGAATCCCACTTGGGTGGGAGTCCCACCTTGGGTAGGTTTCCCTACTACATGGAAGGTTTTTGGTTCGGGTCTTATTCGAAGACTTGTAGTCCAACACTTGGGGTTCCACCTATATAATGAGGGGCATAGGGGAGGGGGCCGGCCACCACAACACCACCACCTTGGCCGCACCCCAAGGAGGCCGGCCACCCCCTCTCCCAAACCCTAGCCGCCCCACCTCCTCCACCTCTCCCGCACGCTTAGCGAAGCTCCGCCGGAGTTCTCCATCGACACCGCCACCACGCCGTCGTGCTGCCGGATTCAAGGAGGAGCTACTACTTCCGCTGTCCGCTGGAACGGGGAGAAGGACGTCGTCTTCATCAACACCGAACGTGTGACCGAGTACGGATGTGCTGCCCGATTGTGGCACCGTGATCAAGATCTTCTACGCGCTTTTGCAAGCGGCAAGTGATCGTCTACCGCAACAATAAGAGCCTACTCTTATAGGCTTTGGAAATCTTCAAGGGTGAGTCTCGATCATCCCCTCGTTGCTCCCGTCTTCTAGATTGCATCTTGGCTTGGATTGCGTTCTTGCGGTAGGAAATTTTTTGTTTTCTATGCAACGAATCCCTACAGTGGTATCAGAGCCGTGTCTATGCATAGATGGTTGCACGAGTAGAACACAATGGTTTTGTGGGCGTTGATGCTTATGTTGTCTTTAGTTTGAGTACTTTGCATCTTTGTGGCATAGTGGGATGAAGCGGCTCGGACTAACTTTACATGACCGCGTTCATGAGACTTGTTCCTCGTTCGACATGCAACTTGTATTGCATAAGAGGCTTTGCGGGTGTCTGTCTCTCCTACTATAGTGAAGATTCAATTTACTCTTCTATTGACAACACTAGTATCACCGTTGTGGTTCATGTTCGTAGGTAGATTAGATCTTACTCGAAAACCCTAAACCACATAAAATATGCAAACCAAATTAGAGACGTCTAACTTGTTTTTGCAGGGTTTGGTGATGTGATATGGCCATAATGTGATGATGAATATGTATGAGATGATCATTATTGTATTGTGGCAACCGGCAGGAGCCTTATGGTTGTCTTTAAATTTCATGTTGAGTAGTATTTCAAAGTAGTTGTAATAGTTGCTACATGAGGTGAACAACCATGAAGATGGCGCCATGGACCTTGACGCTACGCCGACGATGATGGAGATCATGCCCGTTGATGATGGAGATCATGTCCGTGCTTTGGAGATGAAGATCGAAGGCGCAAAGACTAAAGGGCCATATCATATCACATATGAATTGCATGTGATGTTAATCCTTTATGCATCTTATTTTGCTTAGATCGCGACGGTAGCATTATAAGATGATCCCTCACATTAATATCAAGATAATAAAGTGTTCTCCCCTCGTATGCACCGTTGATATAGTTCGTCGTTTTGAAGCATCTCGTGATGATCGGATGTGATAGACTCAACGTTCACATACAACGGGTGTAAGCCATGTTGCACACGCGGAATACTTGGGTTTGCTTGACGAGCCTAGCATGTACAGACATGGCCTCGGGACAACGGAAACCGAAAGGTTGAACACGAGTCATATGGATGATATGATCAACATGTTGATGTTCACCATTGAAGCTACATCATCTCACGTGATGATCGGTTTTGGTGTAGTGGATCTGGATCGTGTACCACTTAACAACTATGAGGGATGTTGTATTAAGTGGGAGTTCATTAGTAATTAGATTAAAACATGAACTAATTATCATAAACATAGTCTGAGTAGTATTTTGAATTAATTTGTAGTATTGGCATCCGTTTTTCTACCAAGCGCTAGTCTTGTTATTGAGATAGAAATACTGTTAAAATCTGAAAATAAACTTTACGGACTGGTACCGTATTGTTAAAGAATCAAGAAATGATTAAGTCCTATTGCAAACTTTTAGTAAACCTCACATTGTTGATTCAAAGAGCTATGGTTTCAATTAGTACCTAAAGTTATCTTGTCTCCGTGAAACTTGAAGTTCAAATCTGTTTGAAAAGTAAGGAGCTGAAAATTTAGTTTTCAGAAATAATCAAGGTATGAGATATATGTGATATCTAAGACCTTGTTGCAAGGTGATAGAATATAATTTGGTGAGACTACATAAACTCATAAGTTTTATGGGAATGTACGAAGGTTGAAGACGCAAGGCGTCCCAATCCTCCAACTATTGGGGCACTAACGATATTCGTATATCCATGAAGTGATCGTCCTTAGTATGCACCGTTGCTAAGACTCATAGTTTCGAATACTAAGGTATAGATTCTATGTGTGCATACAACGGGTGCAAGCCAGATTTGCACACACGAATACTGAGGTTAAACTTTACGAGCCTAGCATGTACAAACATGGTCTCGAAAAGTCGTCATGATATGATGGATAAAATTATGAGTGAAATTGTTCATCATATTAAAAGGTTACTAATAGTGAAATCCGGAACACTTGTCATATGATGATCAACTTCAAAGAACCTCAAGGTTATTGGTATTTGATCAACAAACCTAGAAGTTATTGATGTTGAAGTGTTTTTCTGAATAATGAGGAAAGCTAAAAGAGAAACTACAAAAGATTATTGGCAGAAAGAAAGAAAGAAAAGACTAGAAAGTCTAGCTCAGGTGTATATAAATGATATACATGTTATGGATGTATTCCTCGTTTGGTCACACAATAAAATTCTTGGGTATTTGTACCATATTGGTTGGTATGAAGTGTCATACAAAACAACGCAATACAAGAATACAATGGCCTAAGTGACTAACAAGGAATATGATAGGAATGCACGTCTGGAACAAAAATAAAGTGTTATTATGTTCATCGTTGGCATTCTATCTAGCCCTTAGAATTTATAATAAAGAACTTAATAATTGTTATTTTGCTCTGGTCAAATGAAAACAATGAGTTGTTCAAATTGTGACATTACTCCATGTACAATGGATAAGTTATTATAAATCTTAATGGTGAAACACACACACACATAATACTGACGCTAAAATGCCATAAGGCAAATGATTTGAATTCCACTTATTTGTGGAACCGCCATTTAGGTCATGTTAGAAAGGAACGCATGAAGGAACTCCATGCAAATGGATTTTTGGAGTCATTTGATTTTTGAATCGTTTGGCGCTTGCAAATCTTTTCTAAAAGAGAATGACTGAAATACCGTTCATAGGCCAAGAGTTGAACGGGCAACTAACTTAGTGGAAACATACATGATGATATATGTGGTTCACTGGGCATAGTTGTGTGCGGGAGATTCTTCTACTTTATGAAAACTTCCAACAATGAATTGAGTATATATGTAGATATATTCGATAAGGAAGAAGTTTGAAACATTTGAATGGATTCAAATAAATTTCAGCATGAAGTGGAAATCATCGTAATAGAAAAGTCAAATATCTATGATTGGATCATAGTGGAAATATTTGAATTACGAGTTTTAGCGAACATCTAAGAGAGTTATGAAGTTGTTCTACAACTCACGTTTCTTGGAGTATCATAGTGATGATGTAGTATCCGAGAGATGTATCCAAACCTTGTTGGATCAATGATGAGATAAAATATTGATGCCATTATATTTTTGTGGATTATGCTTTAGAGACTATCGCTTTTACACTGAATAGAGCATCATCATGATCCGTTGAAATGACACCATACGAGTTATGGCATGGGTATGAACCCTAATAGTCCTTTCTTAAATTTTGGTATGCATAGCATAAGTAAATAAGTTTTGGAGATATGCCCAAGAGGCAATAATAAAGTGGTTATTATATATCTTTATGTTTATGATAAATGTTTATATACCATGCTATAATTGTATTAACCGAAACATTAATACATGTGTGATATGTAAACAACAAAGAGTCCCTAGTAAGCCTCTTAACTAGCTTGTTGATTAATAGATGATTAGTTTCATAATCATGAACATTGGATGTTATTAATAACAAGGTTATATCATTGTATGAATGATGTAATGGACACACCCAATTAAGCGTAGCATAAGATCACGTCATTAAGTTATTTGCTATAAGCTTTCGATACATAGTTACCTAGTCCTTATGACCATGAGATCATGTAAATCACTTATATCGGAAAGGTACTTTGATTACATCAAACGCCACTGCGTAAATGGGTGGTTATAAAGGTGGGATTAAGTATCCGGAAAGTATGAGTTGAGGCATATGGATCAATAGTGGGATTTGTCCATCCCGATGACGGATAGATATACTCTGGGCCCTCTCGGTGGAATGTCGTCTAATGTCTTGCAAGCATATGAATAAGTTCATAAGAGACCACATACCATGGTACGAGTAAAGAGTACTTGTCGAGACGAGGTTGAACAAGGTATAGTGTGATACCGATGATCAAACCTCGGACAAGTAAAATATCGCGTGACAAAGGGAATTGGTATCGTATGTGTATGGTTCATTCGATCACTAAAGTCATCGTTGAATATGTGGGAGCCATTATGGATCTCCAGATCCCGCTATTGGTTATTGGTCGGAGTGAGTACTCAACCATGTCCGCATAGTTCACGAACCGTAGGGTGACACACTTAAAGTTGGATGTTGAAATGGTAGTACTTGAATATGGAATGAAGTTCGAATATTTGTTCGGAGTCCCGGATGTGATCCCGGACATCACGAGGAGTTCCGGAATGGTCCGAGAATAAGATTCATATATAGGATGTCATTTTATGTGAATAAAATGATGCGGAAGGTTCTATGGAAGGTTCTAGAAGGTTCTAGAAAAGTCCGGAAGAAACCACCAAGGAAGGTGGAGTCCACATGGGACTCCACCTCCATGGCCGGCCAACCCTAGTGGGGGAGGAGTCCCAAGTGGACTCCCCCTTAGGGGGCCGGCCACCCCCCCTATGGAAGGTGGAATTCCCACCTCTAGTGGGAATCCTAGCTTGGGAAGGTTTCCCACCATATGGAAGGTTTTGGGTTCGGGTCTTATTCGAAGACTTGTAGTCCAACACTTGGGGCTTCCACCTATATAAGGGGGAGGGGGCCGGCCACACCAAAGCCTCAAGCTTGGCCGCCCCATAGTGGCCGGCCACCCCCTCTCCCCAAACCCTAGCGCCCCGCTCCTCCACCATATCCCGCACGCTTAGCGAAGCTCCGCCGGATTTCTCCACCGCCACCGACACCACGCCGTCGTGCTGTCGGATTCAAGAGGAGCTACTACTTCCGCTGCCCGCTGGAACGGGAGGTGGACGTCGTCTTCATCAACAACCGAACGTGTGACCGAGTACGGAGGTGCTGCCCGTTCGTGGCGCCGGAACCGATCGTGATCAAGATCTTCTACGCGCTTTTGCAAGCGGCAAGTGAACGTCTACCGCAGCAACAAGAGCCTCCTCTTGTAGGCTTTGGAATCTCTTCAAGGGTGAGTCTCGATAATCCCCTCGTTGCTACCGTCTTCTAGATTGCATCTTGGCTTGGATTGCGTGTTCGCCGTAGGAAAATTTTTGTTTTCTATGCTACGTTATCCTACAGTGGTATCAGAGCCGTGTCTATGCATAGATGGTTGCACGAGTAGAACACAATGGTTTGTGGGCGTTGATGCTCTTGTTATCTTTAGTTGAGTACTTTGCATCTTTGTGGCATAGTGGGATGAAGCGGCTCGGGCTAACTTTACATGACCGCGTTCATGAGATTTGCTCCACGCTTGACATGCAACTTGTATTGCATAAGTGGCTTTGCGGGTGTCTGTCTCTCCTACTATAGTGAAGATTCAATTTACTCTTCTATTGACAACACTAGTATCACCGTTGTGGTTCATGTTCGTAGGTAGATTGGATCTTGCTCGAAAACCCTAAACCACGTAAAATATGCAAACCAAATTAGAGAACGTCTAACTTGTTTTTGCAGGGTTTGGTGATGTGATATGGCCATAATGTGATGATGAATATGTATGAGATGATCATTATTGTATTGTGGCAACCGGCAGGAGCCTTATGGTTGTCTTTAAATTTCATGTTGAGTAGTATTTCAAAGTAGTTGTAATAGTTGCTACATGGAGGACGATCATGAAGACGGCGCCATTGACCTTGGTGCTTCGCCGACGATGATGGAGATCATGCCCGTTGATGATGGAGATCATGTCCGTGCTTTGGAGATGAAGATCAAAGGCGCAAAGACAAAAGGGCCATATCATATCACATATGAACTGCATGTGATGTTAATCCTTTTATGCATCTTATTTTGCTTAGATCGCGACGGTAGCATTATAAGATGATCCCTCTCACTAAAATCTCAAGATAATAAAGTGTTCATCCTTAGTAGCACCGTTATCAAGTCTTATCGTTTCGAAGCATCTCGTGATGATCGGGTGTGATAGATTCGATAAGTACATATAACGGGTGCAAGACAGTTTTGCACATGCGGATACTAAGGTGGCCTTGACGAGCCTAGCATGTAAAGACATGGTCTCGGAACACGTGATACCGAAAGGTAGAGCATGAATCATATGATTGATATGATGAACACTTTGAG
Organism: Lolium multiflorum; assembly: GCA_030979885.1. Classification (NCBI taxonomy): domain Eukaryota; kingdom Viridiplantae; phylum Streptophyta; class Magnoliopsida; order Poales; family Poaceae; genus Lolium; species Lolium multiflorum. Next base: position 116,573,653 of record CM061751.1, on the reverse strand, counting down.
TGTTCGCCATTGAAATTACATCTTGTCTCGTGATGATCGGGCATAGGTGTGATGGATTTGGTTCGTGTGATCACTAAGACAATGCGAGGGATATTGTTTTGAGTGGGAGTTCACCTAGATTTTTAATTATGTAGAATTAAAATTTGAACTCAATTTGTCATAAACTTAGTCTAAACTATTGCAAATATGTTGTAGATATGGCGTCCTCAATCAATTTTAACCAGTTCCTAGAGAAAGAAAAGCTTAAGAGCAACGGTAGCAACTTCACCGACTGGTTCCGTCATGTGAGGATCTTCCTCAATGGCGGAAATCTGCAATATGTGCTTGATGCACCGCTAGGTGACCCTCCTGCAGAAACTGAAACCGATGAAGTAAAGAATGTTTACATGACTCGGAAAACTCGGTACTCTCAAGTTCAGTGTGCCATCTTATGCAGTCTGGAATCCGATCTTCAAAAACGTTTTGAGCACCACGATCCTCATGAGTTGATAAAAGAGTTGAAGACTATTTTTGAGACTCATGCGGCCGTGGAATGCTATGAAGCATCGAAACACTTTTTCAGCTGTATGATGGAAGAAGGCAGCTCCATTAGTGAGCACATGCTCGTTATGACCGGGCATGCGAAGAAACTCAGTGACTTGGGAATAGTGATTCCTAACAGACTGGGGATTAATCGTGTCCTTCAATCACTGCCACCAAGTTATAAGAACTTTGTGATGAACTACAATATGCAGAACATGAACAAGGAGTTTCCTGAACTCTTTGGCATGCTAAAAGCTGCTGAGATTGAGATCAAGAAAGAGCACCAAGTGTTGATGGTCAACAAGACCACCAGCTTCAAGAAACAGGGCAAGTCTAAAGGCAAGAACAAGAAGAGTGGCAAGAAAGCTGCCACGCCTCCTGTGAAACCTAAGTCTGGCCCTAAGCCTGATGCTGAGTGCTATTACTGCAAGGAGAAGGGACACTGGAAGCGTAATTGCTCCAAGTATTTGGCAGATCTGAAGAGCGGCCTTGTCAAGAAGAAGAAAGAAGGTATATCTGATATACATGTTATAGATGTTTATCTCACTAGTTCTCGTTCTAGTACCTGGGTATTTGATACTGGTTCGGTTGCTCATATTTGTAACTCGAAACAGGAACTAAAGAATAAACGACAACTGCTGAAAGATGAAGTGACGATGCGCGTTGGAAATGGATCCAAGGTCAATGTGATCGCAGTCGGGACACTTCCTCTACATCTACCTTCGGGATTAGTTTTAAGCCTAAATAATTGTTATTATGTACCCGCGTTGAGCATGAACATTATATCTGGATCTTGTTTAATGCAAGACGGTTATTCATTCAAGTCTGAGAATAATGGTTGTTCTATTTTTATGAATAATATCTTTTATGGTCGAGCACCACAAAAGAATGGCTTATTTCTGTTAGATCTCGATAGTAGTAATACGCATATACATAACATTGATGCTAAGCGAATTAAATTGAATGATAATTCTACTTATATGTGGCACTGTCGTCTTGGTCATATTGGAGTGAAACGCATGAAGAAACTCCATACCGATGGATTACTTGAATCACTTGACTTTGAGTCACTTGATAGATGCGAAGCATGTCTGATGGGAAAAATGACTAAGACTCCATTCTCGGGTATGATGGAGCGAGCTACTGACTTATTGGAAATCATACACACAGATGTATGTGGACCAATGAGTGTAGCATCGCGCGGTGGTTATCGTTATGTTCTAACCTTCACAGATGATTTGAGTAGATATGGGTATATCTATTTAATGAAACATAAATCCGAAACTTTCGAGAAGTTTAAGGAATTCCAAAGTGAAGTAGAAAATCAACGTAACAAGAAGATTAAATTTCTACGATCTGATCGTGGAGGTGAATATCTGAGTTATGAGTTTAGCATGCATTTAAAGAAATGCGGAATACTTTCACAATTGACACCGCCGGGAACACCACAACGAAACGGTGTGTCCGAACGTCGTAATCGAACTCTCTTAGATATGGTTCGTTCTATGATGTCTCTTACTGATTTGCCGTTATCATTTTGGAGTTATGCATTAGAGACAGCCGCATTCACTTTAAATAGAGCACCATCAAAATCCGTTGAAACGACGCCGTATGAATTATGGTTTAATAAGAAACCTAAGCTGTCGTTCCTAAAAGTTTGGGGTTGCGAAGCCTATGTAAAAAAGTTACAACCGGACAAGCTAGAACCCAAAGCGGAGAAATGCGTCTTCATAGGATACCCTAAGGAAACTATAGGGTACACTTTCTATCACAGATCCGAAGGCAAGATCTTTGTTGCTAAGAACGGAACCTTTCTTGAGAAAGAATTTCTCACTAAAGAAGTGACTGGAAGAAAAGTAGAACTCGATGAGATTGAAGAATCTCTACTCGTTGATCAGAGTAGCGCAGTACCGGAAAATGTTCCTGTACCACCTACACCGGCAACAGAGGAAGCTAATGATAATGATCATGAAACTTCAAATGAGACAGCTACTGAACCTCGCAGATCGACAAGGGATCGTGCCACTCCAGATTGGTATGATCCTTGTCTAAATGTCATGATTGTGGATAACAATGATGAAGACCCTGCGACGTATGAAGAAGCGATGATGAGCCCAGATTCCAACAAATGGCAAGAAGCCATGAAATCCGAAATGGGATCCATGTATGATAACAAAGTATGGACTTTGGTAGACTTACCTGATAGCCGCAAGGCTGTCGAGAATAAATGGATCTTCAAAAGAAAAACAGATGCTGATGGTAATATTACTGTCTATAAAGCTCGACTTGTCGCAAAGGGTTTCCGACAAATTCAAGGTGTTGACTACGATGAGACTTTCTCACCTGTAGCGAAGCTAAAATCTGTGAGGATTTTGTTAGCAATAGCTGCATTTTTCGATTATGAGATTTGGCAGATGGATGTCAAAACAGCGTTCCTTAATGGAGACATTGAGGAAGAGTTGTATATGGTACAACCCAAAGGTTTTGTCGATCCTAAAAATGCTGACAAAGTATGCAAACTTCAGCGTTCAATCTATGGACTGAAGCAAGCATCGAGAAGTTGGAACCGACGTTTTGATAAGGTGATCAAAGACTTCGGGTTTATACAGTGTCATGGAGAGGCATGTATTTACAAGAAAGTGAGTGGGAGCTCTGTAGCATTCCTGATATTATATGTAGATGACATATTATTGATTGGGAATGATATAGAACTATTAAGCAGTGTAAAGGGTTATTTGAATAATAGTTTTTCAATGAAAGACCTTGGTGAAGCATCATACATATTAGGCATCAAGATTTATAGAGATAGATCAAGACGTCTAATAGGGCTATCACAGAGTACATACCTGGACAAGATTCTAAAGAAGTTTAGAATGGACGAAAGTAAGAAAGGATTCTTACCTATGTTACCAGGCAAGGTCTTGAGTAAGACTCAAGGACCGGCTACGGCAGAAGAAAGAGAAAGGATGAGTCAGATCCCCTATGCTTCGGCAGTAGGCTCTATCATGTATGCCATGCTATGTACAAGACCGGATATAGCACATGCTGTTAGTTTGACTAGCAGATATCAAAGTGATCCAGGAATGGAACACTGGACAGCGGTCAAGAATATCCTGAAGTACTTGAAAAGAACTAAGGATATGTTTCTTTGTTATGGAGGTGACCAAGAGCTCGTTGTAACAAGTTACACCGATGCAAGTTGGAACACTGATCCTGATGACTCTAAGTCACAATCTGGGTACGTGTTTATATTGAATGGTGCTGCAGTAAGCTGGGCAAGCTCGAAGCAGTGCACGGTGGCGAAATCCTCAACAGAATCGGAGTACATAGCGGCTTCAGAGGCTTCATCAGCAGTATGGATGAAGAGGTTCATTGTAGAGCTCGGTGTGGTTCCTAGTGCATTGGACCCATTTGTCATCTACTGTGATAACATGGGTGCCATCGCCAATGCACAAGAGCCAAGGTCACACAAGAGGCTAAAGCATATCAAGCTGCGTTACCACTCGATTCGCGAGTACATCGAAGATGGAGAAGTAAAGATTTGCAAAGTACACACTGATCTGAATGTAGCAGATCCATTGACTAAAGCTCTCCCTAGGGCAAAGCATGACCAACACCAGAATGCCATGGGTGTTAGGTATATTACAATGTAATCTAGATTATTGACTCTAGTGCAAGTGGGAGACTGTTGGAGATATGCCCAAGAGGCAATAATAAAAGTGGTTATTATATATCTTTATGTTTATGATAAATGTTTATATACCATGCTATAATTGTATTAACCGAAACATTAATACATGTGTGATATGTAAACAACAAAGAGTCCCTAGTAAGCCTCTTAACTAGCTTGTTGATTAATAGATGATTAGTTTCATAATCATGAACATTGGATGTTATTAATAACAAGGTTATATCATTGTATGAATGATGTAATGGACACACCCAATTAAGCGTAGCATAAGATCACGTCATTAAGTTATTTGCTATAAGCTTTCGATACATAGTTACCTAGTCCTTATGACCATGAGATCATGTAAATCACTTATATCGGAAAGGTACTTTGATTACATCAAACGCCACTGCGTAAATGGGTGGTTATAAAGGTGGGATTAAGTATCCGGAAAGTATGAGTTGAGGCATATGGATCAATAGTGGGATTTGTCCATCCCGATGACGGATAGATATACTCTGGGCCCTCTCGGTGGAATGTCGTCTAATGTCTTGCAAGCATATGAATAAGTTCATAAGAGACCACATACCATGGTACGAGTAAAGAGTACTTGTCAGGAGACGAGGTTGAACAAGGTATAGTGTGATACCGATGATCAAACCTCGGACAAGTAAAATATCGCGTGACAAAGGGAATTGGTATCGTATGTGTATGGTTCATTCGATCACTAAAGTCATCGTTGAATATGTGGGAGCCATTATGGATCTCCAGATCCCGCTATTGGTTATTGGTCGGAGTGAGTACTCAACCATGTCCGCATAGTTCACGAACCGTAGGGTGACACACTTAAAGTTGGATGTTGAAATGGTAGTACTTGAATATGGAATGAAGTTGGAATATTTGTTCGGAGTCCCGGATGTGATCCCGGACATCACGAGGAGTTCCGGAATGGTCCGGAGAATAAGATTCATATATAGGATGTCATTTTATGTGAATAAAATGATGCGGAAGGTTCTATGGAAGGTTCTAGAAGGTTCTAGAAAAGTCCGGAAGAAACCACCAAGGAAGGTGGAGTCCACATGGGACTCCACCTCCATGGCCGGCCAACCCTAGTGGGGGAGGAGTCCCAAGTGGACTCCCCCTTAGGGGGCCGGCCACCCCCCCTATGGAAGGTGGAATTCCCACCTCTAGTGGGAATCCTAGCTTGGGAAGGTTTCCCACCATATGGAAGGTTTTGGGTTCGGGTCTTATTCGAAGACTTGTAGTCCAACACTTGGGGCTTCCACCTATATATAGAGGGCCAAGGGGAGGGGGCCGGCCACACCAAAGCCTCAAGCTTGGCCGCCCCCATAGTGGCCGGCCACCCCCTCTCCCCAAACCCTAGCGCCCCGCTCCTCCACCATATCCCGCACGCTTAGCGAAGCTCCGCCGGATTTCTCCACCGCCACCGACACCACGCCGTCGTGCTGTCGGATTCAAGAGGAGCTACTACTTCCGCTGCCCGCTGGAACGGGGAGGTGGACGTCGTCTTCATCAACAACCGAACGTGTGACCGAGTACGGAGGTGCTGCCCGTTCGTGGCGCCGGAACCGATCGTGATCAAGATCTTCTACGCGCTTTTGCAAGCGGCAAGTGAACGTCTACCGCAGCAACAAGAGCCTCCTCTTGTAGGCTTTGGAATCTCTTCAAGGGTGAGTCTCGATAATCCCCTCGTTGCTACCGTCTTCTAGATTGCATCTTGGCTTGGATTGCGTGTTCGCCGTAGGAAAATTTTTGTTTTCTATGCTACGTTATCCTACATGAATGTCTTTTTGGGTTATCCCAAAGAATTAATTGGGAATTCTTTCCACTATGGAGACAAAGACAAAAGTGTTTGTCGATGTTTCTTACTTATTTCCAAGAAATTGTTTTTAGCGAAGTATTTGAGTGGGAGGACAATAGAACTTGATAAGGTTTATGAACCTGAGCATAATGATCAGAGTAGCGTAGCATCGGAATTAGTTCCGGAAGCGGCCACGACGATCATGGCTCCCATGTCTACAAAATGTTATAGTCATGGAGATCAAAGTACTTATTGAACCTTGTAGGTATGATTTACTTTGTGATCAAATAAATGATTTGTGAACAAAGGATTGTTTTTTGAACAATGATAAACCAACTACAAACAAAGAAGTTATGATGGGCCCTGACTCCGTTAAAATGGCTATACGCCATGAAATCCAAGATAGATGAATACTTTTTGAAAGTAAATAGATCTATAAAATTGATGAACTTGGATGGAATATCCTTGAATAAGCTCGACTTGTCGAAAAGTTGTTTACGACAAAGTTCAAAGAGTTGACTACGATAAGATTAGATCTTCCGTAGCAATGCTTATAGTCTATGTGGATTATTCTAGTAATCGCTACATATTTCTTTCATGAGATATGATAGTAGGATGGCAAAATACATTACTTAACAGAAGTGTGTATTAAAGGTGTATACAAGATACAACCAATTGTTTTGCTAGTCCGTGGAATACTAGATAGGTATACGAACTTCAATTGGATGAAGTGAGTATCGCGGAGTTGGAATCTTCACCGGATGAAATAGTCAAAGAGTTTTGGATTTCATCAGAAACGATGAAGATGCTTGCATTTGCAAGAAATTAAGTGGGAGCGCTGAGACATATTTATAATACTTTATGTAGATGACATATAGTTGGTTATAAATGATGTAATTATATACTTGATTATAAAAGGTTTCATTGAGAATTAACTTCAATGAAAGAATATGGACTGAAACATATTTAGTGTCAAGATCTATGAAGATAGATTGAAACACATAATAAGTTTAAGTCAAAGTACATAGAAAGGATATTGAAGTAGTTCAATATAGAAATATTAAGAAAATGTTCTTGTCATGTGAAGTTTTAACAAGACTTGAGTGTATCTGACACTCAATGAGTAAAAACACATGAGTGATTTTAAATCACAATTAATATGTACACAATCAGATGTCCTGAGCTCTAAAAGTTAGGAGCATATACCAGAATGATTCATGTGATGATCATTGACAAACAGTAAGAATATCCATGTGTGCTTTAGAAGAACCAAGGATATATATATAGTTTTATATGGGTAATGACAAACAAAATCGTTGTAAAGTGTTGCACCGATATTAGTTTGGTCATATATAAAAATAAATTTCAATCTCAATTAGGCTAAGTGTTATTAAAAAGGTAGCACAATGCTAGATTTAGAAGAGTTCTAAATATTGTGACGGATTCTACAAAAGAAGGCAGAGTATGTCATTGTTTTGACAATGATTGAGGATGTTGAGTCAAGAAGTTCTTTGAGAACTTGGTGTAGTTCCGATAGTGTCAGAACTTTGAAGCTATATTGTGTGTGACAATATTAGTGACATATTTCAGACGCGGAATTAAGGTTCCACCAGAAGACCAAACATATTTAATACCGACTCATTTGGAAAATGAGTGATGCGTAGAGACGCAAATGAATTGCAAAATACATACGTTTCTGAGTGTGTCAGAACCGTTGACTAAAACCTCTCCCGTGAGCAAAACATGATAAAGCACCAGAAGGCCAAGGTGTTATATCTTTACATATGTAAACTAGATTATTGACTCTAGTGCAAGTGGGAGACTGTTGGAGATATGCCCAAGAGGCAATAATAAAAGTGGTTATTATATATCTTTATGTTTATGATAAATGTTTATATACCATGCTATAATTGTATTAACCGAAACATTGATACATGTGTGATATGTAAACAACAAAGAGTCCCTAGTAAGCCTCTTAACTAGCTTGTTGATTAATAGATGATTAGTTTCATAATCATGAACATTGGATGTTATTAATAACAAGGTTATATCATTATATGAATGATGTAATGGACACACCCAATTAAGCGTAGCATAAGATCACGTCATTAAGTTATTTGCTATAAGCTTTCAATACATAGTTACCTAGTCCTTATGACCATGAGATCATGTAAATCACTTATACCGGAAAGGTACTTTGATTACATCAAACGCCACTGCGTAAATGGGTGGTTATAAAGGTGGGATTAAGTATCCGGAAAGTATGAGTTGAGGCATATGGATCAACAGTGGGATTTGTCCATCCCGATGACGGATAGATATACTCTGGGCCCTCTCGGTGGAATGTCGTCTAATGTCTTGCAAGCATATGAATAAGTTCATAAGAGACCACATACCACGGTACGTAAAGAGTACTTGTCAGGAGACGAGGTTGAACAAGGTATAGAGTGATACCGATGATCAAACCTCGGACAAGTAAAATATCGCGTGACAAAGGGAATTGGTATCATATGTGAATGGTTCATTCGATCACTAAAGTCATCGTTGAATATGTGGGAGCCATTATGGATCTCCAGATCCCGCTATTGGTTATTGGTCGGAGAGAGTTCTCAACCATGTCTACATAGTTTGCGAACCGTAGGGTGACACACTTAAGGTTTGATGTTGTAATAGTAGAACTTGAATAAGGAATGGAGTTCGAAGTTTTGTTCGAAGTCTCGGATGGGATCCCGGACATCACGAGGAGTTCCGGAATGGTCCGGAGAATAAGATCCATATATAGGAAGTCATTTTATATGTTTGAAAATGATCCGGTGCATTTATGGAAGGTTCTAGAAGGTTCTAGAAAAGTCCGGAAGAAATCACTTTGGAAGGCGGAGTCCCGGAGGGACTCCACCACCCATGGCCGGCCAACCCTAGAGGGGAAAGTCCAAGGTGGACTCCCCCCAAAGGGGCCGGCCACCCCCCCACATGGAAGGGTGGGAATCCCACTTGGGTGGGAGTCCCACCTTGGGTAGGTTTCCCTACTACATGGAAGGTTTTTGGTTCGGGTCTTATTCGAAGACTTGTAGTCCAACACTTGGGGTTCCACCTATATAATGAGGGGCATAGGGGAGGGGGCCGGCCACCACAACACCACCACCTTGGCCGCACCCCAAGGAGGCCGGCCACCCCCTCTCCCAAACCCTAGCCGCCCCACTCTCCTCCACCTCTCCCGCACGCTTAGCGAAGCTCCGCCGGAGTTCTCCATCGACACCGCCACCACGCCGTCGTGCTGCCGGATTCAAGGAGGAGCTACTACTTCCGCTGCCCGCTGGAACGGGGAGAAGGACGTCGTCTTCATCAACACCGAACGTGTGACCGAGTACGGAGGTGCTGCCCGATTGTGGCACCGTGATCAAGATCTTCTACGCGCTTTTGCAAGTGATCGTCTACCGCAGCAATAAGAGCCTACTCTTATAGGCTTTGGAAATCTTCAAGGGTGAGTCTCGATCATCCCCTCGTTGCTCCCTTCTAGATTGCATCTTGGCTTGGATTGTGTTCTTGCGGTAGGAAATTTTTTGTTTTCTATGCAACGAATCCCTACAAAGGAGGCTGCCTCTGAAGCCACTGCATCGGCACAATCTCCTCCTCCTGCTGTTTCTCCAAAGAACAAAAGGAAAAGGAATGATGTCGAGGATTCCGGCACCTCCAAACCCGAAGAAGCTGTTCCTTCACGCCAGAAGGCAGCTTATGATCCATATCTTGAGACCCTCATCAGTTCGTAAGTCCCTCTCTCTCTTTTTTTATTGCACTTGAAGATTTTTGTCTATCTTGCTTTTTATGTTGCCAACATTTAATCGTAGTGATGATGAGGAAGAAGTACCAGCTTCTGATGTGGCTGCTCGAACGAGTACGTCACATACTCTAGTCGCCTCGGAGACGCCAGTTGAAGGAGAGGAAACCTCGCCTCCTCAACAAAACGTCGGCGCTGCTACTCCTCCTTCAAGCCCCCTTGTCCCTTCACCAAAAAGGGCAAGGATTGAAACAATCCCGGAGCCTACTCTCCAATTGAGTAGCTCCTCTAACCCTCTCTTGGATGATGTAAGTTCTTAATTTGCTTGTCACTGTCTATATTTCCTCCGTTTGCTTCTGTGTGCCATCATATTTTTCCCATACCGACATTTTCTTTATCTATCTTTCTTTAACAGCCTATGATGAAGGAGCTTTTTCGTATCGGTGCCCAATTCATTGGGTACCGTGATTATGCCAGTAAAACTGAAGGTAATGCCTGGCTGCTTCTTTTTGCTCCCGCTTTGTCAAACCTATGTTGTCGATGTTTTTAACTAATTTTAACTTTCTTGGCAGAAAAACTGGCGGAGGTCAACGAGCGTGCCAATACACTTGCTCAAAAATTAGAGCAAAGTGAAGAGGCTCGTAAGAAGGCCGAGTCAGATGCCGTTCAAGCTAGACGAGAGGCTGACAAGGCCAAGACCGATGCTGCTGGTGTCGAAGATCTTAGGAAGAGACTTCACGATGCCGAGACTTCGCTAAGCGAGCATATAACTGCACAATCTGCTCGTGAGGAAGCGATCCTTAAGCGTCTAAGGTCGCAAAATCGTCGCTTTGTCAGTAAGTATCTGAACCACTTCACATCCTTTGGACTTTCTTTCCTGCACTCGTTTGTTGATCAATAAGTTTTTATCTTGACAGGTAAAACCTCTCAAGAATTTGAGCTTGAAGATCCCGACAATGATCCTCTTCTTGACGCCGTTTCGTTCCTTGAATTCCATGGAACAGAAGCACGCGAGGGCATTGATCAAGCTAAAGCAGGGCTGTCGCGACTCTTCCCCTACTTCTTCCCGAAGAAAGAGGAACCCGCCACTTTCCTTACTCTTGCCAAGTGCTTTAATCCACCAGAAGATCTTGGGCTGAAGATGCGCCAAGAAAATATGAAGGTCGCTGTTGAAAGCACTGTTGCCTTGGTCGCTGATAGCCAACAAACTATCGACTGGGCGAAAGTGGGCGACACGGAACAGATAGAGCAGACGAAATGGCGATCGTTGATCAAGGCGGCAAAGCCCAACACGAAGAAAATCCTGTCTTATTTCGGGATCAAGCCATCTTCAACTCCTAGCTCATCAAAGCCGGAGGTCTAGTTGAATGCCCCTTTGCTTTTTCCTTTTTAGTTTACCTCCTTCTTTTGGCACTGTCGCCATAGTGTTCTTGGCGATGACTGCTTCAGTAGGTCTCTAGAGGTCCTTCTTTTGTAATAGACATGTATATATTATGAGAATGAATGGAAATCTATCTTTTGCTCAACGATTGATGTCGAAATTTCTTTTTTCAGTTAATTTTTGACAACTATACGTCAACTCCTGGTCCTTCCGAAGTTTTTCCTTCGTCTTCTTCGAAGAAAACCCCTGTCGCTGTTAAATTTGTTGAAGATTCTGCGAGTAAGAATTCGGCAGAAGATTTGGAAGAACTTCGACAACAGCTCCAATCCACGAAGAAGCAATCCCTTATGCTCATGGAACAATCTCGAAAATCTTCTGAAAGGGAAAAAGTTGCGCTCCAACAAGCTCAAGATGCCATAACTGAAAAGGATGCCGCCGTTGCTGAAGCTGCTGCAGCTACATCCCGCGAAAATTTTATGCTTCAACTGCTGACAGATGCTAGCTTGGATATGGCAGGTGTGCTTCATTATCATTGTCGTGCTTTTTCTTTTCCTTTTTGCTTGTCTCCTCGTTACTCACTGATTCTTTTTGAAAAATAGGTTCTTTTTTGGATGCTGCTACTGAAGATGAGCGTGTCGAAGCTCGATCCAATGTACTTCTTCGGCTTGCCAAGGATCATGGTTCAAGTTTTTGGGGCACGCCTGAACGAACTCGCCAGATTGTCAGGTTTCAGGATCGCGCACTCCAGGTTCGCGATTATCTCGACTTCTGTACAAGGACTTTGTCTCTGGTCTATGGCACCATGTTTCCTCGCAACAAGATGCCAGAGACTCTTCCTGCTTTAATGGACAAATTTCGGGATGCTCCTCGAATCCATGGCTTTGTGCGGGCCCAATTGGCTGCTGGCGCAAGATTTGCTATGATCATGATAAAAATCTGCTACCCGAAGTTAGACGTGGGGCAGATTGTTCCAAAGTGCTTGGCCAAGATGGCGAAGAGGAAGAAGAACTTCGGCAAATATGATGATATTGTTACTCCTGTTGCCGAAGATATGATGGATGAACTTCTTCGGATGGACGCTGAATTCTTCGTGAAGGGCAGCTAGCAACATAGCACTCGTGCTATAAATAATGAGCGCTTGACAATAGACAATATATTGGGAAATCCTTGAAGATAAACTTGTTCCAAGAATTGTATCTTGTGTATATATTTGTATTGTAAAGTCACTATCTTTTTATTTTCAACGCCAAGCCCCCGGGCGTTTTGATGGCAGTATTTTTGTTTTATAATGCGAGGTTATCCCAAGGCAAAATAAATACTGTATTATTTTTGTGGGTATGAGCCCCCGAGCTTTATGTTGACCGCTGTTTGTCGATATATTTTTATTTTGGCGAGGTATTTTATACCAAGGCGAGATATTGTCGCGAGTTGTATTTTGTCGGCACCGTATATATATATTGTATCTTCTGGGGGAAGCCCCCGAGCCTGTCGAAAAGATATATAATTCCACTATCTTTATTATATTGCAGCACCGCGAGCCCGCCTCATTAAAAACCTTTTCCGGCCCCACTCGGTGCCCCGAAAAAGGAAAAGAGTGCGTCTGAAAACTCGCGGGCATTTCAGTACATTGTATGTTTACAAAGGAGACTATATTTTGGCATCTAAGCGTAAAAACGCCTGAGTTGCGCCACGTTCCAAGGATTTGGCTCGGCAATCCCCGTCTTCTTGTCCTTGATTCTGTATGCTCCTCCTTCGATTACTTCTGTGACGATGTAGGGTCCAAGCCATGGTGACTCGAGTTTTTCATGACTTTTTTGATTGAGTCGCAAAACCAAGTCACCAACTTGGAAGGATCTTGGCCGCAATCGTCGACTGTGGTAGTTTTTCAGGTCCTGTTGATATTTGGCGACTCGTGACAGGACTTCGTCTCGAGCTTCATCAAGTGCGTCGACATCATCCTCCAAAGCTTTTCTCGAAGTTTCTTCATCATATTCTTGGAGAATTATGCTCTATTTCTATCGGCAAGACTGCCTCGGCTCCATGGACCAGAAAGAACGGCGTCTCATGTGTCGCCGTATTTGGTGTTGTTCGAATACTCCACAACACGCTTGGCAGCTCCTCTGGCCAAGTATGCCGAGCTTTTTCCAATGGTCCTAACAGGCGCTTCTTGATACCATTGCAGATGATGCCATTGGCTTTTTCGACTTGACCGTTGGTCTGTGGATGTGCGACAGACGCAAAACTCAATTTGATGCCTACTTCTGCGCAATATGCCTTGAACTCCTTGGACGTAAAATTACTGCCGTTGTCTGTGACAATGCTGTGAGGGACTCCAAATCGAAAGACGATGCTTTTCACGAACTTGATCGCCGACGCGCCGTCCGGTGAATTTATCGGCTTTGCTTCTATCCACTTAGTAAATTTGTCGACAGCAACGAGCATATACTCATATCCTCCTGGCGAAGCTTTGTGTAGTTTTCCCACCATGTCGAGACCCCATTGAGCAAAAGGCCACGACAGCGGGATTGGCATCAGTTCTGCTGCCGGAGAGTGAGGCTTGGCGGCAAATCTTTGGCACGCGTCGCAAGTTCGCACTATTTCCTTCGCATCCTCAATTGCTGTTAACCAATAAAATCCCGCTCTGAAGACTTTGGCCGCGATAGCTCGACTGCTTGCATGATGCCCGCATATTCCTTCGTGTACATCTTTCAGGATGATCCTTCCTTCTTCGGGTGTGACACATCTCTGTAGCACACCCGAAATACTTCGTTTGTACAACTCCCCTTTTACCACAGTGAAAGCTTTAGATCGTCTAATTATTCGCCTTGCTTCAACTGGATCGTCGGGTATTGTTTTCCTTAGGATGTATGATATATAAGCCTGCATCCATGGAATTTGCACCATCATGACTAGCTCCTGTTCCTCTTCTTCTTCTTCCAATGATTCTTTGGTGGTACCCGAAGATTTCTCTTCCTTCTCCTTTTTCTTTGTTTTCATTGGCTTTGTTGATCTCTCGCTTATTTCTTCCCAAAATACGCCTGGAGGGATCGCGAGACATTGTGACCCGATGTTTGCAAGGACATCGGCTTCATCATTGCTCAATCTGCTGATGTGGTTTACCTCGCATCCATCAAACAGTTTTTCCAGCTCATTATACATCTCCTTGTATGCTATCATGCTCTCATTAACCGCATCACATTGGTTCATAACTTGCTGTGCCACCAACTGTGAGTCACCGAAAATTTTCAATCGGGTTGCACCGCAAGCCTTCGCCATCTTCATCCCGTGTATGAGAGCTTCATATTCTGCTTCATTGTTAGACGCGTTTGGGAACGTCATCCGTAAGACATACTTTAACTTGTCGCCTTCAGGTGATACCAATATCACGCCTGCTCCAGCCTTCCAACCTTTTGGACCCGTCGAAGTTCATAGTCCAGGTTCTCGATAAATCTGGAGGCCCCGTATTTTGTAGCTCCATCCACTCTGCAATGAAATCTGGTAAAACCTGCGATTTTATTGCCTTTCTTTTTTCATACGTGATGTCCCGAGGGGAAAGTTCTATTCCCCAAAGGGAGACACGACCCGTAGCTTCTGGGTTGTTCAATATATTTGACAAAGGAGCTTCATTGACCACTATTATCGGGTGCGCCGAAAAATAGTGTCGCAATTTTCTTGCTGTCGTAAATACTCCATACGCCAGTTTCTGGTATTGAGGGTACCGCTGTTTTGAAGGCGACAGTACTTCGCTGATGAAATATACTGGCCTCTGAACTCCATGAAGCTTTCCTTCTTCTTCTCTCTCGACTACTAGAACCGTGCTAACCACTTGAGGTGTGGCTGCAATGTATAAGAGGAGAGGTTCTTTCTCTTTAGGCGCCACCAAGATTGGTGGTGTCGAAATTGTGCGCTTGAGGTTCTCAAAGGCTCTATCTGCTTCCTCGTTCCATTGAAATTTCTCCCCCTGTTTGATCAATGCATAGAACGGCAGCGCCTTTTTTCCTAGCCTGGCGACGAATCTGCTTAAAGCTGCGACTCGCCCCGTTAGCTGTTGTATTTCTTTCAACTTTGTTGGCTTCCTCATAGTTACGATGGCCTGTATTTTTTCGGGATTAGCTTCAATCCCTCTTGCTGATACTAAGAACCCGAGAAGTTCTCCCGCAGGAACGCCAAAGGAGCACTTTGTCGGGTTCAACTTAAGGCAGAACTTGTCGAGGTTGTCGAAGGTTTCCTTCAAATCTTCGATTAGTGTTGACCCCTTCTTTGATGTTATCACGACATCGTCAATGTAGACTTGTACATTTTTCCCAATCTGTGTTGCAAGGCACTTCTGCATCATCCGCTGATATGTTGCTCCCGCGTTTTTCAAACCAAAAGGCATTGTTTTGTAACAAAATACGCCGTAAGGTGTTATGAACGCTGTCTTGGCTTCATCTTCTTCTTTTAATCTGATCTGGTTATAACCAGAGTACGCGTCCAAGAAGGAAAGACGTTCGCATCCTGCCGTGGAGTCAATGATTTGATCGATCCTTGGGAGGGGAAAGTGATCCTTAGGACAATGTTTATTGAGACACGTAAAGTCGACACACATGCGAAGGACTTTCGTGTGTTTCTTCGGCACCATCACTGGGTTAGCTACCCACGTGGCTTCTGTAGATATTTTTGATGGGGTTCGTAGCATAGAAAACAAAAAATTTCCTACCGCAAGACGAATAAATCCAAGATCTAATCTATGGAACACCCAAGATCTAATCTACAAGATCGAAGCAACGAGATTGATAAGATACTAACCCTTGAAGATTTCCAAAGCCTACGAGATCAGATCTCGTTGTTGGTGTAGACGATCATCCCCAGTGCTGCAATCCGGCAGCACTTCCGTACTCGGTCGCGCGTACGGTGTCGATGAAGCCCTTCCTCTCCCCGTTCCAGCGGGCAGCGGAGGTGTGGTAGATCTCCACGGAATCCCAGCAGCACGACGGCGTGGTGGTGGTGGTGGAGAAGAATTGCTGCAGGGCTTCGCCTAAGCCTGCGCAGCATATGGAGGAGAAAGAGAGGGGGCGGCCAGGGTTTCTGGATGGGGTGCCTTGGCCGGCCACCCCCTCCCCTCTTTATATAGGTGGGGGGTCGGCCTAGGGTTTCCCCTAGGGCCCACCTACCCCCTTTGGCCGGCCACATGGGGGGGCAAACTCCTCCCCCAAGTTTTCCCCCTTATCTCCTAATTTAAACCATTTATTTTAGGAGATAGATCTTATCTCTAGATTTAAACCATTTAAACTAGAGATAGATCTTATCTCTAAGGGGGGCCGGCCTAGGCCCACATGTCATGGTGGGTAGGACCCACTATGCCATGTGGCGCCTATGTGGCCTCTCCCGGGGTGGTGGGCCCACTGGTGGCCCTCTAGAACCTTCTAGAAGCTCCGGTCAAAACACCGGACTTTTTCCCGAACCCCGGAAATTGACTTCCCATATATGAATCTTATTCTCCGGACAATTCCGGACCTCCTCGTGATGTCCTGGATCCCATCCGAGACTCCGAACAAAACTTCGGACTCCAACTCATATTCCGAATCTACTTATGCGACATCGAACCTTAAGCGCGTCACCCTACGGTTCGCGAACTATGCAGACATGGTCGAGACTCCTCTCCGAGCAATAACCAATAGCGGGATCTGGAGATCCATAATGGCTCCCACATATTCAACGATGACTTAGTGATCGATTGAACCATTTACATACGATGCCGATTCCCTTTGTCACGCGATATTTTACTTGTCCGAGGTTTGATCATTGGTATCTCCATACCTTGTTCAACCTCGTTACCGACAAGTACTCTTTACTCGTACCGTGGTATGTGATCTCTTATGAACCATTCATATGCTTGCAAGCTAATCAGATGACATTCCACCGAGAGGGCCCAGAGTATATCTATCCGTCATCGGATGGACAAATCCCACTATTGATCCATATGCCTCAACTCACACTTTCCGAATACTTAATCCCATCTTTATAACCACCCATTTACGCAATGGCGTTTGATGTAATCAAAGTACCCTTCCGGTGTAAGTGATTTACATGATCTCATGGTCGAAGGACTTAGGCAACTATGTATCGAAAGCTTATAGCAAATTGAACTTAATGACTTGATCTTATGCTACGCTCATTTGGGTGTGTGTCCATTATATCATTCACCTAATGACATAACCTTGTTATTAATAACATCCAATGTTCATGATCATGAAACCATGATCATCCATTAATCAACAAGCTAGTTATACAAGAGGCTTACTAGGGACTCCTTGTTGTTTACATAACACACATGTATCAATGTTTCGGTTAATACAATTATAGCATGAAATGTAAACATTTATCATGAACAATAAGATATAACAATAACTAATTTATTATTGCCTCTTGGGCATATCTCCAACAGTCTCCCACTTGCACTAGAGTCAATAATCTAGTTAACATTTGTAAAGATATAACACCTTGGCCTTCTGGTGCTTATCATGTTTTGCTCACGGGAGAGGTTTTAGTCAACGGATCTGACACGCTCAGAAACGTATGTATTTTGTAATTCATTTGCGTCTCAACGCATCACTCATTTTCCAAATGAGTCGGCATTAATTGTATATGCTTAGTCCTCTGGTGGAACCTTAATTCCGCGGTCTGAAATAAGTCACTAATATTGTCACACACAATATAGCTTCAAAGTTCTGACACTATTGGAACTACACCAAGTTCTCAAAGAACTCCTCGACTTAACATCCTCAGTCATTGTCAAAACAATGACATACTCTGCCTTCATTTGTAGAATCCGTCACAATATTTAGAACTGATCTAAATCTAGCATAGACTTCTTCTAGCTCATTGTGCTACCTTATAAACAACACTTAGCCTAATTGAGATTGAAATTTTATTTTTATATGTGACCAAACTAATATCGGTGCAACACCTTACAGCGATTTGTTTGTCACTTCCCATATAAAAACTATATATATATATATATATATCCTTGGTTCTTATAAAGTACTCAGGGATATTCTTACTGTTGTCCAATGATCATTACATGAATCATTCTGGTATATGCTCGTAACACTTTAGAGCACAGGACATCTGACTTTGTACATATTATTCGTGATCTAAAATCACTCATGTGTTTTTACTCATCGAGTGTCAAATACACTCAAGTCTTGTTAAACCTTCACATGAAAAGAACACCTTCTTAATATTTTTATATTGAACTACTTCAATATTCACTCTATGTACTTTGACTTAAACTTATTATGTGTTTCAATCTATCTTCATAGATCTTGACACTAAATATGTTTCAGTCCATATCCTTTCATTGAAATTAATTCTCAATGAAACCTTTTAATCACATCAAGTACATGATTACATTATTTTTAATCAACGATATGTCATCTACATAAAGTATTATAAATATGTCTCAGCGCTCCCACTTAATTTCTTGCAAATGCAAGCATCTTCATCGTTTCTGATGAAATCAAAACTCTTTGATTATTTCATCCGGTGAAGATTCCAACTCCGCGATACTCACTTCATCCAATTGAAGTTTGTATACCTATCTAGTATTTCACGGACCAGCAAAACTCTTGGTTGTATCTAGTATACATCCTTCATACACACTTCTGGTAAGGAATGTATTTCTGCCATCCTACTAGCATATCTCATAAAAGAAATATGTAGCGATTACTAGAATAATCCACATAGACTATAAGCATTGCCACGGAAGATCTAATCTTATCGTAGTCAACTCTTTGAACTTTGTCGTAAACAACTTTTCGATAAGTCAAGCTTCTTTAAGGATATTCCATCCAAGTCCATCTATTTTATAGATCCATTTACTTTCAAAAGTATTCACCTATCTTGGATTTCATGGCGCATAGCCATTTTAACGGAGTCAGGGCCCATCATAACTTCTTTGTATGTAGTTGGTTTATCATTGTTCAAAAACAATCCTTTGTCCACAAATCATTTATTTGATCACAAAATAAACCACATCTACAAGGTTCAATAAGTACTTTGATCTCCATGACTATAACACTTTGTAGACATGGGAGCCATGATCTTCGTAGCTGCTTCCGGAACCATTTCCGATGTTGTGCTACTCTGATCATCATGCTCAGGTTCATAAACCTTATCAAGTTCCATTGTCCTCCCACTCAAATAGTTCGCTAGAAACAATTTCTTTGAAATAAGTAAGAAACATCGACAAACACTTTTGTCTTTGACTTCATAGTGGAAAGAATTCCCAATTAATTCTTTGGGATAACCAACAAAGACATTCATCCGATTTTGGTTGTAAACTCATTTACTTATGCTACGCATACCAAAATTTAAGAAAGGACTATTAGGGTTTATACCCATGCCATAACTCATATGGTGTCATTTCAACGGATTATGATGACGCTCTATTTAGTGTAAAAGCGGTAGTCTCTAAAGCATAATCCACAAAATATAATGGCATCATTTTATTTTATCTCATCATTAACCCAACAGGTTTGGATACGTCTCTCGGATACTTCATCATCACTATGATGCTCCAAGAAACGTGAGTTGTAGAACAATTTCATAACTCTCTTAGATGTTCGCTAAAACTCGTAATTCAAATATTTCCACCATGATCCAATCACAGATATTTGACTTTTCTATTACGATGATTTCCACTTCATGCTGAAATTTATTTGAATCCATTCAAATGTTTCAAACTTCTTCCTTATCGAATAAATATATCCACATATATACACTCAATTCATTGTTGGAAGTTTTCATGAAGTAGAAGAATCTCCCGCACACAACTATGCCCAGTGAACCACATACATCATCATGTATGTTTCCACTAAGTTAGTTGCCCGTTCAACTCTTGGCCTATGAACGGTATTTAAGTCATTCTCTTTAGAAGAGATTTGCAAGCGCCAAATGATTCAAAAATCATATGACTCCAAAAATCCATTCAAATGGAGTTCCTTCATGCGTTCCTTTCTAACATGACCTAAATGGCGGTTCCACTAATGAGTGGAATTCATATCATTTGCCTTATGGCATTTTAACGTCAGTGTTATGCATGTGTGCTTCACCATAAAGATTTATAATAACTTATCCATCGTACATGGAATATGTCATAATTTGAACAACTCATTGTTTTCATTTGACTAGAACATAACAACCATTGTAAAGTTCTTTATTATAAAATCCGAAGGGCTAGGTAAAATGCCAACGACGAACACAATAACACTTTATTTTGTTCCAGACGTGCATTTCTACCATATTCCTTGTCAGTCACTTAGGCCATTGTATTCTTGTATTGCGTTGTCTTGTATGACACCTCATACCAACCAATATGGTACAATTACCCAAGAATTTCATTGTGTGACCAAACAAGGAATACATCCATAACATGTATATCATCTATATACACCTGAGCTAGACTTTCTAGTCTTTTCTTTCTTTCTGCCAAAATATCTTTTGTAGTTTCTCTTTTAGCTTTCCTCATTCTCAGAGAACACTTCACCTTCAATAACTTCTAGGTCCATTGGTCAAATACCAATAACCTTGAGGTTCTTACCTTGAAGTTGACCATCACATGACAAGTGTTCTAGATTTCACTATTAGTAACCTTTTAATGTAATGAACAATTTCACTCATAATTTTATCCATCAAATCATGATGACTTTCCGAGACCATGTCTGTACATGCTAGGCTCGTAAAGTTTAACCTTAGTATTCGCATGTGCAAATCTGGCTTGCACCCGTTGTATGCACACGTAGAATCTATAACACCCGATCATCACGAGATGCTTCGAAGCGACGAGTCTTAGCAACGGTGCATACTAAGGACGATCACTTCATGGATATGCGAATATCGTTAGTGCCCAACTAGTTGGAGGATTGGGACGCCTGGCATCTTCAACCTTCGTACATTCCCATAAAACTTATGAGTTTATGTAGTCTCACCAAATTATATTCTATCACCTTGCAATAAGGTCTTAGATATCACATATATCTCATACCTTGCTTATTTCTGAAAACAAAATTTTCAGCTCCTTACTTTTCAAACGGATTTGAACTTCAAGTTTCACGGAGACAAGATGATTTAAGGTACTAATTGAAACCATTGCTCTTTGAATCATCAATGTGAGGTTTACTAAAAGTTTGCATTAGGACTTAATCATATCTTGATTCTTTAACAATACGGTACCAGTCCGTAAAGTTACTTGTCAGACTTAACAGTATTTCTATCTCAATTACAAGACTAGCGCATGGTAGATAACGGATGCCAATTCTACAAATTTAATTCAAAATACTATTCAGACTATGTTCATGATAATATGAGTTCATTTTTAATTCTTAAATTAACTAGGTGAACTCCCACTCAAAACAACATCCCTCGCATTGTCTTAGTGATTACACGAACCAAATCCACTACACCAAGTCCGATCATCACGAGAAAAGATGTAGCTTCAAAGGCGAACACTCAAAGTGTTCATCATATCAATCCATCTTCTTAAATTAGTTATATGGTTGGAATTGGGAAATGCTACATGTAGTAATTCTAAAATGTCTTGGATAATGTGATACTTTGCAATTGTTGTGCTCATGTTTAAGCTCTTGCATCATATACTTTGCACCCATTAATGAAGAAATACATAGAGCTTGCTAAAATTTGGTTTGCATATTTGGTCTCTCTAAGGTCTAGATAATTTCTAGTATTGAGTTTTGAACAACAAGGAAGACGGTGTAGAGTCTTATAATGTTTACAATATGTCTTTTATGTGAGTTTTGCTGCACCGGTTCATCCTTGAGTTTGCTTCAAATAACCTTGCTAGCCTAAACCTTGTATCGAGAGGGAATACTTCTCATGCATCCAAAATCCTTGAGCCAACTACTATGCCATTTGTGTCCACCATACCTACCTACTACATGGTATTTCTCCGCCATTCCAAAGTAAATTGCTTGAGTGCTACCTTTAAAATTCCATCATTCACCTTTGCAATATATAGCTCATGGGACAAAGTAGCCTTAAAAACTATCGTAGTATTGAATATGTACTTATGCACTTTATCTCTTATTAAGTTGCTTGTTGTGCGATAACCATGCTTCTGGGGACGCCATCAACTACTCTTTGTTGAATATCATGTGCGTTGCTATGCATGTCCGTCTTGTCTGAAGTAAGGGAGATCTACCACCTTAATGGTTGGAGCATGCATATTGTTAGAGAAGAACATTGGGCCGCTAACTAAAGCCATGAATCATGGTGGAAGTTTCAGTTTTGGACATATATCCTCAATCTCATATGAGAATAATAATTGTTGCCACATGCTTATGCATTAAAGAGGAGTCCATTATCTGTTGTCCATGTTGTCCCGGTATGGATGTCTAAGTTGAGAATAATCAAAAGCGAGAAATCCAAAATGCGAGCTTTCTCCTTAGACCTTTGTACAGGCGGCATGGAGGTACCCCTTTGTGACACTTGGTTGAAACATGTGTATTGCGAAGATCCGGTAGTCCAAGCTAAGTAGGACAAGTTGCGGGCACTATTAGTATACTATGCATGAGGCTTGCAACTTGTAAGATATAATTTACATAACTCATATGCTTTATTACTACCGTTGACAAAATTGTTTCATGTTTTCAAAATAAAAGCTCTAGCACAAATATAGCAATCGATGCTTTCCTCTTGAAGGACCTTTCTTTTACTTTTATGTTGAGTCAGTTTACCTATCTCTCTCCACCTTAAGAAGCAAACACTTGTGTGAACTGTGCATTGATTCCTACATACTTGCATATTGCACTTGTTATATTACTTTATATTGACACTATCCATGAGATATACATGTTATAAGTTGAAAGCAACCGCTGAAACTTAATCTTCCTTTGTGTTGCTTCAATACCTTTACTTTGATTTATTGCTTTATGAGTTAACTCTTATGCAAGACTTATTGATGCTTGTCTTGAAGTACTATTCATGAAAAGTCTTTGCTTTATGATTCATTTGTTTACTCATGTCATTACCATTGTTTTGATCGCTGCATTCATTACATATGTTTACAATAGTATGATCAAGATTATGATGGCATGTCACTTCAGAAATTATCTTTGTTATCGTTTTACCTGCTCAGGACGAGCAGAACTAAGCTTGGGGATGCTGATACGTCTCCAACGTATCGATAATTTCTTATGTTCCATGCTACATTATTGATGATATCTACATGTTTTATGCACATTATATGTCGTATTTACGCATTTTCTCGGAACTAACCTATTAACAAGATGCCGAAGAGCCATTGTGTTTTCGTTTTTGGTTTCATAAATCCTAGTAAGGAAATATTCTCGAATTGGACGAAATCAACGCCCAGGTCCTATTTTTGCACGAAGCTTCCAGAAGCGTGAAGAGGGAAGGAAGTGGGGCCACGAGGCGCCGCCACACTAGGGCGGCGCGGCCCAGCCCCTGGCCGCGCGGCCCTGGCGTGTGGGGCCCTCGTGTGGCCCCCCGCGTTGCCCTTCCGCCTACTTAAAGCCTCCGTCGCGAAACCCCCAGTACCGAGAGCCACGATACGAAAACCTTCCAGAGACGCGCCGCGAACCCCATCTCGGGGGATTCAGGAGATCGCCTCCGGCACCCTGCCGGAGAGGGGAATCATCTCCCGAGGACTCTTCATCGCCATGATCGCCTCCGGAGTGATGAGTGAGTAGTTCACCCGGACTATGGGTCCATAGCAGTAGCTAGATGATCGTCTTCTCCTAATTGTGCTTCATTGTTGGATCTTGTGAGCTGCCTAACATGATCAAGATCATCTATCTGTAATTCTATATGTTGTGTTTGTCGGGATCCGATGGATAGAGAATACTATGTTATGGTGATTATCAATCTATTACCTATGTGTTGTTTATGATCTTGCATGCTCTCCGTTATTAGTAGAGGCTCTGGCCAAGTTTTTACTCTTAACTCCAAGAGGGAGTATTTATGCTCGATAGTGGGTTCATGCCTTCATTGATACCTGGGACAGTGACAGAAAGTTCTAAGGTTGTGTTGTGTTGTTGCCACTAGGGATAAAACATTGATTCTATGTCTAAGGATGTAGTTGTCGATTACATTACGCACCATACTTAATGCAATTGTCTGTTGCTTTGCAACTTAATACCGAAAGGGGTTCGGATGATAACCTGAAGGTGGACTTTTTAGGCATAGATGCAGTTGGATGGCGGTCTATGTACTTTGTCGTAATGCCCAATTAAATCTCACTATATTTATCATATCATGTATATGCATTGTTATGCCCTTTTCTATTTGTCAATTGCCCGACTGTAATTTGTTCACCCAACATGCTTTTATCTTATGGGAGAGACACCTCTAGTGAACTGTGGACCCCGGTCCTATTCTTTACATCGCATACAATCTACTGCAATACTTGCTTTACTGTTTTCTTGCAAACAATCATCTTCCACACAATACGGTTAATCCTTTGTTACAGCAAGCCGGTGAGATTGACAACCTCACTGTTTCGTTGGGGCAAAATACTTTGGTTGTGTTGTGCAGGTTCCACGTTGGCGCCGGAATCCCTGGTGTTGCGCCGCACTACATCCCGCCGCCATCAACCTTCAACGTCCTTCTTGGCTCCTCCTGGTTCGATAAGCCTTGGTTTCTTTCTGAGGGAAAACTTGCCACTGTGTGCATCATACCTTCCTCTTGGGGTTCCCAACGGACGTGTACATCTACGCGCATCAAGCCTCGTTTCCGCGCGCCGGGGAGATCAAGACACGCTGCAAGGGGAGTCTCCACTTCCCAATCTCTTTACTTTGTTTTTGTCTTGCTTTATTTTATTTACTACTTTGTTAGTTGCACCTAAACAAAACACACAAAAAATTAGTTGCTAGCTTTACTTTATTTACTGTCTTGCTCTCTATATCAAAAACACAAAAAAAATTAGTTACTTGTCTTTACTTTGTTTGCCTAGTTTACTTTTTGCTTATTGCATCATGTTTCCTTTTAATTTTACCACAAAAGACATACCGGTAGGACGTGGGTCTATAGTTGGGAGAAATAATATAGAAGAATTTTTCAATCATGTTAGTATTACTGAAGATTTTGAAGATAGACACTTGGTAGAACTTGCACCTACCTATGAAATTGCTGCTGCTGCTTTAGTTCGTATGTTGGAAACTAAATTTGTTAATCTCAATCCTATAATCCAACACATGTTTCTTACACTTGGTGATATGGAAGAAGGGGAAAAGAAAGATTTTGTTTTAGAAACTCTTCTTAGAGAATTTGGTGGTCTAGCAAGAGAGGCTAGAAAGGTCTTTGCTAAATTTAATATGCTAGGTTCTCATACTAATTTTGTTGGTCTCCTTGAAAAAATGGACATGGATAGAATAAGGTACACTAATAATATTAATGATGGTGGGGAGATCAAAGCACCAATACCATGTAAACTCCTAGCTATGAATGATGCACTAGAAAATAACTATGCTTGGCTTGTTCCTGAAAATTTGTTCGATGAGAATAGCAAGCCCAAGACTAATGAAAAGGGAGACGCTGAAACTTATGTATCCAATATACTATGCTTGGTTGAGAAAACTCCAAACCCCGCTGAAGATGCTTCATCTCTTGATAATACTTGATTTACACTTTCTGCGCCTAGCTGAAAGGCGTTAAAAAAAGCGCTTATGGGAGACAACCCATGTTTTTACTACAGCACTTTGTTTTATATTTGAGTCTTGGAAGTTGTTTACTACTGTAGCAACCTCTCCTTATCATGTTTTTGTACCAAGTAAAGTTTCTATGCTAAAGTTTATGTTATATTTGGGATCGCTGCGCAGAAACAGCATTGCTGTCTGTCACGAATTCTGGCACAAGTCTCTGTAGAAAATTCGAAAACATCTGCCAATTTACGAGCGTGATCCTCAGATATGTACGCAACTTTCATTAGTTTTCAGTTTTTCCATTTGAGCAAGTCTGGTGCCATTTTAAAATTCGTCTTTACGGACTGTTCTGTTTTTGACAGATTCTGCCTTTTATTTCGCATTGCCTCTTTTGCTATGTTGGATGAATTTCTTTGATCAATTAATGTCCAGTAGCTTTATGCAATGTCCAGAAGTGTTAAGAATGATTGTGTCACCTCTGAATATGTGAATTATTAATTGTGCACTAACCCTCTAATGAGTTTGCTTGAAGTTTGGTGTGAAGGAAGTTTTCAAGGGTCAAGAGAGGAGTATGATATACTATGATCAAGAGGAGTGAAAGCTCTAAGCTTGGGGATGCCCCGTGGTTCACCCCTGCATATTTTAAGAAGACTCAAGCTGTCTAAGCTTGGGGATGCCCAAGGCATCCCCTTCTTCATCAACAACATCATCAGGTTCCTCCCCTGAAACTATATTTTTATTCAGTCACATCTTTTGTTCTTTACTTGGAGCGTCGGTTTGTTTTTGTTTTTGTTTTTGTTTGAATAAAGTTGGATCCTAGCATTCTTTGTGTGGGAGAGAGACACGCTCCGCTGTTGCATATGGACAAATATGTCCTTAGGCTTTACTCATAATATTCAAGGCGAAGGTTGAAACTTCTTCGTTAAATTGTTATATGGTTGGAATTGGGAAATGCTACATGTAGTAATTCTAAAATGTCTTGGATAATGTGATACTTTGCAATTGTTGTGCTCATGTTTAAGCTCTTGCATCATATACTTTGCACCCATTAATGAAGAAATACATAGAGCTTGCTAAAATTTGGTTTGCATATTTGGTCTCTCTAAGGTCTAGATAATTTCTAGTATTGAGTTTTGAACAACAAGGAAGACGGTGTAGAGTCTTATAATGTTTACAATATGTCTTTTATGTGAGTTTTGCTGCACCGGTTCATCCTTGAGTTTGCTTCAAATAACCTTGCTAGCCTAAACCTTGTATCGAGAGGGAATACTTCTCATGCATCCAAAATCCTTGAGCCAACTACTATGCCATTTGTGTCCACCATACCTACCTACTACATGGTATTTCTCCGCCATTCCAAAGTAAATTGCTTGAGTGCTACCTTTAAAATTCCATCATTCACCTTTGCAATATATAGCTCATGGGACAAAATAGCCTTAAAAACTATCGTAGTATTGAATATGTACTTATGCACTTTATCTCTTATTAAGTTGCTTGTTGTGCGATAACCATGCTTCTGGGGACGCCATCAACTACTCTTTGTTGAATATCATGTGCGTTGCTATGCATGTCCGTCTTGTCTGAAGTAAGGGAGATCTACCACCTTAATGGTTGGAGCATGCATATTGTTAGAGAAGAACATTGGGCCGCTAACTAAAGCCATGAATCATGGTGGAAGTTTCAGTTTTGGACATATATCCTCAATCTCATATGAGAATAATAATTGTTGCCACATGCTTATGCATTAAAGAGGAGTCCATTATCTGTTGTCCATGTTGTCCCGGTATGGATGTCTAAGTTGAGAATAATCAAAAGCGAGAAATCCAAAATGCGAGCTTTCTCCTTAGACCTTTGTACAGGCGGCATGGAGGTACCCCTTTGTGACACTTGGTTGAAACATGTGTATTGCGAAGATCCGGTAGTCCAAGCTAAGTAGGACAAGTTGCGGGCACTATTGGTATACTATGCATGAGGCTTGCAACTTGTAAGATATACTTTACATAACTCATATGCTTTATTACTACCGTTGACAAAATTGTTTCATGTTTTCAAAATAAAAGCTCTAGCACAAATATAGCAATCGATGCTTTCCTCTTGAAGGACCTTTCTTTTACTTTTATGTTGAGTCAGTTTACCTATCTCTCTCCACCTTAAGAAGCAAACACTTGTGTGAACTGCATTGATTCCTACATACTTGCATATTGCACTTGTTATATTACTTTATATTGACACTATCCATGAGATATACATGTTATAAGTTGAAAGCAACCGCTGAAACTTAATCTTCCTTTGTGTTGCTTCAATACTTTTACTTTGATTTATTGCTTTATGAGTTAACTCTTATGCAAGACTTATTGATGCTTGTCTTGAAGTACTATTCATGAAAAGTCTTTGCTTTATGATTCATTTGTTTACTCATGTCATTACCATTGTTTTGATCGCTGCATTCATTACATATGTTTACAATAGTATGATCAAGATTATGATGGCATGTCACTTCAGAAATTATCTTTGTTATCGTTTTACCTGCTCGGGACGAGCAGAACTAAGCTGATACGTCTCCAACGTATCGATAATTTCTTATGTTCCATGCTACATTATTGATGATATCTACATGTTTTATACACATTATATGTCGTATTTACGCATTTTCTGAAACTAACCTATTAACAAGATGCCGAAGAGCCAGTTGTCAAGTCTGTTTTTGGTTTCATAAATCCTAGTAAGGAAATATTCTCAATTGGACGAAATCAACGCCTGGGTCCTATTTTTGCACGAAGCTTCCGGGCGTGAAGAGGGAAGGAAGTGGGCCACGAGGCGCCGTCACACAGGGCGGGCGCAGCCCTGGCCGGCGTGTGGGCCCCTGTGGCCCCCGCGTTCCCCTTCCGCCTACTTAAAGCCTCCGTCGCGAAACCCCAGACCGAGAGCCACGATACGGAAAACCTTCCAGAGACACCGCCGCGAACCCCATCTCGGGGATTCAGAGATCGCCCCACCCTCCGGAGAGGGAATCATCTCCCGAGGACTCTTCATCGCCATGATCGCTCCGGAGTGATGAGTGAGTAGTTCACCCTGGACTATGGGTCCATAGCAGTAGCTAGATGGTCGTCTTCTCCTAATTGTGCTTCATTGTTGGATCTTGTGAGCTGCCTAACATGATCAAGATCATCTATCTGTAATTCTATATGTTGTGTTTGTCGGGATCCAATGGATAGAGAATACTATGTTATGGTGATTATCAATCTATTACCTATGTGTTGTTTATGATCTTGCATGCTCTCCGTTATTAGTAGAGGCTCTGGCCAAGTTTTTACTCTTAACTCCAAGAGGGAGTATTTATGCTCGATAGTGGGTTCATGCCTTCATTGATACCTGGGACAGTGACAGAAAGTTCTAAGGTTGTGTTGTGCTGTTGCCACTAGGGATAAAACATTGATTCTATGTCTAAGGATGTAGTTGTCATTACATTACGCACCATACTTAATGCAATTGTCTGTTGCTTTGCAACTTAATACCGAAAGGGGTTCGGATGATAACCTGAAGGTGGACTTTTTAGGCATAGATGCAGTTGGATGGCGGTCTATGTACTTTGTCGTAATGCCCAATTAAATCTCACTATATTTATCATATCATGTATATGCATTGTTATGCCCTTTTCTATTTGTCAATTGCCCGACTGTAATTTGTTCACCCAACATGCTTTTATCTTATGGGAGAGACACCTCTAGTGAACTGTGGACCCCGGTCCTATTCTTTACATCGCATACAATCTACTGCAATACTTGCTTTACGTTTTGCAAACAATCATCTTCCACACAATACGGTTAATCCTTTGTTACAGCAAGCCGGTGAGATTGACAACCTCACTGTTTCGTTGGGGCAAAGTACTTTGGTTGTGTTGTGCAGGTTCCACGTTGGCGCCGGAATCCCTGGTGTTGCGCCGCACTACATCCCGCCGCCATCAACCTTCAACGTCCTTCTTGGCTCCTCCTGGTTCGATAAGCCTTGGTTTCTTGAGGAAAACTTGCCACCGTGCGCATCATACCTTCCTCTTGGGGTTCCCAACGGACGTGTACATCTACGCGCATCAAGCCTGTTTTCTGGCGCCGTTGCCGGGGAGATCAAGACACGCTGCAAGGGGAGTCTCCACTTCCCAATCTCTTTACTTTGTTTTTGTCTTGCTTTATTTTATTTACTACTTTGTTTGCTGCACCTAAACAAAACACACACAAAAAATTAGTTGCTAGCTTTACTTTATTTACTGTCTTGCTCTCTATATCAAAAACACACAAAAATTAGTTACTTGTCTTTACTTTGTTTGCCTAGTTTACTTTTTGCTTATTGCATCATGTTTCCTTTTAATTTTACCACAAAAGACATACCGGTAGGACGTGGGTCTATAGTTGGGAGAAATAATATAGAAGAATTTTTCAATCATGTTAGTATTACTGAAGATTTTGAAGATAGACACTTGGTAGAACTTGCACCTACCTATGAAATTGCTGCTGCTGCTTTAGTTCGTATGTTGGAAACTAAATTTGTTAATCTCAATCCTATAATCCAACACATGTTTCTTACACTCGGTGATATGGAAGAAGGGGAAAAGAAAGATTTTGTTTTAGAAACTCTTCTTAGAGAATTTGGTGGTCTAGCAAGAGAGGCTAGAAAGGTCTTTGCTAAATTTAATATGCTAGGTTCTCATACTAATTTTGTTGGTCTCCTTGAAAAAATGGACATGGATAGAATAAGGTACACTAATAATATTAATGATGGTGGGGAGATCAAAGCACCAATACCATGTAAACTCCTAGCTATGAATGATGCACTAGAAAATAACTATGCTTGGCTTGTTCCTGAAAATTTGTTCGATGAGAATAGCAAGCCCAAGACTAATGAAAAGGGAGACGCTGAAACTTATGTATCCAATATACTATGCTTGGTTGAGAAAACTCCAAACCCCGCTGAAGATGCTTCATCTCTTGATAATACTTGATTTACACTTTCTGCGCCTAGCTGAAAGGCGTTAAAAAAAGCGCTTATGGGAGACAACCCATGTTTTTACTACAGCACTTTGTTTTATATTTGAGTCTTGGAAGTTGTTTACTACTGTAGCAACCTCTCCTTATCATGTTTTTGTACCAAGTAAAGTTTCTATGCTAAAGTTTATGTTATATTTGGGATCGCTGCGCAGAAACAGCATTGCTGTCTGTCACGAATTCTGGGACAAGTATCTGTAGAAAATTCGAAAAATCTGCCAATTTACGAGCGTGATCCTCAGATATGTACGCAACTTTCATTAGTTTTCAGTTTTTCCATTTGAGCAAGTCTGGTGCCATTTTAAAATTCGTCTTTACGGACTGTTCTATTTTTGACAGATTCTGCCTTTTATTTCGCATTGCCTCTTTTGCTATGTTGGATGAATTTCTTTGATCAATTAATGTCCAGTAGCTTTATGCAATGTCCAGAAGTGTTAAGAATGATTGTGTCACCTCTGAATATGTGAATTATTAATTGTGCACTAACCCTCTAATGAGTTTGCTTGAAGTTTGGTGTGAAGGAAGTTTTCAAGGGTCAAGAGAGGAGTATGATATACTATGATCAAGAGGAGTGAAAGCTCTAAGCTTGGGGATGCCCCCGTGGTTCACCCCTGCATATTTTAAGAAGACTCAAGCGTTTAAGCTTGGGGATGCCCAAGGCATCCCCTTCTTCATCAACAACATCATCAGGTTCCTCCCCCGAAACTATATTTTTATTCAGTCACATCTTTTGTTCTTTACTTGGAGCGTCGGTTTGTTTTTGTTTTTGTTTTTGTTTGAATAAAGTTGGATCCTAGCATTCTTTGTGTGGGAGAGAGACACGCTCCGTTGTTGCATATGGACAAATATGTCCTTAGGCTTTACTCATAATATTCAAGGCGAAGGTTGAAACTTCTTCGTTAAATTGTTATATGGTTGGAATTGGGAAATGCTACATGTAGTAATTCTAAAATGTCTTGGATAATGTGATACTTTGCAATTGTTGTGCTCATGTTTAAGCTCTTGCATCATATACTTTGCACCCATTAATGAAGAAATACATAGAGCTTGCTAAAATTTGGTTTGCATATTTGGTTTCTCTAAGGTCTAGATAATTTCTAGTATTGAGTTTTGAACAACAAGGAAGACGGTGTAGAGTCTTATAATGTTTACAATATGTCTTTTATGTGAGTTTTTCTGCACCGGTTCATCCTTGAGTTTGCTTCAAATAACCTTGCTAGCCTAAACCTTGTATCGAGAGGGAATACTTCTCATCCAAAATCTTTGAGCCAACTACTATGCCATTTGTGTCCACCATACCTACCTACTACATGGTATTTCTCCGCCATTCCAAAGTAAATTGCTTGAGTGCTACCTTTAAAATTCCATCATTCACCTTTGCAATATATAGCTCATGGGACAAAATAGCCTTAAAAACTATCGTAGTATTGAATATGTACTTATGCACTTTATCTCTTATTAAGTTGCTTGTTGTGCGATAACCATGCTTCTGGGGACGCCATCAACTACTCTTTGTTGAATATCATGTGCGTTGCTATGCATGTCCGTCTTGTCTGAAGTAAGGGAGATCTACCACCTTAATGGTTGGAGCATGCATATTGTTAGAGAAGAACATTGGGCCGCTAACTAAAGCCATGAATCATGGTGGAAGTTTCAGTTTTGGACATATATCCTCAATCTCATATGAGAATAATAATTGTTGCCACATGCTTATGCATTAAAGAGGAGTCCATTATCTGTTGTCCATGTTGTCCCGGTATGGATGTCTAAGTTGAGAATAATCAAAAGCGAGAAATCCAAAATGCGAGCTTTCTCCTTAGACCTTTGTACAGGCGGCATGGAGGTACCCCTTTGTGACACTTGGTTGAAACATGTGTATTGCGAAGATCCGGTAGTCCAAGCTAAGTAGGACAAGTTGCGGGCACTATTGGTATACTATGCATGAGGCTTGCAACTTGTAAGATATAATTTACATAACTCATATGCTTTATTACTACCGTTGACAAAATTGTTTCATGTTTTCAAAATAAAAGCTCTAGCACAAATATAGCAATCGATGCTTTCCTCTTGAAGGACCTTTCTTTTACTTTTATGTTGAGTCAGTTTACCTATCTCTCTCCACCTTAAGAAGCAAACACTTGTGTGAACTGCATTGATTCCTACATACTTGCATATTGCACTTGTTATATTACTTTATATTGACACTATCCATGAGATATACATGTTATAAGTTGAAAGCAACGCTGAAACTTAATCTTCCTTTGTGTTGCTTCAATACCTTTACTTTGATTTATTGCTTTATGAGTTAACTCTTATGCAAGACTTATTGATGCTTGTCTTGAAGTACTATTCATGAAAAGTCTTTGCTTTATGATTCATTTGTTTACTCATGTCATTACCATTGTTTTGATCGCTGCATTCATTACATATGTTTACAATAGTATGATCAAGAGTATGATGGCATGTCACTTCAGAAATTATCTTTGTTATCGTTTTACCTGCTCGGACGAGCAGAACTAAGCTTGGGGATGCTGATACGTCTCCAACGTATCGATAATTTCTTATGTTCCATGCTACATTATTGATGATATCTACATGTTTTATACACATTATATGTCGTATTTACGCATTTTCCGGAACTAACCTATTAACAAGATGCCGAAGAGCTAGTTGTTGTTTTCTGCTGTTTTTGGTTTCATAAATCCTAGTAAGGAAATATTCTCTAATTGGACGAAATCAACGCCTGTGGTCCTATTTTTGCACGAAGCTTCCGTGAAGAGGGAAGGAAGGGGCCACGAGGCACCGCCACACTAGGGCGGCGCCCAGCCCCTGGCCGCGCGGCCCGGCGTGTGGGGCCCTCGTGGGCCCCCGCCCTTCCGCCTACTTAAAGCCTCCGTCGCGAAACCCCAAGACCGAGAGCCACGATACGAAACCTTCCAGAGACGCCGCGAATCCCATCTCGGGGATTCAGGAGATCGCCTCCGGCACGAGAGGGGAATCATCTCCTGAGGACTCTTCATCGCCATGATCGCCTCCGGAGTGATGAGTGAGTAGTTCACCCCTGGACTATGGGTCCATAGCAGTAGCTAGATGGTCGTCTTCTCCTAATTGTGCTTCATTGTTGGATCTTGTGAGCTGCCTAACATGATCAAGATCATCTATCTGTAATTCTATATGTTGTGTTTGTCGGATCCGATGGATAGAGAATACTATGTTATGGTGATTATCAATCTATTACCTATGTGTTGTTTATGATCTTGCATGCTCTCCGTTATTAGTAGAGGCTCCCAAGTTTTTACTCTTAACTCCAAGAGGGAGTATTTCGCTCGATAGTGGGTTCATGCCTTCATTGATACCTGGGACAGTGACAGAAAGTTCTAAGGTTGTGTTGTGTCGTTGCCACTAGGGATAAAACATTGATTCTATGTCTAAGGATGTAGTTGTCGATTACATTACGCACCATACTTAATGCAATTGTCTGTTGCTTTGCAACTTAATACAAAGGGGTTCGGATGATAACCGAAGGTGGACTTTTTAGGCATAGATGCACTTGGATGGCGGTCTATGTACTTTGTCGTAATGCCCAATTAAATCTCACTATATTTATCATATCATGTATATGCATTGTTATGCCCTTTTCTATTTGTCAATTGCCCGACTGTAATTTGTTCACCCAACATGCTTTTATCTTATGGGAGAGACACCTCTAGTGAACTGTGGACCCCGGTCCTATTCTTTACATCGCATACAATCTACTGCAATACTTGTTTTACTGTTTTCTTGCAAACAATCATCTTCCACACAATACGGTTAATCCTTTGTTACAGCAAGCCGGTGAGATTGACAACCTCACTGCTTCGTTGGGGCAAAGTACTTTGGTTGTGTTGTGCAGGTTCCACGTTGGCGCCGGAATCCCTGGTGTTGCGCCGCACTACATCCCGCCGCCATCAACCTTCAACGTGCTTCTTGGCTCCTCCTGTTCGATAAACCTTGGTTTCTTTCTGAGGGAAAACTTGCCACGGCGCATCATACCTTCCTCTTGGGGTTCCCAACGGACGTGTACATCTACTGCATCGGTTGCCATAATACAATAATGAACATCTCATACATCAAATATAATCATCATCACATCATGGCCATATCACATCACCAAACCCTGCAAAAACAAGTTAGACGCCTCTAATTTGGTTTGCATATTTTACGTGGTTTAGGGTTTTCGAGTAAGATCCAATCTACCTACGAACATGAACCACAACGGTGATACTAGTGTTGACAATAGAAAGTGCAAATTGGAATCTTCACTATGGTGGGAGAGACAGACACCCGCAAAGCCACTTATGCAATACAAGTTGCATGTCAAGCGTGGAGCAAGTCTCATGAGACGCGGTCATGTAAAGTTAGCCCGGGCCGCTTCATCCCACCATCCCGCAAGATGCAAAGTGCACAAACTAAAGCAACAAAAACATCAACGCCCACAAAACCATTGTGTTCTACTCGTGCAACAGATCTATGCATAGACATGGCTCTGATACCACTGATGGGGTTCGTAGCATAGAAAACAAAATTTTCCTACCGCAAGACGAATAAATCCAAGATCTAATCTATGGAACACCCAAGATCTAATCTACAAGATCGAAGCAACGAGATTGATAAGATACTAACCCTTGAAGATTTCCAAAGCCTACGAGATCAGATCTCGTTGTTGGTGTAGACGATCATCCCGTGCTGCAATCCGGCAGCACTTCCGTACTCGGTCGCGCGTATGGTGTCGATGAAGCCCTTCCTCTCCCCGTCCAGCGGGCAGCGGAGGTGTGGTAGATCTCCACGGAATCCCAGCAGCACGACGGCGTGGTGGTGGTGGTGGAGAAGAATTGCTGCAGGGCTTCGCCTGAGCCTACGCAACATATGGAGGAGAAAGAGAGGGGGCGGCCAGGGTTTCTGGATGGGGTGCCTTGGCCGGCCACCCCTCCCCTCTTTATATAGGTGGGGGGTCGGCCTAGGGTTTCCCCTAGGGCCCACCTACCCCCTTTGGCCGGCCACATGGGGGGGCAAACTCCTCCCCCAAGTTTTCCGCCTTATCTCCTAATTTAAACCATTTATTTTAGGAGATAGATCTTATCTCTAGATTTAAACCATTTAAACTAGAGATAGATCTTATCTCTAAGGGGGGCCGGCCTAGGCCCACATGTCATGGTGGGTAGGACCCACTATGCCATGTGGCGCCTATGTGGCCTCTCCCGGGGTGGTGGGCCCACCGGTGGCCCTCTAGAACCTTCTAGAAGCTCCGGTCAAAACACCGGACTTTTTCCCGAACCCCGGAAATTGACTTCCCATATATGAATCTTATTCTCCGACCATTCCGACCTCCTCATGATGTCTCGGATCCCATCCGAGACCCGAACAAAAACTTCGGACTCCAACTCATATTCCGAATCTACTATGCGACATCGAACCTTAAGCGCGTCACCCTACGGCTCGCGGCTGGCGACATGGTCGAGACTCCTCTCCGAGCAATAACCAATAGCGGGATCTGAGATCCATAATGGCTCCCACATATTCAACAATGACTTAGTGATCGATTGAACCATTTACATACGATGCCGACTCCTTGTCACGCGATATTTTGTCCGAGGTTTGATCATTGGTATTCCATACCTTGTTCAATCCGTTATCGACAAGTACTTCACTGCACGTATGTGATCTCTTATGAACCATTCATATGCTTGCAACCAATCAGATGACATTCCACCGAGAGGGACACATTCATCCATCATCGGATGGACAATCCCACTATTGATCCATATGCCTCAACTCACTCTCCGAATACTTAATCCCATCTTATAACCACATTTACGCAATGGCGTTTGATGTAATCAAAGTACCTTCCGGGTAAGTGATTTACATGATCTCATGGTCGAAGGATTTAGGTATGTATGCTTATAGCAAATTGAACTTCTGATCTTATGCTACGCTCATTTGGGTGTGTGTCCATTATATCATTCACCTAATGACATAACCTTGTTATTAATAACATCCAATGTTCATGATCACGAAACCATGATCATCCATTAATCAAGTTAGTTATACAAGAGGCTTACTAGGGACTCCTTGTTGTTTACATAACACACATGTATCAATGTTTCGGTTAATACAATTATAGCATGAAATGTAAAAATTTATCATGAACAATAAGATATAACAATAACTAATTTATTATTGCCTCTTGGGCATATCTCCAACAATTTCTTTGATAAAACCAGCATCTTTGAGTCGATCTATTTCTGATAACATAGCTTTGCGGTTGGGTTCCGAAAAAACGCCGCAAAGGTTGCTTGATTGGTCTCGCGAGAGGATCCAAGTTGAGGTGGTGCTCGGCAAGTTCCCTGGGTACTCCTGGCATGTCAGCTGACACCATGCGAAGATTTTCCAGTGCTCACGGAGGAACTCAACGAGCGCGCTTTCCTATGCGATATCCATGTTTGTTGCAATGGATGTTGTTTTCTTTGGGTCCGTCGGATCTGCACCTCTTTTGAATCCTTGGCTGTGTTAAAAGTTGGCTCCCTAGGAGACCTCCCCGCATCTGCAGACATCATAATCAGTGAGCCTTGGCGCCATATATTCTGCTTGCATCCCGAAAGTTTCTGACAATCGATGAAAATCCTTGTCACATTTATCGGATAGCGCAAAGCTTCCCTTAATTGTGATAGGTCCCTTGGGTCCGGCAACCTCCACAATAGGTACGTATAGTGTGGTACCGCCATAAACCTGGCATATGCTGGTCGTCCCAACAAAGCGTGATATTGCGACGGGAAATCACAACTTCGAACTCCATTCTCTATCCTGTAGTTTTCTCGGTTCCAAACTGAACGTCGAGGTTGATCTTGCCCAATTGATAACTTGGCTTCTATGGTGTGATCCCATGGAAACGTGTATCAGTTGGTTTCAGGTTAGCCAGGGATATGCTCATCTTGTTGGAGATATGCCCAAGAGGCAATAATAAAAGTGGTTATTATATATCTTTATGTTTATGATAAATG
This sequence comes from Lolium multiflorum, assembly GCA_030979885.1. NCBI lineage: Eukaryota > Viridiplantae > Streptophyta > Magnoliopsida > Poales > Poaceae > Lolium > Lolium multiflorum. The sequence goes on along the minus strand of CM061751.1, from coordinate 116,535,750 downwards.
TTTATATACCATGCTATAATTGTATTAACCGAAACATTAATACATGTGTGATATGTAAACAACAAAGAGTCCCTAGTAAGCCTCTTAACTAGCTTGTTGATTAATAGATGATTAGTTTCATAATCATGAACATTGGATGTTATTAATAACAAGGTTATATCATTGTATGAATGATGTAATGGACACACCCAATTAAGCGTAGCATAAGATCACGTCATTAAGTTATTTGCTATAAGCTTTCGATACATAGTTACCTAGTCCTTATGACCATGAGATCATGTAAATCACTTATATCGGAAAGGTACTTTGATTACATCAAACGCCATTGCGTAAATGGGTGGTTATAAAGGTGGGATTAAGTATCCGGAAAGTATGAGTTGAGGCATATGGATCAATAGTGGGATTTGTCCATCCCGATGACGGATAGATATACTCTGGGCCCTCTCGGTGGAATGTCGTCTAATGTCTTGCAAGCATATGAATAAGTTCATAAGAGACCACATACCATGGTACGAGTAAAGAGTACTTGTCAGGAGACGAGGTTGAACAAGGTATAGTGTGATACCGATGATCAAACCTCGGACAAGTAAAATATCGCGTGACAAAGGGAATTGGTATCGTATGTGTATGGTTCATTCGATCACTAAAGTCATCGTTGAATATGGGGAGCCATTATGGATCTCCAGATCCCGCTATTGGTTATTGGTCGGAGTGAGTACTCAACCATGTCCGCATAGTTCACGAACCGTAGGGTGACACACTTAAAGTTGGATGTTGAAATGGTAGTACTTGAATATGGAATGAAGTTCGAATATTTGTTCGGAGTCCCTGATGTGATCCCGACATCACGAGGAGTTCCGGAATGGTCCGGAGAATAAGATTCATATATAGGATGTCATTTTATGTGAATAAAATGATGCGGAAGGTTCTATGGAAGGTTCTAGAAGGTTCTAGAAAAGTCCGGAAGAAACCACCAAGGGAGGTGGAGTCCACATGGGACTCCACCTCCATGGCCGGCCAACCCTAGTGGGGAGGAGTCCTGCGGACTCCCCCTTAGGGGGCCGGCCACCCCCCCTATGGAAGGTGGAATTCCCACCTCTAGTGGGAATCCTAGCTTGGGAAGGTTTCCCACCATATGGAAGGTTTTGGGTTCGGGTCTTATTCGAAGACTTGTAGTCCAACACTTGGGGCTTCCACCTATATATAGAGGGCCAAGGGGAGGGGGCCGACACACCAAAGCCTCAAGCTTGGCCGCCCCATAGTGGCCGGCCACCCTCTCCCCAAACCCTAGCGCCCCGCTCCTCCACCATATCCCGCACGCTTAGCGAAGCTCCGCCGGATTTCTCCACCGCCACCGACACCACGCCGTCGTGCCGTCGGATTCAAGAGGAGCTACTACTTCCGCTGCCCGCTGGAACGGGGAGGTGGACGTCGTCTTCATCAACAACCGAACGTGTGACCGAGTACGGAGGTGCTGCCCGTTCGTGGCGCCGGAACCGATCGTGATCAAGATCTTCTACGCGCTTTTGCAAGCGGCAAGTGAACGTCTACCGCAGCAACAAGAGCCTCCTCTGGTAGGCTTTGGAATCTCTTCAAGGGTGAGTCTCGATAATCCCCTCGTTGCTACCGTCTTCTAGATTGCATCTTGGCTTGGATTGCGTGTTCGCCGTAGGAAAATTTTTGTTTTCTATGCTACGTTATCCTACAGTGGTATCAGAGCCGTGTCTATGCATAGATGGTTGCACGAGTAGAACACAATGGTTTGTGGGCGTTGATGCTCTTGTTATCTTTAGTTGAGTACTTTGCATCTTTGTGGCATAGTGGGATGAAGCGGCTCGGGCTAACTTTACATGACCGCGTTCATGAGATTTGCTCCACGCTTGACATGCAACTTGTATTGCATAAGTGGCTTTGCGGGTGTCTGTCTCTCCTACTATAGTGAAGATTCAATTTACTCTTCTATTGACAACACTAGTATCACCGTTGTGGTTCATGTTCGTAGGTAGATTGGATCTTGCTCGAAAACCCTAAACCACGTAAAATATGCAAACCAAATTAGAGAACGTCTAACTTGTTTTTGCAGGGTTTGGTGATGTGATATGGCCATAATGTGATGATGAATATGTATGAGATGATCATTATTGTATTGTGGCAACCGGCAGGAGCCTTATGGTTGTCTTTAAATTTCATGTTGAGTAGTATTTCAAAGTAGTTGTAATAGTTGCTACATGGAGGACGATCATGAAGACGGCGCCATTGACCTTGGTGCTTCGCCGACGATGATGGAGATCATGCCCGTTGATGATGGAGATCATGTCCGTGCTTTGGAGATGAAGATCAAAGGCGCAAAGACAAAAGGGCCATATCATATCACATATGAACTGCATGTGATGTTAATCCTTTTATGCATCTTATTTTGCTTAGATCGCGACGGTAGCATTATAAGATGATCCCTCTCACTAAAATCTCAAGATAATAAAGTGTTCATCCTTAGTAGCACCGTTATCAAGTCTTATCGTTTCGAAGCATCTCGTGATGATCGGGTGTGATAGATTCGATAAGTACATATAACGGGTGCAAGACAGTTTTGCACATGCGGATACTAAGGTGGCCTTGACGAGCCTAGCATGTAAAGACATGGTCTCGGAACACGTGATACCGAAAGGTAGAGCATGAATCATATGATTGATATGATGAACACTTTGAGTGTTCGCCATTGAAATTACATCTTGTCTCGTGATGATCGGGCATAGGTGTGATGGATTTGGTTCGTGTGATCACTAAGACAATGCGAGGGATATTGTTTTGAGTGGGAGTTCACCTAGATTTTTAATTATGTAGAATTAAAATTTGAACTCAATTTGTCATAAACTTAGTCTAAACTATTGCAAATATGTTGTAGATATGGCGTCCTCAATCAATTTTAACCAGTTCCTAGAGAAAGAAAAGCTTAAGAGCAACGGTAGCAACTTCACCGACTGGTTCCGTCATGTGAGGATCTTCCTCAATGGCGGAAATCTGCAATATGTGCTTGATGCACCGCTAGGTGACCCTCCTGCAGAAACTGAAACCGATGAAGTAAAGAATGTTTACATGACTCGGAAAACTCGGTACTCTCAAGTTCAGTGTGCCATCTTATGCGTCTGGAATCCGATCTTCAAAAACGTTTTGAGCACCACGATCCTCATGAGTTGATAAAAGAGTTGAAGACTATTTTTGAGACTCATGCGGCCGTGGAATGCTATGAAGCATCGAAACACTTTTTCAGCTGTATGATGGAAGAAGGCAGCTCCATCAGTGAGCACATGCTCGTTATGACCGGGCATGCGAAGAAACTCAGTGACTTGGGAATAGTGATTCCTAACAGACTGGGGATTAATCGTGTCCTTCAATCACTGCCACCAAGTTATAAGAACTTTGTGATGAACTACAATATGCAGAACATGAACAAGGAGTTTCCTGAACTCTTTGGCATGCTAAAAGCTGCTGAGATTGAGATCAAGAAAGAGCACCAAGTGTTGATGGTCAACAAGACCACCAGCTTCAAGAAACAGGGCAAGTCTAAAGGCAAGAACAAGAAGAGTGGCAAGAAAGCTGCCACGCCTCCTGTGAAACCTAAGTCTGGCCCTAAGCCTGATGCTGAGTGCTATTACTGCAAGGAGAAGGGACACTGGAAGCGTAATTGCTCCAAGTATTTGGCAGATCTGAAGAGCGGCCTTGTCAAGAAGAAGAAAGAAGGTATATCTGATATACATGTTATAGATGTTTATCTCACTAGTTCTCGTTCTAGTACCTGGGTATTTGATACTGGTTCGGTTGCTCATATTTGTAACTCGAAACAGGAACTAAAGAATAAACGACAACTGCTGAAAGATGAAGTGACGATGCGCGTTGGAAATGGATCCAAGGTCAATGTGATCGCAGTCGGCACACTTCCTCTACATCTACCTTCGGGATTAGTTTTAAGCCTAAATAATTGTTATTATGTACCCGCGTTGAGCATGAACATTATATCAGGATCTTGTTTAATGCAAGACGGTTATTCATTCAAGTCTGAGAATAATGGTTGTTCTATTTTTATGAATAATATCTTTTATGGTCGAGCACCACAAAAGAATGGCTTATTTCTGTTAGATCTCGATAGTAGTAATACGCATATACATAACATTGATGCTAAGCGAATTAAATTGAATGATAATTCTACTTATATGTGGCACTGTCGTCTTGGTCATATTGGAGTGAAACGCATGAAGAAACTCCATACCGATGGATTACTTGAATCACTTGACTTTGAGTCACTTGATAGATGCGAAGCATGTCTGATGGGAAAAATGACTAAGACTCCATTCTCGGGTATGATGGAGCGAGCTACTGACTTATTGGAAATCATACACACAGATGTATGTGGACCAATGAGTGTAGCATCGCGCGGTGGTTATCGTTATGTTCTAACCTTCACAGATGATTTGAGTAGATATGGGTATATCTATTTAATGAAACATAAATCCGAAACTTTCGAGAAGTTTAAGGAATTCCAAAGTGAAGTAGAAAATCAACGTAACAAGAAGATTAAATTTCTACGATCTGATCGTGGAGGTGAATATCTGAGTTATGAGTTTGGCATGCATTTAAAGAAATGCGGAATACTTTCACAATTGACACCGCCGGGAACACCACAACGAAACGGTGTGTCCGAACGTCGTAATCGAACTCTCTTAGATATGGTTCGTTCTATGATGTCTCTTACTGATTTTTATCATTTTGGAGTTATGCATTAGAGACAGCCGCATTCACTTTAAATAGAGCACCATCAAAATCCGTTGAAACGACGCCGTATGAATTATGGTTTAATAAGAAACCTAAGCTGTCGTTCCTAAAAGTTTGGGGTTGCGAAGCCTATGTAAAAAAGTTACAACCGGACAAGCTAGAACCCAAAGCGGAGAAATGCGTCTTCATAGGATACCCTAAGGAAACTATAGGGTACACTTTCTATCACAGATCCGAAGGCAAGATCTTTGTTGCTAAGAACGGAACCTTTCTTGAGAAAGAATTTCTCACTAAAGAAGTGACTGGAAGAAAAGTAGAACTCGATGAGATTGAAGAATCTCTACTCGTTGATCAGAGTAGCGCAGTACCGGAAAATGTTCCTGTACCACCTACACCGGCAACAGAGGAAGCTAATGATAATGATCATGAAACTTCAAATGAGACAGCTACTGAACCTCGCAGATCGACAAGGGATCGTGCCACTCCAGATTGGTATGATCCTTGTCTAAATGTCATGATTGTGGATAACAATGATGAAGACCCTGCGACGTATGAAGAAGCGATGATGAGCCCAGATTCCAACAAATGGCAAGAAGCCATGAAATCCGAAATGGGATCCATGTATGATAACAAAGTATGGACTTTGGTAGACTTACCTGATAGCCGCAAGGCTGTCGAGAATAAATGGATCTTCAAAAGAAAAACAGATGCTGATGGTAATATTACCGTCTATAAAGCTCGACTTGTCGCAAAGGGTTTCCGACAAATTCAAGGTGTTGACTACGATGAGACTTTCTCACCTGTAGCGAAGCTAAAATCTGTGAGGATTTTGTTAGCAATAGCTGCATTTTTCGATTATGAGATTTGGCAGATGGATGTCAAAACGGCGTTCCTTAATGGAGACATTGAGGAAGAGTTGTATATGGTACAACCCAAAGGTTTTGTCGATCCTAAAAATGCTGACAAAGTATGCAAACTTCAGCGTTCAATCTATGGACTGAAGCAAGCATCGAGAAGTTGGAACCGACGTTTGATAAGGTGATCAAAGACTTCGGGTTTATACAGTGTCATGGAGAGGCCTGTATTTACAAGAAAGTGAGTGGGAGCTCTGTAGCATTCCTGATATTATATGTAGATGACATATTATTGATTGGGAATGATATAGAACTATTAAGCAGTGTAAAGGGTTATTTGAATAATAGTTTTTCAATGAAAGACCTTGGTGAAGCATCATACATATTAGGCATCAAGATTTATAGAGATAGATCAAGACGTCTAATAGGGCTATCACAGAGTACATACCTGGACAAGATTCTGAAGAAGTTTAGAATGGACGAAAGTAAGAAAGGATTCTTACCTATGTTACCAGGCAAGGTCTTGAGTAAGACTCAAGGACCGGCTACGGCAGAAGAAAGAGAAAGGATGAGTCGATCCCCTATGCTTCGGCAGTAGGCTCTATCATGTATGCCATGCTATGTACAAGACCGGATATAGCACATGCTGTTAGTTTGACTAGCAGATATCAAAGTGATCCAGGAATGGAACACTGGACAGCGGTCAAGAATATCCTGAAGTACTTGAAAAGAACTAAGGATATGTTTCTTTGTTATGGAGGTGACCAAGAGCTCGTTGTAACAAGTTACGATGCAAGTTGGAACACCGATCCCGATGACTCTAAGTCACAATCTGGGTACGTGTTTATATTGAATGGTGCCGCAGTAAGTGGGCAAGCTCGAAGCAGTGCACGGTGGCGAAATCCTCAACAAATCGGAGTACATAGCGGCTTCAGAGGCTTCATCGGTATGGATGAAGAGGTTCATTGTAGAGCTCGGTGTGGTTCCTAGTGCATTGGACCCATTTGTCATCTACTGTGATAACATGGGTGCCATCGCCAATGCACAAGAGCCAAGGTCACACAAGAGGCTAAAGCATATCAAGCTGCGTTACCACTCGATTCGCGAGTACATCGAAGATGGAGAAGTAAAGATTTGCAAAGTACACACTGATCTGAATGTAGCAGATCCATTGACTAAAGCTCTCCCTAGGGCAAAGCATGACCAACACCGAATGCCATGGGTGTTAGGTATATTACAATGTAATCTAGATTATTGACTCTAGTGCAAGTGGGAGACTGTTGGAGATATGCCCAAGAGGCAATAATAAAAGTGGTTATTATATATCTTTATGTTTATGATAAATGTTTATATACCATGCTATAATTGTATTAACCAAAACATTAATACATGTGTGATATGTAAACAACAAAGAGTCCCTAGTAAGCCTCTTAACTAGCTTGTTGATTAATAGATGATTAGTTTCATAATCATGAACATTGGATGTTATTAATAACAAGGTTATATCATTGTATGAATGATGTAATGGACACACCCAATTAAGCGTAGCATAAGATCACGTCATTAAGTTATTTGCTATAAGCTTTCGATACATAGTTACCTAGTCCTTATGACCATGAGATCATGTAAATCACTTATATCGGAAAGGTACTTTGATTACATCAAACGCCACTGCGTAAATGGGTGGTTATAAAGGTGGGATTAAGTATCCGGAAAGTATGAGTTGAGGCATATGGATCAATAGTGGGATTTGTCCATCCCGATGACGGATAGATATACTCTGGCCCTCTCGGTGGAATGTCGTCTAATGTCTTGCAAGCATATGAATAAGTTCATAAGAGACCACATACCATGGTACGAGTAAAGAGTACTTGTCGGAGACGAGGTTGAACAAGGTATAGTGTGATACCGATGATCAAACCTCGGACAAGTAAAATATCGCGGACAAAGGGAATTGGTATCGTATGTGTATGGTTCATTCGATCACTAAAGTCATCGTTGAATATGTGGGAGCCATTATGGATCTCCAGATCCCGCTATTGGTTATTGGTCGGAGTGAGTACTCAACCATGTCCGCATAGTTCACGAACCGTAGGGTGACACACTTAAAGTTGGATGTTGAAATGGTAGTACTTGAATATGGAATGAAGTTCGAATATTTGTTCGGAGTCCCGGATGTGATCCCGGACATCACGAGGAGTTCCGAATGGTCCGGAGAATAAGATTCATATATAGGATGTCATTTTATGTGAATAAAATGATGCGGAAGGTTCTATGGAAGGTTCTAGAAGGTTCTAGAAAAGTCCGGAAGAAACCACCAAGGAAGGTGGAGTCCACATGGGACTCCACCTCCATGGCCGGCCAACCCTAGTGGGGGAGGAGTCCCAAGTGGACTCCCCCTTAGGGGGCCGGCCACCCCCCCTATGGAAGGTGGAATTCCCACCTCTAGTGGGAATCCTAGCTTGGGAAGGTTTCCCACCATATGGAAGGTTTTGGGTTCGGTCTTATTCGAAGACTTGTAGTCCAACACTTGGGGCTTCCACCTATATATAGAGGGCCAAGGGGAGGGGGCCGGACACACCAAAGCCTCAAGCTTGGCCGCCCCCATAGTGGCCGGCCACCCCCTCTCCCCAAACCCTAGCGCCCCGCTCCTCCACCATATCCCGCACGCTTAGCGAAGCTCCGCCGGATTTCTCCACCGCCACCGACACCACGCCGTCGTGCTGTCGGATTCAAGAGGAGCTACTACTTCCGCTGCCCGCTGGAACGGGGAGGTGGACGTCGTCTTCATCAACAACCGAACGTGTGACCGAGTACGGAGGTGCTGCCCGTTCGTGGCGCCGGAACCGATCGTGATCAAGATCTTCTACGCGCTTGCAAGCGGCAAGTGAACGTCTACCGCAGCAACAAGAGCCTCCTCTTGTAGGCTTTGGAATCTCTTCAAGGGTGAGTCTCGATAATCCCCTCGTTGCTACCGTCTTCTAGATTGCATCTTGGCTTGGATTGCGTGTTCGCCGTAGGAAAATTTTTGTTTTCTATGCTACGTTATCCTACACATCTTCCTCAATGTATCTGCATACATAAGGTTTAAGCTGCTGCCGCCATCTATGAAAACTCTCGACACGTCAAAACCAGCAATTACTGCGGGTAGGATGAGTGCCGATTGTCCTGGTCGAGGAACTTGCTGTGGATGATCCGCAATTGTGAAGCCAATGTCTTGCCCCGACCAATTTAGGTACTCAACTGTTGGTGGAGGCATTTTCTGCCATGAACACTTGCCGTGAGATTACCTTTTGCGCCCTGTTGGCCTAGCTTTCTGAATCATCGAGACCGCACCGTTAGAGTTAGAATCAACATACGGTGGTGGATGTGGTGCCGCTATTCTGAGCGGTGCCGATTTTCGTCCGTGATTGCGGGAGGAGGTGGGAGGTGGATCTCACTGGCTGGGGGTTTCTGTTCATGGCCTGGGCATTTGCAATTCCCTGCGGCTCTCAACATTGCTCTGAAAATTTCTGCAGTCTTTCCGGAGATGTCCTGACCGCCTCTTTCCGTTGTTGTCGAGATAAAAGTGCATTTGACACGGACCGTTCATCATCTCCTCGGGGGACACATAAGGTCTTTGAAACCTTGGTCCACTATTTTGCATGTTGCCGCGATAATCACCTCTGTTGTCGCCTTGTTGCTCATTGCTCCTTTGGTAGTCATCTCGACTATTCCCTCCAGGATTTCCCGGAAACCAGCCGATATATGGCCAGGAGCGTCGTTGTTGTAAACTGGCGAGAAAACCGCCTTCTATTTTGAAAAGTTCGACCGCGATCCTCTTCGGCGACCTGTGTCGCTTGTTATATATTGCATCTTCTCCATCTGCCCACTTGTTGGCTATCTCCATCAGCTGATATTGTCTTAGGGTTAGTTCTCCCTAAGTCCTCGACGAAATCTCCTCGCCGAATTCCCGCTACGAACGCGTCTATTGCTCTCGTCGATATATCTTCTGAAGTTTTTAATGATATTCCACCTCTATATATTTCCTCATCGACTCGTCGTGTTTCTGTCGACACGCCCTCAACTCTTCCAATGATGCAGGTTTCTTGGTGGATCGAAATTTCTCACGAAAATATCCTTGAAATTATCCCACTGCCGATGGAACCCGGGGGAGTTTCTTTATCCAAGATCTCGGCACCACTCAAGTGAACTTGGATACTGTTGCTCTGGTTCCTCCTACCAGCTTCACCATCTCAAGATAATCAACAAGCCAATCCTCGGGATCTTGCAGGCCGTCGAATTTCTTGAAATTCTCGGGTAACTTAAACCCTTTTGGGACTCGAGTCTTTCGAACTCTTCTTGTAAAGCACGGGAGTCCGCACATATCTTCGTCGGCAACCTCTGTGAATGCTGACGTTCTCTTCTTTCTTGTCGCGCTCTATCCACCCTCACTTGAACTGTTGTGTCTCTTGCTCCACTTGTTCTTGGTGGATCTTGGACGCTGCTGGGTCGTGGACTATTTTGCCTAGGATTTCCTTCGGGAGGCGTGGCTGCAAACGCTGTTCCCATAACTCCTACTCCAGCCATTGCCATGTTGAACAATGGTTCTCTCGGATCCCCAGGAGGTGGCCTGGACGCGAGGATGTAAGCTTGCGTTGCCATGTATCCTGCTTCTGGCGTTTTCAGGATGATATTTCCCCTTGTATCAATTGTCATGAAGGACATGTCGAGATTTTGAATTATGTTTCCTCTCTCTTCTTCTATTTTTGCAGCCGAGATCTCGCTCTCCTTCGAGCCTCTCTATGGCTATCCGCCGAAGTTTCTGATTGTCGACTGAGCTCTGCTCGACGCCTGCTGGACGCGGAGGCTGCCTCTTTTCTCCTATTCATGGATGATGTCTGTTTTTCCAGCTCTCTACTTACCCGAGCAAGTCTATATTGATATGCTTGGAGTTCTTGTACGGTAGCAGTGGTGGTCATTGGTTCTGAACCATCCATGGCTTTTGCGGCCCTGTCCCATGCTTCCTGGAGTTGAACTCTTACGCGAGATGAAGACCCAACATATTTAGTGCCTAAGCCTCTTCTAAGATCAGGATCGACGTATGGATTTCCCAAATCGTCGAAAGCCTCTGATGTCTCTGGTTCTGTCGGCCTGCCTCTTCAATTGCACAGATTTGATGGTATTTTGCGTATTGATTTTTATCAGGATTGGTGACACCATCATATAGATTGGTGAAGACCTTTCCGATGGCAGCAGATCTGTCGATAAAGTTGAAGCTGTCGACGCTGTTGAAATCGCTGCTTATATAGGAGTCCGCAGACGACTCGAAAGATGTTGCTGAAGATCTACAGCATTGCCTTGATGTCGACTTGAGCATGGCGACGAAACTCCGTCACTCGACGAAAAGTTAGAATCGACCGCTGAAAATTCCGACGAGATCGGAACTTCGAGACGGTAGGATCCTTCCTTGTTGACGCCAAATCGGAATTCTCCGAACGTCATGACGATGGGCTCCTCCAGATAGGCACATGCATCCATACGGAAGGGCGGGTGAGGAATAAAGTCGACTAGATGAGTTTTTTTCCCGTTTATCTCGATCCATCGCATTGCTAGCCACCGACGAAGTCGACGATTCTGGACGTGCCATCGAGATCAGCTCCTTGCAACCTCTAATCCCCACAGACGACGCCAATTGACAAAGGATTAATTTGTCAATGCCTACAGATTGTAGACTAGGTTTTGCTAAGAAGGGCAAGTAGATCTCAAGGTTTCAGCCGAAAAGTACTCGCCGATTATGAAAACTAGGGTTGTTGACAATAGATTCGATCCTTTTTCATCCCTCGACTCCCTTATATAGCGGGTGGAGCCGAGGTTTCGTAATACACAAGTTAAGAGTTCGGGAGGGTTTCGTACCCAACCCGTAAGATTACAAATCTCTATCTTTCCTAATACAAACTATCTTTCCTTAACACTAAATAGGCTTCCGAGTCTTCTTATTCTTTGAGTCCTGGGCCTTTAGTAAACCCCGGTTACCATCTTTGGCAGGCCCATTGGGGATGCCTATGTCACCAAGCACATAGTTAAGGTCATCGCAGCTGCGCCTCGGGCTGATGATGCTTGTAGATCCGTCACCAGTTCTGGAAGAATGTCCATCTTCTTAACAAGTTTGCGCAGTCCGCGGGTTCGGCTCTTCTTGAGGGATAAGTTGTGGCATATTCTCCGCGAGGCGGAGATGAGATCTTTGCAATCGTCACCTGCAAGTGTAAGGAGATCGTCCCGAGGAAATAGATTCCGACGCCTTTCCGGGTATCCAAGCGGCTCTGCAGGAGATAATCAGATATAAGCATGCAAGGTGAGCACAAAAAAATAGACATCTAGATAAGATTCCGGTTAAGTACCCAGGATGTGTTCGTTCAGCAAGTCCCAGTGACGTTCTGCGGTCTCCATATATTTTCGGAGTCCATTGAGCTCTTTCTGCTGCCTCTTGATGGTCTCGCTGTCAGCATTTCTCTTCAAGAATTCGCCCTTTTCCTTGATGAGCTCGGAGTTTTTCTCCGCCACTGCTTCTCGGCCTGCTCCTCTTTTGTTCCGCCTCCATCGGTTTCGTTTCCAACTCTTGGTACGAGGAGCGCAGGTTCTCAAGTTCGAGGAGGTTGTAGCAAGGGAAGAGGATGCGCCTATAAGATATAAGTCAAAACAAGTTCAAGGTCGGAACGTGAATTAATGACAAAAAGGGCGGAAACCAACCTTGGGCGTCCGCCAGCTGTTTGTTCATTTCTCATTTTCATTTTTTAGGGCCTGGATATTTTCCGCCCGACCCAGGGTAACGCGGCGCTGAAGGGCAATATTCTTGTGCACTCAAATGCAGCGCCGCTGTTCCTAAAATAAGAGGAGCAGGAGTAAAAATTCCGCCTATAACAGTGGTTCCTTTGAAGCATTGTTGCCGGAACTTTTCCGCCATAATGCTTGGGGGCTACTGCGACAATTTAAAACTTTCTCCAAAAGTAATCTTTGTCTAAGCATTTAAGCGCTAACTAGTATTTAGTTTCCGCCTACATGCTTGGGGGCTACTGGGGAATACCTTTTGCTTGCAGACGAGTTTGTCGAAGAACTGGCCGACGTCCTTCTTGAAGTCCTAAATTTCCGACGTCGCGGCATGAGGTTTCCCCCAGGCGTTTTTCAGCATGTCGTTGAGCAAGTCTTGTTCAAGCTCCCATTTCTCCGCCTCGGTTGTTGAAAAACTTGGTAGCATACGCCTTGGGAGTGGAAGTGAGGTCACCTGATCTCCAAAGTTCTTTGGAAATACGACGACGCCGCCAAAGACTGCTCCGTTTTCGCAGAAGTGACTTCGCCTCTCCTTGGCCTTGTACTTCCGCTTCATCTTGGGCAGGGCCTTTGGCCTTAGGATCTTCTCCGCCCACCTTCTCGCTAACCGGAACGATTTCCGGAGGAGTGTTTGCGGCAGGAGGGGGAGATTGATCAGCCTGAGGGGGAGATGGCTGAGGAGCAGTGTGGGAGGTGCTTGGCGGAGCTGGAGTAGGAGGACCAACAACCGGAGACTTTTTCATGTACTTGGTAATGGGCTCTTGGCTGGTGGTCCGGGTGGCGGTGGTACTCGGATTCCTGCAAACAAGTGAAAGGGATCACATAAGAAACAACTTCATCTGAATAGAGATGCACCATATTCGGAAACTTACGGGGCGCCGGGGATGATGGGGCGCGAGCGTTTGCCTGCTGTCGAAAGCATTTTCAGACGTTCAGGCTCCGCCTTCTTCGAGTTCGCCGGAGGCTTTATGGTCTTGGGCTTGGCGGAGGCCCGCCGCTGGCTCCGGCCGCAGCCGGAAGCTTTGCGCGGGGACGCTTCGAAGGTCGAGGGGCCGCCTTGCGGGTGCCTGTTCCTCTTCCTCCTCTTCATCGTCCGAACCTCCTCCGCCGCGTCGCCGCTGACAGGGACACGAAGAATGGTGCGAAAGTTTTCCTCCGCCAAAGTATCGAGCTGGAGGGAATACGAATATAAGTTAAAGTCAACATCCAAAAACTTGTGAAGTTTGAAGTAACGAAGGAAACAGAGCTTACCGGAGGACACTGGTTGTTTGTGTGGATATCCTTGATCAATTCCGGGACCGGTTGGCCCCGGCCTATCTTCACGAGCGTTTTGATTCTCCTTTTGAGGGAGTCAGCCGGAAGGTCGTGCGGGTAGCTCGGAGCAGGTCGTCCGCTCCGGTGTATGCGCAGATTAACCGCGCATTATACCGCAGTTGGGATCCGCCGGAACCAGCTAAGGGTAAGTTGGGCTCCGGTTAGCCCGTCGTGGACTAACCAAGATATTCTCCGCGCCGCCTTCTCCAGGATAGGGGTTTGAGCGAGCGAGGGAACGAAGCTCCAGCTCGCGAGTTCTTCCGGAGGCTCGTTGACGAACTTGGGCAGACCGTCGTGGATGTCCGGAACTGAGGCGTTCTTTTCATAGAACCATCCGGCGTTCCAGCGGACGGATTCGTGCGAATCATGTGGTGGATACATGCGGCCAGTTGGAGCATGAACGTCATGCTCCCACGTTCACCATTGCTTTGTCCTTTGTCTCCTTCTTCACTCGAAGAAAAACGCCATAACTTGACATCTGGTCGGATTCCAAGATGCCCTTCGCAAAGTGTTGCAAAGTTGGAGAAGAGGAGGTATGAGTTTGGGCAGATGTTGTGGGGCTGGAGCCCGTACGTGTTGAGGATGGAGAGGAAAAACTCCGAGCAGGGGAGCGATAGCCCGCGCTCCACCCAAGCCTTGGTCATAACTACTTCACCGGCTCCGGGCTTGGGGATGTCGGTGTCGCGTATGAAGCTCCAGTGGGCGGAGATCATACCCTCGTTGGAGCTCTCTAAGCTCCACGTGGTGGATTCACGTGGCCACCATTGACCCTGTTCTCCTTCGCGGATCCGAGCTTTGGAGGCTCTCTTTTTTTCCGCCTCCTGCACTTTGGCTGCCATTCTCGCTTGACCCTCGAGTTCTTCTTGAAGTTCTTTGAGGGAGGGGATCCGGCCTGGAGTGGAAGATGCGGAAAATGGTTGAGCTAGCCGGATGTCGGAAACATATGGTGGTAGATATGCTATGGGATCCGGCAGATTGGTTCTAGCGAACGGGATCCGGCTACTCGGAGAACTACCAGTACAGTGCGGTGAATCGAGTGGCATGCTTCCGGCTGCACCCATGCAAACTATTTGAGTAACCGGAATCTACGCTACACTTCTTCTTCTACAGGGCCGGCGCACTTACCGTTAATGGCGCGGTGGTTCGGTGGGACACCGGCGAGGTTGTGCTGGCCGGATTTGCAGCGTTGCGCCTCAGAAGACCACGAATCGGCGGCGGAGGAAAAATCCCGATCAAACGCGTGGATCTCAGGTCGAGGGAGGCCTTGGAGCGGCGGCGGGAGAAGCTCTCCGTGCGTGAGTTCGCCGGAGTTCAGATCTCAGGCGCGCGGCGCGAGGAAGAAGATGAAGAGAAAGATGCGGTGAAAGAATGGGAAGTTACCGCGCGTGAGGGATATTTATAGACCTCGCACGGAGATTCGTGTTTCGGATCCAGCGGTGGAAACTGAACGGTCTCGCTGTTGGATGCTTGACGCGTGTCTTAGGTTAAAAGCGGTAAAACGACGTGGAGGTAACTTAACCGTGCGCTCCCGAAATTTCCGGCTGAAGATTTGCATCTCTGAAAATTTAGCGCGGGAAAGTAGGAGGTTGTGCGCGGGCAAGATGGAAACTCCGTTACATTATCGTTACTGAAGGACAGATGATATCCGAGAAGATGATGTCGGAAACAAGAAAGTTTGGAAGCTCTTCAAGATTCTCTTCGGTTCCGAGTTGATTGAAGTTGGAGGAATGATGAATCTCGGAGAACTTCGGGGGCTACTGTTGTGGGTATACTTTATGGGTATATCAACGACATGGCCTGGATCCGGCAAGCCCGGGTGGCCCACAGACGGTGATGGTGGCATGTGGCCCATTGGGCGGCCCAGTTGTTGTTGATCGTGAAGGATGAAGTCCAGCCCAGGAACGAGGAGCCGGATCTCAACCGACCTACGAAGGAGGCCGGATCCGTGAAGGCCCATAAAGTATCCGGATCCAGCGGGGCCAATAAGGAAGGCGGATCCTTGACGTACACGGCAAGATATTGTACCGTAGTTAGGCAACTTGTATTCCAGCTACTCTCCATGTAAACCCTAGATCCGTGCGTTTATATAAGCCGATCCCGGGAGCCCTAGGGGCACAACCACAACCATTGTAACAACGCGCAAGCGCCCATAATTCCGGACAAGCGTAAGTAGGCCCGTCATCGTGCGGTGTTCCGGCTGGGTAACTCGCGTACTACCGTCCCGAGGACACTCCGCCCTATGGCCCCTACTTCTTCTCCCCCTCGTGAGGATCCCTCCTCCGAGGTACCGTCTACTAAGCAACGACAAGTTGCATCTGATAAACCCAAAAACATGGCGAGTTAGTCAGTTGAAGGAGTGGTTGACCGTGAATTTCGGGCTTAATCCCGAAGCATACACTGTTGGTGTGCATGCTTTGTGGAGCAGCTCAAGTACCCAGATTTTCTGGCGGTTGAAGCCGATTGAGCGGACCTCTCAGTGGGTGCACTGGTTGGAAGCGTGCGAGCGCAGGGGAACTCACCCCCTCGCCTTAATGCTTCCCGAGGCGAAGGTGGTGAATTCCCAGGAAGGCGAGGGTGAGTTCCATCCAGGCCAGAGCAGTCAAAGTTCTGATGCTGGCGGCAGCAGTTTCCAATCCGGGCAGAGTAGCCATGCAGCAGGTGGTCATGACGGTAGTGTCGAGCTTGAAAGCGAGGATGAAGAAGAAGACCAGATGCAGAACATGATGGACGAGGAAGACGAGGATGGAGTGGACTATGAGCTTGACTCAGATGAATCCGGTGGATCCGATACTTCAGATGACAACGAAGAGGAGGATCCGATCCCCTCTTCTTGGAACCATGATTTGTCGGATGCAATGATAGTCGATGATCGGCACGATTCTGCCTGGGAGTACAGCATGAACACCATCTCAGTTGGTGCTAGATATGCTGACAAGAGACATCTGCAGGAAGCAATCACTAAGTGGGCAATGAACACGCAAAGGGTTCACCCACCCCGATTCATTAAAATCGGGTTCTTAAACCCCGATTTTTTATTTATTGTTCTGACGCAGCACAGCTATTCCAGAAATCGGGGTTCTCCAACCACACTTGGTGATTCGGGATTCTCAAACCCGATTTTGTAAATTCGGGTTCCACCACCCCGACGGTGTATTATTTCTGAAATTTCCTACAAATGAATATTATTTCTGGAATTAATATTAAAAAGTGTATTATTTAAAAAAAATCGCCAAAATCTATGCCCCCAAGGAAAGGCTATTCGAGGTTGTTAAGAACAAAATGCCACTTAACCTAAAAAAAACACCACATTAAGAAGAATTTGAGATTACGTGATGTTTCGTCAATCGTCCCGGAATGAGCGATCAGGAGGCAATCGCGGTAGTTCCCAGCCGCCTCCCGTCGGCACCGCCGATCTGCCCCAAGTCTGTGGCCTTCGGGCCATGGAGGAGGAGTGGATATGGTCCAGTGGCGGGGGCTCCATTTTTTTTGTTTTAGGTTGAAGGTTTGGTGGAGCGGCGCTCAGGTGGTGGTGGCGACGTCTTCTCCAAGAAAGTCTCCTAGGTTTCAGCCCCATCTCGACAGGGACATCGAGAAGTTTGTGGGAGTGGTGTGGTTCTCGAGGACCTTTTCTGCCTGGGGGATCTTCAGATCGTCATAGAGCTTCATCGACGGTTATTCCTTCCTCCTCATCTCTGGGACGGATGTGGTCTTCTTGACCCGTTCGACGACTTCCCGTCCGTATCGAACAACTTCAGGCCGACTCAGGGAGGAGCGGCAGCAGCGGCGCGCCGTCGACACGGTCTGGAGGTCGAAGATGAAGGACATCTCAAGGATTTGGTTGTAATTTTATTTTTTGTGGAGGTGTTTTGTATTGTTCGTTGTTTCTCTTAATGCCAAGTTCCTTATTCGTAAAAAAAGAATTTGAGATTTTTAGTAAAGCCTACAAAAGTAAAACGGCTTCGAAATATCAACAACATAGGAGAAGAAAAACAAGTGGTCCCGAGATTTCAATTCAAAGTACAACAAGCTGATGGCTCCGGTGGAAACATAAGAGCAAGTTTAATAGTAGAGCCACCTGTTGGCTACAAGCCAAATGCCATGTCATCTATACTCATCTTAGAGTCAACATGTACAATAGTGAGCTATAAAATTGTACTACTTTATTAGTGCATGGCTCACCATTCACTCTCACATAGTGCCTAGGAGCACGTGCTAGAGCTAGCTCTTGCATAAGAGCCCACTCCTTTTCTCTCTCCTCCTCTCTCTGCTCCAACTAGGCAACAATATATTATTTTAATCCTTATAGCCAGCTGACTAGGACTTATTGTACTTGCTCTAACTGATCGCTGAGAGGGCTCGTGTGATCGAGTGTAGTATATAAATGAATGCTTCTACAGTCTGTCTATGCCTTTTGTCTTACTTGATTGAGATTCTCGGTCGATGTAGAAAAGTGAGACACAAGTTGCACTTTTAGTTGCATTTTTTGTTTTGTTTTGAATCGAGTAGGACTTAAGGAAGTCTTAGTCAACCGAGACTTAGCAAAACTGATATTCATATGCAAAGAAGCTTAGGTAGTGAAATATTTCTAGATCTCAATCGGCTAAGGTTTTTCTTAAATTTCAGTCTGTTAAATACAGTGCAGCTACGCAGCTCAACTTATTTTCTTAGAAAATTGTAAGTTGCACATTTCGCTTGGGTGAAGTTACACTTCTCTTAATTAAGTAAGAGACCCCATTTAGTCAGAACCACTGTTAAAAAAAATTAGTCAGAACCACAATTCTACGACTTCACGATTCAAATTGAGCAGACCAATTAATTTTAACATTCTGGTCAGTAGATGCAGTTTTCTCATCCTACTCCCCTTGTCTAATTCGAAACTTGTACAATATTTTTTTCGATAAAGGGAATATATTAATATCAAGAAGATACCAATTACACCCAGCCTCTGCAACAACGCACCACCCTAATGGCACTACGGATGCACACAGCCAAAAAAAAGAAAAGAAAACTAAGAAACAAAAGTCCCGCTACAGTATCTCGGGTCTAACAACAGCAATACATCCGCCGCCATGACAACATCTGAATTACAGACTCTCCAAAAATCGACGCCTCCAAAAAGGGAACAGTGCTCAAACATCGTCGTCACCCGATCAAAGATCTTAGGTTTTCACCCTGAAGATAGTCCCCGCTCTCAAAACAATGCCTCCACCAAGGTCACTGCCAGGCACACAGTTAAGTCCAGACCTTGGGTTTTCACCCTAAAAGGTAGAACTCTGCGCTTTACCTGTGTTGTCGCCCCCATTTTCATACCGCTGATGTGAAGCCGGGACACCAAGCAAGCCCCTCAACAGCGCGGAGACTTGAACCTCCCTTAGCTAGTCCTCCTCCGGCCTTCATAAAATTCTTCTTCCGACTTTCATCATGGATCCATAGTCACTTGATGTCAACACGAAAAAGAGCTTCGCGCCCCTCCGTAACCAAACGGTCGGAATAAACGATGTGGCGCACGACCGAATACCTCCGATCCAGCAAACTCTGTGCAAAGCACTGTTACATTCGCCGGCGGAGCCTTCCGGAACTCAACCCTCCGGCCAGATCACGAATTCAGGCCTCCGGTAGGCCCTCCTCTCCACGCAAGAGAGGCCCTACGATCGCCGCCTTTAAAACTTGTACAATATAACTTGTCCAGTGAAGCTGTTGCTGTCCCTCTCTATCCTAGCAATTGGTTCAGGTTTGCTAATCACGTTTGCTTCCTTTCGATGGGAATGTTAAAGCCAGCGACGCAGAGGCACTACGTGCAGATTCTCCCAGACGGGAAAAAACGTCCATTTGTTTCCGCTGCGCCATTTCTGTCAGGAGAAAGCTTCCAGGACGCCACTGGAGTAGGCCGGACGCATTCAGTGGAAGGAACACGATGCTTAATGGTACTGAACGCGTACGAGTAACAGATTCAGAGAGGCGTACGCTCGTCCGCGAAGAAACAAACGCACCCAAGTAACCTGACGCAAAATGTGTGCAAAATATGTGTCAGCAACACCAGATCTCGTGTTGTTCCAGGTTTTCGCACCGTTTCCTCCTAAAAACTGTGTACTCTCTTCTTAATTAATGGACGAGGCAAAGTTTCTGCCTCTGTTTAAAAAAAAGTTTTAATTTGCCGGAATCTGTTCACACCCTACATGTCATGATCTCAAACTTGCACTGTCGATGGTCATGGTTGAACTGCAGTGGGGAACAAGTGAGAGAGCAAATATTTCGCATCTACTTATGTTCGTATCCTATTATTAGATGTCCTATTTCTGAATTTTAAAAATGTGAAGCAAATCATGGATATTGGTTATGTTATATGTTGTGCGCCTACAAATTTTTGTGTAAGGGCATGTACAACCCTAGAGGCTTAGGAGACGCTTGAGCAATTAAAAATAATACTAAAATAAAAAACCAATCAAGCGTCCCATCTTCCAACGCAGACGCTAAATAGGAATTATTTCCACGCATGCATGTGGCGTTTGCTATTAGAAAGAAAAAAAATTCTAGTGGAGAAAAAAAGTGGAGCAACCGGCTTTTGTTGGGGCATTGACGCAAGACTTATTCCCGAGATCTGCCAGGAACTAAGCGTAACGGCCAGGAAGATCATCCTGGCACCCGCACGTAGTGCCTGTGATGTACATGCCCTAAAAATATAACCATATATGATCTTTGCTATAAAAAAAGAGATAAGTGAATAGTGTCTTATAGTACTATTTAGACATTATTTTTTGTTTTTATGTAGGTCACATATTATCATACTTTTGATAAAATAGATACAACACAGTCTAGATCCATAATTTTATTTTATTTAAAAAAATGTAACATAAAAAATTAAGTGCACTAGCCACTAGTGGTAAACTGTAGTTTTTTTTTTTTTTTTTGAGGGGAGGGTAAACTGTAGTTAGCGGAAACAAAAGGGAACGGAAGTTCTGATATATTGTGGTTGCGGTTGAAGCCCACTTGGCATAGTGGTAGAACAGCCCATATGCTGAAGGGTAAGGTCCATACTTCATGAGCAGGTCATCCACCGCTCGAGGCACCAAAGCCCACCTTGCTCGGCCTGACTCACAGTACCACAAGGATAGCCTAGATACAATCCTTCGATCAACGCAAACAAGTTGGGTGGTACTTCCCAAGAAGAAAAAACCATTTTAAACCTGAACTTTTAGAGATTGGGCGAATCAAACCTTAAATTCAAAATCCCCATCGGTTGCACCATAAATTATCTAATCCTGAGCTTGTTTTCGGAAAAAAAAACTAAATTAATATATATCCTCGATCACTCTTCCCCAATGTGATAGATGTCGCGGCGAGCAAGCTCTGCCAATGTGGGGCGTGTGGTGGTTGCAATAATTTAACCATCGCTTATTCCCGTCTTGTTTGTGATAGTTGGTGCGAATTGTATTGTGCACGTGCTGGGAATGGATGAAGGATGTGTGCGAGTGTGTCTGGGAGATGATCCTCCTCTCCATGCTTGTCCACATCGAGGTTATATCATCCTCCTACATGGATGGGTAGATCGATTATTTTCTTTTTTGAGAATCCTAATGAATTGATTGATGGAATAGAGAAAAAAATACATTATCGACTTGTGCAAGGTGAATGGAGGAGTTGGTTGATGCCTAACCAACCCTGCCACTGCACTGATATGGTGCAGCCTCACCAACACAACTGTGGTGTTAGGGAGCCGGTTCCATCCATCTTTCGCCCCCTTCTCGGTCGTGCCGCTCGTTCTTACTAGGTCCAACTCCATGCCGCTGCTAACAACGCTAATCTCGTTTCGTCCACGCCGCTTGCAATCCGGCCCGAGCTCGATGCCGCCTAGTGCCACCCCTCCTTTCTTTTTTTAGATGGGGAGGGGGAGAGGTGGATTGGGATATGAGATGAACACGACACGTAGGCCCGTTTTGTAGGTCAGGCTCTATTGAGATGGTGGGATCATCCTTTGTCCTGTGCATCAAATATTCGCAGGGTTTAATTTAGACTGGGTTTAGATAGTTCAGTGTGCCCATTTTAAGTTCAGGGTACGATCTGTCCAGATTGAGGTTTAAATTTGACTTTTTCCAAGCAGCAGCGGAATGGCGTGGCGCATAGCCGTTGCCGAGCAGACACGCGCCGCACTGCACTTCCAGCCCTGCCATGTGCCACTCTCATCATTACCCACCGCCTGCTAAACAATTTCCTCCCCGCGCCCCCCTCGTCAATTCGACCGTTGCCCAGCACGCGCCCGCGTCCAGCCTCGCAATCCCACTCCCTTCTTCTTCACGCCCTCTCTCATTCCATCCTCCGCCAATTCAAATCCACCACCCACCACCCAGGATCTCTCCCCCGTCCTCATCAACCAGAAAGATCCGGCGACGAACGATCCATCGATCCATCGATCCGCCGAATGGAGAAGTACGAGAAGCTGGAGAAGGTCGGGGAGGGCACGTACGGCAAGGTGTACAAGGCGCGGGTGGCGGGCACGGGCCAGCTGGTGGCGCTCAAGAAGACCCGCCTCGAGATGGACGAGGAGGGGATCCCGCCCACCGCGCTCCGCGAGATCTCCCTCCTCCGCCTCCTCTCCTCCTCACTCTACGTCGTCCGCCTCCTCTCCGTCGAGCAGGTCACCAAGCCTTGCGGCAAGGCCGTGCTATACCTCGTCTTCGAGTTCCTCGACACCGACCTCAAGAAGTTCGTCGACGGGTTCAGGAAGGGGCCGTCGCCAAAGCCGCTGCCCACGCAGGTCATCAAGGTAACAATTAATAATTATTTTACCGTACTGCTATTTGATTAGCTCAGATCGGTCTCCTACGGTACTGCTGAAATCGGCCGCCACGAAATTAAAATTCACGGCTTTGTGGGTTCAAATTCACTAGTACCTACCAACAAACCCCTTAACTTTTATTCAGGTTACAAACTGCACTTTTTCGGACGAAGAAATCTGAAATCGGTGCTGATTTGAACAGATCCTAGAAGAATCAGATCAACATATACGAACCTAATGCATTCATGCTTGCAACTATGGTGGCCTGAAATTTTCATGGAAAGAAAGGGTGTGTGCATATACAGTTGCCAAACACCTACTAGGATTCTAGGAATGTAGACTGTCAACATTAATCTCACCTTGGTGGGTGATATTGGCCAATTCATGCATTTTGTTTCACATTGAGGAAATGGGGATGGTATAGGTCGTAGTTCCACAGAGAAATTTTAAATCACTGATCGATGAAGGTGAGAACAGATCATAGAAGAATCAGATGAACATACCAACCTGATGATGCACGCTTTAAACTATGTAGCTCTAATTTTTATTCATGGAAAGCAAGGGTGTGCGTGTACACTCGTGCATATACAGTTGAAAAAACACCAATTGGGATTGTAAACTGATAACATTGCAGGCTTGCAGAACCCTGCTAGTGCACTCTTTAGTTTCTACTTTCGTGGTCAAATTGAGAAATAACGATGTGCTTCCTTTTAAGACAGATATGCAGCGCCATTGTTGCTTCCTTAGAAACTCTACACTTTCTTCCAGACTACAGTTTCTCCATGCACTAGACAGTTTGCGGCCACAGTTGTAACAGGAAGTCGGCTCTAATATTGCGTAGAATGCATGTTTATCCACCAGTTCCTTTTCATATATATTTCTCTCTCCATGCACATGCTCTTGCGTACGACCATATACCCTGCACTCCGTGTTATTGCTTGATTACTTCTATATGAAAATGACAATGAGTAAATTTTTTCTCCTCCTTGTAGAGTTTCTTATACCAGTTATGCAAAGGAACTGCGCATTGCCATGCCCATGGTGTCCTTCACCGGTTAGACTTTTGATCTGTTCTTTTTTTTTCTGGACATTCAGCTCCGTACACCATTGCATTTGTAGCTGTGTCATTTATGCTATCCTTCTTGATTTGTAGGGATTTAAAGCCACAAAATTTGCTGGTGGACAAGGAGAAAGGGTTACTGAAAATTGCAGACCTTGGGCTAAGTAGAGCTTTTACTGTTCCCATGAAAAGTTACACCCATGAGGTACTGCTATTCATCCAGACATTTGTACTGAGCATGCTCTAGTATGTTCCTTATTCATGTTCTCTGTTCTGTAGATTGTGACGCTCTGGTATAGAGCTCCTGAAGTTTTACTTGGCGCGACACATTACTCAACTGGTGTTGACATTTGGTCCATTGGTTGCATCTTTGGTAAGCCAATTACAGTTAGCCTTTGATCTTTGTTACGTAATCTCTCGTCCTTGTATTGACAACTAAAAACACATTCTATGCACATCCTACTGAACAAAATACAATATCAGATGATTTGTCACAATTGAGTACAGTTTGTCAAGGAGAAAAACAGTTTAGTTTATCTTACATCAAACAGAGTAAAATTATAAACAAACCAACAAAATGATCGATCTGTTCCAATAATTGTGAAGTTTTTAGCTTGCATCTTGTCCAGGATAGGGGTAAAGAAACATCTGATAAGTATTATACTTACATGATTTCGTTTTAAATCGAAGTAAGCTCCAGTTTCCAGTAGCCCTCGCTCCTCAGTTCTTTGAATTACTGTCCAGTCAAATAAACATAAACATATTATACTTCTGATTGAAGTTTTTTCCTTGCTTTTCTTGACTAAATCTTATATGTGCTTATGAAGGTCTTCCCATTATGATATTGTAACTTTCTATTACAGCTGAAATGGTCAGAAGACAAGCTCTTTTTCCTGGTGACTCGGAGTTGCAACAGCTGCTTCACATTTTCAGGTAATTTTACTGCTGCTCTGCATAAGTACCACAATATGTAATATGCCTAGTCCATTATATCCGCTTCAATTGGTAAAATGATTGAAGTACTTGTTAGTATACCATCTGAGAGTTTATTCATCTTGTATGCGTCCTGTAAATTTATAATAACTGGAATGCTATGTGTGACTAAAATTTGCTTCTGAAAAGGTTGTTGGGAACTCCTACTGAAGAGCAGTGGCCTGGAGTATGTTCTCTGAGAGACTGGCACGAATATCCACGCTGGCAGGCACAGAGTTTGGCACGTGCTGTTCCAACATTGGAGCCTGAAGGACTTGACCTGTTATCGGTAAATTACGAGACGATATAAAATGCTATAATTTCTTATCAGTAAGAGAAATAAATAATATGCTTCACGATAAGAAGGGGCCTTCTTGGCAAGTCAACAATATAAATTGATAGGCCTTCTTGGCAAGTCAAGATAAATTGATACTGTGCTCCACAATTAATATTCATCCTAAGTTCTATCTTCAACTCTACATATTTCAAGTTATTTTGTTTGGTGATCCAGCGTTATGTAATAGGGGTCTCTCATCTTAAACAAGATCTGAGCTGATATTTGTTGTCTGTTCTACTGCAGAAAATGATTCAGTTCGATCCAGCAAATAGGATCTCAGCTAAAGCCGCCATGGACCATTGCTACTTCGACAGCCTCGACAAGTCCCAGTTCTAGCTGTTGTTGTCTTGTGCTTTTGCGATGAAGCGGGGAGATTTGCTTGCCATCTAGGCAACCTGATCTTAAGTTATCAGCTAACAGTTTTGTTAGTGAGCGTACAACCGATGTGCCTATCTTTTTATGTGATTGTTGTATGGATTCGTGAGGTCGAAACCTGAACTGCCACTCAGTAAACTATTCAGTTGCTTTGCGATGTTATCTCATTTTCTTCCGATGTTCTTCTTTATCGTTCGGTAATCTTTTTTTGTCTTTGAGGTTGGAGACTGAACTGCCACTCAGTAAACCTGATCTTAAGTTATCAGCTAACAGTTTGGAGGAGCTTTCTCCATCTTGGTAGTTGGTACTGTTTTGTGCTTGTTTGGCGCCTGGACATTACATCCTCTCGGTAAAGAGCGATACAGATTGCAGTAGGGCGGTAGTAATCCCTTCCGTTCACAGTTAGTTTGTGTTTCAGATTTAGTAAAAATCGAACTTTGTGAAGTTTGAGTAAATGTTTTAGAAAAATATCAAAATCTACAGTATAAATTCTATAAACTATATTTTTATACCATGTGACTTTGGTATTATGGCTGTTGATATTTTTCTATTTTTGGTAGTAATCCCTCCCGTTCACAGTTAGTTTGTGTTTCAGATTTAGTAAAAATCGAACTTTGTGAAGTTTGAGTAAATGTTTTAGAAAAATATCAAAATCTACAGTATAAATTCTATAAACTATATTTTTATACCATGTGCCTTTGGTATTATGGTTGTTGATATTTTTCTATTTTTGTTATTAAATTTGAAAAAGTTTGACTTTGATTAAATCTAGAACACAAACTAATAAAAACGGAGGGAGTGCTTTTGTGCCTTTAGTGTGCTTGCCACATCCTCGGCATGTCGATGTGAGGTTGTCAAGTGGGATACCATTTTAATTTTTTTAGGAAAATTTTGAGACTAAAATCTGCACTAAAATACCAAAATGAATTAGAAATAAGATTTAGGCAGGATCTCACTTAGGTCTCTCTATCAACAGGGTCTCACATTCCTGATTTTGAGGGCCTTTGGGTTTTTCTTTGCCTGTGGTTGCGGAATAGGCCGATGGCCATACATGTCTCTCTATGGCCAGTTGAGTTAGCCTGCAACATATGTGGCCCTCCAATATGGAGGAATGGGTCAGCCTACAATTTCTGAGATTTTTTTGTTTTGAGAAATAGCTAACTTACAAGACAAACACACAGAAACCACGAGAAACATCGACATGTGACACTTGTAGATGACTTAAGATGTAGATTAAAATATTATGAGGTGCACTTGTAGCTAGTTGGGCATTATTGTTTCCTAAGGTCCTACAAAGTTAGAATGCACATATCCTAACTCTATATTTTACACCACGGCAGATTTGCTTGACCTATTCAAGCATACGACTATGATCCTCTTAGAATAATATTTGTGGGACAGTGTTGGGTATGCCCGAGATTTGGTTTCCCAGCCCCGAGTTGACTGTGCTGGCGCGTGGCCATTTTGCCTCTAAATCATGTTTGTGCTTAGTTGTAGTACCATTCACTCCACTTTTGCATCATTGTAGCAACAATGGTTAGACCAAAAAAGGAAAACACCAGGACCCGCCGAACATTAACCTCAAAGGTGTCCTCATAGAAAAAAATTATGCTATTGTAACAAAACCCATCTCGTTGTAGATATCTCTAGAGAACTTGTAGGAAATAATTAATGATATATTATGGCATCATTGCAAAAAATGTCCTCGGATGAGACTTTTATGATGCAAAGTAGCAAAATAGTTCTTCTTGTGATGCTGATCTACATAGCGTATTGTACAAAGAAAAAAGGCTTGTCAGGAGGAGCGCATGGACCAGACGAGCAAACTCATCATACGGCCGCGCAATCTCGCGCATCACGAGTGAGTGAGAGACAGAGCCTCCGTAGAAATTAGATCATTTCCTCATTTGTCTATCTGTCCATATCAAGTATCCAAGAGAACAGGTGCAGAGAAGATCTTTTTTTTTAGAGCCGTACAGAGATGACTTTGGGTAGTTGACTTGGAGCCTTCTAGCCATTATCAGCTCTGGAGTGCCGTAGTAAATCGTAATAAATGGCCGTGCAATTAAGTGAGAAACTTCAGAAGCTAAGCATGATGAAGCGCTCTTCTTCTTCGTGGACCTCCCTCGCACTTGCCATGGCGATCCTGGCTATGGTATGCTGCTCACTGCCATGCTCTGCCTTCAAAGGTAACCTCGCGTGCTATGGCTAAATTACATTTCGATGTTGATGTAATGATGTTCATGCTGTAGCTAGAGCTAGTTGTGTGCTATAGAGTGTATGTTTGATGATTTGACATGGCCTCAATGGATGAATGCAGATGACCAGAACACTATTGCGGCAACTATCAATGCAGCTGGTTACAAGGCTCATGAGCCACAAGGAGGCCATGTACGATGGAGGCATCCGCCGCGGCCGAAGAGGCCATGCCGCTCGAGCTATCCGGACTACGGAAGCGAATACGCTCTGAGGCCGCCTCCAGCTGCTGCACTCAAAGGTAACCACGCGTGCTAGCGCTTCATTACACACTTCGAAGCTCACAAGCTAGCACTAGTTGGTACTCGAGCGTACACTTGCTAATTTGAGATTATGGCCTCAATGTATGTATGCAGATGGCCAGGATGTAGGATAACGTAGCATAGAAAACAAAAATTTTCCTATCGCGAACACGCAATCCAAGCCAAGATGCAATCTAGAAGACGGTAGCAACGAGGGGATGATCAAGACTAACCCTTGAAGAGATTCCAAAGCCTATAAGAGTAGGCTCTTATTGCTGCGGTAGACGATCACTTGCCGCTTGCAAAAGCGCGTAGAAGATCTTGATCACGATCGGTTCCGGCGCCACGAACGGGCAGCACCTCCGTACTCGGTCACACGTTCGGTTGTTGATGAAGACGACGTCCACCTCCCCCCCGGGCAGCGGAAGTAGTAGCTCCTTCTTGAATCCGACAGCACGATGGCGTGGTGTCGGTGGTGGTGGAGAAATCCGGCGGAGCTTCGCTAAAGCGTGCGGGATGTGGTGGAGGAGAGAGACCGCTAGGGTTTGGGGAGAGAGGGGGTTGGGCGCCGGCCCTCTAAGGGGTGCGGCCAAGGCTGAGCCAAAGAGTGGCTGCCCCCTCCCTCTCCTCCTCATTATATAGGTGGAAGCACCAAGAGTTCTAGTCCAAGTCTTCGAATAAGACCCCAACACTAAAACCTCCCATATGTGGGAAAACCTACCCAAGGTGGGAATCCCACTTGGGGTGGGATTCCCTTTCCATGAGGGGGTTTGGCCGGCCACCCTAGGGGAGTCCACCATGGACTCCTCCCTTTAGGGTTGGCTGGTCATGCAAGGTGGAGTCCCTCCGGACTCTACTTTCCATGGTGATTTCTTCCGGACTTTTCTAGAACCTTCTAGAACCTGCCATAAATGCACCGATCATTTCCAAACTTGGAATATGACTTCCTATATATGAATCTTATTCTCCGGACCATTCCGGAACTCCTCGTGATGTCCGGATCTCATCCGGGACTCCGAACAAATATTCGAACTCCATTCCATATTCAAGTACTACCATTTCAACATCCAACTTTAAGTGTGTCACCCTACGGTTCGTGAACTATGCGGACATGGTTGAGTACTCACTCCGACCAATAACCAATAGCGGGATCTGGAGATCCATAATGGCTCCCACATATTCAACGATGACTTTAGTGATCGAATGAACCATTCACATACGATACCAATTCCCTTTGTCACGCGATATTTTACTTGTCCGAGGTTTGATCTTCGGTATCACTCTATACCTTGTTCAACCTCGTCTCCCGACAAGTACTCTTTACTCGTACCGTGGTATGTGGTCTCTTATGAACTTATTCATATGCTTGCAAGACATTAGACGACATTCCACCGAGAGGGCCCAGAGTATATCTATCCGTCATCGGGATGGACAAATCCCACCGTTGATCCATATGCCTCAACTCATACTTTCCGGATACTTAATCCCACCTTTATAGCCACCCATTTACGCAGTGGTGTTTGGTGTAATCAAAGTACCTTTCCGGTATAAGTGATTTACATGATCTCATGGTCATAAGGACTAGGTAACTATGTATCGAAAGCTTATAGCAAATAACTTAATGACGAGATCTTATGCTACGCTTAATTGGGTGTGTCCATTATATCATTCATACAATGACATAACCTTGTTATTAATAACATCCAATGTTCATGATTATGAAACTAATCATCCATTAATCAACAAGCTAGTTTAAGAGGCATACTAGGGACTTCTTGTTTGTCTACATATCACACATGTATCAATGTTTCGGTTAATACAATTATAGCATGGTATGTAAACATTATCATAAACACAAAGATATATAATAACCATTTATTATTGCCTCTTGGGCATATCTCCAACAGTCTCCCACTTGCACTAGAGTCAATAATCTAGTTTACATTTGTAAAGATATAACACCTTGGCCTTCTGGTGCTTTATCATGTTTTGCTCACGGGAGAGGTTTTAGTCAACGGTTCTGACACACTCAGAAACGTATGTATTTTGCAATTCATTTGCGTCTTCACGCATCACTCATTTTCCAAATGAGTCGGCATTTAAATATGTTTGGTCTTCTGGTGGAACCTTATTCCGCGGTCTGAAATATGTCACTAATATTGTCACACACAATATAGCTTCAAAGTTCTGACTCTAAACTACACCAAGTTCTCAAAGAACCTCTTGACTTAACATCCTTTGTCATTGTCAAAACAATGACATACTCTGCCTTCTTTTGTAGAATCCGTCACAATATTTAGAACTCTTCTAAATCTAGCATAGACAACTTCTAGCTCATTGTGCTACCTTTTAAACAACACTTAGGCTAATTTGAGATTGAAATTATATTTTATATGTGACAAAACCAATATCGGTGTAACACCTTACAGTGATTTGTTTGTCATTTCCTCATATAAAACTATATATATATATATCCTTAGTTCTTCTAAAGTACTCAAGGATATTCTTACTGTCGTCCAATGATCATCATATGAATCATTCTCGTATATGCTCATAACACTTTATAGCACATGACATCTGATTGTGTACATATTATTCGTGATCTATAATCACTCATGTGTTTTTACTTATTGAGTGTCAGATACACTCAAGTCTTGTTAAACCTTCACATGACAAGAACCTTTTCTTAATATTTCTATATTGAACTACTTCAATATCCATCATATGTACTTTGACTTAAACTTATTTATGTGTTTCAATCTATCTTCATAGATCTTGACACTAAATTTGTTTCAGTCCATATCCTTTCATTGAAGTTAATTCTCAATGAAACCTTTTAATCAAGTATATAATTACATCATTTATAACCAACTATATGTCACCTACATAAAGTATTATAAATGTGTCTTAGCACTCCCACTTAATTTTTTTGCAAATGCAAGCCTCTTCATCGTCTCTGATGAAATCAAAAACTCTTTGACTATTTCATCTGGTGAAGATTCTAACTCCGCAATACTTACTTCATCCAATTGAAGTTTGTATACCTATCTAGTATTCCACGGACCAGCAAAACTCTTGGTTGTATCTTGTATACA
Organism: Lolium multiflorum; assembly: GCA_030979885.1. NCBI lineage: Eukaryota > Viridiplantae > Streptophyta > Magnoliopsida > Poales > Poaceae > Lolium > Lolium multiflorum. The sequence continues at coordinate 116,504,898 of CM061751.1, read as the reverse complement.
CCTTTAATACATACTTCTGATAAGTAATGTATTTTGCCATCCTACTAGCATATCTCATAAAAGAAATATGTAGTGATTACTAGAATAATCCACATAGACTATAAGCATTGCTACGGAAGATCTAATCTTATCGTATTCAACTCTTTGAACTTTGTCGAAAACAATTTTTCGATAAGTCAAGCTTTCTTCAAGGATATTTCATCCAAGTCTATCAATTTCATAGATCCATTTACTTTCATAAAGTATTCATCTATCTTGGATTTTTATGGCGCATGGCCATTTTAACGGAGTCAGGGCCCATCATAACTTCTTTGTTTTGTAGTTGGTTTATCATTGTTCAAAATCAATCCTTTGTCCACAAATCATTTATTTGATCACAAAGTAAACCATACCTACAAAGATTCAATATGTACTTCGATCTCCATGGCTAAAACACTTTGTAGTCATGAGAGCCATGATCGTCGTGGCTGCTTCCGAAACAAATTCCGATGCTGCGCTACTCTGATCATTATGCTTAGGTTCATAAACCTTATCAAATTATATTGTCCTCCCACTCAAATACTTCACTAGAAACAATTTCTCGGAAATAAGAAACATTGACAAACACTTTTGTCTTTGTCTCGTGGGAAGAATTCCCAATTAATTCTCTGGGATAACCAACAAAGACATTCATCCGATTTTGGTTGTAAACTCTTAGACCAAAATTTAAAGAAAGACTATTAGGGTTTATACCCATACCATAACTCGTATGGTGTCATTTCAACGGATCATGATGATGCTCTATTCAGTGTAAAAGCGGTAGTCACTAAAGCATAATCCACAAAAATATAATGGCGTCATAATATTTTATCTCATCATTAATCCAACAAGGTTTGGATACATATCTTGGATACTATATCATCATTATGATACTCCAAGAAATGTGAGTTGTAGGACAATTTCATAACTCTCTTAGATGTTCGCTAAAACTCGTAATTCAAATATTTCTACCATGATCCAATCATAGATATTTGACTTTTCTATTACGATGATTTCCACTTCATGCTGAAATTTATTTGAATCTATTCAAATGTTTCAAACTTCTTTCTTATTGAATATATCCACATATATACTCAATTCATTGTTGGAAGTTTTCATGAAGTAGAAGAATCTCCCGCACACAACTATGCCCAGTGAACTTCATACATCATCATGTATATTTCCACTAAGTTAGTTGCCCGTTTAACTCTTGGCCTATGAACGGTATTTTAGTCATTCTCTTTAGAAAAGATTTGCAAACGCCAAACGATTCAAAAATCAAATGACTCCAAAAATCCATTTGCATGGAGTTCCTTCATGCGTTCCTTTCTAACATGACCTAAATGGCGGTTCCACAAATAAGTGGAATTCAAATCATTTGCCTTATAGCATTTTAGCGTCAGTGTTATGTATGTGTGTTTCACCATTAAGATTTATAATAACTTATCCATCATACATGGAGTAATGTCATAATTTGAACAACTCATTGTTTTTATTTGACCAGAGCAAAATAACAATTATTAAGTTCTTTATTATAAATTCTAAGGGCTAGATAGAATGCCAACGATGAACATAATAACACTTTATTTTTGTTCCAGACGTGCATACCTATCATATTCCTTGTCAGTCACTTAGGCCATTGTATTCTTGTATTGTGTTGTTTTGTATGACACTTCATACCAACCAATATAGCACTAATACCCAAGAATTTCATTGTGTGACTAAACTAGGAATACATCCATAACATGTATATCATTTATATACACCCGAGCTAGACTTTCTAGTCTTTTCTTTATTTCTGCCAAAATATCTTTTGCAGTTTCTCTTTTAGCTTTCCTCATTATTCAGAAAAACACTTCAACATCAATAACTTCTAGGTTTGTTGGTCAAATACCAATAACCTTGAGGTTTTTACTTTGAAGTTGTTCATCATATGACAAGTGTTCTAGATTTCACTTATTAGTAACTATGATGAACAATTTCACTCATAATTTTATCCATCAATTCATGACAACTTTTTGAGACCATGTCTGTACATGCTAGGCTCATAAAGTTTAACCTTAGTATTTGTATGTGCAAATCTGGCTTGCACCCATTGTAAGCACACGTAGAATCTATAACACCCGATCATCACGTGATGCTTCGAAACGACAAGTCTTAGCAACGGTGCATACTAAGGATGATAACTTCATGGATATGCGAATATCGTTAGTGCTCCAATAGTTGGAGGATTGTGACGCCTGGCGTCTTCAACCTTCATACATTCCCATAAAACTTATGAGTTTATGTAGTCTCACCAAATTATATTCTATCATCTTGCAATAAGGTCTTAGATATCACATATATCTCATACCTTGATTATTTCTGAAAACTAAATTTTCAGCTCCTTACTTTTCAAACAGATTTGAACTTCAAGTTTCACGGAGACAAGATAACTTTAGGTACTAATTGAAACCATAGCTCTCTGAATCAACAAAGTGAGTTTCACTAAAAGTTTGCAATAGGACTTAATCAATTCTTGATTCTTTAACAATACGGTACTAATCCGTAAAGTTTCTTATCAGATTTTAACAACAGATTTCTATCTCAATAACAAGACTAGCGCATAGTAGTAAACGGATGCCAATACTACAAAATTAATTCAAAATACTACTCAGACTATGTTTATGATAAATTGAGTTCAAAATTTTAATTCAATATAATTAAAACACTAGGTGAACTCCCACTCAAAACAATATCCCTCGCATTGTCTTAGTGATCACACGAACCAAATCTACCGCACCTAAACCCGATCATCACGAGAAAGGGTGTGATTTCAATGGCGAACACTCAAAGTGTTCATCATATCAATCATATGATTCATGCTCTACCTTTCGGTATCACGTGTTCCGAGACCATGTCCATGCTAGGCTCGTCAAGGCCACCTTAGTATCCGCATGTGCAAAACTGTCTTGCACCCGTTGTATGTACTTATTGAATCTATCACACCCGATCATCACGAGATGCTTCGAAACGACAAGACTTGATAACGGTGCTACTAAGGATGAACACTTTATTATCTTGAGATTTTAGTGAGGGATCATCTTATAATGCTACCGTCGCGATCTAAGCAAAATAAGATGCATAAAAGGATTAACATCACATGCAGTTCATATGTGATATGATATGGCCCTTTTGTCTTTGCGCCTTTGATCTTCATCTCCAAAGCACGGACATGATCTCCATCATCAACGGGCATGATCTCCATCATTGTCGGCGAAGCACCAAGGTCAATGGCGCCGTCTTCATGATCGTCCTCCATGTAGCAACTATTACAACTACTTTGAAATACTACTCAACATGAAATTTAAAGACAACCATAAGGCTCCTGCCGGTTGCCACAATACAATAATGATCATCTCATACATATTCATCATCACATTATGGCCATATCACATCACCAAACCCTGCAAAAACAAGTTAGACGTTCTCTAATTTGGTTTGCATATTTTACGTGGTTTAGGGTTTTCGAGCAAGATCTAATCTACCTACGAACATGAACCACAACGGTGATACTAGTGTTGTCAATAGAAGAGTAAATTGAATCTTCACTATAGTAGGAGAGACAGACACCCGCAAAGCCACTTATGCAATACAAGTTGCATGTCAAGCGTGGAGCAAATCTCATGAACGCGGTCATGTAAAGTTAGCCCGAGCCGCTTCATCCCACTATGCCACAAAGATGCAAAGTACTCAACTAAAGATAACAAGAGCATCAACGCCCACAAACCATTGTGTTCTACTCGTGCAACCATCTATGCATAGACACGGCTCTGATACCACTGTAGGATAACGTAGCATAGAAAACAAAAATTTTCCTATCGCGAACACGCAATCCAAGCCAAGATGCAATCTAGAAGACGGTAGCAACGAGGGGATGATCAAGACTAACCCTTGAAGAGATTCCAAAGCCTATAAGAGTAGGCTCTTATTGCTGCGGTAGACGATCACTTGCCGCTTGCAAAAGCGCGTAGAAGATCTTGATCACGATCGGTTCCGGCGCCACGAACGGGCAGCACCTCCGTACTCGGTCACACGTTCGGTTGTTGATGAAGACGACGTCCACCTCCCCGTTCCAGCGGGCAGCGGAAGTAGTAGCTCTTCTGAATCCGACACGATGGCGTGTCGGTGGTGGTGGAGAAATCCGGCGGAGCTTCGCTAAAGCGTGCGGGATGTGGTGGAGAGAGACCGCTAGGGTTTGGGGAGAGAGGGGGGCGCCGGCCCTCTAAGGGGTGCGGCAAGGCTGAGCCAAAGAGTGGCTGCCCCCTCCCTCTCCTCCTCATTATATAGGTGGAAGCACCAAGAGTTCTAGTCCAAGTCTTCGAATAAGACCCCAACACTAAAACCTCCCATATGTGGGAAAACCTACCCAAGGTGGGAATCCCACTTGGGGTGGGATTCCCCCTTTCCATGAGGGGGTTTGGCCGGCCACCCTAGGGGAGTCCACCATGGACTCCTCCCCTTTAGGGTTGGCTGGTCATGCAAGGTGAGTCCCTCCGGGACTCTACTTTCCATGGTGATTTCTTCCGGACTTTTCTAGAACCTTCTAGAACCTGCCATAAATGCACCGGATCATTTCCAAACTTGGAATATGACTTCCTATATATGAATCTTATTCTCCGGACCATTCCGGAACTCCTCGTGATGTCCGGGATCATCCGGGACTCCGAACAAATATTCGAACTCCATTCCATATTCAAGTACTACCATTTCAACATCCAACTTTAAGTGTGTCACCCTACGGTTCGTGAACTATGCGGACATGGTTGAGTACTCACTCCGACCAATAACCAATAGCGGGATCTGGAGATCCATAATGGCTCCCACATATTCAACGATGACTTTAGTGATCGAATGAACCATTCACATACGATACCAATTCCCTTTGTCACGCGATATTTTACTTGTCCGAGGTTTGATCTTCGGTATCACTCTATACCTTGTTCAACCTCGTCTCTCCAAGTACTCTTTACTCGTACCGTGGTATGTGGTCTCTTATGAACTTATTCATATGCTTGCAAGACATTAGACGACATTCCACCGAGAGGGCCCAGAGTATATCTATCCGTCATCGGGATGGACAAATCCCACTGTGATCCATATGCCTCAACTCATACTTTCCGGATACTTAATCCCACCTTTATAGCCACCCATTTACGCAGTGGTGTTTGGTGTAATCAAAGTACCTTTCCGGTATAAGTGATTTACATGATCTCATGGTCATAAGGACTAGGTAACTATGTATCGAAAGCTTATAGCAAATAACTTAATGACGAGATCTTATGCTACGCTTAATTGGGTGTGTCCATTATATCATTCATACAATGACATAACCTTGTTATTAATAACATCCAATGTTCATGATTATGAAACTAATCATCCATTAATCAACAAGCTAGTTTAAGAGGCATACTAGGGACTTCTTGTTTGTCTACATATCACACATGTATCAATGTTTCGGTTAATACAATTATAGCATGGTATGTAAACATTATCATAAACACAAAGATATATAATAACCATTTATTATTGCCTCTTGGGCATATCTCCAACACAGGAGAGTCAGGTCAGTGACAACAGTGGCGGTGGAGACCGTAAAGGATCGAAGCCTCCATCGCCGTGGGGTCGGCCGGGCTATGGCCACCGGTGATCTAGTGATCGCTGTTTTTTTTCGTTTGCATTTGTGCTAGTTCGGCCACCTAGTTCTTACTTGTACTAACGACACACGGTAAGCGTCAGAAGTGCGCGTGTGCCAATCTTGGGCCTTAGCAAAATTTTCTTACTTACCAGAAATTTAATGTCGTTTTAACTAATGAAAACTATCAATTCCATGAGTGGATCCAGTGACTGCTCCTGTTCTTGTTGTGCGGTGCGTTTTTTTTTCTTTTTGAAATAAACATCAATATATTAAGCAAACAAGCCGCCTCATTAAAAACCTTCCAGTCCCCTTCGGTACCCTGGTAAGGAAAAGAGTGCGTAAAAAACTTGCTGCTATGGGTTCAAATATTCGGTACAATCTCCAACAGAGTTACATCACGAATAACATCAGCTCTAATAAAATCAGGAGGCCTATCATCCCAAACTAGACTAGTACTAGTTTCATATCCATGCTTTGCTAAATTATGAGCCACCATATTTGCTTCCCGATGATAATGTTGGAAGACCACCAAGTCCATCCTACTGGCTATCTGAAAACAATCAGCTAGCACTGCCGTGTATGGACTAAACACTTCAGTATCTCCATTGCATGCTTGAATTAATTCCAGAGAATCCGATTCAATATGCGTGTGGTTGCGGAATAGGCCGATGGCCATACATGTCTCTCTATGGCCAGTTGAGTTAGCCTGCAACATATGTGGGCCTCCAATATGGAGGAATGGGTGAGCCTACAATTTATGAGATTTTATTTTGTTTTGAGAAATCGCTAACTTACAAGAAAAACACACAGAAACCACGAGAAACATCGACATGTGACACTTGTCCATAAAACTTTGTAGAAAACCCCCAGAAAAGGAAAATGTAGAAGAACCCTAAAAAATAAAATTACAACTCAGACCATGGAGATTAGACCATGGAGATTTCCTTAACTGTCATTGTCACCTCTCGCCGTCGTCAGATTCGGTGAAGCACCTTCACCCTCACGGGCTTTGTGACTCAAATAAGAGGAGAAGACACCCACACTCGGCGAACCCTATGCCATTGTGGCACATTGACAAGGGATCATCCTCATGCTCCCCGCGACCTTGGTCTGATGCTTGCTACCGCCGGATATGTCGCCCTCTAGCTGCTTTCCATGCTCTTGGACTATTGACCACTCTTGCACGTCGGCGGAATTGCTAGAGATGACAACCTCCACACCACCACCTAAGAACAACATATTTAACTCATCGCCGATGCAACGGAAGACGATTACCATGAGTCCCTCAACCTCATTGTTGGCGACGCTGCCGGGATGGAGCTGGCACATAGGAAACTAATTCCCAGTCAGCATCACCTCCATCGGCACGTCACGATGGAGCACACAAATCCCAACCCCAACTGAGCAACCACCACACCTCCATCGAAACTTATTCAACCACTGATTCCGCAAGAGATTTCCAATGGATTGTCTGAATGATATGAGTTGGATTGAGCACAGAATCAAGTTTCGGGTTTTGCCTTGAAGATATAACCCTCCAATAGTAGTGTTGTTACTATTGACTCAAAGCTATAACAAGAAGACTACGTCTTCAACCGTGTTCCATCTTCGGATTTCTGCAAGTACGCCACCTAGCTCCTTTCTTGAAGAAAGCATATGCGCCCTAATTCTTCAACCCCTACTTTCTTCAGTTCCTTCGAGGGGTCGTCTTTAACGTGGCTAAAGAAAATATTGAGACTATGTTCCTATGTATACCAGATAAACATATCAGTCTCTTTAAGTGTATTATCATCAATCATACAAAACCTACTTATGAGGGCAATAGTTGCACTTTACCCTAGACAACGGACCCGAGCTCGACATCGACGTCTCCCACCATGACATTTGCACATGTTAGACGCTTTTGATTACAAATTGTTGCAGGAGCTTGAGCTAGGGATAACACCTTCAAGAAGGAAGAACACACTCACCCACTTCATCAGATTTAGCATGTGACGACTAAGAAAAATAATCATCTTGATGTTTGGTCCAACCAGATGTCTTTCCCGCTAATTCAAGTCGGGCGGGGTTCGAAATCAACCCATGCGCTCTCCATATTACAAATAGCTGGTGTTTTAGATAGTACGTAGTCTTCAATATTTTATGTATAAAACACGATATGTAGCATATCATGGAAATACGAGTTTGAGTAAAATCTAAACACACGACTTTCATGTTCTCAGTTTAAATATATGAAACAATGTGTGTACCTCAATGCAAAGTATGGTTGATATGGAGGTCAACCTTAAGGGGATCCTTTATGTTCAAATATTTGAAGATCATATTTAAAAGTTTCAAAAGATTCTGGTAAAGAAACTGGATGTTTTCGATGATGCCTAATAGCGTGAAAAATCTACAGGGGCATACATTATATTCTAGCCTACACAAAAATGACCAAAGTATGAATCTGACTATATGCCGAATAATGCACATTTCAAAAGTATATAATTTTTATCATATTTTCCTTGTTTTTGGGTAGCCTAAATTACAGATAATTTCACTTTGTGGTCACGCTTGTACGATACATCATTGACCACATCCAAACTTTTTTTTGGAATGCTTTGGAACTTGTAAATACAATTTTAATTTTTTATTATAATAAGTGGCTCCCTATAGCTGGACCATTTTTGTATGTGGATTAGGGTGTGTTTGATTCAAAGAATTTGCATATAAAATTTGTAGGATTAAATCGTATAGATAATATTTCTTATAGGATTGTTTTCATAGGATTTTTTTCATAGAAATTCTTTGCACTAATTTCATATGAAATCTAACATTCGCTCGTACCTCTTTTTGAGGATCATTTGTTTTCCTGTAACGGAATCAAATAAATTTTGATTCGTATGAATAAGTTTCTACGGGTTTTTTTTAATCAACAGGGAGCGCTCCTCGGCTCCATTTCATTGACATGAAGCATAACAACCTAGCACAAACCAAAACAAACAGAAAAAGAAGGCACCTTGCTAGTGTTCAAAGGAGGTTTTCTTGCATGTACTACCAGATCTAGCATTTTACGCTAACAAAACAGGGGATTCCCAAATACCGGCTATTACAAACCAGGAGGAGACCCAAAGCTAGTAGGATTAAGAAACCGGGTGAGGAGGGTTAACATCGGCAGTGTCCATAAGTACGAATTTGGGTTTTCAGGGGTCACGAGGCAGCCACCCCACATGGCGGCGCGGTGGGGCCCCTGGCCGCGCCGGCCTATGGGGTGGGCCCCTCGGGCGCCCCCCGACGCTGCCCCTTCGCCTATTTATTCCTTCCGTCACGAAAACCCTAGTACCGAGAGCCACGATACGAGAAAAGTTCCAGAGACGCCGCCGCCGTCAACCCTACTCGGGGGTTCAGAAGATCCTCCGGCACCCTGCCGGAGAGGGGAATCATCACCGGAGGGCTCTACATCACCATGCCCGCCTCCGGACTGATGCGTGAGTAGTTCATCCTTGGACTACGGGTCCATAGCAGTAGCTAGATGGTTGTCTTCTCCTCTTGTGCTATCATGTTTAGATCTTGTGAGCTGTCTATCATGATCAGGATCATCTATTTGTAATGCTACATGTTGTGTTTATTGGGATCCGATGAATATGGAATACTATGTCAAGTTGATTATTGATCTATCATATATGTTATTTATGTTCTTGCATGCTCTCCGTTGCTAGTAGAGGCTCTGGCCAAGTTGATACTTGTGACTCCAAGAGGGAGTATTTATGCTAGATAGTGGGTTAATGTCTGCATTGAATCTGGGGGAGTGACATTAACCCCTAAGGTTGTGGATGTGCTGTTGCCACTAGGGATAAAACATCAATGCTTTGTCTAAGGATATTTGTATTGTTTACATTACGCACAGTACTTAATGCAATTGTCTGTTGTTTGCAACTTAATACTGGAAGGGGTGCGGATGCTAACCTGAAGGTGGACTTTTTAGGCATAGATGCATGATGGTGGTCTATGTTCTTTGTCGTAATGCCCTAAGTAAATCTCATAGTAGTCATCATGATATGTATGTGCATCTCTATTTGTCAATTGCTCAACTGTAATTTGTTCACCCAACATGCTATTTATCTTATTGGAGAGACACCACTAGTGAACTGTGGACCCCGGTCCATTCTTTTACATCTGAAATACAACCTACTGCAATCATTGTTTTCTTTTGTTTTCTGCAAGCAAACATCATTCTCCACACCATACGTTTAATCATTTGTTTTCAGCAAGCCGGTGAGATTGACAACCTCACTATTAAGTTGGGGTAAAGTAGTTTGATTGTGTTGTGCAAGTTCCACGTTGGCGTCGGAATCACTGGTGTTGCGCCGCACTACACTCCTTCACCAACAACCTTCACGTGGCCTTCATCTCCTACTGGTTCGATAAACCTTGGTTTCTTACTGAGGGAAAACTCGTTGCTGTACTCATCATACCTTCCTCTTGGGGTTCCCAACGGACGTGTGCTTTACCGTCACAAGGAGCTGCTACTCTGGCGCCGTTACACCCCAGTGATTTCTAACTCCCTACACGCCAGAACAACTTTTCGCGCGCGTCGAGATCAAGACACGCTGCAAGGAGTCTCTCACACCCAATCTCTTTACTTTGTTTATTGTCTTGCTTTATTTTATTTTCTGTCTTGTTTGCTTTCTTTATATAAAAAAAACAAAAAAATAGTTACTTGTTTTACTTTATTTAATTCGGTTTGCTTTATTATTGCTAAAATGGGTACTCCTGCGAACACTAAGTTGTGTGACTTCACTAGCACAAATAATAATGATTTTATATGCACTCCTATTGCTCCACGTGCTACTACAGCAGAATTTTATGAAATTAAACCTGCTTTACTAAATCTTGTTATGAGAGAGCAATTTTCTGGTGTTAGTACTGATGATGCTGTTGCCCATCTTAATAATTTTGTTGAACTTTGTGAAATGCAAAAGTATAAGGATATAGATGGGGATATTATAAAATTGAAATTGTTTCCTTTCTCCTTAAGAGGAAGAGCTAAAGATTGGTTGCTGTCTTTGCCTAAAAATAGTATTGATTCATGGACTAAATGTAAAGATGCTTTCATTGGAAAATATTATCCTCCTGCTAAAATTATATCTTTGAGAAGTAGCATTATGAATTTTAAGCAATTGGATAATGAACATGTTGCCCAAGCATGGGAGAGAATGAAATCTTTGGTAAAGAATTGTCCTACCCATGGACTAACCACTTGGATGATCATCCAAACCTTTTATGCAGGATTGAATTTTTCTTCAAGGAACCTATTGGATTCAGCTGCTGGAGGTACATTTATGTCCATCACTTTGGGTGCTGCAACAAAGCTTCTTGATGATATGATGATCAACTACTCTGAATGGCATACTGAAAGAACTCCTCAAGGTAAGAAGGTAAATTCTGTTGAAGAAACCTCTTCCTTGAGTGATAAGATTGATGTTATTATGTCTATGCTTGTTAATGGTAGATCTCATGTTGATCCTAATAATATTCCTTTAGCTTCATTGGTTGCTCAAGAAGAGCATGTTGATGTGAATTTCATTAAAAATAATAATTTCAACAACAATGCTTATAGGAATAATTTTGGTAACAACAACTATAGGCCATATCCTTCTAATAGTGGTAATGGTTATGGTAATTCTTATGGTAATTCTTACAACAATAGTAGAAGTGTACCCTCTGATCTTGAAGTCATGCTTAAAGAATTTATTAGTACACAAACTGCTTTTAACAAATCTGTTGAGAAAACGTTTGGTAAAATTGATGTTCTTGCTTCTAAGGTTGATAGTCTTGCTCTTGATGTTGATCTTTTGAAACTGAAAGTTATGCATAATGAAGTTAAAGATATTAAGTCATTTGCTAAAACAAATGCTATCCAACTTCGAATTAATGACAATATTAGAATGATGGCTGAATTGCATGCTAGGTGGGAAAGAGAAGAAAAACTTGCTAAAGAGAATAATATAGCTAGAGTTTGGACTATTACCACCACTAGTAATGTTGATGCTTCACATGTTTCTAAACCTCCTACTATCAATGGTAAAATAATTGGTGTTGGCAATGTTTCTACTTCTATTACAAAGCGTGCAAAATTGCCTGAAACTGCTGAAACTGTTTGTGATAAAAGTGCTGACATTTTTCAGAGTGTTGGGTACAATGGTCCCATTGCTGTAGATCATAATGGTTTTGATTTTGATAATTGTCATATTTATGAAGTTATTAAGTTCTTACAAAAAATTGCTAGAAGTCCTAATGTTAGTGCTATAAACTTGGCTTTTACAAAACATATTACAAATGCTCTCATTAAAGCTAGGGAAGAGGAATTAAAACTTGAAGCTTCTATCCCTAGGAAGTTGGAAGATGGTTGGGAGCCCATCATTAAAATGAAGGTCAATGATTTTGATTGTAATGCTTTATGTGATCTTGGTGCAAGTATTTCTGTTATGCCTAAGAAACTTTATGATATGCTTGACTTGCCACCTTTGGAATGTTGTTATTTGGATGTTAATCTTGCTGATAATTCTATAAAGAGACCTTTGGGGAGAATTGACAATGTTCACATTACGGTTAACAATAACCTTGTCCCTGTTGATTTTGTTGTCTTGGATATTGAATGCAATGCATCTTGTCCTATTGTTTTGGGAAGACCCTTTCTTCGAACTGTTGGTGTTATTATTGATATGAAAGAATGAAGTATTAAATATCAATTCCCTCTTAAGAAAGGTATGGAACACTTCCCTAGAAAGAGAATGAAGATGCCTTTTGATTCTATTATTAAGAAAAAATATGATGTTGATGCTTCATCTCTTGATATTACTTGATTTGCACTTTCTGCGCCTAGCTGAAAGGCGTTAAAGAAAAGCGCTTATGGGAGACAACCCATTGTTTTATTTCTGCAATTTTTGTTTTATATTTGAGTCAAGGTGCTTGTTACTACTGTAGCAATACCTTTGTATCTTTATTTTCTTGCATTGTTGTGCCAAGTAAAGTCTCTGATAGAAAGTTGATACTAGATTTGGATTTCTGCGCAGAAACAGATTTTTAGCTGTCACGAATTTGCGTTTTTCTCCCTGTAGAAGAGTCTAAATATTCTGAAAAAATTCATGCGTGATCCTCAGATATGTACGCAACTTTCATTAGTTTTGAGTTTTCTGATTTGAGCAAGTTAAGTGCCTCGAAAAAATTCGTCTTGACGGACTGTTCTGTTTTGACAGATTCTGCCTTTTATTTCGCATTGCCTCTTTTACTGTGTTTGAGTGGATTTCTTTGCTCCATTAAATTTCAGTAGCCTTGGGTAATGTCCATAAGTATTGGTAATGATTGTGTCCTTGCTGAATATGTGAATTTTTGATTATGCACTAACCCTCTAATGAGATTGTTTTGAGTTTGGTGTGGAGGAAGTTTTCAAGGATCAAGAGAGGAGGATGATATGATATGATCAAGAAGAGTGAAAAGTCTAACCTTGGGGATACCCCCATGGTTCATCCCTGCATATTTCAAGAATACTCAAGCGTCTAAGCTTGGGGATGCCCAAGGCATCCCCTTCTTCATCAAAACTTATCTTGTCACCTCTAGTGAAACTATATTTTAATTCCGTCACATCTTATGTGTTTTACTTGGAGCGTCTGTGTGTTTTTATTTTTGTTTATGTTTTAATAAATTCGGATCCTAGCAATCCTTGTGTTGGAGAGAGACACGCTCCGCTTTTTCATTTGAACACTTGTGTTCTTCGTTTTTCATATTCATGGCGAAAGCTGAAAGCCGCAGCACTTATACTTATTGTTATTTGGTTGGAAATAGAAAATGCTTCATATTTTCTTGAATAATTTGATACTTGGCAATTGTTTTGAGCTCTCAAGTAGATCATGTTTAAGCTCTTGCATCATGTAGTTTAAATCTATTAGTGGAGAACTACCGTAGAGCTTGTTGAAATTTGGTTTGCGTGATTGGTCTCTCTAAGGTCTAGATATTTTCTGGTAAAAGTATTTGAACAACAAGGAAGACAATGTAGAGTCTTATAATGCTTGCAATATGTTCTTGTGTAAGTTTGTACCGGTTCATACTTGTGTTTGCTTCAAACAACCTTGCTAGCCAAAGCCTTGTACTGAGAGAGAATGCTTCTCGTGCATCCAAAAATCTTGAGCCAAAACCTATGCCATTTGTGTCCACCATAACTACCTATTATGTGGTATTTTTCTGTCATTCCAAAGTAAATTGCTTGCGTGCTACCTTTAAAAAAATTCATTCCTTGTTCTTACAATACATAGCTCATGGGAAAGTAGCCTAAAAACTATTGTGGTAAGAAATATGTTGCTTATGTATCTTAGTTCTTATAAGTTGCTTGTTGAGCGGTAACCATGTTTCTGGGGACGCCATCTATATGTCACACTTTGTTGAATATCATGTGAGTTGCTATGCATGTTCGTCTTGTCTGAAGTAAGGGAGATTTGCCATGAGTTGAAATGGTTTGAGTATGCATGTTGTTAGAGAAGAACATTGGGCCGCCAACCAAAGCCATGTATCATGGTGGAAGTTTCAGGTTGGACATTAATCCTCAGAATCTCTTATGATAATATTATTTTTTGTTGAATGCTTAAAGCATAAAAGAGGAGTCCATTATCTGTTTTCTATGTTGTCCCGGTATGGATGTCCTCAACTTGAGATCTATCAAAATCGAGAAATCAAATGCGATTTATCTCCTTGGAGCTTTGTATAGGTGGCATAGAGGTACCCCTTTGTGACACTTGGTTGAAACATATGTAATGCAATGATAATCCATGGAAATCCGAGCTAATTAGGACAAGGTGCGGGCACTATTAGTATTCGATGCATGAGGCTTGCAACTTATAGGAAGTTTTATGCATAACCCATATGAATTATTACTACCGTTGACACAATTGTTTCCATGCTTTCAAAATAAAAAGCTCTAGCACATGAGTAATCCCTGCTTCCCTCTGCGAAGGGCCTTTCTTTTACTTTATGTTGAGTCAGTTTGCCTACTTCTTTCTATCTTAGAAGCAAACACTTGTGTCAACTGTGTGCGTTGATTCTTACATGCTTACTTATTGCACTTATTATATTACTTTATGTTGACAATTATCCATGAGATATACATGTTGAAAGTTGAAAGCAATTGCTGAAACTTAAATCTTCCTTTGTGTTGCTTCAAAACCTCTTATTAAGAATCTATTGCTTTATGAGTTAACTCTTATGCAAGACTTTTTGATGCTTGTCTTGAAAGTACTATTCATGAAAAGTTTTTGCTATATGATTCAGTTGTTTAGTCATTATCTTTTTGTTAGCAAACTATATACCATTGCTTTGAGTCACTTCATTCATCTCATATGCTTTACAATAGTATTGATCAAGATTATGTTGGTAGCATGTCACTTCAGAAATTATTGTTTTATCGTTTACCTACTCGAGGGCGAGTAGGAACTAAGCTTGGGGATGCTTGATACGTCTCCAACGTATCTATAATTTCTTATGTTCCATGCTAGTTTTACGACAATACCAACATGTTTTAGCCATACTTTATAATATTTTTATGCATTTTCCGAGACTAACCTATTAACAAGATGCCGCAGTGCCAGTTTTCTGCTGTTTTTTATTTCAGAAAAGTTAGTTTACGAATATTCTCGAATTGGACGAAACAAAAGCCCACGGTCCTATTTTCCACGGAGTCTTCCAGAACACCGAAGAGGAGACGAAGAGGGGCCACGAGGCGGCCACCCCACATGGCGGCGCGGTGGGGCCTGGGCCCGCGCCGGCTGGGGGCCCTCGGGCGCCCCCGACGCCGCTTCGCCTATTTATTCCTTCCGTCGCGAAAACCCTAGTACCGAGAGCCACGATACGAAAAGTTCCAGACGCCGCGCCGTCAACCCTACCTCGGGGGTTCGTAAGATCGCATCCGGCACCCCGGAAGGGAAATCATCACCGGAGGGCTCTACATCACCATGCCCGCCCGGACGATGCGTGAGTTGTTCATCCTTGGACTACGGGACCATAGCAGTAGCTAGATGGTTGTCTTCTCCTCTTGTGCTATCATGTTTAGATCTTGTGAGCTGCCTATCATGATCAGGATCATCTATTTGTAATGCTACATTTTGTGTTTGTTGGGATCCGATGAATATGGAATACTATGTCAAGTTGATTATTGATCTATCATATATGTTATTTATGTTCTTGCATGCTCGTTGCTAGTAGAGGCTCTGCCAAGTTGATACTTGTGACTCCAAGAGGGAGTATTTATGCTAGATAGTGGGTTCATGTCTCCATTGAATCTGGGGAGTGACAGCAACCCCTAAGGTTGTGGATGTGTGTTGCCACTAGGGATAAAACATCAATGCTTTGTCTAAGGATATTTGTATTGTTTACATTACGCATAGTACTTAATGCAATTGTCTGTTGTTTGCAACTTAATACTGGAAGGGGTGCGGATGCTAACCCGAAGGTGGACTTTTTAGGCATAGATGCATGCTGGATGGCGGTCTATGTTCTTTGTCGTAATGCCCTAAGTAAATCTCATAGTATTCATCATGATATGTATGTGCATCTCTATTTGTCAATTGCCCAACTGTAATTTGTTCCCCAACATGCTATTTATCTTATTGGAGAGACACCACTAGTGAACTGTGGACCCCGGTCCTTTCTTTTACATCTGAAATACAAACCTACTGCAATCATTGTTTTCTTTTGTTTTCTGCAAGCAAACATCATTCTCCACACCATACGTTTAATCCTTTGTTTTCAGCAAGCCGGTGAGATTGACAACCTCACTGTTAAGTTGGGGCAAAGTAGTTTGATTGTGCTGTGCAGGTTCCACGTTGGCGCCGGAATCACTGGTGTTGCGCCGCACTACACTCCTTCACCAACAACCTTCACGTGGCCTTCATCTCCTACTGGTTTGATAAACCTTGGTTTCTTACTCTTGGGGTTCCCAACGGACGTGTGCTTTACCGTCACAAGGAGCTGCTACTCTGGCGCCGTTACACCCCAGGGATTTCTAACTCCCTACACGCCAGCAACCCCACCAGGTTCATACTTCCAGATAAGATAGTCATCCTCACTAGAGTAAATAATAGTTTTAGTAATCTCTATAATTTATAACCACATGTCCATCATATTGGTGGTAAAGGTTCTCCTAAAATCACACTTTAATTGATGCCCATCCCAAAGATCAGCAACAATTTTCATCTGTTTATTTACCACAAAAAATATGTCCCAATATTGTGTGGCTAGGGGGCATCAACAAACTAGGTGTCTTCTGAAAATCTCACTAAACTACCATTACCTATTTTCCATTTGCATCAAAATTTAACAACTCTAGAAATCCACATCATTCCCTTCTAACAAACAGAGGGATTAAAATCCTGACAACACAGAATATTAGGATTTTTGTATTATACTTGGCATCTACCACTCTTCTAGAGACTACCCTCACCTTGTATATATCTTAACCCAGGAACCCGCTGGAAAGATATTTTGATCTTGTAGATTTGGGATTCTAAGGCCACCAACTCTTTGCTCATACTCCCTGCAAAAAAAAACTCTTTGCTCATACACACAGAGGGCCAGTTGCCTAGGAGAATCTTCTTGTTGTCCTCTAGATCATCCCATGCACATACAATTAGCTAGTTGGTATTAATAAGATATAGTGCCCATTTTGAAAACTTAAAGAAGAATAACATGTATATAGGCATACTAGACATAACATTTGAATAATAATTCTTTTTGCTTCAGAGGAGAGCAATTTCCCCCTCCAACCTACCATTCTACTCAAGAAGCTATCAACAAGGGGTTGTAAATCTTCCCTCTAAAGTTTATTGAAATGTAAAGGAAGTCCTAAGTATTTAACAGGGACTGCCCAATGATGTCTACGGGTGCTTCTATTCTTGTAGACAGTGTTGGGCCTCCAAGAGCAGAGGTTTGTAGAACAGCAGCAAGTTTCCCTTAAGTGGATTACCCAAGGTTTATCGAACTCAGTGGAGGAAGAGGTCAAAGATATCCCTCTCATGCAACCCTGCAACCACAAAGCAAGAAGTCTCTTGTATCCCCAACACACCTAATAGGTGCACTAGTTCGGCGAAGAGATAGTGAAATACAAGTGGTATGAATGAATATGAGCAGTAGTACGGCGCCAGAAAATAGCTTACTGGCGTGCAGTTGATGGTAGTAATATTGTAGGAAGTAAACAAGTAGTAACGCAGCGTAGTAACTCAGTAAAACAAACAAGCAGCGATAGCAGTATTTAGGAACAAGGCCTAGGGATTAGACTTTCACTAGTGGACACTCTCAACTTTGATCACATAGAATAGATAAATGCATACTCTACACTCTCTTGTTGGATGATGAACACATTGCGTAGGATTACACGAACCCTCAATGCCGGAGTTAACAAGCTCCACAATTCAATGTTCATATTTAAGTAACCTTAGAGTGTAAGATAGATCAATACGACTAAACCAAGTACTAACGTAGCATGCACACTGTCACCTTCATGCTTATGTAGGAGGAATAATACACATCAATACTATCATAGCAATAGTTAACTTCGCAATCTACAAGAGATCATGATCATAGCATAAACCAAGTACTAACACGGATGCACACACTGTCACCATTACACCGTGTAGGAGGAATAAAACTACTTTAATAACATCACTAGAGTAGCACATAGATAAATTGTGATACAAAACACATTGCAATCATAAAGAGATATAAATAAGCACTTCACTACGCCATTCATAACAGTGAATAAGTATTCTGTGAAATATAGCCTAAGAGACCCACACGGTGCACACACTGTCACCTTTACACACGTGGGACAAGGAGTCTCCGGAGATCACATAAGTAAAACTCACTTGACTAGCATAATGACATCTAGATTACAAGCATCATCATATGAATCTCAATCATGTAAGGCAGCTCATGAGATTATTGTATTGAAGTACATAGGAGAGAGATGAACCACATATACCGGTACAGCCCCGAGCCTCGATGGAGAACTACTCCTCCTCATGGGAGCAGCAGCGTTGATGAAGATGGCGGTGGAGATGGCAGCGGTGTCGATGGAGAAGCCTTCCGGGGCACTTCCCCGTCCGGTGCCGGAACAGAGACTCGTCCCCCATCTTGGCTTCGCGATGGCGGCGGCTGGAAGGTTCGCGCACCGTGGCTTCCTCCGTCGGGGTTTTTAGGTCGACCTTTAAATAGGCGAAAGGGGAGCCTCGGAGGGGGCCGGGGCCACCACACCATAGGCGGCGCCCCCCCTCTGGCCGCGCCAGGGTGTGGGGCCCCAGGCTTCCTCTCGGCGGCTCTCGGGTGTTCGGATGGTTCCGGAAAATAGGACCTGGGCGAAGATTTCGTCCAATTCCGAGAATATTTCCTTACTAGGATTTCTGAAACAAAAAACAGAAAAAGAACTGCACTTCGGCATCTTGTTAATAGGTTAGTTCCGAAAATGCACAATAATGACATATAATGTGCATAAAACATGTAGATATCATCAATAAAGTAGCATGGAACATAAGAAATTATCGATACGTCGGAGACGTATCAGCAAGCTTAGTTCTGCTCGTCCCGAGTAAAACGATAACAAAGATAATTTCTTAAGTGACATGCCATCATAACCTTGATCATATTGTAAACATATGTAATGAATGCAGCGATCAAAACAATGGTAATGACATGAGTAAACAAGTGAATCATAAAGCAAAGACTTTTCATGAATAGTACTTCAAGACAAGCATCAATAA
The DNA here is from genome assembly GCA_030979885.1 of Lolium multiflorum. Lineage (NCBI taxonomy): Eukaryota > Viridiplantae > Streptophyta > Magnoliopsida > Poales > Poaceae > Lolium > Lolium multiflorum. The sequence continues at coordinate 116,485,425 of CM061751.1, read as the reverse complement.
GTCTTGCATAAGAGTTAACTCATAAAGCAATAAATCAAAGTAAAGGTATTGAAGCAACACAAAGGAAGATTAAGTTTCAGCGGTTGCTTTCAACTTATAACATGTATATCTCATGGATATTGTCAACATAGAGCAATATAACAAATGCAATATGCAAGTATGTAGGAATCAATGCACAGTTCACACAAGTGTTTGCTTCTTGAGGTGGAGAGAGATAGGTGAACTGACTCAACATAAAAGTAAAAGAAAGGTCATTCAAAGAGGAAAGCATCGATTGCTATATTTGTGCTAGAGCTTTGGTTTTGAAAACATAAAGAGAGCATAAAAGTAAAATTTTGAGAGGTGTTTGTTGTTGTCAACGAATGGTAGTGGGCACTCTAACTACCTCATCAACCAGACTTTCAAGAGCGGCTCCCATGAAGGACGTTATCTCTACCAGCAAGGTAGATCATCCCTCTTCTCTTTTGTTTACACATGTACTTTAGTTTAGTTTTTCTTTATTTATGGATGACACTCCTCCCAACCTTTTGCTTACACAAGCCATGGCTAACCGAATCCTCGGGTGCCTTCCAACATTCACATACCATGGAGGAGTGTCTATTTGCAAAATTAAGTTGCTTACTGATGAATCAGAGCAAAACATGTGAAGAGAATTATTAATGAAAGTTAATTAATTGGGGCTGGGAACCCCATTGCCAGCTCTTTTTGCAAAATTATTGGATAAGCGGATGTGCCACTAGTCCATTGTGAAAGTCTGTCTAAAGTAAATGACAAGATCGAAAGATAAAACACCACATACTTCCTCATGAGCTATAAAACATTGACACAAATAAGAGGTGATAAATTTTGAATTATTTAAAGGTAGCACTCAAGCAATTTACTTTGGAATGGCGGAGAAATACCATGTAGTAGGTAGGTATGGTGGACACAAATGGCATAGTGGTTGGCTCAAGGATTTTGGATGCATGAGAAGTATTCCCTCTCGATACAAGGTTTAGGCTAGCAAGGTTATTTGAAACAAACACAAGGATGAACCGGTGCAGCAAAACTCACATAAAAGACATATTGTAAACATTATAAGACTCTACACCGTCTTCCTTGTTGTTCAAAACTCAATACTAGATATTATCTAGACCTTAGAGAGATCAAATATGCAAATCAAATTTTAGCAAGCTCTATGTATTTCTTCATTAATGGGTGCAAAGTATATGATGCAAGAGCTTAAACATGAGCACAACAATTGCCAAGTATCACATTATCCAAGACATTTTACCAATTACTACATGTAGCATTTTTCAATTCCAACCATATAACAATTTAACGAAGAGGAAACTTCGCCATGAATATTATGAGCTAAGAACACATGTGTTCATACGAACCATCGGAGCGTGTCTCTCTCCCACACAAGGATGAACTTATTCAGAGAACTAAGATAACAAAACAAAAATAAAAGCACACAGACGCTCCAAGTAAAGAACACAAGATGTGACTGAATAAAAATATAGTTTCAGGGGAGGAACCGATGATGTTGTCGATGAAGAAGGGGATGCCTTGGGCATCCCCAAGCTTAGACGCTTGAGTCTTCTTAAAATATGCAGGGATGAACCACGGGGCATCCCCAAGCTTAGAGCTTTCACTCCTCTTGATCATAGTATATCATACTCCTCTCTTGACCCTTGAAAACTTCCTTCACACCAAACTTCAAGCAAACTCATTAGAGGGTTAGTGCATAATCAAAAATTCACACATTCAGAGGTGACACAATCATTATTTTCACTTCTGGACATTGCATAAAGCTACTGGACATTAATGGATCAAAGAAATGAATCCAACATAGCAAAAGAGGCAATGCGAAATAAAAGGCAGAATCTGTCAAAAACAGAACAGTCCGTAAAGACGAATTTAAAGATGGCACCAGACTTGCTCAAATGGAAAAACTCAAAACTAATGAAAGTTGCGTACATATCTGAGGATCACGCTCGTAAATTGGCAGATTTTTTAGAATTTTCTACAGAGAACTGTGCCCAGATTCGTGACAGACAGCAATGCTGTTTCTGCGCAGCGATCCCAAATATAACATCAACTTTGACATAGAAACTTTACTTGGCACAAAAACATGATAAGGAGAGGTTGCTACAGTAGTAAACAACTTCCAAGACTCAAATATAAAACAAAGTACTGTAGTAAAAAACACATGGGTTATCTCCCAAGAAGTTCTTTCTTTATAGCCATTAAGATGGGCTCAGCAGTTTTAATGATGCACTCGCAAGAAATAGAAGTTGAAGCAAAAGAGAGCATCAAGAGGCAAATTCAAAACACATTTAAGTCTAACATGCTTTCTATGCATAGGAATCTTGTAAATAAACAAGTTCAAGAAGCATAATGCAACAAGCATAGAAAGATAAAACAAGTGTAGCTTCAAAAATTTCAGCACATAGAGAGGTGTTTTAGTAACATGAAAATTTTTACAACCATATTTTCCTCTCTCATAATAACTTTCAGTAGCATCATGAGCAAACTCAACAATATAACTATCACATAAAGCATTCTTATCATGAGTCTCATGCATAAAATAATTACTACTCCCAACATAAGCATAGTCATTCTTATTAATTGTAGTGGGAGCAAATTCAACAAAGTAGCTATCAAATATAGGAGGTATATTGTAATCATAATCAAATTTATCCTCCATAACAGGTGGTAACAAAAGACTACTATCATTATAATCATCATAAATAGGAGGCAAAGTATCATCAAAGTAAATTTTCTCCTCAATGCTTGGGGGACTAAAAATATCATGCTCATCAAAGCCAGCTTCCCCAAGCTTAGAATTTTCCATAGCATTAGCAACAATAGTGTTCAAAGCATTCATATTAATATGTTCCATGGGTTTTTTAATTTTCGCATCAAACCATCCATGTCTTAAATCAGGAAATAGAATAAAAAGGTCATTGTTGTCCATTATGCCTAACTAGTGTAAACAAGAAACCAAATGTCGCAATTGCAGAGTCTAAAGGAAATAGCTTCGAGTACACACACAATGGCGCCAGAAAAGTACTTGGAACCGAAATATGAGTGCCTTTTACCTTTCCTCCCCGGCAACGGCGAAAAGTGCTTGATGTCTACGGGTGCTTCTATTCTTGTAGACAGTGTTGGGCCTCCAAGAGCAGAGGTTTGTAGAACAGCAGCAAGTTTCCCTTAAGTGGATTACCCAAGGTTTATCGAACTCAGGGAGGAAGAGGTCAAAGATATCCCTCTCATGCAACCCTGCAACCACAAAGCAAGAAGTCTCTTGTATCCCCAACACACCTAATAGGTGCACTAGTTCGGCGAAGAGATAGTGAAATACAAGTGGTATGAATGAATATGAGCAGTAGTACGGCGCCAGAAAATAGCTTGCGTGCAGTTGATGGTAGTAATATTGTAGGAAGTAAACAAGAGTAACGCAGTAGTAACTCAAAAGAAACAAGAAGCGATAGAGTATTTAGGAACAAGGCCTAGGGATTAGACTTTCACTAGTGGACACTCTCAACTTTGATCACATAACAGAATAGATAAATGCATACTCTACACTCTCTTGTTGGATGATGAACTCATTGCGTAGGATTACACGAACCCTCAATGCCGGAGTTAACAAGCTCCACAATTCAATGTTCATATTTAAGTAACCTTAGAGTGTAAGATAGATCAATACGACTAAACCAAGTACTAACGTAGCATGCACACTGTCACCTTCATGCTTATGTAGGAGGAATAATACACATCAATACTATCATAGCAATAGTTAACTTCGCAATCTACAAGAGATCATGATCATAGCATAAACCAAGTACTAACACGGATGCACACACTGTCACCATTACACCGTGTAGGAGGAATAAAACTACTTTAATAACATCACTAGAGTAGCACATAGATAAATTGTGATACAAAACACATTGCAATCATAAAGAGATATAAATAAGCACTTCACTACGCCATTCATAACAATAAGTATTCTGTGAAATATAGCCTAAGAGACCCACACGGTGCACACACTGTCACCTTTACACACGTGGGACAAGGAGTCTCCGGAGATCACATAAGTAAAACTCACTTGACTAGCATAATGACATCTAGATTACAAGCATCATCATATGAATCTCAATCATGTAAGGCAGCTCATGAGATTATTGTATTGAAGTACATAGGAGAGAGATGAACCACATAGCTACCGGTACAGCCCCGAGCCTCGATGGAGAACTACTCCTCCTCATGGGAGCAGCAGCGTTGATGAAGATGGCGGTGGAGATGGCAGCGGTGTCGATGGAGAAGCCTTCCGGGGCACTCCGTCCGGGTGCCGAACAGAGACTCCTGTCCCCGATCTTGGCTTCGCGATGGCGGCGGCTCGGAAGGTTTCGCGTACCGTGGCTTCCTCCGTCGGGGTTTTTAGGTCGGACCTTTAAATAGGCGAAAGGGAGCCTCGGAGGGGGGGGGCCACCACACCATAGGGCGGCGCGGCCCCCTCCGGCCGCGCCGGGTGTGGGGCCCCTGTGGCTTCCTCTGCGGCTCGGGTGTTCTGGATGGTTCCGGGAAAATAGGACCCTGGGCGAAGATTTCGTCCAATTCCGAGAATATTTCCTTACTAGGATTTCTGAAACAAAAAACAGCAGAAAACAGGAACTGGCACTTCGGCATCTTGTTAATAGGTTAGTTCCAGAAAATGCACAATAATGACATATAATGTGCATAAAACATGTAGATATCATCAATAAAGTAGCATGGAACATAAGAAATTATCGATACGTCGGAGACGTATCACCCAATCACACATTGCAAAATTTCCAGGAAGGGCATACATTCTTGACATTACATATTAAGGGTCATTAACTCACTTTTATGATAGCTAATCTTCATTCCAGATAGCTGTTCAAAGCATGTAAGAGTCCATTTTAGGTTAATATAATTTCTTTCATATCTCTCTCTCTCTCTCTCTCTCTCTCTCTATCAACAGAAGGGTGCCATCTGCATATTGTAGGTTAAGAACACCCTCAAGGATTAAATGTGGACAAAGACCTCCAATTAAACCACAGTTTGATCCCTTAATTAACATTTTTGAAAACACATCAACCACAAAATTAGGCCTTTCACAATGGAAGGTTCTTAGCACGGTATCATAGGCAAATTTCTTATGTGGCACCATAGTTGAATGAGGAGAGATAATGGTGTTGTATCTTAACTATAATACAACCCTTGCACATAGTCCTAGGCAAAAAAAGAGTGAATGACACGATCACATGCCTACATATCATAAAAATCATTAAATGTAGAGACAACACTTAAGAGGCAATCCATTGGAGAGGTTGTCTCTTAAGAGCAAGGATTTCATAAAGGAAATTCAAGTGCACCCTGTCATAAGCCTTTTCATAACCTATTTTGAACACTAGTCCTTGCTCTTTTTTCTATGCACTTCATGAATTATTTCATGGGCAGTAGCAGCACTTTATAATATAAATCTACCTTTAGTGGAAGCAAACTGTTGATAAGATATAAGTCTGTCAACTATCCCAGCAAATCTATTAGTAATGGCTTTTGTGAAGATCTTAAAAATACAATTGAGTAAACTAATAGGCCTAAAAAAATCACATACATATATAATGTTCCATTAAACTATTCCTCAATCACCTCTATCAGATCATGTTTAATAATATTCCATTTTTGGAAAAAAATAAGGAAAAAGAGGCCATGAGGACCTGGGGCTCACTCAGCATAAGAACCAAAAACTGCTTCCCTAATCTCTTCTCTATGAATTATTTCTCTGAGGCTGTATTTTCTTGTACACTTACTTTTTCCTCCGGAGAGAATAAATCACTCCTCAGCCTAATATCAAGTCTACCCTCTTTTCTAAAGAGGTCTTTGTAGTAATATATTGCAATTTGAAGCATACCTTTTTGTTCAGTTTGAGGGCCATCAGGACCCTCTAACACATTCTATCTCCCTCCACGGTCTTCTATCTCTATACCTCTATCTAGCTTTTGTTTCTTCTACAATCCAGCCAGAGTTTAACTCTCTAAGAATAACATGCAACCTCCTTCTCTCAACATTAGAGAGAGGGTGGATCTCAGACATGATGTCCAAAGTATTATACTCTTCCATTAACTCTCTCTTATGTCTTCTAATATCTGCCTCTAAGTTCGTACTCCACCCTCTAGGTAGCTTTCTAAAAAATATTATCCTAATTATTGAGAAGTGTTTATAATCGCCGTGGGTTATCTTACAATCTGATAACCTAGCCAGCGGCTTACAGTATAGGCGGTGATGACTATCCGTACAGTGGGGGCTTGCCCCCCCCCCCCCCCCCTACACACCCCCACCCCCAACGTGTCCTTGCAAGGTAGAACGGTATGGCTAACGTCTTCACTTTGCTTCGGTCTAAGCCTACCGCTGATGAGTCTCGCCTCGTTCTAATTTAGATCATAATATAACAGATCCTGAGATGCTAGCAGGAGGGCGATCTGTCTCCAGTCTCCCGGACGGCAATGGAGGGGCTAGTCGTGACGTCCGTCCCCACCCTTGCACAGTTGCACGGTTGAGCGTAGAAACATAATGGCATGACACCAGAAGACGGGGAGGTTTGTTGGTACCAGTTGAGTGTGGAAACACGGAGGAATCATTAGCTGAGTTAGTGCTGGACGTCGACGTCCAACAGAACGGGACGACTCTCCGACGCTCGCCGGACGACGACGCGTCGCCCGCCCAAAGCGCGGCCAATTAACTCAGTCAGCTCCGCTCTGCGCCGTGGCATCGTCTTCGCTGCCGGCCTTGTTGGTTGGCGGATGAGGTGCCGCCCATGGCGGGCCAATCCCTGTCCTGTTCCAGTATTCAATTTTCCTGCATCCGACTACTCCGTGAAGACCGTTAACAGCCGAAGTACATGTACGGTACAACTGCCAACTACTACTCCCTCCGTTATAATAAAAGGTGTATATTATACTGTAGAACAGAGTGATATAGTAATAGTTAAGCACACCGCTGTCAGTTGCCTGTTCGATACGATACCGCTGTCAACTGCGTTTTTTTCTCTCATGAAGCAACCACATATTTTATTGATATATAGGAGATCGATCAATTTACATGAACAATCAAATGTGGAAACTAAAAAATGCTCCTGAGAGAGACGAATGTCCTGAAAATTTTGCAAATAGAATATTAAGGGATAGAAGAATATAAAATTATCCCTAGAATTTCCTGCACACTGAAGCCAATGGCCGCCGTCGAGGCAGGCGACATTGAGCCTCCACCATTGTTAGGTCCAAAGAAGTACCCTCGCCAATATTTGCTTTCTGAGTCGATAAAAATGTCGTTGTGGCACGTCGGTCGTGGTACATCCCTGTGAAGTCTTGGACCTAGATGTGTCGCATCCCATCGATAAGTCGAGGAAGGACGATAGACCCAACACCATTGGACCAGCATCTTCGCTCCAGAGCAACCACCTTGCCATGGCCGCCGGCACCGCCGCAGGTCACGACAAACACCGACGACATATCGAGGCACTAATCTCTCCATATCTGAAGGACGACAAGATGACCAAGCCACCTGCTCCACGCCGCCGTTGATTAGAGCACCATCGAGATGGGGGAGAAGCTAGGACACCTTATTTCGCTGCGGAGCCATCCCCTGCCACCGATGCGACGCCGTTGAAACTCCCCCACCTCCTTCCATTGCCGAAACGGCGGACGGAGGAGGCAGGGACCAGCAGCCTTGCTGACGAAGGGAGGGGCAAACCGTGGTCCTACCCGAGCGGCTTACGTGGAGAAGTGACGGGGAAAAGAAGATACTGGAAGGGCACCATCTGGTCTCGGTGTGTTGTAAAAGGAGGGAACCAAATAGTATGGTGTGCAATCGGTAGAATCATTCACATTCAAAACAAAATATTTTCCATCACACGCAAAAGACGTTTTTACCGCATAGAAACAATTCAGAAAGTAATGTTTCACCGATTCACCATATAAAACTAGATTGCTTTTGCCCTAGATTTCTTTGTTTTGTGAGCACTTTGGCCTTCTTTAGTAGCAGTATAAAAAGTCGTCATCGAGGCAGCATTGATATCCAAATCCCCGCACCTAAAAATCGAATCAAACCCACTTCCTCCACCTCCACGCACGCACGCTCGCCGTCCCTGCAAGTTTGCAACTCCCTCTCGACCGACCAATGGCGTCCACCAACGGCGGTGGCCTCCCCACCCACGCCGCCGCCAGCAAGCCGACCGTCGACGAGAAGCAGCGGCTGCGGCGGCGCCGCGGCTGCCTCTGCTGCGCGTGCCTCCTCGTCACCCTGGTACTCCTCGGCGTCGTGCTTCTGATCCTCTTCTTCACCGTGCTCCGCGTGCGCGACCCGAAGACGCGGCTCGTCTCCGCGAAGCTCGTGGGACTCGCGCCGCGCCTCACCTTCCCGGCGCTCTCCATCCAGCTCAACGTCACCGTCCTGCTCACGGTGTCCGTGCACAACCCCAACCCGGCCTCCTTCACCTTCCTCTCGGGGGGCCACACCGACCTCACCTACCGCGGCGTGCACGTCGGCGACGCCGAGATCGACCCCGGCCGCATCCCCAGCAAGGGCGACGGCGAGGTCAAGATGGCGCTCACGCTGCAGGCGGACAAGTTCGTCTCCTCCGGGGGCGCCATGGCGCAGCTCATCTCCGACGTGGAGGCCGGGTCGCTGCCGGTGGACGCCAGCACCAGGATCCCGGGCCGGGTGGCCGTGTTCGGCGTCTTCAAGCGCCACGCCGTCGCCTACTCCGACTGCAGCTTCGTCTTCGGCATCGCCGAGATGGGCGTCCGCAGCCAGCAGTGCAGCGACCACACCAAGCTCTGATCGGCCATAGTTCCTCTGCCGCTGCGTCGCCGGAGATGGGAGTTTGGAGGACACCTTTTTCGGCCGTGCTCGTTTGCCGCGCACGACACTTGCGGGCGGCCAGCGCGACGACGACGTCCTTGTCACGGAGAGGAAAATGAGCGACATGATTCTTGATTTTGTGATGATGCGCCAAATTAGTACTGTAGTTAGTCACTACCTTGGGGTAGATTAATTTGTCCTTTTAGTTGTTGCTATGGCTTGGAGTCATCATATGATTTTGATGGATTGTTGTTCATATGCAGAGACAGGATGGGCTTGTAGTATATACATACGTCTTGTTCATAACATCGTCGTGTGTGCAGATTCTTGCTTTGCGCTGACGCAAGAGCTCATTCTTATATTTATTCTCCTACATAGCTTGCAGTTAGGTGGTCGTTTGGAGACGTTGACATTCAGATTACTCTATATGATCCTGTAAAACCAAGCCACATGTATTTTAAAGTTATTTCTTTTGATTTTGAAGAAGTGTGCACTTGCGATACTATTAGATATGTCGGCAAATAAAAGTCAAGTATAGACAGGTACTGAGATCCAGGCTGCAATGAAGAATGTAATCAGATTTCTTCCGATTATTAAGAGCTCTCGTTTTCCTCGCAAAGAGAAGATAAAAAGGATGTCAAATCTGAGGACACGTTGAGGCCATCAGCAGGTCCATCTCAAGATTAATCTGACAGCTGCGACCTGCGAGGGTGCTAGAGTAAAATGAAAGCAGCCATCAAGCATCACGACAGATGGATCACACAACAGCCACGGTTAATACGCCATCTCACTGCAGGAGTACCATCAAACTAAGCCATGTTCAAATTGTCCACTGCATCATCTCAGTTTCGACAGTTTATACAGGTTTGCATCCAAGTGCAAAGACCACAACGACACACAGCGTGCACCAAATATGCACTACAGCGCTAAGCAAGAATAAATATGCAATAGTTCAGTTCAAGCAGGGAGAACATCTATTATTAGGATATACAAAGGCTAGGCCACAAGCCCCCACAAGGTACAACAATCCGGGCAGTAAGACTAGGCTAGCTAAAAGGAAAACTAACTTAGCTTACATGTATAACTTTAAACTGAAACCTACTTAACCACCACTGCTAGCTCCTACAGCTTCAGAGTTAGCAAAGTTACCACAGCTGGCAAGGATGACAGAGGTGCTGCCATGAGATGTGTCGCCAGCAAACAGCACCGAAATGAAGTTCCCGAAGGAACAAGCTCGGCTCTTAATTATTATCTTCAGCAAACAGAGCCTTAGGACTGACTGAACTGAAGTCAAGCTTCCGGCAAATGCCTGGGCTGAGCTTCAGCATTCTCAGAGATGGACGCACAGGAGCGTCTGGGCAGCTGTCTGCGATGCCAGTAAGCAGAGGCTGTGATTCAGGGGTTTTGTAGCTTTCAGGTGGGATGGCATCTACCAGATCCTCCCTGTCTCCAGTTGCCTCCAGCGCTTGGTTTGAGAATATCAGATCAAGAAACATCTTGCAGATCCCTTGGAGATACAGTTCTTCCTCCTCAGAATCATCAAACTCATAACTTAACCTTCTAACTGGGAAGTCATCAGCTTCAAATATCAGCTTTCTGCGGGAGAGGGCTTCTGCCCCCCTCACCGCCTTCTTTTTGGGTGCACCACAGAATTCCTCCTCTGATCCTGGAGCAAAAGGATCAAAGATGTTTCCACGTGGTGTTTGGCACCCCAATGGAACACTATCATCTGAATCCTTGCAAGAGGTTGACAGCTCTAGCGAGACCCCATCCAGAATGATGGCCTCAGCAACAACGCCCTTGTTATTCTCATGATCACAGACTGTACCAAGGGAGTCGATGTCTTCCTTCTTTCCCAAGGGAACTTGCAAACAAACTTCTTCACTCACACTCTTTTCCACACCTTCTACAGCTGGGGAATCCAGGACTTCTGAAGTTTCAGAATCACTATTGGCCAACGCTGCATGATCTACTGGGGTAAATGTGGACTCGACCCCCATCATGTTTCCGGAAATAAATGTTAATCTCAAACAAAGTTTCCACTCTCCCTAACTTCAGGATCAAAACCTGCAAAAGAGAGATTGATAAAAAGGTAAGTACCATAAAGTATTCAATAAATAACAAATAAACGTATTACAGAGCTGCATCGACACAAAAGAGAACTGCAAAAGGGTCACACAACTGGGTAGAATAAATTACAATGGACTACTTTCAGAATATTCTAAGCTGAGCGGCAGCAGAAAATATATATTTGGAATAAAGTGCTTTCTAACTACAAGATCCCATCATCTAGATTCTAGAACAAAAGTAAACTCATATGCAACTACGCCTCGGATACATTCCACAATCGAAAATGAAGATATCTACACTCCATTTACATGGATTGGATATTTTGACAATATGTTGAAACATTCGTTTAACCACAGTACCCCAGATTTAAAATTGGCAACACAAGATTCCAGAACCACGCATCGATAATTTCGCAACAATTGAAGAAGCGAACAGCCGTACATATACTATACTACGAATCGGGGCCTGGTCAGGTATCTCGCGGATGCCCAGCCACGCCTCGACTCAATCTGAAACAAACCCCACAGACGGAACATTGGACCGCGGAACAGGCAAAATAGGGAGCACTGGAACCAGATCTGAGAAGGGAAAATCGCAATACCTCTGTCTACCTTGATTCAGCCGAAGATTGGGATCCGATTACCACTTCCGAGCTTCGCCCAATCAGCTGGAAATCCCGGACACTCCGATCTTGCAATTCGTGAAGAGACGGACGGGCGGAGAAGAGATGGTTCCGGCTGGCGGCGCCGTCAGCTGGTGGAGGAGACGAGCAGGGGGGCGCGGAGGAGATGCAGAGGAGAGGAGTGGTGGAGCGAAACAGGGGGAACCCTAGAACTCTGTTTTTTATACACCGTTGGGTTGCCGCGCCAAAAGTTTTGCCAGGATTTTCGATGCGCGCCAAAAATCCCTTTTCCTCCATTTCTCTCCATTGAAAATATTATTTTAGAGCCTTAGCCAGCAGGGAATTCATGATTGTCTAATCAAGGTAGTACAGCTGGATTAGGCTGACAGCATTTAATTGTCGATATATATCTCCAGAGAAAATGAAGCCGGTTCACCCAATCTAGGAAGAGATCTTTCGAGCGCTGCCATGTGGGCCGCCTAGCCGGTGGAGCCGGTGGAGTAAGGATGAAGAAATTTCCTATGAAACCAAAGTTTAGTTTGAAAATAGATAACGACTTGCATGATTTTTGGAGCAACTTAGGGTGTGTTTGGTAGCCCGGCTCATCTCAGATTATCTATCTCCCCACATACATGTTGACCTCATACATGCTCAACTCAGATTTGTTGCTTGTTTGGTAGCCTGTATCAGTTGAGAGATGGCGAGTTCAGATGGTGTTTGGCAAAGGTTGTATAGGGTGAGACGTGCTGGGTGGAAAAAATTACACAAAGGTCCTTAAGAAAAAAAATCAAAAAGCAATCGGGTCCTTTGTACTGGTGGCGGCGTCCTGGCAGAGCACTGGCGGCGCGTCGCGGCGGCTTCCCGGCGGAGCGTCTTGACCTGGCGGCGCGTCCTCGCGGCGCGTCCTGGTCGGGGCGCGCGCGTCGGGCGCCCTCGCGGCGGCTTCCTGGCGGTGCGGCGCGTCGAGGCGGCGTCCTGGCCGGTGCGGCGCGTCGTCGAGGCAGTGTCCTGGCGGTGCGATGCGTCCCGGACAAGAGGGAGGCGGCGGCTCGGCCGACGGGAGAGGAGGAGATTGGGGCGCGGGTGGGACGTGAGAGGAGGACGAGGGGGTCGAGGGGGCGAATGAACCGGTCGGGTGGGGGTCTGGGGGTGCGGTGGGGGCCCGAAACAGTGTTTCGCGGGATGAGGAGAGCCCGGGCGAGGAGGGAAGCTCGATTTGAGCTTCGCTCCTCAGCCTGGCTCTGAGGCGTTTTTCGTATGAGGTCGTCAGTGCTGGGAAGGCCCGACCCGACCTAACAAACACGTTCTCTCTCAAATATCTCGGTTGAGATGGGAAAATCTGTGCTCCCCCGGGCTACCAAACACACCCTTAGAGCATCTCCAACACGCGCGCTAAAACTCGGCGCCCTATAGGTCGTCACGAAACGTTTGCAGCGCTTGCGCTTATTTTCCCCGTTGGACGTTGTATTATGCAGCGCGTGCTTGGCGCTAAAAACGTTCCTTCGCTGGACGCTGTATTATGCAGCGCGCGCAAAAACTACTCTTTTGATCATTTTTTCTACGAAATAGATCAAACAAAACACGAAAAATTAACTGGAAATACGAAATATACTAGAAACTTCGACGGTACAACGACATTTATTTGGAAACTAGCCTAAACTACTCGGAATCCCAATCGAAATCCGACGAGCGAGTGGTGTCAGACACCGGAGTGCATGTCCACTCGAAGGAGGAGGAGGAGGAGGAGAGGATGATCGTCGACGGGCCGGCGCCGTTTTTCTTCTCCTCCGCCTTCCTCGCGGCCTTCTCCGCCTTCCTCACCGCCGACTTCGCCTGACGCTCGTCGTGATCCGCCTTCTTCTTCGTCGTCGTTGTCGCCTTCTCCTCCTCCTTCTGCGCGTAGAAGGCCTCCATCGCGGCGACGTCCTCCGGGAACTACCGCGCCCACTCGAGGCAGAGGCGCTCGTCGCGCTCCACGATGACAAGCCGCTGCTCGAGCTCGCGTTGGCGCCGTTGCTGCTGCTCACCGCTGCTGGCTAGGTTCGCGCGTGCTTCCGTGCACGCCAAATCGGCGGTTTATTTAGCGCGCACGCCTTTTGCCGTGCCTGTTGGAGATGTTCTTAGTACATCCCGTAACATGAAGGTGTAAAATAACCGCCAGTTAAGGGTTTCCATCATATCCTGCAAAACACGCGACCCGTAAAAAAAGTAGGGGGTTCGAAGATTTCTGCCCCCGGACGGTATATACACAGGTTACACAGCGAAACCAAGCGCAACCCGCACTCCCTTTCTTGATTTGGTGGGACGGAAGTTTCAGCCTGCTCCTTTCCCGCTTTTGCATCGTCGTCTTCGCCCATCTCCTTCCCTCTACCTATCTACCACCGCCTGTCGGAATCGCTCTAATGGACCCCTCGAAGCTCCCAACGGCCACCGACCAGGTCGCGCGGCCTCAACCGCCAACCCCTGCTGCTCCGCCACTTCGATGGGGTGCCCCCGACACCACCGCGGTTGTGCAAGCCGTTCCCAATAAGAGAAAGTGTGTGGGCACCCACATCGTCGGCGCTATAAGGGCACATTGCCCCTAAGTGTGTTTTTGTTAATTAATAACAATGCTTATGGACTAATTTTTTATTGAGTTAATGTGAAGTAATACTCCATCAGTATTCCTTATAGTCCATGTGTTGGATTCAACTATGGATGCCATGAAGATAAAGATATAATTTTAGTATTGGCATCAAGATCATTGATTTAAAGAGAAGAATATTATATGATTAAGATCTTGATAGTTTGATTTCAAGAGAAGAATTCAAGTTATGGCTCTGAACCGGTGTCATGATAGTCTCATGAGTTGAGCTATGGTTGACTAAGGTTTAGAGCATGTAATCACATGAAGAGTTCTCTATATACCTGAAACATAAAGATTGTACCACTTTGGATCATGTGATCTTGTGGTTGGGTAAGCTTTGTCAATTATGTGTTGTGAACTAACCCATCATATATGTGTGTTTGTATTGTCTATGTGGGTTAGGTATCTCGAGAATTTATGCTTGAAGCTTGTTGTCCATTTGGTGATAATGGACTTGTGAAGATGTGCTTCAAGGAATCTTTCCCATAGTAGTGTATGGGCGAGCAACATGAATCTTCACGAATCAATAATGATCAAGTGGGCATTCCGGCTTGAATGAAGCTTGAAGCGTTGTCATCGAGATCAAGCGGGATGCGCAAGGCACATGTATGGCCTTGCTAGGTTTTGCTTTTACCGGTCTCAAGGTGGTTGTTGGGAGACCGGGTTATAGGATAGATACCCGCACTATCAAGAGGAGCTTTCGGTTGGGTAACTTGACACATTGTCTTACGGAGCTCAATCATTTGCATAATTTGCATCCCTATATCTTGTTGCTTCTTGGTGTTTCTTTGTGTGAGATTCTTGAGCTTGTTTCTAGCTTTTCAACAAGCCCAAGTTCATCGAAAATGAAATCCATATGCATCTTCTATTCCGTTTTCAAGTTTAGACATCTTTATCATTTCTTGACGTTGAGTGGCTTCCTCTCTAAAATCATGTAAATACATTTTGTGAGGATTCCTAGTATTTCCAAAAAAAAATTGGATTCATCTTAATAAAAGTTTGGGAACTCTCTCAAAGTTTAGTTCTTTCGAGAAAGCAGCGTTTGAGGGGCTTCTAGCGAAACTGGCGGTCAAACCGGTTGGACCGGCCCTAGGCCGGTTGATCGGCGGGGCATCGTGCTCCACGCCGGTGGCCGCCGGATTCCCTTACTGTGTGCCATTTCGGCTGCGAGCCAGCGGCTGCCGGTTGGTATGTCCCATGGTCCGGCTTTCTGGTCGTCCTGCCGGTTTGTCCGGTGCATGACCTGGCTTGCCGGTCTTATCACCGGTTCGTCGGGCATGTGGCCCGGCCGGCGGTGCTGATTTTGCTGCCGGTTTGCCTCGCAGGAAACCCTCCAAACGGCTAGTTTTCTCCCTTGGACTATAAATAGCCTTCTTCCTCCTTGAGGATGTAAGGTCAACTATTACACTTGCTCCCTCTCTCTCTCATACTTCATTGTTGAACCTCAAAATCTTGCTTCCTCTTAATTCACTCCCATGATTCTTGCATCTTCTTGAAGGATTTGAAAGGAGAGATCTAGATCTACAATATCCACCAATCAATTCGTCCTCTAAGTGAGGGAACTCTTGGAATCTAGATCTTAGAGTCATGTGTTGATTTCCTCCATTGTTCTTCCTCTCTAGTTCCTCCATAGCATTTGTTGCTTTGGTGGGATTTCAGTGTGAAGGATTTGAAAACATTTGGTGTTCTTTATTTTGCATCCTTGCATAAGTTTTGAGCTCTCCATCACGATTAGTTCGAATGAGAGACTATGAGGTTGTTACTTTTGGAAGGGTTACCTCGTAGTTGGCTTGGAAACCAGGGTTGCAAACTAGGGTTGCAAAGAATGGTATTGTACACACATATCTCTAAGGTCACACCCACCTACTAGCCATGGTAAAGAATGATATTGTACGACATATCTCCCATCAGGTTAATCAACCAGTGTTTCTTACATGAGCAGCAACCACACCTAGAGATTCAGTCACAACCATGAATTTGTAACTCACTGTACCTGGTTTTTCACCACTTGAAGCGCTAGAATCGACACATGTGTTCTACTGAGGCCTCGGCCACATGTGTTCAAACTAGGGGTCTAGTTTCTCCAAGCACGAGGATTCCAATTTCTTAAACGAGATATTGTGCAAAGAGGCAACAAACATCTTTAGCTTCAATCCCATCTATGAAGGTACATCTCATCGGAATCACTTGTTCACCAGATGAGGCACTAGATTCAATACAAGTTTTACATGGGCCTTAGCTGTTTTGACCATCTATTCAGGCTAAAGTCTAAAGTCATTCAAACATACATATTATTCAAGAGATATTGCAAGTGAATTGCATGGAAAGATTTTGTGTATATTAACGTCGAATGTGCCAAAACAATCTATCAAGGAAAAGAAATCACAACACAACACCGAGATTTGAATAATGAAGTTCAATGATCAGCGCCGGGCACTCCTCCCCAGCAGGTACTATCACGGTATCGTCAACGGCAAGGCCGTCGAGGTGTACAGACACATCAGATCTACAAACGCCACGCTAGTTCAGCACCCCTGCCACGAGCGTCAGACCATCCTCGAAAACTCGATCTTGTGTCTAATCTACAACTTACTTCAAGTCTATTTTGGCTACTCCCGGCTCCTTTATATCCTTTATATACTAGGCTAGGTTATAGAGTTTGACTCTAATACGTAATCTACCGCATAATTACAAGTCCAATTATAGCACTACTTGTACACATATTCGAAACCTATTTCAACAATCTCCACCTTGGCGAATATGACCTTCACTATCTTGATGCTTCCATGCATAAACATCTATGTACCTGGACTTGATCCATTAATCATGAGCTTTGCTGCTACTTTCTTGACTTCACATGACTCCACCTGCTACTGTAGTCCCTTTCTTGCTTCATCACATTCAATGATCCCATGAAAATTAAGCTCTACCACACTCTTGTTATGTGCGCCACCTCCCCGGAGTATCCGCTCAGTGCCATTACACTTCGATCATAAAGTCACCATATCCGACAACACCGATGCATTGTCACTTTTATAGTTTCTTCTAGTCTATGTGAAAGCGAATAACTCACTTATTAGGTGTCACATATAAGAATTAGCGAACCCATCATCCTCGCTATTGTTGACTGCCCTTCTGAAACATGCAAGAATTTGTACATTGCTAAGTCATCTCTAGTCAAAATTGTAGTTTCTGTTCACCCACTTTCGCAGATTCTCCATGGTCAACTCTCGTTCATATCCCGGTCTCGATAAACAGTTGACACACTCGATCTGGATTATGGATTGTAGTATTGAAGCTTTCCCCTAGAGACCTAGGTTTATAGAATCCACGCGAAGATTGCATCTGGTGTAAGATCGCTCGAACAAAACTTCTAGTTTTTGCTTAACTCTTGCTTTACTAAACCAATGGTTTCCTTATGTTGTTTGTGTATCGATGGTTTGGAGAGAGGCCATGGCGCAAGGTTTCACGTGTAGTTATGCCTTATTATATAGGATTTAAAGATAATATTAAATAAAGCTCACATATTACAATATATCGAGATAAAGATGCAACAAAGCATGGACGATGTGTCCTATAAGTACCGTAATGTCGCAGGTCACACTCTTTACGGGTCAATTATCCACCTCAAGTAACTACACAGCGAGTGGAAGTCTTGGTATTAAGATAAATTAGGCAATAAAATTAGGATTGATGACATCACCTTTACTCCCTAGAAGATAATCACGCTACCAACCCATGAATGTGTTGGAGATATGCCCAAGAGGCAATAATAAATTAGTTAATGTTATATCTTAGTGTTCATGATAAATGTTTACATCCCATGCTATAATTGTGTTAACCGAAACATTGATTCATGTGTGTTGTGTAAACAACCAGAGTCCATAGTAAGCCTCTCATTTAACTAGCTTGTTGATTAATAAATGATCATGGTTTCCTGATCATGAACATCGGATATTATTAATAACAAGATCATATCATTAGGTGAATGATGTGATGGACACACCCGTAGTAAGCATAGCATGATATCTAGTCATTAAGTTCAATTTGCTATAAGCTTTCGATACATAGTTACCTAGTCCTTCGACCATGAGATCATGTAAATCACTTACACCGGAAGGATGCTTTGATTACATCAAACTCCATTGCGTAAATGGGTGGTTATAAAGATGGGATTAAGTAATCAGAAAGTATGAGTTGAGGCATATGGATCAAGAGTGGGATTTGTCCATCCCGACGACGATAGATATGCTCTGGGCCCTCTCGGTGGAATAACATCCAATTAGCTTGCAAGCATGTGAATGGTTCACAAGGGATATCATATCACGGTACGAGTAAAGAGTACTTATCGGTAACTAGGTTGAACTAGGTATGGAGATACCGACGATCAAACTTCGGATAAGTAAAATATCGCGAAACAAAGGGAATTATTATTTTATGCAAATGGTTCTTTCGATCACGAAGTCATCGTTGAATAGGTGGGACCTATTATGGATCTCCAGGTCCCATTATTAGTTATTGATCGGAGAGGAGTCTCGATCATGTCCGCATAGTTCTTGAACCGTACGGTGACACACTTAAGGTTTGATGTCGTTTTAAGTAGATATGGAATATGGAATGGAGCTAGAATGTTGTTCGGAGTCTCGAATGGGATCCGAGACATCACGAGGAGGTTCGGAATGGTCCGAAGAATAAGATTCATATATGAGAAGTCATTTTCCGGGGTTCCGAAAAAGTCCGGTGTTTTGACCGGAGCTTCTAGAAGGTTTTGGAAGGACCGGAATAGTCCGGAATATAATGGAAGGTTCCGGAAGTGTCCGGGGTGACCCGGGATGTCTAAGGAAGTCCAGAGGGTTCCATAATAGGTGCAACCACGTTTCCTTAAGGGAAAATAAGTTTTTTCCTTAATGCAATTTCGAAATTGGCAAAAGAGTCCGAGTAGGAGTAGGTTTTCGGAACCGGAAACCTATCAGAACTCAGTCAAACTTGGGGGCAGGTTTATGGACGACCCAAGGGGCTTGGCCACCTATTTAAAGGGACCAAGGGGAACCCCATGGGCACCTCAAGTCGCAGCACCACCCTGCACCCAAACCCTAGCTGCCCATCTCCTCCCTCCTCCTATTTCTCCCACAAAGCTTACGGCGAAGCCCTGGCGGAGATCTCCACCACCACCGTTACCACGCCGTCATGCTGGAGGGATTCCGAGGAGGATCTACTACATGCGCTGCCCGCTGGAACAGGGAGAATGACGTCGTCATCAACACCATACGTGTGACCGAGTACGGAGGTGCTGCCCGATTGTGGCACCGTCAAGATCTTGTATGAGATTTTGAAAGTGGCAAGTGATCGACTACATCAACAACGAAATCTAATATCGTAGGCTTTGGAATCTTTGAGGGTTAGTCTCACATCTTCACCTCGTTGTTACCATCTACTAGATTAGATCTTGGCTTGTTATTCGTTCTTGCGGTAGGAAATTTTTGTTTTCTATGCTACGAATCCCATCAGTGGTATCAGAGCCGTGTCTATGCATAGATTGGTTGCACGAGTAGAACACAATGGTTTTTGTGGGCGTTGATGCTTTTGTTGTTTTTAGTTAGTGTACTTTGCATCTTGCAGGATGATGGGATGAAGCAGCCCGAGCTAACTTTACATGACCGCGTTCATGAGACTTGCTCCACGCTCGACATGCAACTTGTATTGCATAAGTGGCTTTGCGGGTGTCTGTCTCTCCCACCATAGTGAAGATTCAATCTACTCTTTCTATTGACAACACTAGTATCACCGTTGTTGTTCATGTTCGTAGGTAGATTGGATCTTACTCGAAAACCCTAAACCGCGTAAAATATGCAAACCAAATTAGAGGCGTCTAACTTGTTTTTGCAGGGTTTGGTGATGTGATATGCCATGATGTGATAATGAATATGTATGAGATGATCATTATTGTATTGTGACAACCGGCAGGAGCCTTATGGTTGTATTTATATTTCATGTAGTACTATTATTTCAAAGTAGTTGTAATAGTTACTACATGTGGTGAACAACCATGAGGATGGCGACATGGACCTTGACGCACCGCCGACGATGATGGAGATCATGCCCATGATTTGGAGATGAAGATCAAAGGCGCGAGATAAAAGGGCCATATCATATCACATTATGAATTGCATGTGATGTTAATGCTTTTTTGCGTCTTATCTTGCTTAGATCGCGACGATAGCATTATAAGATGATCCCTCACATTAATATCAAGATAATAAATTGTTCTCCCCTCGTATGCACCGTTGCTACAGTTCATCGTTTTGAAGCATCTCGTGATGATCGGATGTGATAGATTCTACGTTCACATACAACAGGTGTAAGCCATGTTGCAGACGCGGAAATACTTGGGTTTGCTTGACGAGCCTAGCATGTACATACATGGCCTCGGAACACAGAAAACCGAAAGGTTGAACACGAGTCATATGGATGATATGATCAACATGTTGATGTTCACCATTGAAGCTACATCATCTCACGTGATGATCGGTTTTGGTGTAGTGGATATGGATCTTGTGCCACTAAACAACTATGAGGGATGTTGTATTAAGTGGGAGTTCATTAGTAATTAGATTAAAACATGAACTAATTATCATGAACATAGTCTGAATAGTATTTTGAATGAAATTTGTAGAATTGGCATCTGTTATCTACCATGCGCTAGTCTTGTAATTGAGATAGAAATATTGTTAATTCTGACAAGAAACTTTACGGACTACCGTATTGTTAAAGAATCAAGAAATGATTAAGTCCTATTGCAAACTTTTAGTAAACCTCACATTGTTGATTCAAAGAGCAATGGTTTCAATTAGTACCTAAAATCATCTTGTCTCCGTGAAACTTGAAGTTCAAATCCGTTTGAAAAGTAAGGAGTTGGAATTTTATTTTTAGAAATAAGCAAGATATGAGATATATGTGATATCTAAGACCTTATTGCAAGATGATAGAATATAGGGATTTCTATTTTCGTGCCCCTGGTTCGTTAGTTGTACTCAGTTTTCCCCAGCCCCTTAGTTTTTCCTCAGTTTTCCCCTCCTCTAGTTTGAAACCCGTCGCAGACGCTCGGACGGGAGGGTTGCCGTCTGGTCAGAGGCCTTCACCGTTACCGGTGACGGCTAGGGAGCCGCGTTGGTGTTGAATTGACCGTTTCTTTCGAACTGTGTTGACTGTTGACTGGAGGAGCTCACCCAAAGCTTTCCACTCCGCCCGATACTGGAGGAGCTCACACACCGCCCCTCCGCCGCCACGCCGTCCTGCCCTCCTACCTTATGGCGTCGTCCGCCGCCGAGCCGCCCCCGTCCCCACCACCACCACCGGGAGGCGGAGAGGGCTCCGCCTCCACCAGATCTGGATCTACCCCTTTCGTGGAGTTTGTATGTCCATCTGGTGTGCCAAATGTTCGCGTCAACCGCGGAGAAGATTGGGAATCGGAGGGATCTAACGCATGGATTCCATCTGGGTAAGCATCGTCTGCCTATGTGAATTAACAGTAGGCAGTTTTTGAGCGCCAATCGTTGTTGCTCAACTAACTGCGTTGCTTTTCGAATAGGATTGATCCAGCGCTGGCTTTTCGGCTGGTGGCTAGGCTGGATTCTAGCTATACGCGTGATTCTAAACGCTATAAGAATGGGTTTTTCTTCCCTGCGGTGGTTGCAACCACCATCTCGTTGAGGGATTTGAAAGCTAACATCTGCGCTCAGTACAGCTGGAGCTCTTACGACGCAGTTCATTTCGAATATTTCAACACGGAGGGAAGATTTGTTCCACTAATTTCCGACGACGATCTGGGAATTCTTTTTGCTTTGAATGCTTCTTGCCGGTTCGGTAAAATTCGTATCCATGTGGACAGGGGCCGGGCATCATCTCTCTCTGGTGCTGGGGCATCATCAGGTGGTCGGGCATCATGTCTCTCTACTGCTGCTGCCTCTTCTAACAGTGTGCGCCGCGGCGCTCCTTGTAGGTCCACAGCAGCACCATCTGTCCCCAGTGCTAGTGGTAGCCAGATCGTTCGTACGGTCATTGTGGAGGACGATGCAGACATTGAGGATCAGCCTCCTCAAGATGATGAGGATGAGTTGATGTTTCCTGAATTGGTAGATCGATGCAGTAAGCAGGCAATGGAGGATCAATACATGGAAGATATTGCTTTTGGTGCCAGATTTGATGACACTGATGATGAAGAGAAGAATGAGAATGATGACAGCCTCGTTTTAGCCGATTACGAAGGTGAAGACTTGCCTACAATTGAGTGGAACAGGGAGAATCCCCAGCTTGTAGAAGGCACCGTGTTTCAAACGATGATGGACTGCCGTAATGCAATTACTACATATCACATTCTCACTAAGAATAATTTTGAGGTTGTTAAAAGTGAGCCAGGTAGGTTCACAATTAAATGCCCATACCCAAGGTGTAGGTTTAGGCTGCATGCATCCACAATGCGCAGAAGCAGCTTGGTTCAGGTACTACGCCAACCAGTTGTGTATTTAGATCACGGTGTAAAATTTGTTATCTATTACTGACATCCCTTATCATTATGTTTCAGGTAAAGAAGAATAAGGAGATCCATAGGTGTCCACCTCTAGGGGAGAGCCAGAGCTGAAAACAAAGCTAGCGAAGACTAGGTGGTTGGCAGATATAATCCTAGATTGGCTGAGAGAAGATCCTTCACTTGGTCCAACAGCACTCGTAAAAAAGGTGGTTGAGAAGTATAAAATGGAAGTACCTTACATGAGGATGTTCTATGCAAAGGAAATGGCTCTTGACAAGATCAATGGTCCATGGAATGAAAGCTTTCAGTTGCTTTACACTTTCAAAGCTGAAGTGGAGATGGCTAGTCCAGGCAGTGTTGTAGCGATAGACAAGCATACAGTTCCCTACAAATTGAAAAGCGGGAAGGTAATGCACAAGGAATGTTTCAGAAGGGCTTTTGTTTGTTTCAAAGCTTGCTGGAAAGGCTTTTTGGACGGTTGCAGGCCTTATTTGGCCGTGGATGCATCAGCTCTTCATGGCAGGTTTAAAGGACAGCTAGTTGCTGCTACTGCAGTTGATGGACATAATTGGATGTTCCCTGTTGCTTATGGGGTTTTGGAGGTTGAGTCACAGGAAAGTTGGACTTGGTTTCTGCAGAATTTGCGCGATCTTATAGGTCATCCACCAGGACTTGTTATCCACACAGACGCTTGCAAAGGTTTGGAGACTGCGGTAGAAGCAGTATTCCCTGGAGTGGAGCATAGGGAATGTATGCGACACTTGGTACAGAATTTTACAAAGAAATTCAAGGGTAAAGTTTTTACTGACAACCTATGGCCAGCTTCATACACATGCAGCTCTAGGAAGCATCTGTTTCATTTGGATGTGTTGTATAAACAAAAACCTGGGGTGAAGGAGTACTTGGATGAACATCATGGTAGGGTGTGGTCAAGAAGCCAATTCAATGAAATTTGCAAGGTAGACTATGTAACAAGTAACCTTGCGGAGAGTTTCAATTCAAAGGTCAAGTCATTGAAAGGGCTTATGTTGTGGCAAATATTTGATAAGATTAGGCAGATGATCATGATAAAGATCGATCTGCGTCAAAGAATTGCATCCACAAATTATGTTGGCCATCTCATGCTCCCATCTTTGATTAAGTCTTTGCATGAGAGGGCAAAACAATTGAGGATGCAATGCGTCAGAAAAGGAATGGAGGCTGAGGTAACCTACACTGACAGTAAAAACAGGCAGTGGAGGTATCCAGTGAGTTTGGTTGATAGGACATGCCATTGTAGGGGATGGCAGATCCGTGGGATACCCTGCATACACGCATTGTTTTTCATGAGTGTTATAGGGGGTGAAGATGGTGAAGTTGATCAGTATGTGTCAGAGTATTTCTCTGTTGCCAAATTTAGGGCTGCATATGCTATGAATGTTCCTACCTTGTTGGGAAAAGACCAATGGATGAAAGTCGATCCAGGCTTCAAACTGTACTCTCCAGTATTGACTAGACCGGCAGGTAGGCCGAGGAAGAATAGGATCAGAGCTAGTGCAGAGGGTGGTGCACCGATTCGAAAACGTAAGTGCAAACGTTGTGGAATCCCTGGACACATTGCTAGGATTTGTAAAAATGGAGTTGACCCAGCTTTTGGAATGGAAGATCAGGCGGGAGCAGAAAATGCAGAGGAGAATGAAGCAGCAATTCAACTTGAGATTGAAGCAACAATTCAACATGAGGTGATTGAAGCAGCAAATGCAGAGGAGATTGAAGCAGCAGTTCAACATGAGGAGATTGAAGCAGCAAATGCAGAGGAGAAGCAGCAATTGAACATGAGGAGATTGAACCGATGGATCGAGAGCAGAGGGAACAGATGGATGTAGAATGGCTTCAACCGATGAGTCTAGAGGAGAGGGAACAGTATAGTCGAGAATGCCTCGAAAGTAGTAAGGCCATGATAGATGCTAACTTCGAAGAGTACATGGCAGAAGAAAAAGCACAAGCTTTGCAGAAGAAGAAGAACAAGAAAGAGGGCAAAAGGAAGGTAGACACCGGTAATATCCCTGGTAGGGTTACCCGGAGTAAGGTGGTGGCCCCGGCGAGTCACACCAGGAGCAAGAGAAAGATTTTATTCTGAACAACTAATTTGAATTTGTATGAACAATTTGTATTGTGGTTCCCTTTGTATTGGGGATCCCTTTGTGTTGAACAATTTGTATTGGGGATGCCTTTGTGTTGAACAATTTGTATTGGGGATGCCTTTGTGTTGAACAATTTGAATTTGTATGAACAATTTGTATTGTGGTTCCCTTTGTATTGGGGATCCCTTTGTGTTGAACAATTTGAATTTGTATGAACAATTTGTATGCCACATTTAAGCCACATTTATCATTTTAGGGTTTTAGGGTTTTAGGGTTTTAGGGTTCAATTCAAAATAATTCAAAACATGGTGGAACCTTCCCATGGAGCCTTGTTATGTTACCTACAACCTAGAGAAATAATAATGGAAAAGGAAATATAGAGATACTAGATATGCCAAAAGCTTCAAAACCACTTCCTAGTCCATGAGCTACTAGATATGAAGATGCAGGGCTTTCTGCTCAATACACCTCCCAAATACCCACTATGCTTACAAACTTTGTCCAAATGAGTCCAAATTCGTCACACTTGTGTATCTTTGAGTTGCAAACAATATCTAGTCGGCCAAAATGTAATATATTGTTCAAATAACACAATTTTACAATTTTTATGCCAAAAGCTTCAATTTCCCTTAGTCCGTTTATTATTTGGGTGCCCCTGTTTTACTTAGTATTACTCAGTTTTCCCCCTCCGGGCCCACTTGTTTTACTCAGTCATACTCAGTTTTGCCCTTCCGATAAACATTTCCTCACTTTTCCCCCTCTTAGTTCTACTCAGTTTTCCTAACTTGTACTCACTGGCTGATCTCTGATTGGTCGAGATGTATGTCACACGGATCTTGGTTAGTTGAAAGCTCAACGAACGCTTGCACCGTTCGATCATTTATGATCGGACGGCTGTATCTCTCTCTCTACGATGGACGCATACGGAGACAAGAGCAGAGCACATACCTACCAACCCTGGCATCGCATATTCCAGTGATCCTCCTCTCTCGTATTTCCTCTCTTACTACGGCGGTCGCGGCGGCGCGGATCTAACCGTGCGTGCGGCGGCGCAGATCTAACCGTGCGGCGGCAGCGGCGGCGGCGATCTAACTGCGCGGCGGCGCTGGATCTAACCGTGCGTGCGGCGCGGCGCTGGATCTAACCGTGCGTGGCGCGCGCGCGCGGATCTAACGTGCGGCGGCGGCGTGCATCTAACCGTGCGTGCGCCGTGGATCTAAGAGTGCCGGTGAGGATCTAACCGTCGAAATAGTTGAAATGTCTCTCTCTGTCTCACTTTCGATTCTATTCTCAGATCTGTTGAATGATGAAGAACACCAAGACGGCGGCGTGCCGACTGGTCATCGATGCCACGAACATTGAAGCCATCGCCTACAACATCGCTTCGACGGCGCAGACCAGCCTTCAATGTCGGAGCCTGTTGATGTCTCACTTCCGGTGCCGAGAGTGCGAATCGATGCCAAGACGATTGAAGCCATCGTCTACAACCGCGCTGCAAAGCCGCCGATCCAGCCCTCCGCAGATCCGTCGCTGATGAAGAACACCA
The DNA here is from genome assembly GCA_030979885.1 of Lolium multiflorum. NCBI lineage: Eukaryota > Viridiplantae > Streptophyta > Magnoliopsida > Poales > Poaceae > Lolium > Lolium multiflorum. Next base: position 116,459,037 of record CM061751.1, on the reverse strand, counting down.
AGACAGCGGCGGTTCCGACAGTGGTCATCGATGCCACGAACATTGAAGCCATCGCCGATAACATCGCTTCAACGTTTGATGGCGCAGATGACCACCCCTCAGCCGCCCGTCGTCCCGGCCTTTCTTGCCCATCGCTGCGCGACCGTGTTCGACGCCGCAAATTGGGATAAATTATTATAAATTCGAACTACTACCTCCGTCTCAAAAAAAGCTTCTTCACGTTCTTGATGTGTCCATGTACATCCGTATGTATGATTTGAATTCTATCCCAACTTGATTGGGAAGATATTGATATGTATTTGATCCGGAGGCTGGTACATGCTTTCACTTTTGGGATCCCTTGCTAAAATTATCGTGCACATTACTTAGCACAAGTAGGAAATTGTACACCGAAATACAGTGCTTAGAGCCACAACAAAATACAGTGGTTAGAGCCATCTACTGAATAACAATTCTATACTAAATCGTCTACCAGAACCACATAACTGCTAGGACAGGGATGACACCTAATAAAACTGCACAGATGAATCTACTTTTCTCCTCTCCCATCACTTTTAGTTCATGTTCTAGATTTTCTACCACTTGATCAAATACGGCAAGATCTGTCTCAACTCTCAACTTCTCCTTGCGAATAAGCTCTGAATTCTTCTTTTCTTCATCCACAATACGCTTCAGCTCGAATATCATCAGGTTTTTACGGGCCAATTCATCACCTAAATTGGCCACCTTCTCCTCCAAATCCATCCTCTGGCTACACCACTGGGTTGATTCATCTTGGTATGCAATGTACCATGGATCATCGGCTTGCCTGGCTAACTGTAACAATAATGGAAAAAAGAACAACTGAAATCACCCCAACAGGCCATGGCGGAACTTCAAATTCAACGGTAGTACAGAGAGCTGAAGCTATATACCTGCACTTCCGACGAGGTAGGAGAAGTAGAACGTGGCCACGACATGATCGAATCCCCACCCTCGCCGGTGTACCCGCTACGACGAGACATTGAGGACTATTTCGTACCTGCAAACTCCAATAAATTACGGGAACCGAATCGATTAGGGGGCGGGGGAGGCAGAAGCGGAGGTCTACCAATTGGTGCGCGGAACAAATCCCGGTCGTCGTGGGCGGCGGATCTGCTTGCGGCGGACTTTCCTGCGGTGGGTACAATGCGTGCGGACGAAACAAGTGCTGGAGCCGTGGTTGACGTGCAGCGCCGCAGTTCGTCCGACGCCGCCGGGGGACAGAGCCGGCGGCGCGACGAGGCGCCGGCGCGCCGGCGATGGCTGCTCCGTCCGACGGTGGGGAACGAGCTGCCAGCGGTTCTCCGGTCTAGCTTAAGAATAATTAATTAGCGAACTTGTTGCTTCTCTCTATGATATTCTCTAAAGACATATATCAGAACGGCAAGATATGATTTTTTCTCTCTAAATAAATAGACGACCCCACCGGTCATTGGCTGCGGCAGCCCCACAGAGCGGCAATATATGAGTTTCTCTAAATAAATAGACGACCCCACTGGTCATTGGCTGCGGCCCCACAGAGCGGCAATATATGTCTTTTCCTGAAAAATAGACGACCCCACTGGTCATTGGCTGCGGAGGCCCCACAGAGCGGCAATATATGAGTTTCTCTAAATAAATAGACGACCCCACTGGTCATTGGCTGCGGCAGCCCCACAGCGGCAATATATGTCTTTTCCTGAAAAATAGACGACCCCCCTGGTCATTGGCTGCGGAGGCCCCACAGAGCGGCAATATATGAGTTTCCCTAAATAAATAGACGACCCCACTGGTCATTGGCTGCGGCAGCCCCACGAGCGGCAATATATGTCTTTTACTGAAAAATATACGACCCCACTGGTCATTGGCTGCGGCAGCCTATAGAGCGGCCCCATTTGTCATTGGCAGCACCGCGTATAAAATCATGAAATAAAACGGCCCACACGTCGCGATAGATGGATGGCTGCTCGACGTGTCTCCTGACCCTACCCGTCAGCACGAGACGGTCAGGGAGGAGCTGCCCCTGCGGCCCCACCCGGTCGACTAACGGTCAAGGCCTCGACCTGACGGCTACCGGCCGTTCCAGCACTTGTGCGTGTTTCAAACTAGAGGAGGGGAAAACTGAGGAAAAACTAAGGGACTGGGGAAAACTGAGTACAACTAACGAACCAGGGGCACGAAACTAGAAATCCCTAGAATATAATCTAGTGAGACTACATAAACTCATAAGTTTTATGGGAATGCATGAAGGTTGAAGACGCCAGGCGTCCCAATCCTCCAACTAGTTGGGCACTAACAATATTCGCATATCCATGAAGTGATTGTCCTTAGTATGCACCGTTGCCAAGACTCGTCGTTTCGAAGCATCACGTGATGATCGGGTGGTATAGATTCTATGTGTGCATACAATGGGTGCAAGCCAGGTTTGCACATGCGAATACTGAGGTTAAACTTTACGAGCCTAGCACATACATACATGGTCTCGGAAAGTCGTCATGATTTGATGGATAAAATTATGAGTGAAATTGTTCATCACATTACAAAGTTACTAATAGTTAAACCTGGAACACTTGTCATATGATGATCAACTTCAAAGTAAGAACCTCAAGGTTATTGGTATTTGACCAATGGACCTTGAAGTTATTGAAGGTGAAGTGTTTTCTGAAAATGAGGAAAGCTAAAAGAGAAACTACAAAAGATTTTGGCAGAAAGAAAGAAAAGACTAGAAAGTCTAGCTCAGGTGTATATAGATGATATACATGTTATGAATGTATTCCTTGTTAGGTCACACAATGAAATTCTTGGGTATTTGTACCATATTGGTTGGTATGAGGTGTCATACAAAACAACACAATACAAGAATACAATGGCCTAAGTGACTGATAAGGAATATGGTAATAATGCACGTCTGGAACATAATAAAGTGTTATTATGTTTGTTGTTGGCATTCTACCTAGCCCTTTAGATTTATAATAAAGAACTTAATAATTGTTATTTTGCTCTGGTCAAATGAAAACAATGAGTTGTCCAAATTATGACCTTACTCCATGTATGATGGATAAGTTATTATAAATATTAATGGTGAAACACACATACATAACACTGACGCTAAAATGCCATAAGGCAAATGATGTGAATTCTACTTATTAGTAGAACCGCCATTTAGGTCATGTTAGAAAGGAACACATGAAGGAACTCCATGCAAATGGATTTTTGGAGTCATTTGATTTTTGAATCGTTTGGCGCTTGCAAATCTCTTCTAAAGAGAATGACTGAAATACCGTTCATAGGCCAAGAGTTGAACGGGCAACTAACTTAGTGAAAACATACATGATGATGTATGTGGTTCACTGGGCATAGTTGTGTGCGGGAGATTCTCCTACTTCATGAAAACTTCCAACAATGAATTGAGTATATATATGTGGGTATATTTATTCGATAAGGAAGAAGTTTGAAACATTTGAATGGATTCAAATAAATTTCAGCATGAAGTGGAAATCATCATAATAGAAAAGTCAAATATCTATGATTGGATCATGGTGGAAATATTTGAATTACGAGTTTTAGCGAACATCTAAGAGAGTTATGAAATTGTTCTACAACTCACATTTTTTGGAGTATCATAGTGATGATGGAGTATCCGAGAGACGTATCCAAACCTTGTTGGGTTAATGATGAGATAAAATAAAATGACGCCATTATATTTTTGTGGATTATGCTTTAGAGACTACCACTTTTACACTTAATAGAGCATCATCATAATCCGTTGAAATGACACCTGATACGTCCAAAACGTATCTACTTTCCCGAACACTTTTGATATTGTTTTGCCTCTAATTTGTGTATTTTGGATACAACTAACACGGACTAACACTGTTTTCAGCAGAATTGCTCTGGTGTCTCGTTTTTGTGCAGAAATTCAACTTTCAGGAAAATCCCCGAAATTTATGTCGAAGGGCCTATTTTCCAAGAATCACGGAGCGAAGGGCAGACCTGGGGAGGCCGGCCCCCAAACAACAGGCGGCGCGGCCGGAGGGGCGCGCCGCCCTAGCGTGTGGCCCCTCGGCCAGCCTCGACGCCCCCTCGGACTACGATACGTCTCCGACGTATCGATAATTTCTTATGTTCCATGCCACATTATTGATGATATCTACATGTTTTATGCATACTTTATGTCATATTTATGCATTTTCCGGAACTAACCTATTGACGAGATGCCGAAGGGCCAGTTGTTGTTTTCTGCTGTTTTTGGTTTCAGAAATCCTAGTAATTAAGGAAATATTCTCGGAATCGGACGAAATCAACGCCCAATATCTTATTTTGCCCGGAAGCTTCCAGAGCACCGAAGAAGGGCCAGAGGGGAGCCAGGGGGCCCCACCCCGGGCGCGGCCAAGGGGGCGCCTCTAGTGTGTGGGTCCCCTGTGGCCCCTCCGACTCCGCCTCTTCGCCTATTTAGTCGTCCCTGACCTAATTCCTCGACACCGATTGACGAAACCAGAGAAAACCATCCAGAGCCGCCGCCATCGCGAAACTCCATTCGGGGACGAAGTCTCTTCGGCACCCGCGGGACGGGGCCCCGAGTCATCTCCACCACCGTCTCCACCGCCATCTTCACCGCTGATGTCTACGGGAGCTTCTATTCTTGTAGACAGTGTTGGGCCTCCAAGAGCAGAGGTTTGTAGAACAGCAACAAGTTTCCCTTAAGTGGATCACCCAAGGTTTATCGATCTCAGGGAGGAAGAGGTCAAAGATATCCCTCTCATGCAACCCTGCAACCACAAAGCAAGAAGTCTCTTGTGTCCCCAACACACCTAGTAGGTGCACTAGTTCGGCGAAGAGATAGTGAAATACAGGTGGTATGAATAAGTATGAGCAGTAGCAACGGCACCAGAAAAGTGCTTTGCCCAGGACAAGTAAACAAGCAGTAGTAACGCAAAAACAAGAAACAAGCAACGATAGCGGTATTTAGGAACAAGGCCTAGGGATCATACTTTCACTAGTAGACACTCTCAACATTGATCACATAATGAATAGATAAATGCATACTCTACACTCTCTTGTTGGATGATGAACACCACTAATTGCGTAGGATTACACGAACCCTCAATGCCGGAGTTAACAAGCTCCACAATATTCAATGTTCATATTTAAATAACCTTAGAGTGCATGAAAGATCAACACGACTAAACCAAGTACTAACATAGCATGCACACTGTCACCTTCACGCTATGTAGGAGGAATAGATCACATCAATACCATCATAGCAATAGTTAACTTCATAATCTACAAGAGATCATAATCATAGCCTACGCCAAGTACTAACACGGATGCACACACTGTCACCATTACACCGTGCAGGAGGAATAAAACTACTTTAATAACATCACTAGAGTAGCACATAGAATAGTAGTGATACAAAACTCATATGAATCTCAATCATGTAAGGCAGCTCATGAGATCATTGTATTGAGGTACATAGGAGAGATTAACCACATAGCTACCGGTACAGCCCCGGCCTCGATGGAGAACTACTCCCTCCTCATGGGAGACAGCAGCGGTGATGAAGATGGCGGTGGAGATGGCAGCGGTGTCGATGGAGAAGCCTTCCGGGGGCACTTCCCCGTCCCGGCGGGGTGCCGGAACAGAGACTCCTATCCCCCAGATATTGGCTTCACGATGGCGGCGGCTCTGGATGGTTTCTCGTACCGTGGCTTTTCCGTATCGAAGATTTAGGTCAGGGACCTTTAAATAGGCGAAGAGGCGGAGTCGGAAGGTCGACGAGGCGGTGACACAGTAGGGCGGCGCGGCCAAGGCCTGGGCCGCGCCAGCCTATCATCTGGTGGGCCTGTGGCCCCCCACTCTCGGGTGTTGGAAGCTTCGTGGAGTTTTAAGACTCTGGGCGTTGATTTCGTCTAATTCCGAGAATATTTCCTTACTAGGATTTCTGAAACCAAAAACAGCAGAAAACAGGAACTGGCACTTCGGCATCTCATCAATAGGTTAGTTCTGGAAAACACATAAAATCATCATAAAGTATGTATAAAACATGTAGGTATTGTCATAAAACAAGCATGGAACATAAGAAATTATCGATACGTCGGAGACGTATCAATCCCCAAGCTTAGTTCCTACTCGTCGAGTAGGTAAACGATAACAAAGATAATTTCTGAGGTGACATGCTACCATAATCTTAATCATACTATTGTAAAGCATATGAGATGAATGCAGCGATTCGAAACAATGTAAATGCAATGAATAAACAATTGAATCATATAGCAAAGACTTTTCATGAATAGTACTTTCAAGACAAGCATCAATAAGTCTTGCATAAGAGTTACTCATAAAGCAATAAATTCTTAGTAAAGGTATTGAAGCAACACAATGGAAGATTAAGTTTCAGCGGTTGCTTTCAACTTGTAACATGTATATCTCATGGATAGTTGTCAATGCAAAGCAATATAACAAGTGCAATAAGCAAGTATGTAAGAATCAATGCACAGTTAACACAAGTGTTTGCTTCTAGGATAGAGAGAAATGGGTAAACTGACTCAACATAAAAGTAAAAGAATGGCCCTTCAAAGAGGAAAGCATCGATTGCTATATTTGTGCTAGAGCTTTGGTTTTGAAAACATAAAGAGAGCATAAAAATAAAGTTTTGAGAGGTGTATGTTGTTGTCAACGAATGGTAGCGGGTACTCTAACCCCTTGCCAGACAAACCTTCAAAGAGCGGCTCCCATTTTATTTTATTTTTGGGTGGCACTCCTTCCAACCTTTCTTTCACAAACCATGGCTAACCGAATCCTCGGGTGCCTGCCAACAATCTCATACCATGAAGGAGTGCCTTTTTTATTTTAGTTTTATTATGATGACACTCCTCCCAACCTTTGCTTACACAAGCCATGGCTAACCGAATCCTTCGGGTGCCGTCCAACAATCACATACCATGGAGGAGTGTCTATTTAAGTTAATTAATTTGGGACTGGGAATCCCATTGCCAGCTCTTTTTGCAAATTATTGGATAAGCGGATGAAGCCACTAGTCCATTGGTGAAAGTTGCCCAACAAGATTGAAAGATAAACACCACATACTTCCTCATGAGCTATAAAACATTGACACAAATCGAGGTGATAAATTTTGAATTGTTTAAAGGTAGCACTCAAGCAATTTACTTTGGAATGACAGAAATACCATGTAGTAGGTAGGTATGGTGGACACAAATGGCATAGTGTTGTTTGGCTCAAGGATTTGGATGCATGAGAAGTATTCCCTCTCGATACAAGGTTTTAGGCTAGCAAGGTTGTTTGAAGCAAACACAAGCACGAACTAGTACATCAAAACTTACATAAAAGACATATTACAAGCATTATAAGACTATACATCGTCTTCCTTGTTGTTCAAACACCTCACTAGAAAATATCTAGACTCTAGAGAAACCACTCATGCAAACCAAATTTTAACAAGCTCTATGTATTTCTTCACTAATAGGTGCAAAGTATATGATGCAAGAGCTTAAACAAGAGCACAACAATTGCCAAGTATCAAGTTATTCAAGACATCATACCAATTACTACATGTAGCATTTTCCGTTTCCAACCATATAACAATTAACGAAGCAGTTTCAACCTTCGCTATGAACATTAAAAGCTAAGAACATACGTGTTCATACGAACCAGCGGAGCGTGTCTCTCTCCCATACAAGCATTTATTCAAACAAAAACAAAAACAAACAGACGCTCCAAGTAAAGTACATAAGATGTGACCGAATAAAAATATAGTTTCAAGAGAAGGAACCTTATAATTTGTCGATGAAGAAGGGGATGCCTTGGGCATCCCCAAGCTTAGATGCTTGAGTCTTCTTGAAATATGCAGGGATGAACCACCGGGGCATCCCCAAGCTTAGACTTTTCACTCTCCTTGATCATAGTATATCATCCTCCTCTCTTGACCCTTGAAAACTTCCTCCACACCAAACTCGAAACAAACTCATTAGAGGGTTAGTGCATAATAAAAAACTCACATGTTCAGAGGTGACACAATCATTCTTAACACTTCTGGACATTACTCAAAGCTACTGGAAGTCAATGGAACAAAGAAATCCATCCCACATAGCAAAAGAAGCAATGCGAAATAAAAGGCAGAATCTGTCAAAACAGAACAGTCCGTAAAGATGAATTTTAAAGGGCACCAGACTTGCTCAAATGAAAATGCTCAAATTTAATGAAAGTTGCGTACATATCTGAGGATTACTCACGTAAATTGGCATAATTTTCTGAGTTACCTACAGAGAATTTTGCCCAGATTCGTGACAGCAAAGAAATCTGTTTCTGCGCAGTAATCCAAATCTAGTATGAACTTTACTATCAACGACTTTACTTGGCACAACAAAACACTAAACTAAGATAAGGAGAGGTTGCTACATTAGTAAACAACTTCCAAGACACAAAATAAAAACAAAGTACTGTAGCAAAATAACACATGGGTTATCTCCCAAGAAGTTCTTTCTTTATAGCCATTAAGATGGGCTCAGCAGTTTTAATGATGCACTCGCAAGAAATAGTATTTGAAGCAAAAGAGAGCATCAAGAGGCAAATTCAAAACACATTTAAGTCTAACATGCTTCCTATGCATAGGAATCTTGTAAATAAACAAGTTCATGAAGAGCAAAGTAACAAGCATAGGAAGATAGAACAAGTGTAGCTTCAAAAATTTCAGCACATAGAGAGGCATTTTAGTAACATGAAAATTTCTACAACCATATTTTCCTCTCTCATAATAATATCCAGTAGCATCATGAGCAAACTCAACAATATAACTATCACATAAAGCATTCTTATCATGAGTCTCATGCATAAAATTATCATTACTCCACATAAGCATAGTCATTACTATTAATTGTAGTGGGAGCAAATTCAACAAAGTAGCTACCATTATTATTCTCATCATCAAATATAGGAGGCATATTGTAATCATAATCAAATTTATCCTCCATAAAAGGTGGCACCAAAAGACTATTATCATTATAATCATCATAAATAGAAGGTAAAGTATCATCAAAGTAAATTTTCTCCTCAATGCTTGGGGGACTAAAAATATCATGCTCATCAAAACCAGCTTCCCCAAGCTTAGAATTTTCCATATCATTAGCAACAATGGTGTTCAAAGTGTTCATACTAATATGTTCCATGAGTTTTTTAATTTTTGGATCAGACCATCCATGTCTTAAATCAGGAAATAGAATAAGAAGCTCATTGTTGTCCATTATGCCTAACTAGTGTAAACAAGAAACAAAAAGATGCAATTGCAGGATCTAAAGGAAATAGCTTCGAGCACAAACACAATGGCGCCAGAAAAGTACGTTACCTGGAATCGGAGTATGAGTGCCTTTTACCTTTCCTCCCCGGCAACGGCGCAAAAATAGCTTGATGTCTACGGGAGCTTCTATTCTTGTAGACAGTGTTGGGCCTCCAAGAGCAGAGGTTTGTAGAACAGCAGCAAGTTTCCCTTAAGTGGATCACCCAAGGTTTATCGATCTCAGGGAGGAAGAGGTCAAAGATATCCCTCTCATGCAACCCCGCAACCACAAAGCAAGAAGTCTCTTGTGTCCCCAACACACCTAGTAGGTGCACTAGTTCGGCGAAGAGATAGTGAAATACATGTGGTATGAATAAGTATGAGCAGTAGCAACGGCACGGAAAAGTGCTTTGCCCAGACAAGAAACAAGCAGTAGTAACAAGCAAAACAAACAAGCAACGATAGCAGTATTTAGGAACAAGGCCTAGGGATCATACTTTCACTAGTAGACACTCTCAACATTGATCACATAACAGAATAGATAAATGCATACTCTACACTCTCTTGTTGGATGATGAACACCACTAATTGCGTAGGATTACACGAACCCTCAATGCCGGAGTTAACAAGCTCCACAATATTCAATGTTCATATTTAAATAACCTTAGAGTGCATGAAAGATCAACACGACTAAACCAAGTACTAACATAGCATGCACACTGTCACCTTCACGCTATGTAGGAGGAATAGATCACATCAATACCATCATAGCAATAGTTAACTTCATAATCTACAAGAGATCATAATCATAGCCTACGCCAAGTACTAACACGGATGCACACACTGTCACCATTACACCGTGCAGGAGGAATAAAACTACTTTAATAACATCACTAGAGTAGCACATAGAATAGTAGTGATACAAAACTCATATGAATCTCAATCATGTAAGGCAGCTCATGAGATCATTGTATTGAGGTACATAGGAGAGAGATTAACCACATAGCTACCAGTACAGCCCCGAGCCTCGATAGAGAACTACTCCCTCCTCATGGGAGACAGTAGCGGTGATGAAGATGGCGGTGGAGATGGCAGCGGTGTCGATGGAGAAGCCCCGGGGCACTTCCCGCCCGGCGGCGTGCCGGAACAGAAACTCCTGTCCCCCAGATATTGGCTTCGCGATGGCGGCGGCTCTGGATGGTTTCTCATACCGTGGCTTTTCCGTATCGAAGATTTAGGTCAGGGACCTTTAAATAGGCGAAGAGGCGGAGTCGGAAGGTCGACGAGGCGGTGACACAAGGGGCGGCGCGGCCAAGGCCGGGCCGCGCCAGCCTATCATCGGGTGGGCTGTGGCCCCTCCGCGACTCTCGGGTGTTCGGAAGCTTCGTGGAGTTTTAAGACTCGGGCGTTGATTTCGTCCAATTCGAGAATATTTCCTTACTAGGATTTCGAAACCAAAAACAGCAGAAAAGAACTGGCACTTCGGCATCTCATCAATAGGTTAGTTCGGAAAACACATAAAATCATCATAAAGTATGTATAAAACATGTAGGTATTGTCATAAAACAAGCATGGAACATAAGAAATTATCGATACGTCGGAGACGTATCAGCCATCGCCCATGATGAGGAGGGAGTAATTCACCCCCGGGGCTGAGGGCTCCGCTGTAGCTATGTGGTTCATCTCTCTCTCTCTTCGTGATCTAGTTGAATATCATCTATGTGCTACTATAGTGATGTTATTAAAGTAGTCTATTCCTCCTCCACGGTGTAATGGTGACAGTGTGTGCATCGTGTAGTACTTGGCGTAGGTTATGATTGTAATCTCTTGAAGATTATGAAGTTAACTATTGCAATGATAGTATTGATGTGATCTATGCCTCCTTCATAGTGTGATGGTGACAGTGTGCATGCTATGTTAGTTCTCGGTGTAGTTGTGTTGATCTATCTTGCACTCTAAGGTTATTTAAATATGAATATCGAATATTGTGGAGCTTGTTAACTCCGCATTGAGGGTTCGTGTAATCCTACACAATTAGTGGTGTTCATCATCCAACAAGAGGGTGTAGAGTGGTTCTATTATGTGATCATTGTTGAGAGTGTCCACTAGTGAAAGCAGGATCCCTAGGCCTTGTTTCCACACATCGAATCTCCGTTTGTTTACTGTTTTGTTGCATGTTTACTCGCTGCCATATTTTATTCAGATTGCTATTACCACTCATACTCATCCATATTACTTGCATCTCACTATCTCTTCGCCGAACTAGTGCACCTATACATCTGACAAGTGTATTAGGTGTGTTGGGGACACAAGAGACTTCTTGTATCGTGATTGCAGGGTTGCTTGAGAGGGATATCTTTGACCTCTTCCTCCCTGAGTTCGATAAACCTTGGGTGATCCACTTAAGGGAAACTTGCTGCTGTTCTACAAACCTCTGCTCTTGGAGGCCCAACACTGTCTACAAGAATAGAAGCACCAGTAGACATCAACTACTTAAGGGTTTCGATCTAAAAACGCGAGACGGGAAGTCGAAGTTGCCAGAAACCATCCAGTACGCCGCCACCATCGCGAAAGTCCGTCTCGGGACCAGAAACTTCGTTCTGGCACTCCGGGACGGGGAATTGGAGGAGATCATCGCCATCATCACCACCGACGCCTCTCCATCGACCAGCAATGTTTTCCCCCATCCATGTGTGAGTAATTCCCCCGCTATAGGCTGAAGGGGATGGTAGGGATTGGATGAGATTGGTCATGTAATAGCATAAGATTGTTAGGGCATAGTGCCTAGTGTCCGTAATTGGTACTTTGATGATATTGTTGCAACTTGTTATGCTTAATGCTTGTCACTAGGGCCCGAGTGCCATGATCTCAGATCTGAACATGTTATTGTTTCATGATGATATGCATCGTTTTATGATCTTACCTGCAAGTTGTATACGCATGTCGCTGTCCGGAACCCGAGGCCCCAAAGTGACAGAAATTGGGACAACCGGAGGGAAGGCGTGATGTGAGGATCACATGTGTTCACGGAGTGTTAATGCTTTGCTCCGGTACTCTATTAAAAGGAGTACCTTAATTTCCAGTAGATTCCCTAGAGGCCCGGCTGCCACCGGCTGGTAGGACAAAAGATGTTGTGCAAGTTTCTCATTGCGAGCACGTACGACTATATACGGAACACATGCCTATGGATTGCTTAGTACTTGGACACCGTTTTATTATTATCTGCAAATGCCCTGCTTTGATTGTTACATGAGTTTCTCTCATCCATGCAACGCCCGTTCATCCATCCTTGTGCCTACAATATTTTAATCCTTCTGTTTACTATAATCACTACTGCTGTCTTTGTTACACTGCTGCTATTATTTCACTACCTCTTTATAAACTGTTACTACGATAAACTCTTGCGAGCAAGTCTGTTTCCAGTGCAGCTGAATTAACAACTCTGATGTTAAGGCTTTCAAGTATTTCTTTGTCTCCCCTTGTGTCGAATCAATAAATTGGGTTTTACTTCCCGCGATGTTGCGATCCCCTATACTTGTGGGTCATCAAGACTATTTTCTGGCGCCGTTGCGGGGAGCATAGCTTTATTTGGAAGTTCACTTGGATTGATATTGTTCGCTGCAAATTCTCCATCATGGGTAAATCTCGCAATCCTAAAGTCGCCATATTACCATCCACTACAAGAAAAGGTACAACTCTGAGTACCTCTGCTACTCTTGATTCACCATCTGTGATAAGTCAACTTGTTTCACCACCACAAGTTTCACTTGCTGGTACTTCTGCTGAATCTGAAAATTCTTATAATATTGATAATGTTTCTGCTGTGCTTGATGATAGTGGTTCATTGGGATCTTTTCTAGATGCTACAATTGCTAGGTCTAGACAAATTGAAAATACTGAAACTCCTAATGAAAATGCTGCTACACCTGTTAATTCACCTGAGTCTATTGAATATTCTAGTGATGATCCTGATGAGGATTATGTGGAACTTGATGATGATTTTATTGATAGATGCAATGCTACTGCTGATGCAAGAAAAATTAAAAAGTTTCTCGCACAACATACTGTTAGATATAAGCTGTCTCCTGATCCTAAATTTACCACATCTCCTATAAACATTAAGGATAAAGATCGTGATTTTTCTCTTGATCTATCTCATATAGCTATTGTTGAGAAAACACCCTTTTGTGGTACTGAAAAAGAAAGTGTTGTCGAACATATGAATGAACTTTCTACTATGAGTAGCTTGTTTGATGATGTCAAGATGCGTACTTATTTTGTTGCTAAATTTTTCCTTTCTCATTAAAGGATGATGCTAAAACTTGGTATAATAGTTTGCCTCCTGGTTCTATTAATAGTCCAAGTGATTTGCTTGATGTTTTCTTTCGGAAATACTTTCCTGCTAGTGCTCAACATGCTGCTTTGCAGAAAATTTATAGCTTTGACCAGGAAGATGGAGAGAAATTGCCTGAAGCATGGGCAAGATTTCTTATCAGAGCTCGACCTGGACATGATTTAGAAAAGCATGATTTACTTCATATATTTTATAGTGGACTAACCGTTGAGTCTAGAGCATACTTGGATAGTTGTGCTGGTTGTGTTTTCAGGAAAAGAACTCCAGACTAAGCTAAAGAATTATTGGCTAAAATAGGCCGGAATCATGATGATTGGACTACACCTGAACCAACTCCGAACGCCAATATTGAAGAAGAGGGGTTTAATTAAATTAAATGATGAAGATATGAGGGAAGCCAAGAAGTCTCTTAAGGATAAAGGTATTAAATCTAAAGATGTGAAGAATTTACCTCCCATAGAAGATTTATGTAAGATAATTCCTCCTTCATCCATGATTGAGGTAAACTCTCTTCAACGCTTTACTAGGGAAGATATTCCGTATTGAAAACCTCCTGCTCAATGCTTAGATGAGTTTGATAATTACATTGTTCAGCAAGAAAATTTTAATATGAGAGTAGAGAATCATTTAATGGAAAATTCTCAAGCTATTAGTAATTTGCATGATATTGTGGAGAGAACCTCCAATGATGTTAAGATGCTTGTTAAACATTTTCATATGGTTCAAACTCAAATTGATCAACTCACTAAAGTGCAAAATGACTTGTTAAAAAATAGTTCTAAAGAGAAACATGCATATGATGTAACAACTAGAGGCGGTGTTTCTACTCAGGATCCTCTATATCCTGAGGGGCATCCCAAAAGAGTTGAACAAGATTCTCAACGAATTGAACCTAGTGCTCCTTCTAAGAAAAAGAAGAAGAAATATAAAACTGTTGTAGAATCCTCTGAACCTGTTAATGAACCTAGTGCTCCTTCTAAGAAAAAGAAGAAGAAACATAAAACTGTTGTAGAATCCTCTGAACCTGTTAATGATCCTAATAGTATTTCTATTTCTGATGCTGAAACTGAAAGTGGTAATGAACATGATAATGATAATGATAAGAATGATGCTTCTGATAAAGAAGAAGTTGAAGATGAACCTGAAAAGCATGCTAAAAATAAAAAGTATACTAAAGAAGATTTTATTGCTAAAAAACATGGTAATGAAAGGGAACCTTGGGTACAAAAGCAAATGCCTTTTCCTGCTAAGAAACTAAAATCAAAGGAAGAAGAACATTATAATAAATTCTGCGATTGGATGAAACCTTTATTCTTACAAATCCCTTTGACTGATGCTATTAAATTGCCTCCTTATTCAAAGTATATGAAAGATATTGTCTCTAACAAAAGGAAAATTCCTAATGAGGATATTTCCACTATGCTTGCTAATTACTCTTTCAATGGCAAAGTTCCAAAGAAGTTGGGCGACCCAGGTATACCGACTATTTCTTGTTCTATTAAGAATAACTATGTTAGAACTGCTCTATGTGATTTGAGAGCGGGTGTTAGTGTTATGCCTTTTTCTCTTTATAAGAGACTTTATTTAGATAAGTTGATACCAACTGATATATCTTTGCAAATGGCTGATAAATCTACTGCTATTCCTGTTGGTATATGTGAGGATGTTCCTGTTCAAGTTACTAATAACTGCTTGATATTAACTGATTTTGTTGTGTTGGAAATGCCTGAAGATGATAATATGTCTATTATTCTTGGGAGACCTTTTCTTAACACCGCAGGGGCTGTTATTGATTGCAATAAAGGAAAAGTTACTTTCAATGTTGATGACAAGGAGCATACCGTTTATTTTCCCAAGAGGATTGATAAAGTATGTGGAGTTAATACCATTTCTAATGTGAGAACTATCAAAGTTGGAGCTATTGATTGTCCTATATATGAGCCTAAAGAAGGATATCAAAATATTATGATTGGATCCATATCAATACAATTCAAGGTAACATAATTGATTTGAGGTTTATTTCTTCTTATGGTATGTAAAATTTATTTGGTGGCAAGACTTGATCAACCTTGTTAACAAATAATTTTTATATGCATAGAGGAGCTAAACAACATTTCTTTCTTCCTCCACTTGTTTTACTTGCTGTAGCACTTTTGTTTTGCAAAGTTCTTTAGTCAATTAGAGATTTCAAAATCTTTTTCTGCCCAGTAATAATAAATTTAATACCCAGAAATGTGCATTTTTCAAAGTTTTCAAAAATTCACAAAAATTATACCGTTGGTCTTATTTTCCGAAGAGGACAATGGGGTCCCTAACGCTTCATCTTTCCCATGTTATAACTTTTTGAGTAATGCAGGGTTGCTGAATGATTTCTTGACCCTCGTCGGTAAGGCGGGCTTAACCACCTATATGGGAGATGAGAGGGAGCAATACCACATGCTTGATACGCGTACAGCACGCGTCCGTTGGGAACCCCAAGAGGAAGGTGTGATGCGTACAGCAGCAAGTTTTCCCTCAGTAAGAAACCAAGGTTTATCGAACCAGTAGGAGCCAAGAAGCACGTTGAAGGTTGATGGCGGCGAGATGTAGTGCGGCGCAACACCAGGGATTCCGGCGCCAACGTGGAACCTGCACAACACAACCAAAGTACTTTGCCCCAACGAAACAGTGAGGTTGTCAATCTCACCGGCTTGCTGTAACAAAGGATTAGATGTATAGTGTGGATGATGATTGTTTGCAGAAAACAGTAGAACAAGTATTGCAGTAGATTGTATTCGATTAAAAGAATGGACCGGGGTCCACAGTTCACTAGAGGCGTCTCTCCCATAAGATAAATAGCATGTTGGGTGAACAAATTACAGTTGGGCAATTGACAAATAAAGAGGGCATGACCATGCACATACATGATATGATGAGTATTGTGAGATTTAATTGGGCATTACGACAAAGTACATAGACCGCTATCCAGCATGCATCTATGCCAAAAAGTCCACCTTCAGGTTATCATCCGAACCCCTTCCAGTATTAAGTTGCAAACAAGACAATTGCATTAAGTATGGTGCGTAATGTAATCAATAACTACATCCTCGGACATAGCATCAATGTTTTATCCCTAGTGGCAACATCACATCCTTAGAACTTTCTGTCACTGTCCCAGATTTAATGGAGGCATGAACCCACTATCGAGCATAAATACTCCCTCTTGGAGTTAAGAGTAAAAACTTGGCCAGGGCCTCTACTAATAACGGAGAGCATGCAAGATCATAAACAACACATAGGTAATAGATTGATAATCAACATAACATAGTATTCTCTATCCATCGGATCCCAACAAATACAACATATAGCATTACAAATAGATGATCTTGATCATGTTAGGTAGCTCACAAGACCCGACAATGAAGCACAATTAGGAGAATACGACCATCTAGCTACTTCTATGGACCCATAGTCCAGGGGTGAACTACTCACTCATCACTCCAGAGGCGACCATGGCGGTGAAGAGTCCTCCGGGAGATGATTACCCTCTCCGGAAGGGTGTCGGAGGCGATCTCCTGAATCCCCCGAGATGGGATTGGCGGCGGCGGCGTCTCTGGAAGGTTTTCCGTATCATGGCTCTCGGTACTGGGGGTTTCGCGACGAAGGCTATAAGTAGGCGGAGGAGATAGGTCAGGGGGCCACACGAGGGCCCCGCACAACAGGATGGCACGGCCAAGGCCCAGGCCGCGCCGCCCTAGTGTGTCACCAGCTCGTGGCCCCACTTCGTATCATCTTCGGTCTTCTGGAAGCTTCGTGTGAAAATAGGCCCCTGGGCGTTGATTTCGTCCAATTCCGAGAATATTTCCTTACTAGGATTTCTGAAACCAAAAACAGCAGAAAACAGGGCTCTTCGGCATCTCGTTAATAGGTTAGTGCCGGAAAATGCATAAATATGACATAAAGTATGCATAAAACATGTAGATATCATCAATAATGTGGCATGGAACATAAGAAATTATCGATACGTCGGAGACGTATCAATGTCACTAAAATCTTTGTTGAGATCTTTAAGTTCAACAACAAGCACTATCACCCGACAGTTGCATTCAAGATCTATGGTAATCCTATTACTATGAAGTTGGAGGATTTTTGTATTGCATTGGATATTGCCCCTGTATGTACAGCGAAGAAGAACGAGGATAATCCCACGGCTTTGCTGGAGCTCTATCGAGAGATCACCAATGATGATTGCCGCACCATTCAGCGTGGCAAGATAAGAAACATTCAACTCCCCGCCATTAAGTATTTTGCTTATTACCTTGCTACTAGCATTCTTGGTAGGGAGAACACTAGCAATATTTCTAGCTATCATCTTGCTTTCTTAATTGCTGCACTCACTGGAGAGACACCTTATCATCTTGGTGCTCTTGTTGCTCGCCGTTTGTCTAACAAGGGGCCTATTTTTTGAGGAATTATTGCATCGCGCATTTTAGCATATCTAAATCTTCCTCTTGACCCTACTGATGTGAAATTAACTCCTATAAGGCTTGATATTGCTGCTATGAAGAGTCATCAATTTGTTACAACTGACTCTAGTTTAGATAATATGGTCTATAGAATGTTGTTTGCTGACGGGGATGAGAGGGAAATCCCTTTGCCGCAGCAAGATTTGTTCAGTATTGACATGAAACCATGGTCGCGCTCTAAGAAGGAGGTGGATGAGCAACTGAAGATACAGGGCTTCCACCAGCAGCATGACTCCGAGGACGTCGAGCCCTCCTACGACTACACCGTCACGTATCTTGGTGCTTCTTCCAGCACATACCCGGAGCAGGATCCATCTTCGTCGTACTACGGAGGTGCTACTTCATGGGCGCCATGGGATTGAACTCCACTTAGGCCAAAAGCCTAAGCTTGGGGGAGGTATACCGGCATCACTCGTTCTTTGCATATTATAGTTGCTGGATACTTGTACATACTTGTTTAGTTCCTTTAAGTGGTTTTCTAATAAGAGGGAGATGATATTTGGGGAAGTGCTGCCTGAAAACAGATTCTGAACTGATACCAAAAATATTCTCAAAAACAGCCAGAACGTTATTTTGCGAAGCCAATTTTTTGCATGTTCCCCAGGTTGTTATCTAACTTTCATTAGTTGAACACTTTTCGAGCTGAGCAGCGGAAGAATTTCTTAAAAATCGATTACTGTACTGCTGTCAAGTTTGACGAATTCCTGCTGCTTTGTGTTTATGTGACTCTTCTAGTTTTCATTTTCTTGTTTTTGCTTTGTTTCTTTCCTAAAACACAAAAAGACCAAAAATATTTCTGTTGTTTCTCTTCACCATTTGCTTATTTTGGTTTCTTGCTTTTATTTTGCTTTATTTGCTATCGTTGGTTTGCTATAAAAAAATCCAAAAAGATTTTGCTTTCTTTGCTTGTTTCCTTTTGTTCTTGTTTCCAATTCGAAAACACCAAAAATATTTGCTGTTCTTTTTTTGGTTTTGTAAAGTTCATTTTGGAGTTCAATGGTCTTCGGTGGCTGGAGCGTGGTTTTCATTTCATATTATTCAAGCTACACAAGTGAAAGGCAATAATGACGATCTACGACAATTCGACTGTGGTGAGAGGCTGGTATGAACTCTATTTGTTTTCATTTTTGTACATATACTCATCCATGTGAGCATGGTTAGTTGGTTCATGTGAGGTATATGTCATTTAAGAAAGTCTAGTAGTTCATGATCTCTCATGTTTAGCTCCAATTTATTAATATGAGTAGCATGTCATGAATGTTTGCTTGCATTGTTTTATTCATAAATAGGTATGACATTGTGGTATCCTCCTCTGAATAATTCATTCGGATCGACTTGGCACATGCTCACGCATGCATATGACTGAACAAAAGTCAATTAAGCCTCGATGATTTACTTTGCCTCGAGTTCTTGTATCACTTTTATGCCTCCGTTAATTTATTTTGCCGCAAGCATGATTATGACAGTTATTGCTCTCTTGATTGTCGCTCCCAGTCTATTGCTAGCCTTCACTTGTACTGAGCGGGAACGCTGCTCGTGCTTCCAAACCCCTGAAAACCAAGTTATTCCAAAGTTTCCACCATAAATACCTATGCATGGCATTTCAAACCATTCCAAGTAAATTCTCATGCGCTACCTTTAAACCTTCAAAATGCTTCTCAATTTGTGTTAATGTTTTATAGCTCGTGAGGAAGTATGTGGTGTTTATCTTTCAACCTTGTCATTTACTTTTGACAGACTTTCATAATAAGAGCTGGCAACGGGGTGCCCAGCCCCAACTAATAACTTCATTAATAATTCTATTCACATGTTTTGCTCTGATTCATCAGTAAGCAACTTAATTTTGCAAATAGACACTCCTCCATGGTATGAGATTGATGGAAGGCACCCTAGGATTCGGTTAGCCATGGCTTGTGTAAGCAAAGGTTGGGGGGAGTGTCACTCATAATAAAACTAAAGTACGTGTGTAAACAAAAGAGAAGAGAGATGATCTACCTTGCTGGTAGAAATAACGTCCTTCATGGGAGCCGCTCTTGAAAGTCTGGTTGGCGAGGTAGCTGGAGTACCCATTACCATTCGTTGACAACAAAAAACACCTCTCAAAATAATTTTACTCCTGTATTAAAAATGAAAAGCTCCAGCGCATGTTAATCCCTACTTCCCTCTGCGAAGGGTCAATCTTTTACTTTTATGTTGAGTCGCCATCCTTTTTTTGAGCACTTTCTTGAGATCACAAATGCCATTCTTAGTATAATATGCTTGTCCCAAAATGTGATTGACTATGGTATAACTTTGATGCTTTTATCTTTGACAATCTCTACTTCTAGTCTTTCCATGAACTTCAGAGGTGCCCGAGCATTTATGTTTTGCTGTAAAAATACGGGCAAGCGAGATACCACTTTATCATATCCTTTTATGAACATTGCAATCCCGCTGATAGACATGATTCATGATGCTTATTATTAATTCGTTGGTACCTTTCCATGATTGACATAGCTATTAGATGATCTTATTTGCATGTATCTTATTATGAATTGCCTAAGTACTTGTCCATATCATGAGAATATTTACATCATATGAACAAATGTGTCCGTGAAAGTTCTTTTATCGCACTCAGTTGTTAACTGAATTGCTTGAGGATAAGCAATAATCTAAGCTTGGGGGGAGTTGATACGTCAAAAACGTATCTACTTTCCCGAACACTTTTGCTATTGTTTTGCCTCTAATTTGTGTATTTTTGATACAACTAACACGGACTAACGCTGTTTTCAGCAGAATTGCTCTGGTGTCTCGTTTTTGTGCAAAAATTCAACTTTCAGGAAAATCCCCGGAATTTATGTCGAAGGGCCTATTTTTCCAGAAGAATCACGGAGCCAGAAGGGCAGACCTGGGGGAGGCCCAGGCCCCCCAGACAACAGGCCGGCGCGGCCTGGAGGGGCGCGCCGCCCTAGCGTGTGGCCCCCTCGGCCAGCCTCTGGACGCCCCCTCGGACTACTTAAGGGTTTCGATCTAAAAACGCGTGACGGGAAGTCGAAGTCGCTAAACCATCCACGCCACCACCATCGCGAAACTCCATCTCGGGACCAGAAACTCCGTTCGGCACTCCGCCGGGACGAATTGGAGGAGATCATCGCCATCATCACCACCGACGCCTCTCCATCGACCAGCAATGTTTTCCCCATCCATGTGTAGTAATTCCCCCGCTGTAGGCTGAAGGGGATGGTAGGGATTAGATGAGATTGGTCATGTAATAGCATAAGATTGTTAGGGCATAGTGCCTAGTGTCCGTAATTGGTACTTTGATGATATTGTTGCAACTTATTATGCTTAATGCTTGTCACTAGGGCCCGAGTGCCATGATCTCAGATCTGAACATGTTATTGTTTCATGATGATATGCATTGTTTTATGATCTTACCTGCAAGTTGTATACACATGTCGCTGTCCGGAACCCGAGGCCCCAAAGTGACAGAAATTGGGACAACCGGAGGGGAAGGCAGTGATGTGAGGATCACATGTGTTCACGGAGTGTTAATGCTTTGCTCCGGTACTCTATTAAAAGGAGTACCTTACCAATAGATTCCCTAGAGGCCCGGCTGCCACCGGCTGGTAGGACAAAAGATGTTGTGCAAGTTTCTCATTGCGAGCACGTACGACTATATACGGAACACATGCCTATGGATTGCTTAGTACTTGGACACCGTTTTATTATTATCTGCAAATGCCCTGCTTTGATTGTTACATGAGTTTCTCTCATCCATGCAACACCCGTTCATCCATCCCTGTGCCTACAT
The DNA here is from genome assembly GCA_030979885.1 of Lolium multiflorum. NCBI lineage: Eukaryota > Viridiplantae > Streptophyta > Magnoliopsida > Poales > Poaceae > Lolium > Lolium multiflorum. Next base: position 116,437,093 of record CM061751.1, on the reverse strand, counting down.
TATTTTAATACTGCTATTTACTATAATCACTACTGCTGTCTTTGTTACACTGCTGCTGTTATTTCACTACTGCTACTGCTATAAACTGTTACTTGATAAACTCTTGCGAGCAAGTCTGTTTCAGTGCAGCTGAATTGACAACTCCGCTGTTAAGGCTTTCAAGTATTCTCTGTCTCCCCTTGTGTTGAATCAATCAATTGGGTTTTACTTCCCGCGAAGACTGTTGCGATCCCCTATACTTGTGGGTCATCAACACCATACGAGTTATGGCATGGGTATAAACCCTAATAGTCGTCTCTTAAATTTTGGTATGCGTAGCATAAGTAAATAAGTTTACAACCAGAATCGGATGAATGTCTTTGTTGGTTATCCCAGAGAATTGATTGGGAATTCTTTCCACTATGGAGTCAAAGACAAAAGTGTTTGTCGATGTTTCTTACTTATTTCCAAGAAATTGGTTTCTAGCGAAGTATTTGAGTGGGAGGACAATGGAACTTGATAAGGTTTATGAACCTGAGCATGATGATCAGAGTAGCACATCATCGAAAATGGTTCCTGAAGCGGCCACGACGATCATGGCTCCCAAGTCTACAAAGTGTTATAGTCATGGAGATCAAAGTACCTATTGAACCTTGTAGATGTGGTTTACTTTGTGATCAAATAAATGATTTGCGGACAAAGGATTGATTTTGAACAATGATAAACCAACTACATACAAAGAACTTATGATGGGCCCTGACTCCGTTAAAATGGCTATGCGTCATGAAATCCAAGATAGGTGAATAATTTTTGAAAGTAAATGGATCTATAAAATTGATGGACTTGGATGGAATATCCTTGAAGAAGCTCGACTTGTCGAAAAGTTGTTTATGACAAAGTTCAAAGAGTTGACTACGATAAGATTAGATCTTCCGTAGCCATGCTTATAGTCTATGTGGATTATTCTAGTAATCGCTACATATTTCTTTTATGAGATATGATAGTAGGATGACAAAATTCCTTACCAGAAGTGTGTATGAAGGATGTATACTAGATACAAACCGAGAGTTTTGCTAGTCCGTGGAATACTAGATAGGTATACAAACTTCACTAGATGAAGTAAGTATCACGGAGTTGGAATCTTCACCAGATGAAATAATCAAAGAGTTTTGATTTCATCAGAAACGATGAAGATGCTTGCATTTGCAAGGATTTAAGTGGGAGCGCTGAGACATAGTTAGAATATTATATGTGGATGATATATTATTGATTATAAATGATGTAATTATATACTTGATGTGATTGAAAGGTTTCATTGAGAATTAACTTCAATGAAAGGATATGGACTGAAACATATTTAGTGTCGAGATCTATGAAGATAGATTGAAACACATAATAAGTTTAAGTCAAAGTGCATAGAGTGAATATTGAAGTAGTTCAATATAAAAATATTAAGAAGGTGTTCTTTTCCATGTGAAGGTTTAACAAGACTTGAGTGTATTTGACACTGGATGAGTAAAAACACATGAGTGATTTTAGATCACGAATAATATGTACAAAATCAGATGTCCTGTGCTTTAAAGTGTTACGAGCATATACCAGAATGATTCATGTAATGATCATTGGACAATATTAAGAATATCCCTGAGTGCTTTAGAATAACTAATGATATATATATAGTTTTGTATGGGTAATGACAAACAAATCGCTGTAAGGTGTTGCACCGATATTAGTTTGGTCACATATAAAAATAAAATTTCAATCTCAATTAGGCTAAGTGTTGTTTAAAAGGTAGCACAATGAGCTAGAAGAAGTCTATGCTAGATTTAGATGAGTTCTATATATTGTGATGGATTCTACAAACGAAGGCAGAGTATGTCATTGTTTTGACAATGACTGAGGATGTTTAAGTCGAGGAGTTATTTGAGAACTTGGTGTAGTTCCAATAGTGTCAGAACTTTGAAGCTATATTGTGTGTGACAATATTAGTGACATATTTCAGACTAAACATATATGATTAATGCCAACTCATTTGGAAAATGAGTGATGCATTGAGACGCAAATGAAATGCAAAATACATACGTTTCTGAGCGTGTCAGATCCGTTGACTGAAAAGTCTCCGTGAGCAAAACATGATAAGCACCAGAAGGCCAGGGTGTTATATCTTTACAAATGTAAACTAGATTATTGACCCTAGTGCAAGTGGGATACTGTTGGAGAAATGCCCAAGAGGCAATAATAAATTAGTTATTGTTATATCTTAGTGTTCATGATAAATGTTTACATCCCATGCTATAATTGTATTAACCGAAACATTGATACATGTGTGTTGTGTAAACAACCAGAGTCCCTAGTAAGCCTCTCATTTAACTAGCTTGTTGATTAATAGATGATCATGGTTTCCTGATCATGAACATCGGATATTATTAATAACAAGATCATATCATTAGGTGAATGATGTGATGGACACACCCATAGTAAGCATAGCATGATATCAAGTCATTAAGTTCAATTTGCTATAAGCTTTCGATACATAGTTACCTAGTACTTCGACCATGAGATCATGTAAATCACTTACACCGGAAGGATGCTCTGATTACATCAAACATCATTGCGTAAATGGGTGGTTATAAAAATGGGATTAAGTATTCATAAATTATGAGTTGAGGCATATGGATCAAGAGTGGGATTTGTCCATCCCGATGACAGATAGATATACTTTGAGCCCTCTCGGTGGAATGACATCCAATTAGCTTGCCAGCATGTGAATGTTCACAAAGGATATCATATCACGGTACGAGTAAAGAGTACTTATCGGTAACGAGGTTGAACTAGGTATGGAGATACCGACGATCAAACTTCGGATAAGTAAAATATCGCGAAACAAAGGAAATTGTTATTTTATGTAAATGGTTCTTTCGATCACGAAGTCGTCGTTGAATATGTGGGAGCTATTATGGATCTCCAGGCCCCGCTATTAGTTATTGATCGGAGAGGAGTCTCGATCATGTCCACATAGTTCTCGAACCGTAGGGTGACACACTTAAGGTTTGATGTCGTTTTAAGTAGATATGGAATATGGAATAGAGCTAGAATGTTGTTCGGAGTCTCGAATAGGATCCGAGACATCACGAGGAGGTTCGGAATGGTCCGAAGAATAGGATTCATATATGGGAAGGCATTTTCCGGGGTTCAGAAAAAGTCCGGTGTTTTGACCGGAGCTTCTAGAAGGTTTTGGAAGGACCGGAATAGTCTGGAATATTATGGAAGGTTCCGGAAGTGTTTGGGACGACCCGATATGTCTAAGGAAGTCCGGAGGGTTCCATAATAGGTGAAACAACGTTGCCTTAAGAGAAAATAAGTTTTTCCTTAATGCAATTTCGGAATTGGCAAAAGAGTCCGAGTAGGAGTAGGTTTTCGGAACCGGAAACCTATCACGACTCATTCAAACTTGGGGGCAGGTTTATGGACGACCCAAGAGGCTTGGCCACCTATTTTAAGGGACCAAGGGGCACCCCAAGGGCACCTCAAGTAGCAGCCCTAGCTCCCCAAGTCGCAGCACCACCCTGCACCCAAACCCTAGCTGCCCATCTCCTCCCTCCTCCTATTTCTCCCACAATGCTTACGGCGAAGCCCTGGCGGAGATCTCCACCACCACTGTCACCACGCCGTCGTGCTGGCGGGATTCCGAGGAGGATCTACTACATCCGCTGCTCGCTGGAACGGGGAGAATGAAGTCGTCATCAACACCGTACGTGTGACCGAGTACGGAGGTGCTGCCCGACTGTGGCACCGTCAAGATCTTCTACGTGCTTTTGAAAGCGGCAAGTGAGCGACTACATCAACAACGAGATCTAATCTTGTAGGCTTTGGAATCTTCGAGGGTTAGTCTCACATCTTCACCTCGTTGCTACCATCTACTAGATTAGATCTTGGCTTGTTATTCGTTCTTGCGGTAGAATTTTTTTGTTTTCTATGCTACGAATCCCATCAGAATATTGTCACTTGAGCATGGAATCGAATCATGCAACTATATCTACTCAAATTTAAATACCTTAATCGGGTCTTTCTAGTTTGGGTGCCTATAAAACCTTCAAGATAGAGATAAAAAGATCAAAGACTATAAATAGATCTCTTCTCCTATAATGCACAATATCCCGTTAGTAATTAGACACACGCAACCCTGCGAGGCTAGGACTCATCCCATAGCATGAGAGAACTACTCACACATGATTAAATCAACAACCATAAACATTGTATTATAAATCTCAAAGAGAAGGATGATAAATAGTCTTACAATGTTGCCAATCGTGAATGAATCAAGATTACAAGTCGAAAGAGATGACAAAGGTGATGATGGTGATGAGGTGGTGAAGTTGATGGCAGCGACAATGGGGCTTAGGTGTAAATTGGACCTAAATATGGCTACGAAATGTGTTTTTTCTCTCTGTGTGTTTCTAGAATGCTCTGGGTGCCTTCACGTTTTATAATAGGTTTGGCGAGGCAAAGCCACCAACACATGGTACAGTCAGGCCATATGGGCAGACATGACCGTACCAGGGGTCGTTAAACATTCTGCGAATCATCTTTGGACCCTGGTTGACTTGGTGACATCTCCAGTTAATTAGTAATTCTTCATTGGCTGCCCTTGATTTCCTTCTAAATACTTCCATTTATGCAAAAAAAAGAAGAAGATTTGCACATCTTGGCATTGATTAGCACTTATTTGCTTCAGATTGTGACAAAATATCATAGTTGAGATGGAGATAAAGTGGTCGTTTTCACAAGCCAGCAACAGTCACCATCATGAAACGGGTACTCGTCAACACATATCACCCTCCACACTTAGTTGACCAGTTGTCTAACCACTAGTGTCCTGGTTTATCGTTGTTTTTGTCTATAGTCTCACCAAATCTTATGGATTGCGAACCTACACCAGATGAACCTCCACTGCAGAATAAAATGGTCATACTCTGGCCGATCACAAGTTCACGTATCCCTTAGACCTCCGGGCGCCTGTCCAAACTACGTCTCACTAGCTTTGTCCGCTAAACTAGGCTTCAACTCTCTACCAATTTACGTTGTAGCCAGCCCCGCATCAGCCGAGTTGAATCTTCTATCATACTCCAGCTCTGCCTTCAGGATGACCCATGTAGCTAGATAGACTACCTTGCGCCTGTCAACTCCAAGCTCTCTAGTGTGCAACATCTTGAATTGACCCTGCACCGCATGTCGAAGTGCGCATACCCATGAGCCTCATGTTTCCACGCCACCGAAACTAGGAATTGTTAGCATTACGCTCCTAAGTCGTTGTCGTAGATCTCGGTGTCCTTTTATGTTCGACCAACCTACATGTTGATCCGCCAGACTGTACTTGCTAGCCTCCTTATGTGCATGACGTAGATTAACATGTCCAGCTGCAACCATGCTCCACCTTGCGCTATATCTAGGGGTGTAAATGGATAGGATAATTTTCACACCTAAACCGGCGTTGAATATGTTTTAAGGTACGTATCCATATCAAATTTGAAAGATTTCGGCGGATAAGGATACCCGATTCTGAATTGGTGCTCCGGATACGGTATATGATATGGTATGGCAAATAGAATGCGGATATGGATTATCTGATATTTAATTAGGATAATCTGAAGGTTCTAAACCGGATAATCCGATTTTTAAGTCAAAACCAAGGTCAATCTTGCAAGGTTAGTAGTTATTGAGTTACCAAATTCATTTGGCGAGCATGTTTAGCTCTAACTTTCTATCAATGCTTGAGTTTTAGCGCATTATGTCTTTTTTTCTTAACTACACAAAACATGAAGTTTAAATCTCTCTCAAGATTTACAATAACTATAACTATCTACAAACGAGAGCATATATCCGACTATTTTTGTTTCCGGTCTGAGTTCACCCCATTTCTGAATCGAATCTGTAGTGTGGTATATCCGCATTCAACTATGAAGCAGATCAATATCCACTCCAATCTGAATCCAAGAAAAATATATGGTAAAGAATATGGTATGAGCACAATTCGATCTGATTCGTTTACACCTCTAGTTGTATCAGCTATCGCTCGACGCCATGTAGATACATGATCCCTGAAATTCCGCACTTATTTAAACGTAAGGCATTACGCCCAGATTTAAATTAATGAAGCCACCAATGACAAAGTTACAATGTGCCGAGGATAAAAACAACATAAAACAAGAAACATTACAGGGCAAACTAGATGAAACAAGACACACACACCCTGCAAACACCTAGGTCTTGATGAGATGCCGAAACATTCACTGATCAAGATAGAGAGAGTGAAGCGGAGGAGGAGGATGTCACGCCAACGGAATAGAGATCCTTCATCTACTACAAACACAGGCTACTTCACGGTACAACCCATCCATCGGATGATGGAACACTCACCAAGATTTGAGGCCGATGTACCATCACACAATGGAACACTCACCCTAGAGCTTGAATTTTAGCTGATAGCCGGACAACCGGAGAAGAGGTTATTTTGGCCACACCCCCACGAGGAAGACCACCAATCTGTAAGAACTTAGTCATATGCCGATAACCACATCGCAACCACCAGTTGACCTAGACCAAAGGATCCAAAGGCAGCGCCTTCAAGAAGAAAGTTACGCCAAGGCGTTCTCTCTACCCCGTCTGGCTCACCAAGCCAAAGATTTTCAAATGAAGCCAATTGTGGAAGAGTAGCATCATCGATGACACCTCCAAGGATGGTGGAGGAGCACTATCCTCACTGGCACCGACATCGTGGTTTAGCTCGAACAGCGACCACCATCCAAGGAGCTACGCCAAGATCCAAGAAGGAGCATGAGCATGCATTGATGGAAACAACTCCATGTGTACCAAGTCGTTGGCACTCTAAGTGCAGAGTGTTGTAGCACGCTTATTTCCCCCACAAAGGTGACTTGAGGGTTTATATCGAACTCTCGGGGAATTGGTAAGGGGTTGATTCTTCTTCTCATCTTCTATCAATATGCAAAGCAAAGTTTTTGTCTTATGTCTCCAACTCCACCATCTAGTTGTCAAGCACAAGGGTTCGTATTAGTAATATGAAATATAAATATAAATTAAGTAAAGTAAAGCAAGTAAACTAGACAAGCAAGATAAAAGCAATGAAAGGATGATTGTTTTTGGGTTGTGTGTGTGTTTCCAAGTGAAGAAATTATTTTTTGTATTTTCAAAATAATAAATGGTAAAAATGTAAGTGTGATAGTTGTGTTGGAAAGGTGTTTCTTATGCTTAAAAATGGACCGGGGTTCATGGGTTCACTTGTCTACTCTCTTTTTGGGTTGTAGTGGACACAAACAATTCATCAAAGAGATAATATTGGTCGAACTTCAACATGTGTTTGATAAGCATTCATATGGGCATCACATCCTAACATAGAGATGATGAACACATCTCGCTTATACTTCTTAAGAAAGGAAAAACTACAAGAAGTCTTGAATTAAGAATCCATAGAGCATAGACTAGGTAATTTGACATAATGTTTGAATGAGAAATATGCTACCTTGACCAAACAAGATTAGCAATCTATCACAAGATAATTATAGCACATGAATTCACTTTATCCTAGTGAAGCGGCAAAACAAAGGTAAATAACATAGTAGATCTTGAATTTGTTGTCACTGTTCTATCACTACCACCATTCTACTCCATCTAATACAAACTTCTCCCACAAATGCTCTTGCATACAAGTTGGATCATAACAAGTACTTAAGAACGGGGTACATGATATGCATCTATCAATACATATTACACATAATAGGTTCCAATCTCATATATCAAATCATAGAATAAAGATCTAAGACATAGGAAGTAAAAATATGAACATAATAATGTTGGGCAACTCATATGGCACTAGATCTATGAAGTACACGAGAGAAATAGATCAAGCTATTGCCATAAACCCATAGTCTAGAGGTGGAGTACTCCCTCTTCATCATGGTGATGATGGTGGAGACGTTGGAGAAGGTAGAAATTGCTCCGGCGATGGCTCCAACGGATTTTCACCCTCCAATATTCATTGGTTTTGGCTCTTTTTTGGTGTTTATGTGTTTCTGCGGCGCTCTCCTTGAGGAAGCCTTTTGGGGGTCCTTTATATATAGGTTTTAGGTCAGACGGAGCCCATGGGAGAAAGAATCAAGCAAATCGGATGGCCGAGGAGGGGAAAGAGGGCACGTGGCGCGCCACTTGGGTTCTTTTGGGCCTCCTGACCCTTCTCATGAGGTGCAAGTGCTCCATGTGCTTCTCTTGACGAAAATATTGACATCCCTAGGATCCTAGCTCCGTTGAGTTTGTTTAGGTCCCTCAAAGCTTAAAATACACAAAACAAGGTTTTCATGTCCTATAGGATTATAGCCAAAATAAAGGGGATCATTGGTAAATCCCAAAAATCAATATAAACATGGATATAACATCATATCAGTTGCAAATATGTGGGAATATGTGTCAACAAAGTACAGAGTTCATGCATGCATTTTACATGCATCACTCCTCCATCATGAATTCCTCCCATGCAAGCTATCTCACTACCAACACAGCCGAGACAACCTACCAGCATCGCACAATGGCACCCGCCGCCAGGTGTCGTCGTGCCCACCACCTGGAGCCACTGCTCTCGAAATCAAGGAGCCAACCAAACCTATCTCCCTCCAGAGCGTGAGCCGCAAGCAGCAGGCCAACCCCATTGCCGCACGTACGCACCTCCATCACCCACAACCCCCCATCACCAACTGGACAGCGAGCATACGACCCAACTTGCGGTCAACAGCGAAGGGAGATGGCACCAACTGGAGCAAGACCCGCACTTCAGGATCTCAAATCATCTTTGGCTATTTCTCTTTTTTTTTGAAAAACTGGGGCCAAAACCCCCTGGTTACATTAAAATGCAACCAAAACAAAGTCATTTATAGGTCCATGAACCCAACAGGCAGGTTCAAATAGAACAAAAAAGTAAAGCAACACCCCACACAGAGAAGGACGACACCGAGAAGAGGGAATACAATAGGATACATCAAGATTGATCTAGCATTATCAGTAAGATTCTCGTACGACATATCCTGGCACCACCAAATTTTGGGGTTAGCCGATGAAGAACTGGATTGAGCTTTGTCAGGAACCAGACCCATCAGCAGTGTGTTCAGGTCTAGGCGATCCGCAGCAACTCCCCACGCCGATGGTCCAATAGCATCAAATTGTCGTCCAATAGGCTCAAATGGCATTCATTGCACAACGGTTCCCAGCTCCTGATGGTCGACAACAACTTGTTGGAAAGGAATTTGATACCTGGCCATCTTAACCCCTAAAAACACATATCATTACGCATTGCCCATATTACCCATAACACAACAACAGTGAAAATATTTAGCACACCATTCTTATTTTTGCTAATCCACCATCTAGCGTCTGATTCAAAATTACAACCAACATCATTGTTAAGGCAGGATGAGACCAACATACTGAGGGACTACATAGTCAAAAAATAGATGGTTAATAGATTCTTGTTCATTGCAAAATAAACAAGTCAAGTCTCACAGATTGTCCCTAGTAAGCAACTTATTATTCGATAGCAACCATAAAAAAATAAAAATTCGAGGGGGGTGTGGATCTTCGAAACCGTAGAGGTATGGACTAGGACAATCCCACCATTATTGACTATGGAATAAAAAAGATCTCACAGAGTACACGCCTCACAGATGGAAAATAAAAATGGGAGAATCATCAGATTCATAAAAAAAAAGAGCGTTTGAGAAAGAGCAACCAGTTCAAGCCATCGATAATACAAAGTTGGGCCAACTCTTCTACTAAAAGTAAATCACATATTAGTACCATCCTAGGCATCAACAAGAGTACACTGATGTTCATTAATAATCACTTAAAGATCCCAAAAAAGAATAGTTTGTGAACAATTGCCAATCCAAATATCCTTCTAAATAAAATGCTTTTACGTTCTTCACATGATACATGATCTGCTCCAACTGATGAATGCAAGTGCACAATTCAATTTTAGCTAGTTTCGATATAAGAATATCGAACCACGAGGAGCTACTAGTTAAGGTCTTAATGCCCCTTGCTACTATCTATTAAGGGCCACTTGTAAGTCACACCTTAATCTCAAGTAAGGGTGTTTTGAAGAGAGTTGTATTTGGTTGCAACAAAGTAAACAAAGCAATAAAGTAACAACCGTAATAAGAAATGAAGTGAAACTCAATGAGGCGAAGTGTTCTCGGAGATTTCTAGGATCCACCTAGCTCTAGCATTAGGATTAATGTTAATCAAGATAAAATATGCTTTTGATCATGTTGTGTGTGGAGATAGCTCCATATTAAGATGCGCTCAGAAAACGATATGTCATCGCATCTCTAAATAACCACTGCGGCTAGCCTTCTGCAACCACATATTCAGTAGTTCAATTAAGGGTTTCCCCATGGTTACCGATATGAGCTTAGTGAGTCTCTCTTTATCCTCCTCTTCCATATGATAGAGCACCGCCACAGTAATGTCACTTCCCGCCGTACACTAGATCATACTTCAAAGGGTAGTTCTCTCTCTAGTCCCTAAGGAAAATATTGCATTGTGCACTTCACATAATATCTAGAGAGAGAACTAACACACAATCATATAGTAAAATCATAGATCATCTTTGATTCGTCTCATAGTGATGCTAGGGGTTCTCCATCTCCCCAAGAAAAAATGGAACTACTCACACATGGAAGCAATCAAGAACATCATCATAATCGTGTGGATGGAATAAAGGTAATGGTATGAATTCAAACACAAATCCACAATAGCAATTCAGATCAAAACTATGGGTTGAACGAAAAAGGGTTTGGTGATGGTGATGAAGATGCAGCGGTTGATGATGAGTGGATGGTGTGGAAGACCCTAAAATCATTACCATGATACAAGTACAATAATACTCATCCTAATTCATACATCTAACACAATAATCATGATTCAACCATAATTAAAATATAATAATTGCTCATACTTCATTGGATAAGAACCATTCACTCTCCAAAGGAGTTAATCATGCAACTAATTCAAATCTTTTGGAATTGAAACTAAAATGCAAGCGGATAATAAACATGCAAACTTGAAAGATAGATTACAAGGCGTTATAGATCTCCCTAAGCTTGGAACCAAGCTAGGTGGGATCAAATAATACTTGTTATTATTTGATACCGTAGTTTGTTCTTCTATTTTGAAGGTGACTCTCCTTCGAGCTTGCGTACCTTGATTGAAAGTGCAATGTTGAGTGCTTCAAGATAGATGATATGCGGCTAGTGCGCTCCTTGGCTATTTTTTGCAAGAGGTCAATATATTTATTGTTCACTTCAATCATCTTCTTCTGGGTGTCAAGAGAACAAAGACAAATATCAAGATTTGCTTCCAATACTTTTATGATTTTCTCGTCCATCTGATCCAAGTAGCGGCTTGACATGCTCTACAGACCCCAGAGCCCTCTCTTCAGCTCTCTTAACATGTTGATCTAACTTGTCTAAACATTCCTACCTCTCTTTCTCTTCTAGCTTCAGCTTGTTTATAAAGAATGCACCATCATCTTCAATGTCCATAGTGATCTCATCATGATTGCCATCTTTACCTACAAGCAAGCTGAAAACTTTCTGACCTTCTTTGATCTTCCACCATCGCTCTGCTTCTTTCTCCTCTCTAGTGTCCTTCTTCCAAGCCTTCAGGGTACATTGATCTCCACGGGTTGGTTGTGTGATGTTCCATGGGAGAGACATGATCACGTCGATGAAGTGAGGTAAAAGCTTGGATGAGATCTGTTGATTAAGAGGAGAGGACTTGTCCTGGGAGTTATGAGGGGTTAAGAACATGAAAATATTGTGGGATTGGATTTATAACCATACAAGAAAAGAATCCCAACAAAATACAAAAGGAAATGAGTCAAAAAAGAAAATTCTGGTGCACACGGCGACCATCGGTACGGCGCAGCCCGTACCTGACAAATTTCCGAAAATCCGAATTGCCGAAGTCGGACTAAAACTTTCTGAAAACTCGGTACGGGCAGGATTGCACCGTGATACGTCTCCAACGTATCTATAATTTCTGATGTTCCATGCTTGTTTTATGACAATACCTACATGTTTTGTTCACACTTTATGATGATTTTACGCGTTTTCCGGAACTAACCTATTGACGAGATACCGAAGTGCCAGTTCCTGTTTTCTGCTGTTTTTGGTTTCAGAAATCATAGTAAGGAAATATTCTCGGAATTGGACGAAATCAATGCCCAGCATCTTAGAATTCAACGAAGCTTCCAGAACACCCGAGAGGCACCAGAGGGGGGCCACAGGGCCACCAGATGACAGGGCGGCGCGGCCCAGGGGGGGCGCCCCCCTATGGTGTCACCGCCTCGTCAGCCCTACGACTCCGCCTCTTCGCCTATTTAAAGGTCCCTGACCTAAAACTTCGATACGAAAAAGCCACGGTACGAGAAACCTTCCAGAGCCGCCGCCATCGCGAAGCCAAGATCTGGGGGACATGACTCTCTGTTTCGGCACGCCGCCGGGACGGGGAAGTGCCCCCGGAAGGCATCTCCATCGACACCACTGCCATTGATACGTCTCCAACGTATCGATAATTTCTTATGTTCCATGCCACATTATTGATGTTATCTACATGTTTTATGCACACTTTATGTCATATTCGTGCATTTTGGAACTAACCTATTAACAAGATGCCGAAGTGCCATTCTTTTTTCTGCTGTTTTGGTTTCAGAAATCCTAGTAAGGAAATATTCTCGGAATTGGACGAAATCAAAGCCCGGGGCCTATTTTTCCACGAAGCTTCCAGAAGAAGACGAAACGAAGTGGGGCCACGGTGCCCAAACCCTAGGGCGGCGCGGCCCCCTGGCCGCGCCGGCCTATGGTGTGGGGCCCCGTGCCCCCTCCGACTTGCCCTTCCGCCTACTTAAAGCCTCCGTGACGAAACCCCGTCGAGAGCCACGATACGGAAAACCTTCCAGAGACGCCGCCAACGCCGATCCCATCTCGGGGATCCAGGAGATCGCCTCCGGCACCCTGGGAGAGGGGAATCATCTCCGGAGGACTCTACGCCGCCATGGTCGCCTCCGGTGTGATGTGTGAGTAGTCTACCCTGGACTATGGGTCCATAGCAGTAGCTAGATGGTTGTCTTCTCCCCATTGTGCTATCATTGTCGGATCTTGTGAGCTGCCTAACATGATCAAGATCATCTATCCGTAATTCTATATGTTGCGTTTGTTGGGATCCGATGAATAGAGAATACTTGTTATGTTGATTATCAAAGCTATGTCTATGTGTTGTTTATGATCTTGCATGCTCTCCGTTATTAGTAGATGCTCTGGCCAAGTTGATGCTAGTAACTCCAAGAGGGAGTATTTATGCTCGATAGTGGGTTCATGTCTCCGTGAATGGAGGGGTGACAAGAACCTCTAAGGTTATGGATGTGCTGTTGCCACTAGGGATAAAACATTGGTGCTATGTTCAAGGATGTAGTCACTAGTTACATTACGCGCAATACTTAATGCAATTGTCTGTTGTTAGCAACTTAATACTGGAGGGGGTTCGGATGATAACCTGAAGGTGGACTTTTTAGGCATAGATGCGGTTGGATGGCGGTCTATGTACTTTGTCGTAATGCCCAATTAAATCTCACTATACTCATCATGATATGTATGTGCATGGTCATGCTCTCTTTATTTGTCAATTGCCCAACTGTAATTTGTTCACCCAACATGCTGTTTGTCTTATGGGAGAGACACCTCTAGTGAACTGTGGACCCCGGTCCAATTCTCTTTCTGAAATACAATCTCTGCATCGTTTCTATTTTCGCAAACAATCATCTTCCACACAATACGGTTAATCCTTTGTTACAGCAAGCCGGTGAGATTGACAACCTCACTGTTTCGTTGGGGCAAAGTACTTTGGTTGTGTTGTGCAGTTCCACGTTGGCGCCGGAATCCTGGTGTTGCGCCGCACTACATCCCGCCGCCATCAACCTTCAACGTGCTTCTTGACTCCTACTGGTTCGATAAACCTTGGTTTCTTACTGAGGGAAACTTGCTGTACGCATCACACCTTCCACTTGGGGTTCCCAACGAGCGTGTGCTTTACGCGTCATCAAGCTAAATTTCTGGCGCCGTTGCCGGGAGATCAAGACACGCTGCAAGGGGAGTCTCCACTTCTCAATCTCTTTACTTTGTTTTTGTCTTGCTTAGTTTTATTTACTACTTTGTTTGCTGCACTAAATCAAAATACAAAAAATTAGTTGCTAGTTTTACTTTATTTGCTATCTTGTTTGCTATATCAAAAACACAAAAAAATTAGTTTACTTGCATTTACTTTATCTAGTTTGCTTTATTTACTACTACTAAAATGAGTAATCCCGAAGTTGAAGTTCGTACGTTTAAGCAACGAGGGGGAGAATGTTTGAGAGATGCTTGGTATAGAATTAGCGATGCTCATAATAGATGCACTAAGAAACACTCCACCATTATTTTACTCAGGAATTTTTATGTTGGTATCTCTAGCTGGAATAGATATGTTCTTGATAGTCTCGCAAAAGGTGACTTCCTAAGTACTCCTGCATTAGAAGCTAGTTGCATTATTGAGAGTTTATTTGGAATACCCCCTGTTGATAAAGTTAAAACTGAAATCTCTCTTGAAGATGTTATGAAAAAATTGGAAACCATAGAGAAAAATTTTCCAAGTATTGAAGCTAAATTGGAAATGTTACTTGATAAAACTGATGAACTTGATAAATCCTTAGGAGGAATTGATGAAAGAATTAGTGTCCTAGGAACTTGTGTTGTCCATGATGATCAAATCAATAGGATTGATGAACTTGAAAAGGCTATGGGAACCTTGGGTTCAACATTTTCTTCTCTTAAATATAAGGAGAAAGCTTATGTGGGTAAGGAGCAAAAGTTTATGTATGTCTCTAAAGTGCCTAAACCAAAGAAGTATTATTATAGGCCTAAAATTGACAAAGCCCTTAGTACCACTGCGGATGGGGGAGCTCATAATAACGATACACCACTCTCCGATAATACTTGATACACACTTTCGCGCTAGCTGAATTAAAGAAAAGCGCTTATGGGAGACAACCCATGTTTTTACCTACAGTACTTTGTTTTTATTTTGTGTCTTGGAAGTTGTTTACTACTATAGCAACCTCTCCTTATCTTAGTTTTGTGTTTTGTTGTGCCAAGTTAAGCCGTTGATAGAAAAGTAAGTACTAGATTTGGATTACTGCGCAGTTCCAGATTTCTTTGCTGTCACGAATCTGGGTCCACCTCCCTGTAGGTAGCTCAGAAAATTAAGCCAATTTACATGCATGATCCTCAGATATGTACGCAACTTTCATTCAATTTGAGCATTTTCATTTGAGCAAGTCTGGTGCCATTTTAAAATTCGTCAATACGAACTGTTCTGTTTTGACAGATTCTGCCTTTTATTTCGCATTGCCTCTTTTGCTATGTTGGATGAATTTCTTTGATCCACTAATGTCCAGTAGCATTATGCAATGTCCAGAAGTGTTAAGAATGATTGTGTCACCTCTGAATATGTTAATTTTTATTGTGCACTAACCCTCTAATGAGTTGTTTCGAGTTTGGTGTGGAGGAAGTTTTCAAGGATCAAGAGAGGAGTATGATGCAACATGATCAAGGAGAGTGAAAGCTCTAAGCTTGGGGATGCCCCGGTGGTTCACCCTGCATATATCAAGAAGACTCAAGCGTCTAAGCTTGGGGATGCCCAAGGCATCCCCTTCTTCATCGACAATATTATCAGGTTCCTCCCCTGAAACTATATTTTTATTCCATCACATCTTATGTGCTTTGCTTGGAGCGTCGGTTTGTTTTTGTTTTGTTTTTGTTTTGTTTGAATAAAATGGATCCTAGCATTCACTTTATGGGAGAGAGACACGCTCCGCTGTAGCATATGGACAAGTATGTCCTTGGTTTCTACTCATAGTATTCATGGTGAAGTTTCTCCTTCGTTAAATTGTTATATGGTTGGAATTGGAAAATGATACATGTAGTAATTGCTATTAATGTCTTGGGTAATGTGATACTTGGCAATTGTTGTGCTCATGTTTAAGCTCTTGCATCATATGCTTTGCACCCATTAATGAAGAAATACATAGAGCATGCTAAAATT
Organism: Lolium multiflorum; assembly: GCA_030979885.1. Lineage (NCBI taxonomy): Eukaryota > Viridiplantae > Streptophyta > Magnoliopsida > Poales > Poaceae > Lolium > Lolium multiflorum. The sequence goes on along the minus strand of CM061751.1, from coordinate 116,420,914 downwards.
TGGTTTGCATATTTGGTTTCTCTAAGGTCTAGATAATTTCTAGTATTGAGTTTGAACAACAAGGAAGACGGTGTAGAGTCTTATAATGTTTTCAATATGTCTTTTATGTGAGTTTTGCTGCACCGGTTCATCCTTGTGTTTGTTTCAAATAAGCCTTGCTAGCCTAAACCTTGTATCGAGAGGGAATACTTCTCATGCATCCAAAATACTTGAGCCAACCACTATGCCATTTGTGTCCACCATACCTACCTACTACATGGTATTTTCCGCCATTCCAAAGTAAATTGCTTGAGTGCTACCTTTAAAATTCCATCATTCACCTTTGCAATATATAGCTCATGGGACAAATAGCTTAAAAACTATTGTGGTATTGAATATGTAATTATGCACTTTATCTCTTATTAAGTTGCTTGTTGTGCGATAACCATGTTCACTGGGGACGCCATCAATTATTCATTGTTGAATTTCATGTGAGTTGCTATGCATGTCCGTCTTGTCTGAAGTAAGAGAGATCTACCACCTTATGGTTAAGCATGCATATTGTTAGAGAAGAACATTGGGCCGCTAACTAAAGCCATGATCCATGGTGGAAGTTTCAGTTTTGGACATATATCCTCAAATCTCAAATGAGAAAATTATTAATTGTTGTTATATGCTTATGCATAAAAGAGGAGTCCATTATCTGTTGTCTATGTTGTCCCGGTATGGATGTCTAAGTTGAAGAATAATCAATAGCGAGAAATCCGAGCTTTCTCCTTAGACCTTTGTACAGGCGGCATAGAGGTACCCCTTTGTGACACTTGGTTAAAACATGTGCATTGTGATGATCCGGTAGTCCAAGCTAATTAGGACAAGGTGCGGGCACTATTAGTACACTATGCATGAGGCTTGCAACTTATAAGATATAATTTACATGATGCATATGCTTTATTACTACCGTTGACAAAATTGTTTCATGTTTTCAAAATCAAAGCTTTAGCACAAATATAGCAATCGATGCTTTTCCTCTATGGAGGACCATTCTTTTACTTTCAATGTTGAGTCAGTTCACCTATTTCTCTCCACCTCAAGAAGCAAACACTTGTGTGAACTGTGCATTGATTCCTACATACTTGCTTATTGCACTTATTATATTACTCTATGTTGACAATATCCATGAGATATACATGTTACAAGTTGAAAGCAACCGCTGAAACTTAATCTTCTTTTGTGTTGCTTCAATGCCTTTACTTTGAATTATTGCTTTATGAGTTAACTCTTATGCAAGACTTATTGATGCTTGTCTTGAAGTGCTATTCATGAAAAGTCTTTGCTTTATGATTCACTTGTTTACTCATGTCATATACATTGTTTTGATCGCTGCATTCACTACATATGCTTTACAAATAGTATGATCAAGATTATGATGGCATGTCACTCCAGAAATTATCTGTGTTATCGTTTTACTGGGACGAGCAGAACTAAGCTTGGGGATGCTGATACGTCTCCAACGTATCGATAATTTCTTATGTTCCATGCCACATTATTGATGTTATCTACATGTTTTATGCACACTTTATGTCATATTCGTGCATTTTCCGGAACTAACCTATTAACAAGATGCCAAGTGCCAGTTCTTGTTTTCTGCTGTTTTTGGTTTCAGAAATCCTAGTAAGGAAATATTCTCGGAATTGGACGAAATCAAAGCCCAGGGGGCCTATTTTTCCACGAAGCTTCCAAGACCGAAGACGAAACGAAGTGGGGCCACGGGTGCCCAAACCCTAGGCGCGCGCCCCCGGCCGCGCCGGCCTATGGTGTGGGGCCTGTGCCCCCTGACTTGCCCTTCCGCCTACTTAAAGCCTCCGTGACGAAACCCCCAGAGAGCCACGATACGGAAAACCTTCCAGAGACGCCGCCAACGCCGATCCCATCTCGGGGATCCGGAGATCGCCTCCGGCACCTGCCGGAGAATCATCTCCGGAGGACTCTACGCCGCCATGGTCGCCTCCGGTGTGATGTGTGAGTAGTCTACCCTGGACTATGGGTCCATAGCAGTAGCTAGATGGTTGTCTTCTCCCCATTGTGCTATCATTGTCGGATCTTGTGAGCTGCCTAACATGATCAAGATCATCTATCGTAATTCTATATGTTGCGTTTGTTGGGATCCGATGAATAGAGAATACTTGTTATGTTGATTATCAAAGCTATGTCTATGTGTTGTTTATGATCTTGCATGCTCTCCGTTATTAGTAGATGCTCTGGCAAGTTGATGCTAGTAACTCCAAGAGGGAGTATTTATGCTCGATAGTGGGTTCATGTCTCCGTGAATCGGAGGGGTGACAAGAACCTCTAAGGTTATGGATGTGCTGTTGCCACTAGGGATAAAACATTGGTGCTATGTTCAAGGATGTAGTCACTAGTTACATTACGCGCAATACTTAATGCAATTGTCTGTTGTTAGCAACTTAATACTGGAGGGGTTCGGATGATAACCTGAAGGTGGACTTTTTAGGCATAGATGCGTTGGATGGCGGTCTATGTACTTTGTCGTAATGCCCAATTAAATCTCACTATACTCATCATGATATGTATGTGCATGGTCATGCTCTCTTTATTTGTCAATTGCCCAACTGTAATTTGTTCACCCAACATGCTGTTTGTCTTATGGGAGAGACACCTCTAGTGAACTGTGGACCCCGGTCCAATTCTCTTTACTGAAATACAATCTCCTGCATCTACTGTTTTCTGCAAACAATCATCTTCCACACAATACGGTTAATCCTTTGTTACAGCAAGCCGGTGAGATTGACAACCTCACTGTTTCTTTTGGGGCAAAGTACTTTGGTTGTGTTGTGCAGGTTCCACGTTGGCGCCGAATCCTGGTGTTGCGCCGCACTACATCCCGCGCCATCAACCTTCAACGTGCTTCTTGACTCCTGGTTCGATAAACCTTGGTTTCTTACTGAGGGAAACTTGCTGCTGTACGCATCACACCTTCCACTTGGGGTTCCCAACGAGCGTGTGCTTTACGCGTCATCAGCCATCTTCATCACCGCTGCTGTCTCCCATGAGGAGGGAATAGTTCTCCATCGAGGCTAAGGGGCTGTACCGGTAGCTATGAGGTTAATCTCTCTCCCTATGTACTTCAATACAATGATCTCATGATCTGCCTTACATGATTGAGATCCATATGATGATGCTTGTAATCTAGATGTCGTTATGCTATTCAAGTGAATTTAGTTATGTGATCTCCGGAGACTCCTTGTCCCACGTGTGTAAAGGTGACAGTGTGTGCACCGTGTGGGTCTCTTAGGCTATATTTCACAGAATACTTATTCACTGTTATGAATCGCATAGTGAAGTGCTTATTTATATCCCTTTATGATTGCAATGTGTTTTGTATCACAATTCATCTATGTGCTACTCTAGTGATGTTATTAAAGTACTCTATTCCTCCTTCATGATGTAATGGTGACAGTGTGTGCATCATGTAGTACTTGGCGTAGTTTATGATTATGATCTCTTGTAGATTATGAAGTTAACTATTACTATGATGGTATTGATGTGATCTATTCCTCCTTTCATAGTATGAAGGTGACAGTGTGCATGCTATGTTAGTACTTGGTATAGTTGTGTTGATCTATCATGCACTCTAAGGTTATTTAAATATGAATATCGAATATCGTGGAGCTTGTTAACTCCGGCATTGAGGTGCTCTTGTAGCCCTACACAATTAGTGGTGTTCATCATCCAACAATAGAGTGTAGAGTGGTTTTATTATGTGATCAATGTTGAGAGTGTCCACTAGTGAAAGTATGATCCCTAGGCCTTGTTTCCAAATACGCAATCACCGCTTGTTTACTGTTTTACTGCATCTTACTCCTGCAATATTCTCACCATCAACCACACGCGCTGCCATTTTATTCCGTGCTACTACTGCTCATATACATTCATACCACTTGTATCTCACTATCTCTTCGCCGAACTAGTGCACCTATACATCTAACAAGTGTATTAGGTGTGTTGGGGACATAAGAGACTTCTTGCTTTGTGGTTGCAGGGTTGCTTGAGAGGGATATCTTTGACCTCTTCCTCCCTGAGTTCGATAAACCTTGGGTGATCCACTTAAGGGAAAACTTGCTGTTCTACAAACCTCTGCTCTTGGAGGCCCAACACTGTCTACAGGAAAAGGAGTGTGCGTAGACATCAAGCTATTTTCTGGCGCCGTTGCCGAGGAGGAAAGGTAAAAGGTACTCACACTCCGGATATCGGCTACTAAGCTATTTTCCGGCGCCGTTGTAAGTGCTCGAAGCTATTTCCTTTAGATCATGCAATTGCATCTTTTTGTTTCTTGTTTTACACTAGTTTGGCATAATGGAAAGCAACAGCGAGCTTTTAAAACTATTTCTGAGTTAAGACATGGATGGTTTGATGCGAAAATTAAAAAACCCATGGAACATATTAGTATGAACACTTTGAATACCATTGTTGCTAATGATATGGAAAATTCTAAGCTTGGGGAAGCTGGTTTTGATGAGCTTGATATTTTTAGTCCCCCAAGCATTGAGGAGAAAATTTTCTTTGATGATACTTTGCCTCCTATTTATGATGATTATAATGATAGTGGTCTTTTGGTGCCACTGTTATGGAGGATAAATTTGATTATGATTACAATATGCCTCCTATATTTGATGATGAGAATAATAATGATAGCTACTTTGTTGAATTTGCTCCCACTATTACTAATAAAATTGATTATGCTTATGTGGAGAGTAATAATTTTATGCATGAGACTCATGATAAGAATGCTTTATGTGATAGTTATATTGTTGAGTTTGTTCATGATGCTACTGAAAATCTTTATGAGAGAGGAAAATATGGTTGTAGAAATTTTCATGTTACTAAAACACCTCTCTATATGCTGAAAATCTTGAAGTTGAGCTTGTCTAGTTTTCCTATGCTTGTTACTTTGCTCTTCATGAACTTGTTTATTTACAAGATTCCTATGCATAGGAAGCATGTTAGGCTTAAATATGTTTTGAATTTTCCTCTTGATGCTCTCTTTTGCTTCAAATACTATTTCTTGCGAGTGCATCATTAAAACTGCCCCATCTTAATGGCTATAAAGAAAGAACTTCTTGGGAGATAACCCATGTGTTTATTTTACTACAGTATTTTTATTTTGTATTTGAGTCTTGGAAGTTGTTACTACTGTATCAACCTCTCCTTATCTTTATTTTGCTGCATTGTTGTGCCAAGTGAAGTCTTTGATAGAAAGGTTGATACTAGATTTGGATTACTGCGCAGAAACAGATTTCTGTCTGTCACAAATTTGGGCAGGGTTCTCTGTAGGTAACTCAGAAAAATCTTCCAATTTTTTTGTGTGATCCTCAGATATGTACGCAACTTTCATTCAATTTGAGCATTTTCATTTGAGAAAGTCTGGTGCCTCTTTAAAATTCATCTTTACGGACTGTTCTGTTTTGACAGATTCTGCCTTTTATTTCACATTGCCTCTTTTGCTGTGTTGGATGGATTTCTTTGTTCCATTGACTTCCAGTAGCTTTGGGCAATGTCCAGAAGTGTTAAGAATGATTGTGTCACCTCTGAACATGTGAATTTTTGATTATGCACTAACCCTCTAATGAGTTTGTTTTGAGTTTGGTGTGGAGGAAGTTTTCAAGGGTCAAGAGAGGAGGATGATACAATATGATCAAGAAGAGTTAAAAGTCTAAGCTTGGGGATGCCCCGGTGGTTCATCCCTGCATATTTCAAGAAGACTCAAGCATCTAAGCTTGGGGATGCCCAAGGCATCCCCTTCTTCATCGACAAATTATCAGGTCACTTCTCTTGAAACTATATTTTTATTCGGTCACATCTTATGTACTTTACTTGGAGCGTCTGTGTGCTTTTATTTTCATTTTGTTATTTTCATTCTCTGAATAAATGCTTGTGTGGGAGAGAGACACGCTCCGCTGTTCATATGAACACATGTGTTCTTAGCTTTTAATGTTCATGGCGAAGGTTGAAACTGCTTCGTTCATTGTTGTATGGTTGGAAACAGAAAATGCTACATGTGGTAATTGGTATATGGTCTTGAATAATTTGATACTTGGCAATTGTTGTGCTCATGTTTAAGCTCTTGCATCATATACTTTGCACCTATTAGTGAAGAAATACATAGAGCTTGCTAAAATTTGGTTTGCATGATTGGTCTCTCTAAGGTCTAGATATTTTCTAGTAAGGGTCGAACAACAAGGAAGACGGTGTAGAGTCTTATAATGCTTGCAATATGTTCTTATGTAAGTTTTGCTGTACCGGTTCATACTTGTGTTTGCTTCAAACAACCTTGCTAGCCTAAGCCTTGTATTGAGAGGGAATACTTCTCATGCATCCAAATCCTTGAGCCAAACACTATGCCATTTGTGTCCACCATACCTACCTACTACATGGTATTTCTCCGCCATTCCAAAGTAAATTGCTTGAGTGCTACCTTTAAAATTCCATTCTTTGTCTTTGCAATATATAGCTCATGGGAAAAATAGCCTAAAAACTATTGTGGTATTGAATATGTACTTATGTATCTTATTTCCTAATAAGTTGCTTGTTGAGCGATAACCATGTTCCTGGGGACGCCATCAACTATCTTTGTTGAATATCATGTGAGTTGCTATGCATGTTTGTCTTGTCTGAAGTAAGGGTGATTTACCATGAGTTGAATGGTTTGAGCATGCATATTGTTAGAGAAGAACATTGGGTCGCTAACTAAAGCCATGATCCATGGTGGAAGTTTCAGTTTTGGACAACAATCCTCAATCTCTTTTGAGAATATTATTTGTTGCTAAATGCTTATGCATTAAAGAGGAGTCCATTATCTGTTGTCTATGTTGTCCCGGTATGGATGTCTAAGTTGAGAATAATCAAAAGCGAGAAATTCAATGCGAGCTTTCTCCTTAGACCTTTGTACAGGAGGCATAGAGGTACCCATTTGTGATACTTGGTTAAAACATATGTATTGCAATGATAATCCAGGTAATCCGAGCTAATTAGGACAAGGTGCGGGCACTATTGGTATACTATGCATGAGGCTTGCAACTTGTAGGATATAATTTACATAATACATATGCTTTATTACTACCGTTGACAAAATTGTTTCTTGTTTTCAAAATAAAAGCTCTAGCACAAATATAGCAATCAATGCTTCCCTCTGCGAAGGGCCATTCTTCTACTTTTATGTTGAATCAGTTTACCCACTTTCTCTCTATCTTAGAAGCAAACACTTGTGTTAACTGTGCATTGATTCTTACATGCTTGCTTATTGCACTTGTTTTATTGCTTTGCATTCACAACTATCCATGAGATATACATGTTACAAGTTGAAAGCAACCGCTGAAACTTAATCTTCTTTGTGTTGCTTCAATGTCTTTACTTTGAATTTATTGCTTTATGAGTTAACTCTTATGCAAGACTTATTGATGCTTGTCTTGAAAGTACTATTCATGAAAAGTCTTTGCTATATGATTCAGTTGTTTAATCATTGTCTTTATCATTGCTTAGAATCACTTCATTCATCTCATATGCTTTACAATAGTATGATTAAGATTATGTTGGTAGCATGTCACTTCAGAAATTATCTTTTATCGTTTACCTACGGAGACGAGTAGGAACTAAGCTTGGGGATGCTGATACGTCTCCAACGTATCTATAATTTCGATGTTCCATGCTTGTTTTATGACAATACCTACATGTTTTGTTCACACTTTATGATGATTTTACGCGTTTTCCGGAACTAACCTATTGACGAGATGCCGAAGTGCCGTTCTGTTTCTGCTGTTTTTGGTTTCGAAATCCTAGTAAGGAAATATTCTCGGAATTGGACGAAATCAACGCCTAGCATCTTAGAATTCCACGAAGCTTCCAGAACACCCGAGAGCACCAGAGGGGGGCCACAGGGCCACCAGATGACAGGGCGGCGCGGCCCAGGGGGGCGCCCCCTATGGTGTCACCGCCTCGTCAGCCCTACGACTCCGCCTCTTCGCCTATTTAAAGGTCCCTGACCTAAAACTTCGATACGAAAAAGCCACGGTACGAGAAACCTTCCGAGCCGCCGCCATCGCGAAGCCAAGATCGGGGACAGGACTCTCGTTTCGGCACGCCGCCGGACGGGAAGTGCCCCGGAAGGCATCTCCATCGACACCACCGCCATCTTCATCACCTTGTCTCTCCCATGAGGAGGGAATAGTTCTCCATCGAGGCTAAGGGGCTGTACCGGTAGCTATGTGGTTAATCTCTCTCCTTATGTACTTCAATACAATGATCTCATGAGCTGCCTTACATGATTGAGATCCATATGATGATGCTTGTAATCTAGATGTCGTTATGCTATTCAAGTGAATTTTACTTATGTGATCTCCGGAGACTCCTTGTCCCACGTGTGTAAAGGTGACAGTGTGTGCACCGTGTGGGTCTCTTAGGCTATATTTCACGAATACTTATTCACTGTTATGAATCGCATAGTGAAGTGCTTATTTATATCCCTTTATGATTGCAATGTGTTTTGTATCACAATTCATCTATGTGCTACTCTAGTGATGTTATTAAAGTACTCTATTCCTCCTTCATGATGTAATGGTGACAGTGTGTGCATCATGTAGTACTTGGCGTAGTTTATGATTATGATCTCTTGTAGATTATGAAGTTAACTATTACTATGATGGTATTGATGTGATCTATTCCTCCTTTCATAGTATGAAGGTGACAGTGTGCATGCTATGTTAGTACTTGGTATAGTTGTGTTGATCTATCATGCACTCTAAGGTTATTTAAATATGAATATCGAATATCGTGGAGCTTGTTAACTCCGGCATTGAGGTGCTCTTGTATCCCTACACAATTAGTGGTGTTCATCATCCAACAATAGAGTGTAGAGTGGTTTTATTATGTGATCAATGTTGAGAGTGTCCACTAGTGAAAGTATGATCCCTAGGCCTTGTTTCCAAATACGCAATCACCGCTTGTTCTGTTTCTTTGCATCTCTGCTGCAATATTCCCACCATCAACCACACGCCAGTTGTAGCATCAAGCTATTTTCTGGTGCCGCTACTACTGCTCATATACATTCATACCACCTGTATTTCACTATCTCTTCGCCGAACTAGTGCACCTATACATCGACAAGTGTATTAGGTGTGTTGGGGACACAAGAGACTTCTTGCTTTGTGGTTGCAGGGTTGCTTGAGAGGGATATCTTTGACCTCTTCCTCCTGAGTTCGATAAACCTTGGGTGATCCACTTAAGGGAAAACTTGCTGCTGTTCTACAAACCTCTGCTCTTGGAGGCCCAACACTGTCTACAGGAAAAGGAGTGTGCGTAGACATCACACCGTACCGTGAGGTCGCACCCGAGTTACCGACTCTATAGGAAGGTATCTTTTAAAAAAGTTTAAAACACAGACGGAGGAAAACAAGACGAAGAATACAGAGAGAATAACGACCATTCATACGAGCGAGTGCGGTAATAATGTCTGCCTGAAAAACTGGCTATAGACACAGAAAAAACACAAGGAACTCAAAAACAAGAACTAAACATAGAAAACTAGAGATTAAGAATTGGAAAGTACAAAAATACCTCTGTCTCACTTACCATCACTCTTGGTCAATTTTTGTCTTTTAAAACTTAGATTATTTTCCTTTTTTTTTCTTCGTATATGGTTGGTAGAAAATGTTTGCTCAAACCATCGCAAAGATAGGGGAAAATCCTCTTTTCATTATATGCTCAATATAATCAACAAATATGGCAGTCATGCATCTATGAAAGGTAGCTGGTGTGTTGCATAAACCAAAATACATTCTGCGGTAAGCATATAATCCAAAGGGACAAGTGAAAGTTGTTTTCAATTGATCTTGAGGATGGACAACTATTTGAGAAAAACAAGAGTATCCATCTAGATGACAAAACTAGGAGTGGCTGGCAAGCCTCTCTAATGTTTGATCTATAAATGGTAGTGGGTAATGATCATTTCTAGCTTCTTTATTTAGTTTTTTAAAATCAATGCACATCCTATGTCCTACGACAGTTCGAGTAGGAACTATTTCATTATGTTTATTTGGTACAACAATAAACCCTCCTTTCTTTGGGACACAATGAACATGGCTTACCCAATCACTCTCTACGACATGGTAAATAATGCGTGCATCAAGTAGGCGAATGATTTCCTTTCTTACCACTTCCTTCATTTCAGGTTTAAGTTCCCTTTGGAAATCTGCCACAGGTTGAGCTCCTTCTTCCATGAATATTCTATGGGTGGCTATCGAGGGACTAATCCCTTTCAAGTCATCCAAGGAATAACCAAGGGCTTTATGGTGCATTTTCAATACCATCATTAGTTGTTCCTCCTATTTCTCTGCAAGGTTAGCACTTATAATAATAGGGTATTTAACTATTTATTTATGTCATCTAGAAACCTATATTTCAAATCTGGTGGGAGATGCTTGAGTTCTGGAGGTGGCAAAGCTTCATCTCCTTTTCTTTCAGGTATTTCATAAATTTTGTTCATAAAGGGATCAACTACAGGAGATGAGTCTAGATACTCATCAATCCCCTCTTTATCTATATCTCTTATAACATCATCGTTCTCAACAAAAGTTCTTTCCATTTCATATTTAGGGGTATCATAAAGGACAACAACAAGACTAGTAAGATTACTTTCTTCCTCAGGTTCTTCTTCCTCAAAATTTTCGATTATTGGCTTGTGCTCAAATTTTGAGAACAAGAAGTGCACATAACTTCCTCCCCAAACTTGAGGGAGATAGTTTCTTTCCTAAAATCAATGTTAGGCCCTGAAGTGTTTAAGAATGGTCTTACAAAAATGATTGGACAATGAGAGTCAACAGTCATATCATTGACAACAAAATTAATAGGATATTTATAAGGTCCAATGCTAATAGGCACATTTCTTATTATTCCCATAGGGACTCGAAGAGTTTTATTAGCAAGCATTATTGTCATATCTATGTCTTTCTATTTTGCTTGTTCGAGTTCACCCTGAATACTAAACTAAAATATATAAGGAATAACATTAACAACCGTTCCATATCACAAAGACCACAATAAGAAGATCCACCAAAAGTGCAAGGAAGGATGGGCTTACCAACATTCTTAGCTTTAACCATACCTTCGACGAACTGGGAAGCTTCAGAGTCAAGTTCAACTACATTGCAATGCGCATACATAGCCAATATCTCCTCCTTAGTTACCTCCTTTTCTTCTTTCATAGCTTCATAAGTGGGTTCCTCATTATTAACTCCTTCTTTCGGCTCGTTTAGCTTCTCCTTCTCATTCTCCTTCTCCTTTTCCGTTTGCTCTGCAAGGAGTTGAGCCCTAATATCCATGCTTTGCTCCTGTCCTTGGAAGAGGGAGCGGGTCTTCATAAGGTCGTCTCTCAATCATCACTTCTTTAGGTGTATCAACTACCATTTTCACTCCTTCAACTGGTTGAGGTGGTGGAGTATGATGGAGCCATTCCTTTTTTGGTGCTCCAGTGAATTCTGTAAAAGTCTGAAAAACATATAATACCATAACATCATCAAGGTGAAGTTCATTAGCCGTTTCTTTTACTTTTCCCTTTTTTTATAAGCATTTAAACAATCATATTCTATTTCACCTTCAATCCCAAGATCAAAGCCCCAAGTTTCTATATTTTTGTGAACTTTATCTAGGTGTATCCCAGCTTGTTCAGGAGTAAGGTACATAAAAGATCCACCAGATAACAAATATAATTATCTTTTATTATCTTGGTCAAGTCGTCCATAAAAAATACGCAAAACATACCAAGGTGGTAAGTCATGATGGGAACAACTTTAAACCATACCTTTGTATCTTAAGTAGGTCCTTACCATAATTTCGCCATGGTAGTTCTTGAAATTAGTGATCTACAAACGTCACTATGGTACAATGCCCCTGCCAGGACACTGGACAGTCCCCGAAAACTCCATCTTGTTTCTGAGCAAGTTATATTTTCTTTCTTGAAGATGTAACATTCGTGGTAGTACTATTGTTTTTTCTGTTGACTCAAAGATATAAATTAAATAAGGATCCCATCTTCATCATCCATCTTTTTTTTTGTTGAGAATATCCATCTCTGTTTATAAGACCTCAAGAATGCCGCTACAACTCATGAATCCGCAAGAGAGCCCACATGCTTTAGTCTGTAACTTTTTTTCACTCCATTTTGAGGGGTTGACTTCTTTAATTAAGATTAGACAGCTTTTTTCTACGCCTCTTAAGTACTGAAACTATCGAAGAACTTCTTCAATGAAATCTTCTTCTTTTTAAGAGACATCGTTTCTTCAATGACCATGTGCTAAGGACGGGGACACTTTGTTTCTTCAACTATGCAACAAATTTTGCCAAACCTTAAAGCTGCCTGATTGGCAGGGTGCTGATGGTAATCAACCCCTACATCACGTTTGATAAATAACTGCAAAGACAGGGCCTCTTTCCGTTTTATCTATCAACCGCTCCCTACCCTACCCTTGTTCGATCAGTTATTCTGACAAGATCCATGAAGTAAAAAAAAAGAGGGATATGGACTCCATCCTATAAATTAAATATTCACTTTGACTTGTATCTAGTGAATTTTTAAAATGCATAGAGAAATTATCATGGACTTTGGATGTCTAACCAAAGTTGTACACGTCGGGCGATGCTGCACATAGACCGTACTAAAAAGAGGATGGGAGTGTGATATGGGTTAAGTAAAAAAAATAAAAAGAGAACAAAACATAAAAATTGTCAGAAGTGGGGTTTGAACCCACGCCCTCGTAAGAGGACCAGAACTTGAGTCTGGCGCCTTAGACCACTCGGCCATCCTGACTTTGATGTTATGTATGTTTCTAAAACCTATCTATACCTTCGTAATTTCCTTTTCCCCTATCAGAGTGACTTTCTTTTGTACGAGTTTTGAAATGCACGAACATATAAACTTAGGATTGCAAAGTCAAGCCCTGCTTTCGCATCTTCCCCATGTTTGGTTCCATACAATATATATTGCATACAAGATGAATTTACTACATCATCCTACACGTCATTATATTAAGTTTGAGCAGTTCATGACACAGAAAAAGAGCAAACTACCGAAAGAACAAGTGCCGCGACAACCATTTTGGGGCAGGACTTGTTATTCTTAGTCTACAACCTACTCGGTATCTCTGAGCATCCAAAGTGACAATACTTGTTATTCTTAGTCTTACGTAAAACAACACAAGTATTCGCAGTCGACATCCAGCCGTTCCTCCCTGTCACAGACATGCCTGGCCTTATTATCCACACAACACAACACGCAACACCCGCAAAGCTTCAACAAATTTCCAACAAAAATAATGAATGAGCCATCATAGCTTCCTAAAAATCAGCGGCACGCCATCCCCGGGCTCCACTGTCAACCTGAACGCCGGACGATGCACGTACTTTGGCGAGAGCTCGAACTCAAACCTGGACAGAACGAGCGACAGCACGACCTTGAGCTCAACCATCGCCAGGTTTTGGCCGGCACATGTCCGGGGACCGACCCCGAAGGGCATGTACATGTGGTGGGGTTTGCAGGCGCGTGCTATGCCACCTGCAAACCTGCCCGGATCGAACCTGTCGCAGTCGGCGCCCCACGCGGAAGGATCCCGGTGAGCCAGAGCGATCGGGACTCTGATGTTGGTGCCTTTCGGAATGTCGATGCCGCCGAGGTTGATGTCGTTCAGAGCTTCCCGTGTGATGAAGGAGGCTGGCGGGTAAAGGCGGAGGGTTTCCTGGATCACCATTGTTAACTGTAAAAGCATGGTTGGATTAGCACTTCTGCAGGTGTTAGAAGGAGCAAAAGCTATGCAGTCAGGTAGTCATCCAAGCTCTCTACTCAGTAGTTATCATTTTGTTGAGATGAAACATGATATTGATCTTGTTAATAGCACACAAAAAAACTCTCTTGTTCAGAAGAGCTAGCGGGAATTACCATACCGTTTTCAACTTCCGTAGCATGTCAAAGTCTAGTGGTTCCCCATGGCAAACTTCAAGGACTTCCACCCGAGCGCGGGACTGCCATTCAGGGTGCGATGCAAGAAGCATTAGGCACCACGCAGCAGTGCTCGAGGTTGTCTCATGCCCCGCGAAGTAGATGTTCTTGCAGTTGTCAACAATGAAATCCTCAGGCGTACATGAAGAGAAGGAGGCGGCTTTGGAACCCTCAATGATGGAGTGCAGGAGAAACTTATTTGGAGAGTTTTCTGAATCATCTTCGTGCTTCTTCACGATGTTTAAAATAAGGGTACGGATGCAGCTCTCCAGATTCCAAATCTCTCTATTGCTCTTTGTTGGTAAATATCTGGTTATCCCAGCAGCAAAAGCCAAGGATATAAAGAAAAGGCTATTAGATGATAAAACATGAAAAACACCCATTGAAGAGCACTGTATATATGCCTTTTTATATATTTAAATTCATGTAGATGTTAGAAAAATACAGATTTTGACAAGGCTACAATTGGGAGCTCTGTTTTTTTCAAAACCACAGTATTGTAAAAATAAGTATGTCAGTGCCTGAGAATGTAATACTTCAGTTTAGAAAAAAAGAGGTCATGACTGAAGTTCTCAATTTGGAAAAAAAATTGCAGTTTTGAGGCATACTTCAGTTTTTAAAACCATAGTATTTGTTGGATCCAAACACCTTGAAGTATTTTATACTTCAGTATTTTTAGAAGCTAAAGTATTCTCTGAATACTGCAAAATAAAGGTGCCAAACAGGGCCTCAACTCAGATCTGCTATAATACAGGACAAGTAGATCAAAATATCCACCCTAACTTTAGACCTGTCTAACAAATTTTGCACTAATACAGTCTCATTACGACAATACATCGCGCACCTACCGCTTCGCTCTCCTCGGGTCGCCCCCTCCAGGCGACCGAGGGGGCGAAACCCTAGCCGCGCCGCCTCCGTCTCCTCCTCCCCCTCCTGCCCTCCTCGTCGCCCCCAGAGACGCCGGCGGGCTAAGCCCGCGACGCCGGTGAAGGGGGCGGCGGGGATCTGAGCCCTTGGCCCCCCGCGCGGTTCTAGATGGAGGATCTCCGCGCCGGGATCGCCTTGACCGAGGCGGCGGCTGACGAGCTTTCCCTTCGCGGACGAGCTTGTCCGTTGGCTTCCCCGGTGGGGGCTCGGGATCTGAGGCGGCGGCCTCTGGTGGTGTGGCGGCGCGGGCTCTGCGGCGAGCGGCGTGCGCGATGCGGGTCCTCCTCTTCGGCTGTGTGGACGGCGGGGAGGTGGAGGGTGCTGGTCGTGGTGCGGGGGCCGCGGCGTCGGTGCCCCGGACCAGATCGGAAGGATGGCGCCTCCCTCTTCGCTTGGCGCGCCCCACCCTCCCGGCGTCGAGCTCCGACGGTTTTTGGCTGGCGGAGCGGGTGCCGGGCTGGGTGCTGGAGGTGGTGCAGATTCCGGGAGAAATCCCTGGCTGGCTGTGTCAGCCACGACGGTGGCGACGCCCGCGGGCGCCGTGTTCTTCCTGGAGCGCCGTCAAGGTATCTTGCCCCCTCCCTTCCCCTTCCTGATACTGGGAGAAATCCCAAATCCTTTGGATTGGGCGGCAGCGACGCCCCGTGCGCCGTCACCTTCCTGAAGGTGTCGCCTTGGATCAGTTGGGGTTGTGGGTTGGCGCGGTTTCCCTGGTGGTTGGCGCCGTGGCTGTGGTATGGGCGGTGGTGGTGCTGCTGAGCTCAAGGGTCTGGCTCCCACAATCCTTTTGGATGCTCGCTGGTTCGTGCTCTGCACTCGCTCGGGTGCGAGGTTGCGGGACGACAGGAGCACGATGCTTCTCCCCTGTAGGTGCTGCCCTGAGGCTCGGCTATGTCCTTCCTCGTCTCCTTCAGAGCTCCTTCTCTTCAGCGTCCTCGCCCTGCAGCTTCGTCTCTTCGTGTCAGGTGCCGCGGCCAGCAGCAAGGCTTCTCGTGGTGTGCTCGACGCAGCACTCAGGTGGGCTCTAGTGTTGGCTCAGTTTTGCAGTCTGGTTCATGTCCCTTCTCTGCTCTGGGTGAGTGTGTCTCCATGGGCGGCGGTACGGCGCCCTTCGAGCCAGGGCGAGGGGGCAGGGGTCCCTCTCCGGCCATGGAAGAGAATGGACAGGCGACGACTCGCCATCTTGCTCCAGCCGTGAATCCTCCCAAGCAAAGCAGATGATCCCATCCCAAGTTTCACCTTGCCTGCTCCCTGGTACTTCGATCGCGTTGGAAGGGCTCTTCGGGCTTCAGCTAGTTTCTGGTGTACCTTATGTTTGCTGTTGTCGGTGTGAGGTGTGAGTTGTAAGCTGTTCTTCAGCATCTTTGTACCTTGGCCGTGTGGCTTTATTAATTTAAAGCTGGGCACTTTGTGCCTTCTGTTTAAAAAAAAAAACAAATTTTGCACTAAACAAACATAGTACATGCAATTACATGAAAATTGTGAGCCATTGCATAAGACGAACTGCAGTTCCGAACCAAAAAAAATCCACTATGATATATCCACACTCATTTTTGTGCTCAAATTATTCTCTTCAAGCAGAGGATATTTTTTCGAAGTTACAGGCTTTCAGGTACCATGAATTTCTATTATGAGTGCCACTGCTATTATAATATGTCAATCATAAAAGAAATAGCTTCTGGAGATGAAGTTATAACACCATAAACAATAATATAAATGCATAGAACGTACCTGCTTCCAGGAACTCCAATAAGCATAGTCTGCTTTGCCATTGCTTTCTGAAGTTGACGAATATTGTAGAATATCTCTTTCCCTTCAGTGAAACTGCTTCCGAAAGAAGTCCTTGATATGATATCAGCTGAGAAATTTCTCAAGAACTCGTCAACCACAATCTCTGCTCTGCCTCCTAGGCTCACAACTTTGTCTTCCCATGAATTCAACATTAACACTGCAGCATCCATCATCAAATCCACCATTCCCTGTGGACATTTTCCACAAACAGTTTTAGTCTAGTGGTACATGTTGTAATTAGTACCTTTTCCACAGATATTTTTGTTGAATAACTTCTTGAAACAACATTTAATGTCTAAAAGTTTTTTTTTCTGAAACAAGTGTCTGAAGCATGACCAGTCATCAAATAAATTCACCGCAAAGGTGAAATTACCTTAACCTTGTCCATGAAGAACTCGGGTGCAATAACCTTTCTTTGGTGCACCCATAGTTCACCATTTGCCGTCAGAATTCCCATACCTAGAAGAGCTCCACGGTCTTTCTGCAAAAAGGAAGGCTTTCCAAGATCCAAAGCCTTGTAGTTGGCCAGTGCCTTCACCATGTCTAAATCTGTTACGTTTAGAACTTGTATGCTTCCAGTGGCATAGAAGTAGATGGAACCTGATGAAACATCAAATTTCCAAACCAAAGTTCACATTAAATCAATAACAGAAAATGAGGGCATAAAAGAAAGACTGCCGACATGATGAGGCAAAAGTACAAAGTACATCATCGTTTTGAGAAACTATAGGGGAGGCCCCGACAGTAAAATAAAGTACATCATCTGAACAACTATGAATTCTAGGAGATACTATGGTCCATCATTTATGAATCCTAACAAAGAATATGCCATTTGTGGTTTCTTATAGTGTCATGTACGTATCTGAAACTGAAACAAGAGAATCCAAAAAATATATTCTGATTACATGTTGGCATTCCCCATATAAGAACCACAGATTCCCCTTCTGCAAAAAAGAAGAGACCTCTCCTCTTTCCGGACAAGTAAGAGCCTCTTTGATTCATAGGAAAAATAGAAGAAAAGCATAGGAATAGGAAAATATTATTGGCCGCACTATTCATCAATGTAGTTCGAAATAATGGAGTAAAGAAAAACAGAGAGTTTTTCCTTTGGTCTCAGTTTAAAAGGATAAATAAAAGAATTTTACAATCCACTTGACCTCTTTTTCAGTTCTACATACAGTACCATGCCTAGCTATTTAATGGCAAAATAAAACCTAAATATGCTATTTCCACGTGGTTTGATGTTGATTAGGATTCCTGTAGCCATACACTCCTCTCCTAGTTTTGTGTCTTCCCTATTACTACGATTTCAGAATCCTACGAACCAATGAGGTCACAAGTAAATAAAACTGCTCTGCACAATATCTGTAAAAAATGATACTGAACACAGAATACACTAGAATTCAACAAAATTTAAAGTGAAATTCCTTCACTAAAACTAGTTACAAGTTTCTGAACATACCATAAACTCTGCTCCAGTGGAGTAAGTAGGGGAACAGAGTAGCCACAAAATTCGAGGAGAAACGGTCGGTAGACCTCCCTGATTCCTGTTCTTGATCAGAGGTGGCAAGTTTCTGGATTCTCCTCATCTCTGGTATGTTTCCGAAAAGGAAAGAAGGCTTGGGCCCCCTCACTCCTTGGCTTCTCAGTTTCTGCCTGAGCCTCTCCGGCCTTAGCCATAGGGTGGTGTACAGGTAGGAGAAGAGAAGGACAGAGAGGAAGATCAGAAGTAGGAGTACTAGCCATGGTGATGATGAGAGAATTATCTCCATGCCCGTGTCGGAGAGAATGGGGGAGAGAGAGGACATGCTTATATGCATATTGCTGGGTGGTCCATTCGGAGCTGGAGCAGGACAGATGCCAGGCTACAAATTAGTCACGCACTCTGAAAGCTGCTGGCAGAAAAGACAGAGTCAGTTTCTATCGCATGAAGATACAACAATAGGTGATAGAAAGACTAGAGGACAATATTTGAACATACTTCGAGGGGCAAGTTTTGTCTCGTTGCTATGTCTAAAGCACACCCAGCACAATAACATAATTTGGGATATAAAATGAGTATATCCTGGACAGATGATGTGTAGTTGGTACAACCTTAGTTGGGGAATATTGTAGAAATAAACTTTGCAAGGTTTTAAATCCTCCGCAACAGATATGGACGGTCCAACAGCTGATTACTACTATTACTCTAACTCGGTTAATATGGACAATTTATTTTATAAACAAGGACGCAATTTACATCCCTATTAAAACACAGCAACAAATACTAAGGAAATATATAGCAATAAATGCTATCCCGACAAAGATAATAAAATATTTAGACCCAAAAAATACAAATTTGATACACATATAAGATTTGAAATATGCATGTTTTAAGTACATAAATACTCCGTATATTGAATATTTATTACTACGTAATCTACAAACTATATACTCCCTCCCTTTCTAAAAAGAAGACACGTATTTAAATTTGACCAATCTTACAGATAAAAATATTAACATCTATAATGCCAAATAAATGTCAGTGGATTCACCATAGAATATATTTTCGCAGTAATATTGTCGATATTTATATTTTTTCCTATGAGATTGGTCACTTACACGATATTGTTTCTAATCTTGTCATACTTACTATATTTGTATACCCCGATTGGCCCTTGATCAACTGACGGCTGAGACTAAATTATACACTTACCTCCTAGCAACGTCAAGAAGCTTCTTATTTTCTTGCCCATAACTGAAAATGGAGCTCCTGCTTTATACGTTCATTCCCCATCCAATTTCCGGATCAAACAGGATCTAAAAACATCCGAATCAAACAGATAATTGACAGTAATTTGACTCATCATACGAATTTAGCTTTATACCAGACGGAATGGACGATGGATGCGACGAGCAGGAGTGATACGCACCGTGGTATTTCGGGGTGGACCGCCGCCGCCGCCCGGCCAAACAACCTTCACTCTTTGCCCGATTAGCAGAGGACCACCTTCAGCTCGGCAGATGAGTGCTGCCGTGAGGTCGTCTGGAATCACCGCTCCGCTAGGGGCATCCAACCGCACAGTGGACGACGAAGGCGAGACAGGGTAGCAAAGTCAGTAACGGCTGTTTCGAGCGAGGCAATGGGACACGTATACTTCGGCCCACCCGTGTTCCCCATCCAAAAACGTACTCTCTTTGTTGCAAAGAAAGAAGCGACAGTTTCCACAAGGAGCCGTAAAAGACCCAAAACCGAAAAATAACTGACCAGTTTAGGCCGAAAAATGGTACACATCAGTGACCGTAAACGAGGCAAAACTGAAAATATTTTTTCGGGTTGTGTTCGATTCGCTTCGTCGGCCTGTATTTGTAGGGGCCGACGGAGCGAACCGAACGCAGCCCGAACACAATCCCTACTTTGCGCGTGAGGGAACTTTCAGCTCCTCCCTGCCGCCGCCACCGCCGCCGATCTGTGCGTCCTCACCTTCCTCTGCGCCGCCACCCTCCCATTTCTCCCCGATGAGTCTCGAATCGACCCCGCCGGCCGCCGTTGCTACCTCGAAGGCGCCGCCACCGTCTCCCGTGGTCACCGGAGCTTCCGCCGCTCCACCAACCACCCCGGCGACCCCTGCCACCCTTGCGAACCCCGCGGAGGTAGCAACGACGGTCTCGTAGACGAGCGGGGTGAAGCAGCGGCACGCGGGAACGCATGTGGTCCCACGATAACCCACAAGTATAGGGGATCGCGGCAGTCTTCGAGGGAAGTAAAACCCAAATTTATTGATTCGACACAAGGGGAGACAAAGAATACTTGAAAGCCTTAACGCGGAGTTGTCAATTCAGCTGCACTGAAACAGACTTGCTCGCAAGAGTTTATCGTAGTAACAGTTTTATAGCGATAGAGTGAAATAACAGCAAGAGTAACGACAGTAGTGATTATAGTAAACAGCAGGATTAAAATACTGTAGGCACGGGGACGGATAACGGGCGTTGCATGGATGAGAGAAACTCATGTAACAATCATACCAGGGCATTTGCAGATAATAATAAAACGGTGTCTAAGTACAAAGCAATCAATAGGCATGTGTTCCAATTATAGTCGTACGTGCTCGCAATGAGAAACTTGCACAACATCTTTTGTCCTAGCCGGTGGCAGGGCCTCAAGGGAATCTACTGGATATTAAGGTACTCCTTTTAATAGTACCGGAGCAAAGCATTAACACTCCGTGAACACATGTGATCCTCACATCACTACCATCCCCTCCGGTTGTCCCGATTCTTGTCACTTCGGGGCCATTGGTTCCGGACAACGACATGTGTATACAACGTGTAGGTAAGATCATAAAACAATGAATATCATGATGAAACAATAACATGTTCAGATCTGAGATCATGGCACTCGGGCCCTAGTGACAAGCATTAAACATAACAAGTTGCAACAATATCATCAAAGTACCAATTACGAACACTAGGCACTATGCCCTAACAATCTTATGCTATTACATGACCAATCTCATCCAATCCCTACCATCCCCTTCGGCCTACAGCGGGGAATTACTCACACATGGATGGGGGAAACATGGCTGGTTGATGAAGAGGCGTCGGTGGTGATGATGGCGATGATCTCCTCCAATTCCCCGTCCGGCGGAGTGCGGAAACGGAGACTTCGGCTCCCGAGACGGAGTTTCCCGATGTGGTGGCGTTGGAGAGTTTCGCGACTTTGACTTCTCCCGTGCGTTTTTAGGTCGAAGGCAATAAGTAGTCCGAAGGAGGGCGTCGGGGGCCGACCGAGGCCGCCACACACTGGGCCGCGCGGGCCCCTCCGGCCGCGCCGGCTGGTGGTGTTCGGGCCCACACAGCCTTTCGCTCGCCAATATTCTGGGAAAATAGGACCTTCGCATAAATTCCGAGGATTTTCCTGAAAGTTGGATTTCTGCACAAAAACGAGACACCAGAGCAGTTCTGCTGAAAACAGCGTTAGTCCGTGTTAGTTGCATCCAAAATACACAAATTAGAGGCAAAATGATGTCTACGCCCCCTCCTTTTCCTGTAGACAGTGTTGGGCCTCCAAGAGCAGAGGTTTGTAGAACAGCAGCAAGTTTCCCTTAAGTGGATCACCCGAGGTTTATCGAACTCAGGGAGGAAGAGGTCAAAGATATCCCTCTCATGCAACCCTGCAACCACAAAGCAAGAAGTCTCTTGTGTCCCCAACACACCTAATATGTGCACTAGTTCGGCGAAGAGATAGTGAAATACAGTGGTATGAATATATATGAGCGTAGCAACGGCACGAGAAAAGTGCTTTGCCCGAACGAGAAACAAGCGGTAACGCAGATAAACAGTAAATAAGCAGCGATAGCGATATTTAGGAACAAGGCCTAGGGATCATACTTTCACTAGTGGACACTCTCAACATTGATCACATAACAATAGATAAATGCATACTCTACACTCTTGTTGGATGATGAACACCATTGCATAGGATTACACGAACCCTCAATGCCGGAGTTAACAAGCTCCACAATTCAATGTTCATATTTAAATAACCTTAGAGTGCATGAAAGATCAACACGACTAAACCAAGTACTAACATAGCATGCACACTGTCACCTTCACACTATGTAGGAGGAATAGATCACATCAATACCATCATAGCAATAGTTAACTTCATAATCTACAAGAGATCATAATCATAGCCTACGCCAAGTACTAACACGGATGCACACACTGTCACCATTACACCGTGCGGGAGGAATAAAACTACTTTAATAACATCACTAGAGTAGCACATAGATAAATTGTGATACAAAACACATTGCAATCATAAAGAGATATAAATAAGCACTTCACTATGCCATCCATAACAGTGAATAAGTATTCTGTGAAATATAGCCTAAGAGACCCACACGGTGCACACACTGTCACCTTTACACACGTGGGACAAGGAGTCTCCGGAGATCACATAGGTAAAATTCACTTGACTAGCATAATGACATCTAGATTACAAGCATCATCATATGAATCTCAATCATGTAAGGCAGCTCATGAGATTATTGTATTGAAGTACATAGGAGAGAGATGAACAACATAGCTACCGGTACAGCCCGAGCCTCGATGGAGAACTACTCCTCCTCATGGGAGACAACATCGGTGATGAAGATGGCGGTGGTGTCGATGGAGAAGCCTTCCGGGGCACTTCCCCGTCCGGCGGCGTGCCGGAACAGAGACTCATGTCCCCCAGATCTTGGCTTCGCGATGGCGGCGGCTCTGGAAGGTTTTCCGTATCGTGGCTTTTCCGTATCGAGGTTTTAGGTCGAGGGGCTTTATATAGGCGAAGAGGCGGCGGGAGGGGTCAACGGGCGACGACACTATAGGGGCGCGGGCCCCCTGGCCGCGCCGGCCTAGGGTTTGGTGGGCTTGTGCCCCTCTCTGGGTTCTCGGGTGTTCGGATGCTTCCGGGATTCTAAGATCTTCGGCGTTGATTTCGTCCGATTCCGAGAATATTTCGTTACTAGGATTTCTGAAACCAAAAACAGAGAAACAACAACGGCACTTCGGCATCTTGTTAATAGGTTAGTTCCGAAAATGCACGAATATGACATAAAGTGTGCATAAAACATGTAGATATCATCAATAATGTGGCATGGAACATAAGAAATTATCGATACGTCGGAGACGTATCATCCCCAAGCTTAGTTCTGCTCGTCCGAGCAGTAAACGATAAACAAAGATAATTTCTGGAGTGACATGCCATCATAATCTTGATCATACTATTTGTAAGCATATGTAGTGAATGCAGCGATCAAAACAATGTATATGACATGAGTAAACAAGTGAATCATATAGCAAAGACTTTTCATGAATAGTACTTCAAGACAAGCATCAATAAGTCTTGCATAAGAGTTAACTCATAAAGCAATAATTCATAGTAAAAGCATTGAAGCAACACAAAGGAAGATGAAGTTTCAGCGGTTGCTTTCAACTTGTAACATGTATATCTCATGGATATTGTCAACATAGAGTAATATAATAAGTGCAATATGCAAGTATGTAGGAATCAATGCAGTTCACACAAGTGTTTGCTTCTTGAGGTGGAGAGAAATAGGTGAACTGACTCAACAATAAAAGTAAAAGAAAGGTCCTTCAAAGAGGAAAAGCATCGATTGCTATATTTGTGCTAGAGCTTTGATTTTGAAAACAAGAAACAATTTTGTCAACGGTAGTAATAAAGCATATGTGTTATGTAAATTATATCTTACAAGTTGCAAGCCTCATGTATAGTATACTAATAGTGCCCGCACCTTGTCCTAATTAGCTTGGACTACGGGATCATCGCAATGCACATGTTTTAACCAAGTGTCACAAAGGGGTACCTCTATGCCGCCTGTACAAAGGTCTAAGGAGAAAGCTCGCATCGGATTTCTCGCTATTGATTATTCTCAACTTAGACATCCATACCGGGACAACATAGACAACAGATAATGGACTCCTCTTTTATGCATAAGCATGTAGCAACAATTAATTTTCTCATATGAGATTGAGGATATTGTCCAAAACTGAAACTTCCACCATGGATCATGGCTTTAGTTAGCGGCCCAATGTTCTTCTCTAACATTATGCAATGCTCTAACCATTCTAGCGGTAAATCTCCCTTACTTCAGACAAGACGAACATGCATAGCAACTCACATGATATTCAACAAAGAGTAGTTGATGGCGTCCCCAGGAACATGGTTATCGCACAACAAGCAACTTAATAAGAGATAAAGTGCATAAGTACATATTCAATACCACAATAGTTTTTAAGCTATTTGTCCCATGAGCTATATATTGTAAAGGTAGAGGATAGAAATTTAAAGGTAGCACTCAAGCAATTTACTTTGGAATGGCGGAGAAATACCATGTAGTAGGTAGGTATGGTGGACACAAATGGCATAGTGGTTGGCTCAAGTATTTTGGATGCATGAGAAGTATTCCCTCTCGATACAAGGTTTAGGCTAGCAAGGCTATTTGAAACAAACACAAGGATGAAGCGGTGCAGCAAAACTCACATAAAAGACATATTGTAAACATTATAAGACTCTACACCGTCTTCCTTGTTGTTCAAACTCAATACTAGAAATTATCTAGACCTTAGAGAGACCAAATATGCAAACCAAATTTTAGCATGCTCTATGTATTTCTTCATTAATGGGTGCAAAGTATATGATGCAAGAGCTTAAACATGAGCACAACAATTGCCAAGTATCACATTATCCAAGACATTTTAGCAAATTACTACATGTATCATTTTCCAATTCTAACCATATAACAATTTAACGAAGAAGAAACTTCGCCATGAATACTATGAGTAAAGCCTAAGGACATACTTGTCCATATGCTACAGCGGAGCGTGTCTCTCTCCCACAAAAGCATTTATTCAAACAAAAACAAAAACAAAAGCACACAGACGCTCCAAGCAAAGTACATAAGATGTGATGGAATAAAAATATAGTTTCAGGGGAGGAACCTGATAATGTTGTCGATGAAGAAGGGGATGCCTTGGGCATCCCCAAGCTTAGATGCTTGAGTCTTCTTGAAATATGCAGGGGTGAACCACCGGGCATCCCCAAGCTTAGAGCTTTCACTCTCCTTGATCATGTTGTATCATCTCCCTCTCTTGATCCTTGAAAACTTCCTCCACACCAAACTTAGAACAACTCATTAGAGGGTTAGTGCACAATCAAAAACTCACATGTTCAGAGGTGACACAATCATTCTTAACACTTCTGGACATTGCCCAAAGCTACTGGAAATCAATGGAACAAAGAAATCCATCCAACATAGCAAAAGAAGCAATGCGAAATAAAAGGCAGAATCCGTCAAAACAGAACAGTCCGTAAAGACGAATTTTATTGAGGCACCAGACTTGCTCAAATGAAAATGCTCAAATTGAATGAAAGTTGAGTACATATCTGAGGATCACTCACGTAAATTGGCATAATTTTCTGAGTTACCTACAGAGAATTTTGCCCAGATTCGTGACAGCAAAGAAATCTGTTTCTGCGCAGTAATCCAAATCTAGTATGAATCTTACTATCAACGACTTTACTTGGCACAACAATGCACAAAACTAAGATAAGGAGAGGTTGCTACAGTAGTAACAACTTCCAATACACAAATATAAAACAAAATTACTGTAGCAAAATAAACACATGGGTTATCTCCCAAGAAGTTCTTTCTTTATAGCCATTAAGATGGGCTCAGCTTTTAATGATGCACTCGCTAGAAATAGTATTTGAAGCAAAAAGAGAGCATCAAGAGGCAAGTATGAAACAAATTTAAGCCTAACATGCTTCCTATGCATAGGAATCTTGTAAATAAACAAGTTCAAGAAGTATAATGCCACAAGCATAGAAAGATAAAACAAGTGTAGTTTCAAAAATTTCAGCACATGGAGAGGTGTTTTAGTAACATGAAAATTTCTACAACCATATTTTCCTCTCTCATAATAACTTTCAGTAGCATCATGAGCAAACTCAACAATATAACTATCAAATGAAACATTCTTATCATGAGTCTCATGCATAAAATTATTACTACTCCCAACATAAGCATAGTCAATTTTATTAGTTGTAGTGGGAGCAAATTCAACAAAGTAGCTATCATTATTATTCTCATCATCAAATATAGGAGGAATATTGTAATCATAATCAAATTTATCCTCCATAACAGGCGGCACCATAAGACTACTATCATTATAATCATCATAAATAGGAGGCAAAGTATCATCAAAGTAAATTTTCTCCTCCATGGGGGGACTAAAAAGATCATGCTCATCAAAACCAGCTTCCCCAAGCTTAGAATTTTCCATAGCATTAGCAACAATAGTGTTCAAAGCATTCATATTAATAACATTCCCATTAGCATGCATATAAAGTTCCATGGGTTTTTTAATTCTCTCTTCAAACACATCATGTCCTAATTCAAGATAAAGTTCATAAAGATCTCTCATATTTTTGTTGTTTTCCATTATGCCTAACTAGTGTAAACAAGAAACAAAAAGATGCAATTGCAGGATCTAAAGGAAATAGCTTCGAGCACAAACACAATGGCGCCAGAAAAGTACTTACCTGGAACCGGAGTATGAGTGCCTTTTACCTTTCCTCCCCGGCAACGGCGCCAAAAAGCTTGATGTCTACACCCCCTCCTTTTCCTGTAGACAGTGTTGGGCCTCTAAGAGCAGAGGTTTGTAGAACAGCAGCAAGTTTCCCTTAAGTGGATCACCCAAGGTTTATCGAACTCGGGGAGGAAGAGGTCAAAGATATCCCTCTCATGCAACCCCAACCACAAAGCAAGAAGTCTCTTGTGTCCCCAACACACCTAATAGGTGCACTAGTTCGGCGAAGAGATAGTGAAATACAGTGGTATGAATATATATGAGCAGTAGCAACGGCACCAGAAAAGTGCTTTAAACGGTAAACAAGCGGTAGTAACGTTAGTAACGCAAAACGATAAATAAGCAGCGATAGCGATATTTAGGAACAAGGCCTAGGGATCATACTTTCACTAGTGGACACTCTCAACATTGATCACATAACGGAATAGATAAATGCATACTCTACACTCTTGTTGGATGATGAACACCATTGCGTAGGATTACACGAACCCTCAATGCCGGAGTTAACAAGCTCCACAATTCAATGTTCATATTTAAATAACCTTAGAGTGCATGAAAGATCAACACGACTAAACCAAGTACTAACATAGCATGCACACTGTCACCTTCACACTATGTAGGAGGAATAGATCACATCAATACCATCATAGAAATAGTTAACTTCATAATCTACAAGAGATCATAATCATAGCCTACGCCAAGTACTAACACGGATGCACACACTGTCACCATTACACCGTGCAGGAGGAATAAAACTACTTTAATAACATCACTAGAGTAGCACATACATAAGTTGTGATACAAAACACATTGCAATCATAAAGAGATATAAATAAGCACTTCACTATGCCATCCATAACAGTGAATAAGTATTCTGTGAAATATAGCCTAAGAGACCCACACGGTGCACACACTGTCACCTTTACACACGTGGGACAAGGAGTCTCCGGAGGTCACATAAGTAAAATTCACTTGACTAGCATAATGACATCTAGATTACAAGCATCATCATATGAATCTCAATCATGTAAGGCAGCTCATGAGATTATTGTATTGAAGTACATAGGAGAGAGATGAACCACATAGCTACCGGTACAGCCCGAGCCTCGATGGAGAACTACTCCCTCCTCATGGGAGACAGCAGCGGTGATGAAGATGGCGGTGGTGTCGATGGAGAAGCCTTCCGGGCACTTCCCCGTCCGGCGGCGTGCGGAACAGAGACTCCTGTCCCCCAGATCTTGGCTTCACGATGGCGGCGGCTCTGGAAGGTTTTCCGTATCGTGGCTTTTCCGTATCGAGGTTTTAGGTCGAGGGGCTTTATATAGGCGAAGAGGCGGCGTCAGAAGGTCAACAGGGCGACGACACTATAGGGCGCGGGCCCCCTTGGCGCGCCGGCCTAGGGTTTGGTGGGCCTATGCCCCTCCCGGTTCTCGGGTGTTCGGATGCTTCCGGGATTCTAAGATCTTCGGCGTTGATTTCGTCCGATTAGAATATTTCGTTACTAGGATTTCGAAACCAAAAACAGCAGAAAAACGGCACTTTGGCATCTTGTTAATAGGTTAGTTCCAGAAAATGCACGAATATGACATAAAGTGTGCATAAAATATGTAGATATCATCAATAATGTGGCATGGAACATAAGAAATTATCGATACGTCGGAGACGTATCACAAAACAATAGCAAAAGTGTTCGGGAAAGTAGATACGTTTTGGACGTATCAACTCCCCCCAAGCTTAGCTTATTGCTTGTCCTCAAGCAATTCAGTTAACAACTGAGCGATAAAAGAACTTTCACGAACACATTTGTTCATATGATGTAAATATTCTCATGCTATGGCTAACACTTAGGCAGTTCATAATAAGATACATGCAAATAAGATCATCTAATAGCTATGTCAATCATGGAGAGGTACCAACAATTAATAATAAGCATCATGAATCATGTCTATAAGCAGGATTGCAATGTTCATAAAAGAGTATGATAAAGTGGTATCTCGCTTGCCCATATTTGATCAGCAAAACATAAATGCTCAGGCACCTCTGAAGTTCATAGAAAGACTAGAAGTAGTGATTGTCAAAGATAAAAGCATCAAAGTTATACCACAATCAATCATATTTTGAGACAAGCATATTATACTAAGAATGACAGTTGTGCTCTCAAGATAGTGCTCAAAGAAAGGATGGAGACACAACATAAAAGTAAAAGATTGACCCTTCGCAGAGGGAAGCAGGGATTAACATGCGCTAGAGCTTTTCATTTTTAAAAACAGGGTAAAATTATTTTGAGAGGTGTTTGTTGTTGTCAACGAATGGTAATGGGTACACCAACTACCTCGCCAACCGGACTTCCAAGAGCGGCTCCCATGAATTATTTTTATGTTTATGTGGCACTCCTTCCAACCTTTCTTTCACAAACCATGGCTAACCGAATCCTCGGGTGCCTGCCAACAATCTCATACCCTGAAGGAGTGCCTTTTTATTTTAGTTTTATTATGATGACACTCCCCCAACCTTTGCTTACACAAGCCATGGCTAACCGAATCCTCGGGTGCCTGCCAGCAATCACATACCATGGAGGAGTATCTATTTAGGTTAATTAATTTGGGACTGGGAATCCCATTGCCAGCTCTTTTTGCAAAATTATTGGATAAGCGGATGTGCCACTAGTCCATAATGAAAGTCCGTCAAAAGTAAATGGCAAGGTTGAAAGTTAAACACCACATACTTCCTCATGAGCTATGAAACATTAACACAAATTTAGAAGCATTTTGAAGGTTTTAAAGGTAGCGCATGAGAATTTACTTGGAATGGTTTGAAATGCCATGCATTGGTATTTATGGTGGACACTTTGGAACAAGTTGGTTTTCAGGTGTTTGGAAGCACGAGCAGCGTTCCCTCACAGTACAAGTGAAGGCTAGCAATAGACTAGCGACAAATCAAGAGAGCAGTAACTATCATAATCATGCTTGCGGCAAAATAAATTAACGGAGGCATAAAAGTGATACAAGAACTCTGAAGCAATGTAAATCATCGAGGCTTAATTGACTTTTGTTCAGTCATATGCATGCGTGAGCATGTGCCAAGTCGATATAAATGAATTATTCAGAGGAGGATACCATAATGCCATACCTACTTATGAATAAAACAATGCAAGCAAACATCCATGACATGCTACTCATATTAATAAATTGGAGCTAAACATGAGAGATCATGAACTACTAGACTTTCTCAAATGACATATACCTCACATGAACCAACTAAGCATGCTCACATGGATGAGTATATGTACAAAAATGAAAACAAATAGAGTTCATACCAGCCTCTCACCACAATCCAATTGTCGTAGATCGTCATTATTGCCTTTCACTTGTGTAGCTTGGATAATATGAAATGAAAACCACGCTCCAGCCACCGAAGACCATTGAACTAAAAATGAACTTTACAAACCAAAGAAGAACAGAAAATATTTTTGGTGTTTTCGAATTGGAAACAAGAACAAGAGGAAACAAGCAAACAAAGCAAAATCTTTTTGGATTTTCTTATAGCAAACCAACGATAGCAAATAAAGCAAAATAAATGCAAGAAACCAAAGTAAACAAATGGTGAAGAGAAACAACAGAAATATTTTTGGTCTTTTTGGGTTTTAGGAAAGAAACAAAGTGAAAACAAGAAATGGCAAACTAGAAGAGTCACATAAACACAAAACAGCAGAAATTCGTCAAACTTGACAGCAGTACAGTACTCGATTTTTAAGAAATTCTTCCACTGCTCAAATCGAAAAGTGTTCAACTAATGAAAGTTAGATAACAACCTGGGGAACATGCACAAAAATTGGCTTCGCAAAATACTGTTCTGGCTATTTTTGAGAATTTTTCGGTAACAGTCCAGAATCTGTTTTCAGGCAGCACTTCCCCAAATATCATCTCCCTCTCATTAGAAAACCACTCAAACAAACTAAACAAGTATATACAAGTATCCAGCAATCATAATATGCAAAGAATGAGTGCTGCCGGTATACCTCCCCCCAAGCTTAGGCTTTTGGCCTAAATGGAGTTCAACCCCAGCGAGGATCGCTGTTCCTCGCCGGTGGATAATGCATGGCGTAGTCATAGTAAGGTCCCAAGAAAAGCGTGGAGGCTCCACATGCCCAAAATGCTGATGCGAGGAACTTGCTGCATCGGATGATGAGTCGAGGTGTTCCTCGGCCTCCGTGTTGTCTCTTGCATGATGGCCTCCTCCCTCTACGTGTGCATTCAGTGCACTTTCTGTGACTGACCAATCCTTCCTGGAATCAAGGTTAAATAGAACAGGCGCAGGCAATCTTACTAGTTTTTCAGTTTTCTTAGTTGTTCTCCAAGACTTCTTGTAAAATGTTATCTTGTAAGACAGGTTACTCCAGTTAGATGAATCAGAAACAAATTCATGTTTAATCATGGAGACTATGTCAAGTCTTTCTACGGAAAGTCGAATATCAAGATGGTGAGGTTCTACACCATGCAAAGCTAGTAAACGAGAGGCGATGAGACCTCAAATTCCGCCCTTCTCACGGTTAGTAGCAAGTCTATAAGCTATCAATGCCCCCAAATTATAAGTCTTACTACCTTGCAGTGCAGCAGCTAGAAAAGCTAAATCCTGGATAGATAGTTTACTACCATTCTTTCTAGCAAGAACGCATTTAGTAATGAAATAAGCAAAGTAGCGGATAGCTGGGAGTTGAATGCTAGTGATTTTACCACCATCCTCTGAGAAACTCCTTCCATGACAAATCATCTCGAAGAGGCTTAAGAGCTCTCGCGGCGATCCCCTTATCTTCTCACATGATCCCCATTGCGGTACTCTAATTGATGTAGAAAAATCATTGAATGGCAAGTTGACAGTTTTATTATAAATCTTATACTGAACCATGGGGTTAGATTGCGACCAATTGAACTTAAAATCCTGCACAACAGACATAGTCAATTTTTCATATTGGCATGGTTCTCCATCAACGAAATCATTCAACCCTGCACGAGAAATTAGATTCTGAACATCTTCCAATATTCCCGCACTTCTCATGAAATCTGTGCACGGGTAGTAAGAGGGGTATACTCCCTCTTCGCAGTTCACTCTCATGACTTGTTGCACCTCCAATTATTGTTGGTTTAGTTGATATCTATTCCACTCCATTTTCTGAAATTTTTCAACGAACATTATAAAATTTGATTTGGTGACATATAATTGAGGGGAACTACTATAGAAACTTGCTAGAGTACTAATCATGCATCAAAACTAGTTTATACAACTTAGAACAAGCATGCAAGCTCACTAAACATGTTACCTACTGCAGCAAAATATTCAAGATATACTCAACCAAACAAAATTCTACTTGGATAATCGGAGGAGTCACATACCGGAGAGCAAATGTGCCAAATTTCAGACAGAAATCTAGGCTGAGCAAAGAGATCGAAAAATCCTGAGCTCTTGAGCAAAACGCGAGTGAGAGAAAGCTGGTGTCGATTTTTTCGGGAGAGAGAAGAGTCTGGGAGGAAGAGATGCTAAAGTGGGGCAAAGGGGGACCCACACGCCAGGGTGGCGCGCCCCCCTTGCTGGCCGCGCCGGCCTGTGGGGTGCCACCCTGGGTGCCCCACTGGTCATCCCCAGGTGCTCCTGGTGCATTTTCGAAAAATAGGACCAACGGTATAATTTTTGTGAATTTTTGAAAACTTTGAAAAATGCACATTTCTGGGCATTAAGTTTATTATTACTGGACAGGAAATTTTTTGAAATCTCTAACTAGCTAAGTAACTTTGCAAAACAAAAGTGCTACAGCAAGTAGAACAAGTGGAGGGAGAAAGAGATGTTGTTTACCTCCTCTATGCATATAAAAAGTATTCGTTAACAAGGTTGATCAAGTCTTGCCACCGAATAAATTTTACATAGCATAAGAAGAAATAAACCTCAAATCAATCATGTTACCTTGAATTGTATTGATATGGATCCAATCATAAGATTTTGATATCCTTCTTTAGGCTCATATATAGGACAATCGATAGTTCCAACTTTGATAGTTCTCACATTAGAAATAGTATTAACTCCGCATACTTTATCAATCCTCTTAGGGAAATAGACGGTATGCTCCTTATCATCAACATTGAAAGTAACCTTTCCTTTATTGCAATCAATAACAGCCCCTGCGGTGTTAAGAAAAGGTCTCCCAAGAATAATAGACATATTATCATCTTCAGGCATTTCCAACACAACAAAATCAGTTAATATCAAGCAGTTATTAGTAACTTGAACAGGAACATCCTCACATATACCAACAGGAATAGCAGTAGATTTATCAGCCATTTGCAAAGATATATCAGTAGGTATCAACTTATCTAAATAAAGTCTCTTATAAAGAGAAAAAGGCATAACACTAACACCGGCTCCCAAGTCACATAGAGCAGTTTTAACATAATTATTCTTAATAGAACAAGAAATAGTAGGTATACCTGGGTCGCCCAACTTCTTTGGCACTTTGCCATTGAAAGAGTAATTAGCAAGCATAGTGGAAATCTCCTCATTGGGGATTTTCCTTTTGTTAGTAACAATATCTTTCATATACTTTGAATAAGGAGGCAATTTAATAGCATCAGTCAAAGGGATTTGCAAGAATAAAGGTTTCATCCAATCACAAAATTTAATATAGTGTTCTTCTTGCTTTGATTTTAGTTTCTTAGCAGGAAAAGGCATTTGCTTTTGTACCCAAGGTTCTCTTTCATTACCATGTTTCTTAGCAATAAAATCTTCTTTAGTATACTTTTTATTTTTATCATGTTTTTTCAGGTTCATCTTCAACTTCTTCTTTATCAGAAGCGTCATTCTTATCATTATCATTACCATTATCATGTTCATTACCACTTTCAGTTTCAGCATCAGAAATAGATATACTATTAGGATCATTAACAGGCTCAGATGATTCTACAACCTTTTTATGTTTCTTCTTCTTTTTCTTAGAAGGAGCACTAGGTTCAATTCGTTGAGAATCTTGTTCAATTCTTTTGGGGTGCCCTTCAGGATATAGAGGATCCTGGGTAGAGACACCACCTCTAGTTGTTACTTCATAAGCATGTTTCTCTTTAGAATTATTTTTTAACAAGTCATTTTGCACTTTAGTGAGTTGATCAATTTGAGTTTGAATCATTTGAAAATGTTTAACAAGCATCTTAACATCATTGGAGGTTCTCTCCACAATATCATGCAAATTGCTAAGAGCTTGAGAATTTTCCATTAGATGATTCTCTACTCTCATATTAAAATTTTCTTGCTTAACAATATAATTATCAAACTCATCTAAGCATTGAGCGAGAGGTTTTGAATACGGAATATCTTCCCTAGTAAAGCGTTGAAGGGAGTTTACCTCAATCATGGATGAAGGGGAATTATCTCACATATATCTTCTATGGGAGGTAGATTCTTCACATCTTCGGATTTAATACCTTTCTCCTTGAGAGACTTCTTAGCTTCCCTCATATCTTCATCATTCAATTCAATTAAACCCCTCTTCTTCAATATTGGCGTTGGAATTGGTTCAGGTGTATTCCAATCATCATGATTCCGGCTTATTTTAGCCAATAATTCTTCAGCTTCGTCTGGAGTTCTTTTCCTGAAAACACAACCAGCACAACTATCCAAATATGCTCTAGATTCAATGGTTAGTCCACTATAAAATATATCAACTAGATCATTCTTTTCTAAATCATGTCCAGGTCGAGCTCTGATAAGAGAACAAAATCTTGCCCACGCCTCAGGCAATTTCTCTTCATCTCCCTGGTCAAATCTATAAATTTTCTGTAAAGCAATATGTTGAGCACTAGCAGGAAAGTACTTTCGAAAGAAAACATCACGCAACTCAGTTGGACTTTTAATAGAACCAGGAGGCAAATTATTATACCAAGTTTTAGCATCATCCTTTAATGAGAAAGGAAAAAATTTAGCGACAAAGTAAGTACGCATCTTGACATCATCAGAAAACAAGCTACTCATAGAAGAAAGTTCAATCATGTGTTCTACAACACTTTCTTTTTCAGTACCACAAAAGGGTGTTTTCTCTACAATAGCTATATGAGATAGATCAAGAGAAAAATCATAATCTTTATCCTTAATGCATATAGGAGATGTGGCAAATTTAAGATCAGGAGATAGCTTATGTCTAACAGTATATTGTGTGAGAAACTTTTTAATTTTTCTTGCATCAGTAGTAGCATTGCATCTATTAATAAAATCATCATTAAGCTCCACATAATCCTCATCAGGATCATCACTAGAATAATCAAGTTCAGTGAATTAACAGGTGTAGTCGCATTTTCATTAGGAGTTTCAGCATTTTCAATTTGTCTAGACCTAGCAATTGTAGCATCTAGAAAATATCCCAATGAACCACTATCATCAAGCACAGCAGAAACATTATCAATATTATGAGAGTTTTCAGATTCAGCAGAAGTACCAGCAAGTGAAGCTTGTGGCGGTGAAACAAGTTGACTTATCACAGATGGTGAATCAAGAGTAGCAGAGGTACTCAGAGTTGTACATTTTCTTGTAATGGATGGTAATATGGCGACTTTAGGATCGCGAGTTTTACCCATGATGGAGAATTTGCAGAGAACAATATCAATCCAAGTGAACTTCCAAATAAAGCTATGCTCCCCGGCAACGGCGCAGTCTTGATAACCCACAAGTATAGGGGATCGCGGCAGTCTTCGAGGGAAGTAAAACCCAAATTTATTGATTCGACACAAGGGGAGACAAAGAATACTTGAAAGCCTTAACAGCGGAGTTGTCAATTCAGCTGCACCTGGAAACAGACTTGCTCGCAAGAGTTTATCGATAATAACAGTTTTATAGCAGATAGTGAAATAACAACAAGAGTAAGAGACAGAGTAGTGATTATAGTAAACAGCAGGATTAAAATACTGTAGGCACGGGGACGGATAACGTGCGTTGCATGAATGAGAGAAACTCATGTAACAATCATAGCAGGGCATTTGCAGATAATAATAAAACGGTGTCTAAGTACAAAGCAATCAATAGGCATGTGTTCCAATTATAGTCGTACGTGCTCGCAATGAGAAACTTGCACAACATCTTTTGTCCTACCAGCCGGTGGCAGCCGGGCCTCAAGGGAATCTACTGGATATTAAGGTACTCCTTTTAATAGAGTACCGGAGCAAAGCATTAACACTCCGTGAACACATGTGATCCTCACATCACTACCATCCCCTCCGGTTGTCCCGATTCTTGTCACTTCGGGGCCATTGGTTCCGGACAGCGACATGTCTATACAACTTGTAGGTAAGATCATAAAACAATGAATATCATGATGAAACAATAACATGTTCAGATCTGAGATCATGGCACTCGGGCCCTAGTGACAAGCATTAAGCATAACAAGTTGCAACAATATCATCAAAGTACCAATTACGGACACTAGGCACTATGCCCTAACAATCTTATGCTATTACATGACCAATCTCATCCAATCCCTACCATCCCCTTCGCCTACAGCGGGGGAATTACTCACACATGGATGGGGAAACATGGCTGGTTGATGAAGAGGCGTCGGTGGTGATGATGGTGATGATCTCCTCCAATTCCCCGTCCGGCGGAGTGCCGAACGGAGACTTCGGCTCCCGAGACGGAGTTTCGCGATGTGGCGGTGTTGGAGAGTTTCGGCGACCGACTTCTCCCGTACGTTTTAGGTCGAAGGCAATAAGTAGTCCGAAGGAGGGCGTCGGGGGCCGACCGAGGCCGCCACACACTAGGGCCGCGCGGGCCCCTCTGGGCGCGCCGGCCTGGTGTGTGGGGCCCCACGGCTTGCCCGGCTCCGCCAATATTCTGGGAAAATAGGACCTTCGCATAAATTCCGAGGATTTTCCGAAAGTTGGATTTCTGCACAAAAATGAGACACCAGAGTTCTGCTGAAAACAGCGTTAGTCCGTGTTAGTTGCATCCAAAATACACAAATTAGAGGCAAAACAATAGCAAAAGTGTTCGGGAAAGTAGATACGTTTTGGACGTATCATCCCACAATCTGGTGCCGCTGCGGCCACGGTGATGTCTCGGAGGCGGCAACAAAGCCGAAGGCAGCCCGTGCGAGACCGAAGAATTCGGCTCCGAAAAGGACGAAAGTGAAGGCGTCGATGAGTCGTGGCGCCCCGCCTCCGTTGCCCTCCCCGCCAACGCCGCCGCTGCCACCGGAAGCCACCGCGAACGTCGCCCAGGACGTGCTCGATGAGGGGCCAACAAGGTACACATCAACTCTTCCTCCGTTTTTTTGATTGCGAGTAGATACTGAGGCCTCGTCCAATTAGGAACGAGAACGCCTCGTACATGGAGATGTTGGAGGAGGTGAACATTAACTCCGTTAGACACTGGGATGGGCAGAGATGAGAACGACGGCGGGGACGAAGTGGAAGAAGGGGAAGCAGGGGACGAAGTGGAAGATGAAGGGGACGAGGGTGTGGTGGAGGTCTCGGCCGATGGAAATAGGAAGAAGAGGTGGGCCAACAACTACACGAAAATTGAAGACGACACCTTCGTGCCGAGCTTGGGCCTCCGCGGGGATGGATGCCGTCTCCGGCACCGATCAAACAGGGAATCGGTACTGGCAACGCATCGAGGACAAGTTCCATAAGCTTATGCCGCGTGTTTGCCATACTGTCGATCGCACGTACCGATCCCTCCAAGGTCGTTGGGACGCGATCAAATCGGCCTGCAGCCGGTGGGCAGCGGCAATGGACCAAGTGGTGTCCAATCCTCCTAGCGCCGCAACTGTCGACGAATATGTGAGTGCATATTTGGTTTCTATAATTGTAGTTTAGCTTTGGTGACATATTGACGATTTCTTGGTTGCTTTTGCAAATGTAGGACCGCATTGCCGATGCGAGGTACAAAGACATGGCCGACATCAAGGGCAAGAGCTTCACCATGCGTCATTGCTTTGATGTGCTTCAGCACCTCCCTAAGTGAAAATTGAGGGATGAAGAAGTAGCACCGAAGAAAGCTGCAATGGTTGCGCTCGACGACACCGAGGACGAGAAGGAGGGCCAGAACGCTGATAAGCCGGAGGGGAACAAGAAGGCGAAGGAATGGCCCAGGCTCGAGGGGGAGGCTGCATTGTTGAGGGACAAGTTTGATCAAATGATGAAATCGAAGGAGGTGATAGCGTCCAAGACTTTGGATACCAAGCTTGTCATCATCGAGACGAAGGAGGTGAGCCTTGCAAAGCTTGAAGCCAGCCGAGAGGAAGCAAGGAACAAGGTCAGGTTGGAGGAGATGAGGATCAACGTGAAGAAGGCCAAAGCAATGAAGCAACTTTTGGCCGAAGAGAGGGAGATCATGATGATGAACACCAAGAACATGAATGAGCAACAACTGAAGTGGTGGAAGGAGGCCTCGGTGGAGATCACGGCAAGACAAAGACTGGCTCATCAAGATGCAACTGGTGGTGGCGATGTGACTCCAGGAGGTGGTGGCGATGGTGCTGACGGTGGGCAACCTCGGTTTGATGCCGGCGGTGAGAGGAGATGGGGAACTATGAACTGTTTGCTTTGATTGTGTCATTTGATGTCTACAGTCTAAACTATGCATGAATTGTTTGCATTTTTTGTGTCATTTGTTCGATCATATGCAATTTTTTTTTCATAAACCCTGTTTTTACGGGTTCGGAAGCCGCTAGCGCAGAACATCTGTTTTACAGTTTTGGTTTACGTGCTCTGTTCTGTGCCAGCCATTTTACGATCCAAATATGCGAATTCGATAACCGAACTGCACTTTTTCAGTTCGCGTTTTTACGGGCTCTACTAGAGATGCTCTTACAGAAGGAAGGCCGACTATCTGACTAATCATTATCGTGTCCAAAGTTCTCAAAAAGCATGTTCAGGTCCTACAAATCAACGATGAAGATCACAGCCTTGTCACCACCAGCGGCATGCCGAACCCGGGCTCAATGGTCAGCCGGAACACTGGCTGGTGCCGGTACCCCGGCGACGGCGAGAAGGCGAACCTGCTCAGCAGGCGCGCCAGGACCACCTTCAGCTCCGCCATCGCCAGGTTCTGCCCGATGCAGGTCCTCAGCCCGAGCCCGAACGGCGCGTACATATGCGACGGCTTGCACGCCGCGGCCACACCGTTGGCGAACCGGCTGGGGTGGAACTCGTCGGCGTCCGAGCCCCAGGCCTCCTTGTCGAGGTGCAGCATCAATCTTGTCACCTGGAGGATCGTTCCACGGGGCACCTCCAGTTCGCCGATCTTGATGTCCGTCAGAGCTTCACGCAGCATCAGCGATGCCGGTGGGTACAGACGGAGAGTTTCTTGGATCACCATCGTCAGCTGCGTTTTGTTGTCAGATAGCACCACATGATTGAAAATGCATCATGTCTAGTTCTAAGAAACGATTGAAGGATATATTAGTTGCTCACAGTTTTGAGTCGTTGGAGGCCATTGGCATCCAATGTGCTCCTCGAATGGCAAACCTCCAGTGCCTCGACGCGGGCACGCTCCTGCCACTCCGGGTGTGTGGCCAGTAACATCAGGCACCAAACGGCGGTTACCGCCGTGGTCTCGTGCCCTGCAAAGTAGATGGCCTTGCAGTTGCTGACGATGAAGTCCTCGGAGGTGCCACCATGGCCAGGCCCGCTTGCACCGTTGATGATGGCATGCAGAAGACTGTTATAAGTGCCCGAATGCTCAGCTCCATTGTTGTTCGTGGTGGCCTTTGCCAGCTCCAGGATCAGTAGCCTAACTTCCTCAACCAGATTCCGTATCTCTCGGTTGCTCTTGGTAGGCAGGTGCTTCCTGCAAGAGCATGGAAGAACTAGTGTCATTGACCCCTGCCTAGTTGTTTCACGTTTAAAAGTGCCCTAGTTACATTTTTGCGCTAACTCCTGATCAAACGTACAGAGAGAAACCAGATTAAGTACAGAGTATGGTTAATAATACCATTTACTTACCACAGTGCAGAGAGTCCTACAAGTGCATCCTGTTGAGAAATTGCCGTTTGAAGCTTCCTAAGCCTGCAGAATATCTCCTCGCCTTTTGAGAAGCTACTGCCGAAGCAAGCCCTGGAGATTACATCTGCTGAGATGTTCCGCACATAATCATCGACTACTATCTCCTTGCTCCCTCCTGCACTATCAAGAATGTTCTCCCATACTTCTAACAACGGAGCAGTTGAATCCTCAATCAGCTGTATCATACCCTGCATATATACACCACACCTTCAGCCATGATACTAGTCCAGATTTTTAACCCATGTTAACTGTAAGAAAAACTGGGTGTCACTACTTTAATCTTGTCCATGAAGAACTCTGGCGCCATGGTCTTTCTCTGATAGACCCATTCATTGCCATTCACCGTAAATATGCCTCTTCCAAGAAGAGCCTTGCGAGATTTCCTCAGATAATTAGGCTTCCCAAGCTCTGATGGTGTCCAGTGGCCTATGTCCTTCACCATATCTGGCTGAGAAACATGCAATATCTCCCGACCTCCTGATGAGTACAGGAATACAGAGCCTGCTCCAGATTCATGTTTTCAGTTACCTCATTGTAATATAGCTTTGATGGATTTAGAATAAATTGGCATCCAATATCCGTCTAACTATGAATAAACCTGATCATCGCTATGGTTCTAAAATACCTGCTATCAAAGTATAACTTGCATAGTACTACTGAAGTAGTTGGAAAGTGACTAGAGTTGTCTATCCAATTAGGATCAAGATCACATCTTCAGTCTGAAATATTCACATACTAACATAGCAAGATCATAGCATCAAGAAACACTTGCATACATACCATAAGTTTCCATCCAGATAAGGAGGTGAGGGAAGAGGGTGG
This sequence comes from Lolium multiflorum, assembly GCA_030979885.1. NCBI lineage: Eukaryota > Viridiplantae > Streptophyta > Magnoliopsida > Poales > Poaceae > Lolium > Lolium multiflorum. The sequence continues at coordinate 116,380,165 of CM061751.1, read as the reverse complement.
AAATGTAGTTGTTGCTGTCTTGCTTCTTCATAGGCTTGAGCTCATGTCGGATACGTTTCATCTCTCTGGTGTTGCCATCAAGCAAAGTAGGCCTGGGACCCTTCACTCCTTGCCTTCTCAACCTCTTCCTTATCTTCTCCGGTCTTAGCCATAGGATGTTACCCAAGTAAAACAGAGCTAAGCCAAGAAGAACAAATAACAGCGCAGGTAAGTTCTCCATGAGAAGGAGCATGGAACTGGAGATGGGGAAGTGTTCCTGTCAAACATTCAGATACAAGGCAATGCCAGAACTAGCCTTATAGTATTTGTTTGAGACTCCCGAGTATACTCTGACTTGCTATTCTGGTGTATGATTGTTTAATAGTAGGCTGATCTCAGATTCAGTCCCCAGTATCAATTAGTTTATTGTTAAATGATCTATGCCACTTGCAGCACCAGTTAGCGAGGTCTAGGAGAGAGTTGTGGCAACTAATATATGTACTTTGAGATATCACAGCATCCAAGGCAACTGCCAAGTAGATTTTACATGTATAACAAGTTTATTCATTATCAAAAGCAAGACGTTCTTGCTCGGCATACAACAGAGAAAGTGGCATGTGCCAGTATCTCAGCGATGAGCGATGGCGAAAAGGCAAGCTTAGCCAGGTGGCACACGTACAGGAGCTTCATATTTGGAGTTGCACTGGCTTGCATGCCACAGCAGCGGAATTGGTAAACCGGAACTGGTCAGCGTCTGATCTCCACACTTGAGTCTCCTTGCCAAGGTCCAGGCATGTAGCATGAGTGAGACCTGACAATGATGCCAAGAGGCATATACAGACCACAAGATTAGGACAATATAATCACGTGAGAAAATACATGTGTTGAGTAATCATTCTCCCTTGCTCTTAGTAAATTTTCCTGATTATGAAGCAAAAAATGTAAGCCTTCAACAACAGAGGAAACTGTACTATATAAGAGTGTGACAGGGACAACTGCAAACTTTACAGTGAAGGATATGTAAGATTACATCATAGCTTGCGATCCTGAAACATAACGATATAATATTCAGAGGCGAAGATTTCATATTCTTAGGTCAACTTCTGGTCGCTTTCACCAACGATTTTTCAGATACAAAAAGCATGCTCACACAAGATCGAAATAATGCAAGTGGAGCCTCATATACACTAAGTTACCATATAACGCTGCTACACATGGAGTAGTTATTGCACTATCCTGACAAGTTTTGTATGTGGGAAATTGATCTTTTACCATAAGAGAACAAAAATGGTAAACAATATGGATCGGAGAAAGTCAAATTGTGCTTTCACTAGTACTGCCTAAGTTATCATCTGGCTTTTATGCGATGATATGCTTGGAGCTTTGTTTGCCAAAGTTGTACGGCCAGATGTAGCATCTAAATTTGATTCACCATAGCAAAGGGGCTACAAAATGTAGCAAGTGATCGTGATCAAATCGTCAGTCTAAGGTAGATATACATACACATACAATTGTGAATGCATGGATCAAACTTCTCTATACATACCAAAACTCCACAACTCTTCTTCCAGAGAAGGAAATGAGGAAAGAGAATGGAGATGTAGCTCGAATGAGCTCCTGTTGGTTCCTCTTCATCTCCTGCCTCCTGGTACTACCATAGAGTAAAGTAGGCTTCAGACCCTCTAATCAGTGCCTTACATGTCTTCATTATTCTCTCCAGACTTAGCCATAGGGTGGAATATATGTCAACAATAATTCGAGAGTTTTCCGGTGGGAGGTAGTGTATATAGTGTTTTAGCTTAAAATCACCTCTCCTTTCCTCTGAGCTCATATGCATGCCTAGACTTCTCTGACATGAATAATCATCTCTCCTTTCCTAATATATTGATTTCTCATGGTTTACATTGGTTTCAGATCATACTAGGGATCCACAAGGCCACAAAAAAGTATGCAGCCTTGACTGATCTCGAATGCAGGGTGGTGTCTATTCATCAGTAGGATTTGAGTATATTGGTTTCTCCCATCTGCTAGCGTATTATTTTCCCTTCTCTGCAGCAGGCATACACTCATGCTGCAAGCTGCTAGTTTAGCTAGCCAAGAGCTCAACTTCAGGAAAACAAACAGAAAACCTGTACATGAGGGACTAAGAGCATCTCCAGTCGCGTCCCCCAAAGCGTCCCCCAAAGGGATTTGGGGCGCGCCGGACAGAAAATGCGTTCCAGCCGCGTCCCCCAAAGCCCATTTTTGTCCGGCGCCCCGATACGGTGTCCGGCGCCCGAGCCCGTCCCCGTCCCACAGGGGACGCACCGGGACGCCGGACACAACGAGGCGGGCTCCCACATGTCGGCGACTATTTGCATAAACCGTTGGTTCGCGCCTCTTTTCTCGTCGCTCCTTCCTTCCCGCGCCTCTTTTCTCGTCGCTCCTTCCTTTCCACCCCACCGCCGCCGCTGGATTTCCCGGCCGTTTGATCTCTGCTGAGAGTCGGCACCGTTGTCGCGGCTGGGGCTCCCGCCGGGCGTGGCGCCGCCGCCGCGTCGCCAGCGCGTCCCAGAACGCGCCGTCAAATCCGCCCACCTCCGCGCACAGAAGGTGCTCGACGACTTGCCAGGTAGGCGCGATTGGCCGCTGTTTGTTCCGTCGTCTGCCTCGGCGCAATTTTAACCATTGATTTTGCTTTAGCCATGGACAACGACGATGAGATGGTTGCCCTGCTGCTGGAGGACGAGCAAGCCTTCGACGACGACCTGCGGGAGCATTTGTGATCATCGCGTCCCTCCAGGACATGCTTGACGCTGAGGCGGAGAAGAGGAAGAGGTTGCGCCGCGGAGGATCAAGGCCGGGAAGAAGGAAGTCGAAGCCCGGCAGAGGATGGAGGGGCATGCCATGCTGCACAACGACTACTTCGCCGACGACGCAACACATGCCGACAATTTTCGGCGCCGGTACAGGATGAGCAAGGGGCTGTTCATGAATATCCTCCACAGCGTTCGAGAGTTCGACCCCTACTTCAAGCTCAAGCTCGACGCTGTAGGCGTCCTCGGGTTCTCGAAGTGCACCGCCGCCATGAGGATGCTTGCATACGGAGCACCTGCCGATACACAGGACGACTACCTTCGCATGAGTGAATCTACTGCCATTGAGTGCATGTACAAGTTTTGCCGAGCTGTGGTGGGAAAGTTTGGCAAATACTACTTGAGAGGGCCAACTGAGGAAGAGACTGCAAGGATCATGGCACAAAATGCTGCCAGAGGATTTCCTGGAATGCTTGGAAGCATCGATTGCATGCACTAGGCATGGAAGAACTGCCCGTTTGCTTGGCAAGGTATATACAAAGGGCGTCATGGTTATTGCAGTGTGGTGCTTGAAGCTGTGGCAGATTATGACCTGTGGATTTGGCATTCTTTCTTTGGCATGGTGGGATCACACAATGACATCAACGTGTTGCAGCGGTCTCCGGTGTTCAGCAGACTAGTGGAAGGGCATGCTCCACCATGCAACTATGAGATCAATGGCCACCAATATACCAAAGGCTATTATCTAGCCGATGGTATATATCCAAAATGGGCCACTTTTGTCAAAACAATCTCGAATCCATCAGGTCTGAAGAATTCCCACTTTGCTACACGACAGGAGGCTTGCAGGAAGGATGTCGAGCGGGCATTTGGTGTGCTTCAAGCACAATTTGCCATTGTCCGGTACCCTGCTCTAAGCTGGTCTCACGACCAAATGTGGGAGGTGATGCGGGCTTGTGTGATCATGCACAACATGATCATCGAGGATGACCGCAAGAATCATGTTAGGTCACATGTTGGTCCCTATGATTGTCAAGGCCCTCTTGCGGAGGTTGATCATGAGTTGCCTGCAGATTTTGCTGATTTTCTCGCCATGCACGCAGAGATCCGTGACAGCAATGTGCATGAGCAACTTCAAGCTGATCTCGTTGAGCATTTGTGGAGGATCAAAGGAAATACCGTGGCACCTTGATGTAGCATCTAGCCCTATTTATTATATTTGATTACTTGTTTTATTGTTTGTTGTAATTTAATTTGAAAACAATCCTCGCAAACATTTTTATTCATATGCTACATTTGATAAATGGTTTATGTGTTAAAAAAGTAATTTAAATGTTTGGGGGCGGCGTTTGGGGGACGCGGCTGGGGAGCGACGTCCCCCAAAGGCGGCACAAACAAAACACGTCCCCCAAACGCTCAATCCGGCGCGATTTGGGGGACGCGGCTGGAGATGCTCTAATGGTAGAAGAATTACCTCACGACCATGCACTGGGTAAATTTCCAACAGGAGGCGAACTGGAGGCATCTTGAGGCTCCAGGCTGCTGACACATGGGTTGAATCTTGAAGCAGAGATATAATTACAATTACAGCAAAATGAAGCATAGGACATCCAATCCCAATTAGCAGTTGAATAACAGCAAGCACCAATACACATTGTTGAACTGAGCAAACTGGTGAAGAACTTATGGTTTTTTAGCTCGGTTACAAGGACAACTCAATGGATCGCATCACTGATCACATTGACCGAAATTTCAAATCAAACTTGTTATGGGGCACTGCCAACACACGTGTGCCATCACACAGTATATTTGGTATAGGCATACATGTACTGGATATCTAGAACATGGACCACCAACTTCTTTTGGTATCTACATGTCCTGCAGAGGAACTCTGAGATCCACGGCACAGTCGCCTTCTACCACTACTACTAGGGTTTGCAAAGCACAAAACTATAGCTAAACCAACAAAGCTTACTACTGGAGCAGCTGCCATGAACAGCCATCTACTGCGGTTGCGTGCTCTGTTTGACTGCTCTGCAACATGAATACCATGTTCACTTGTATTAGTCACTTCCACTGCACCACCAACTGTATAGTGAGTTTCTTCAGCCTCTGGTTCATCAAAAATTTCTTCAACAATGTCCTGTACATGAGTGCGTTCCTCCACCCCATGGACATCTCTTTCATTGATTGTAGCTCGCTTAGACCTCTCAAATTCTGGATCATCTGTAGGAAGTTCATATCGGCAAACTGGACATGTATTCCTAGAACTAAGCCACGGCAAGATGCACGACGAATGATACAGATGCATGCATGGTAGCTGTTTTGCTCTAGTTTCGATGGGCATCAAGTCTTTGCAGACTGGACAGATGACACCACCATCTGCCGTGTGCCTTGTGGAGATAATCAGAGATGGAAGATTTCCAACAAAGGATGTCGCTGCAGGTGGAGCTCCTCTTCTGGAATTGTTGTCCTCAGCAAATTGTTGAAGAATCATCTCAAACTGTCTTGCATCAGCGTAATCACCAGGATTCCCCACAAAAGGTGTCGTTATATCTGGCCCTTCCATTTCTGCCATCAAGTTGATCATATTTGCTCTTCGATTAACATTCATTCTCCAAGTCCATGCCCCATCTTCAGATTCCCACCCGGTCAATTCGCTTGGGCCAATGCCACGCGATTGCTGCTGATGCTGCTGCACTGTGTTGACTGCTTCATCAAAATCAGATTCTTCCAATTGCACATCTTCATCTTCTTGGTCATCTGAATCCCACTGATCCATTCCAGCATTCATGGGATCAATATCTGTATCTGTGTTCATGTAGCTCTCGTTGTCAAGTTGAACAGCAATCTCTCTTCCCATCATGCTATGTTGATCTAGAGAAATATCTGACTCCCCACCAAAGCTGATGTTTGATTCAAGCTCGTCAAACACAGAATCAGCGTAATTGAGGCCATCACTCTCATCATCTGAAGGATGCCACCTTTGGGACTGGTTTGGTGTAGAGTTATAAGATGCCAGCTGCCGCACAACTGTTGGAGAATCAATATCTGCTTCATTGCCTTGTCTGGCTAAGTTGATGACTTGGGAGAACTGCTGCGAGAACGCGTCCTCGCTAGAATCAAGACTCGGATTCCTCGACCTCCGTCTTCTTTGCCGTCTCTGCTGATTACTGCTGGTTGTTACATCTCTTCCGTTGTCATTACTCACAGTCGCCTTGCACTCCCTGCATATGGCCAAGGCCTCAAAGCTATTGGTCACCTCAGTATCCAAAGTAAAAGGTCTTGTGCAAACCAGGCATTGAGCATCAGGTAGCTCATAGTCGCTCGACTGCGTCTGATTGCCAGACATGGGCATCTTGTACTAGTAAATCTGACAGTGCAAGCTGTCCGCCGCTGAAAAGCGCAAGGGGCCGCTGCAGATGACAAATGGCCCGAAGGGAAACAGAAGTACTACGCCATTGAGCACGTTGCAATTTTTTTTGCCTGAATGTCAACCTGCAAAAGGAGAGCACGCGATTTCTTCAGTAATTATCGATGAAAGGAAGACATATAATGCAGCATATACTAAACCAGATGGTGAGAATTACGGAGATTCAATATAAATGGAGAAGCAATAAAGCACATCTGCAATTAGAATGTAATCGTTAAAGCAACCAGATGACCAAACTGGACATAAACTGACTTTTTAGTTTGGTTGATGGGTATGTTTGGTTACAACCAATGGCTACCATGCCAAAAAATTGGCGAGCCTACAAGAATTGGTTGTTGTTTGGACGGACACCAAATATTTGGCTCGCCGCGCCCGCGCCTCTGCTATTCTTGCCAAATCGCTGGCAACCTGAGGGCGGTGAAAACCTGCGACCACAAACTGGTAACGCCCGCGCCCACGATTCCTTCAAGGTGTGTCCAGTCCACTGCTCCCCTTCTACGAGTCTGTTTCTTTGATGGCCAGAAGAAGCCGTGATTCCTTGAGGTTCCGCTCAAAAATAAAAGCTGGGCCTCCAGATCCTTCCTACTATCTACGGTTTTCAGTTTGCTAGAAATCCAATTAACGTCCACTGGAAAAGCAAGTCCAAGTTGCTAGATATATCAGTATGGCTACAAACCAAATGGAGGCTCATGATTTGGCCAAAAAAATCGGCAACGTACAATGGCTACAATCCAAACAACAATAGTGTACCAAAATTCTGGTTGTGCCCTTGCTTTGGTCATGCCAAAATTTTGGTTAGGCTGCTAGTTTGGGCTCAAAACCAAACACACCCGATATCCAAAAGGGTATCACCGGCAACCAAGCCAACCAAGTTATTTCTTGACGCCGCAGAGTTTCTCCTAACAGATATCATCTGGACAGGGATCGTGGATTCAATCCATCGGACAGCCTGATTTTTCCACGGCAGGGGTACCGAGATCGTACTCGCTTAACAAAAGCAACGGCTATAACTCGCCTACTTCCACTACATCGAAAAACAACCGCGGGCGGCAATACTTTGGGCGGATTTGGGTAGGAGCCTCAGAGACATTCTCGATGTACGAGCAAACAGACGGTTGTTCATGGGAAGGTCGAAGGTTCGAAGAAAAATCACCTCGAACTCGAAGATCTAGGGCGGGAGGCGGGTGGGGCCTTCGCGGGCAGGGACGGCGATCTACACGGGGAGGAATAGCGGGTCGATTCCGGCGATCCCGGGGCTCGGCTGGAGGAGGACGACGGCGTCGGGATTGGGGGTGGGAGAATGGAGATTGAGGAGGAGAGAGATGTTGGAGTTTTCTCTCTTTTTTTAAAACAGCTGCGGGATTTCCTTCGAGATTTTTTCCCAAGGGAAAAGAGGAGAACGATATCCGGTAGGCCCATTCGAATATGCCCATATGAAAAACCCAGCCCACTTAGAAGTTAGAACCACACACACTCGGTTCGTCGCCATCACCAACGTCCATTGCCATGTCGCCGGTCAAGCCGGACACTTTGTCTGGCATCGAAGAACTCGCCACCGGACTCGAGCATGAGCCTCACCTTGACCCTCCTGTACAGAAGAGGAACCGCACAACCGTGCTACGAAGGATCTAGAACGAGTTGCGGTGCAACCTCGGAGGAGCCTCGCCAGCGCTAGCCACCACCGCCGCCCTCCTGGCCCTGGACGCGGTCTGCTTTGCCTAGATCGGGGCCCTCCTGGCCCCAACTCGGGCCGCGCCACCAGCAACCTCCTCTGCGGCCGCCCTCCGCCCGCCGCCCACGGCCAGAAGCTGCGGCAGCCCACACCTCTGCCGAGAACCGTCGCCGCCAAGCCTCGCCGTCTTCTCCAGACCGAGCTCCACGAGCCCCTAGGCGCATCGCCCCTGACCGCTCCTGCTTCGCGCAGGGCCCGTGCGAGCGGGTAAAGAAGGTCCCGCTGCCGCTGGCACCACGCGAGCTTTGCTAGGCGGCCCTCTTTCGCAGCGACGGAGGAGAAGGAGGGAAGAAAGGGTGGAGACGCGTGGGTCTAGGGTTCGCCCGCTTGAGCCACGCCCAAGGGGTGAAACTTTTTTTTGGCTCACCGAGGCTGGGTTTGGAGAGAAAGGACCTGATTGATTTTTAATTTTCTTTAATTTCTTATGTTTTGAGCCAATCTCAACCCAGAGATGCTGCGATTCTCTCAACACAACCAGAATATGAAACACGCCACACAATCTCAAGTCAGCTTGTACGAGATGAGATATCTCAAATGGGAGAGTGAATTCGAGATGACACATGCTACCAAATACACCCTACCTGATTTGCCCCACCCACCAGTCGATTTACATAAAAATAACCCTTTTGGGTAAAGAATTGCACGAAATAACCATCCAACGGAATGCTAACCCTTTTATGTGTCTCCCTTGTGTGACGCCCTCACATTCTATTATACCCGTGGCGGCTCGAGTCTACTGCCGACAATGTGGCACCGTTTCTACATGCGCCACATATACAGGTGTGGGGTCTTCGCAAGGGTTAGATGTATGAAATAGGTTGACCGAAGAGTTTTTCCCACAAAGGATTATTAGTTTCGTGTAAATCGCCCGCCCACCACGTACCGCCGGCAGAGCTCCACCACCACTCACCCCCCTACTCACGCTCCCCATGGCCGCCGGCGTGAGCAGGCTGCCGCCGCGTCTCACCACGCTCGCGGTCTACTCCTCCTCGCCGACGCCGAACCCTTTCAGCCCCAACAACAGGCGCGTCGCCAGGGCCAGGCCCAGGCTCCCGCCGATCTCCATCTCCATGGACCCGGCCCTCGCCGACCCGGCCCACGTCCAGGCCCTCATGCTCGCCTGCGCGCACTCCTGCGCCATCCGCCTGCCCGCGCCGCCGGGCGCCGCCGCCAGGCCGGAGCCCGTCGACATCCGCAAGCTCCGCACCGCGCTCGCGCACAGCTTCCTGGTCGTGTCCGTCGTCTGCGGCGCCCGGTTCCTGGAGCTGGAGGACGGCGACGGAGCGGACGACCGGCGGTTCCTGGGCCTGGAGCTGGACCTCGGGCTCGGCCGGCGCGGGGAGCAGCGGCTCGTCGGGTTCGGACGGGCCGTCTCCGACGTCGGGCTCACCGCCTCCGTCCATGACGTCGTGGTGATCTTCTCCTCTCTTCTCGTTCGTACAATTGGCGCTTCTTGATTTTACAGTGTCGTTACGTTTTCTGCGAAAAGGCTAATTTAGGTTGAATTTTGTATGGCATTCTGAAACCAGTAATTAGTTTTCTGAATTAGCAACCTGGCAAATTAATTCGATTGAAAGAATAACCAAGCAACTAGTATTAAAAAAAATTACAATACTACTTTCACAATGTCTATGATAGGGAAATTTTAATTCCTAAGTGCAGTACGGGCATTGGATGGAAAAGTAAGTGCACAAGGGGTAGTATGTATGCAGCTCGTATGTATCCTTTTCAAAGCTGGGTTTATCACAGTGGTGCTTTGTTTTGCAAATGAAATAAAAAAACACGTATTGGCAAAAATGAAATTGGTCAATTATGAATTCTGTCTTTGTATACTGATTATAGCTCATTTCAGCGGAAACTTGTATGTATCATTAGGTGTGAGTCTTTGAGTTGAATTGTGAAGGGGAGTTTTGCCACATAAGTGTATAAGGTTTATATCACTGACCTGTGTAAGTTTGGGCTATACTCGATAGATATTCTTTCATGTGTCCTTCTGTTACTCCTCGACAGTTGACCAAAGTTTATCGCCTCATCATGTGTTCATATGACTACCTTCAGTGATTTACAGGTTCATCCGTCACTGCAGAGGAGAGGAATTGGCAGAAAAATACTTGACAAAATTACAAGGTAGGTTACTACAGTGGGGATTTTCTGGCGAGTTCGAAAGGGTCTTACTTCAGCTAGTTTATTGTAACAGAGGAAGAATAAAGTGCATTGTCTTTTCAGTAAAATAATTGAGCTACTGCTACCAAAGCACTAAATCCTTTATGTTAGTTAATTAGACAAAATGAATCGGCCTCTTGTATTGAATTAAAAAAAAAACTTGTACACAAATCAGCATGTAAGAAGGAACAAAATTGAGCTAGTGGCACCAATGCAATAAATTGTATACAAATCAACAAGAAGAAAGGAACAAAATATTAAATCTTTCCTTTTGAAATCTATTTTTTAGAAGACCTTGGATTGATAACATTACCATGGAGTTCATAGGTAGCAAGTAATACTTGACCTACAGTTGTTTCAAAAAAGTATATGACATACAGATTACTGAGTGATTTTTCTAACTGTTCCAAAATTTGGTGCACGGTCTTCACATAATTCTTGTATTTATTTGAAAGTATAAGCGAACCCCTGTGATTAATGTCTCCCTCGATCAGATAATCTTAGAGCAACATGCTAATATGCAATCTGAACTTGAGTAGAGATACCTGTTACTTCTACAGCTGACTAGTTGATTTCCTGTCCAAAGTTCAAGCTTCATCTAAAACTTTGTTACCGGAATAATTTTTTCAGGGTTCTCCATAGCAGAGGAATTTATGACATTTCCGCGTTATGTACCGGAAAGGAGAGGTATGACCTTCTTATCTAATTTGGTAGACTCATGAATGTCCGTTTGTACTATTTTTTGTACCATACATCTGTTACCGGTAAAGCTTGTAGTGTACATCTGCTCCCACACATGGCTTGCAATAGAATCTTATGACGGTATATGATGATGTCTATTCATTTTATGGAACCATTTGCAGGCCATTTTTTGAATCATGTGGATTTGATAATGATGCAATGGGTTCCACAACGATGATGTACACTAAAAGCATGCCGAAATAGCATTCCTCCTGATGATTGCAAATCCACACCATGATGAGATTGGTGGCTCCTTTGACGTGTTAACTGCTGCTACTTCAGAATGCTGACAGTGAAAAGTATTGAGATCCAGCAGTAATTATTTACCTCCTCTAGCTGGATATAGTATCCAATGTGTGCAAGCCTTTTCTGGCTTTGTAAGAGGAAAACCACCCGAAGAAATTAGATATACTAGTGTATACTGTATACCATATTAGTATGTGTGGAAGTTGGCATTACCAAGCATGTTTCAGAGTCCAGACTAGCATCTGTAAATTTTGCCACTGATTGTAAAAGCTTACTGTGCTTACACAAATGAATACTTGTATACATATTTTTGTTGTTGAAGTTTATGTATGTCATCACTGGAAGAGAACATATACAAAAATTATAGATCTGTGCAAAGTTAGTGATGTTGAAAATTTGTTGTGTGAAATTCCTTTATCAAGTACTGGTGCAAGATAAGCCAACAAGATAAATGAGTCAAGGGAGAGATACACAGGTTTCTAACTATATACAAAGATTAACAAATATTGACACAGCTATGACATTCTGTAAACACCCTCTAATTTACCACTTTACACAATGAGAAGTTTTAGTTACAGCAAAACGGTGGCTTCGGGTTGGACTGGAGCAACCTATCCATCGAATTTCTTCTCGGTATCTGGATTTTTGTGCAGTAAGATTCTCTTGCCAATTTTGCACACTAATGTTTGACTTCATTGATATCAACATCCATGGGTCTTAGATGATGAATCTCCAATTGTTTCACTGCAATTATTTCTCTCTTTACCCTGTTCAGACAGGGCTGCAGGTCCATGTTTTCTGCATATGCGTTTAGGAGCATGGATAATCACACAGCTGGTTGGAACATTTGCTCAACTGGAGTTCCAAAAGCTCCCTGAAGGAACCGTTCGACGACTGAAAGAAATTCTTCAGCTCGTTCCTCCTGGGGCAAGTGCCCGCAATTCTTGATCACCTCAAATGTCGCACCAGGAATGGCGCGTGCTAAGCGTTCAGCATTCGAAGCTGGAACAAGGCGGTCGGTGTCACCAGTCAGCACTAGCACTGCAACGGTAAGACAACCAAAAATGTTTAGCAAGTAATATAATTTGTGAATCTCATGTTAGAATATTCAATACTTCATCCAAAATTTATAGGGACATCACGCACATTTAGTTCAGTAGAAGGACTAATTGTACACAGCTATAAGAAGACCAAAAGAAGCAGCATATAGTTGAACCTGGGCATGAGATTTCAGATAGCCTCTTTGAGACTGGCACTTTTGACTTGGGTGTATCTGTGATCATGGATATAGTGTGCTCCAACAGAGCCTTCTCCCAGCCCCTGGATCTTAGTGGCTGAAATAAGTTCCACGAACATCAATATGAGTAGGTATTGCTCAGTTGAAGATTGTCTTTCCTGAAATTGTCACAGAGAGGACTCACCTTGGTGTAGCCTTGGATAACATGGTCAGTTACTTTGCTTGGGTCATACCATGCATTACGGACACCCGTTACGCCGAATTTATCCATGACCAATCTCACCTATGTCACCAAAGTCCAATCAAGAAAGTGAAATGGAATGGAACCAAAAAAATTTGTAGGAGCAAAGGAGAATCAGTATTTTGACAATGTAATTATTAAATAAATTCTAAATATTGCATTAAGTCAGTAACCGGGAACATCATCTTACCATAGCCGCCGCTAGTGAAGATCGGAGAAAAGCCACAAGAACTTTACGAGACAAAGCACTGACCATATCCTGCACAGCCATTGCCGCCTTCAGAATAAGCCTTGCAAGCCACATAAACATGCCAAGAAATCCTCTCCAAATCCTAGCAAATGGATTTGATGGTGCACTGCCATCATCAGAGTCCTTCTTCTCCAGCCCTTGCTGCTCCCCGACGCCGTTTTCCGGGTTCCCCTTCCTCGCCGGCGCGAAAATTGCCGGTGCAACCAGCACAAGCGCTGCCACCCGCTCCGGCGCCTCGAAGTACGCTTCCACAGCGACAGAGCAACCAGCTGAGTGCCTGGGATGACCCAAACCGAGATATTAATCTCAGTTCTCTTATATCAAGCAAACCAGCAAATGCACTGACGCTGGCTGAAGAATGCAGTGCAGAGTTTGCATCTGTACCCGACAAGGACGGCCTTCCCGGTGCTGAGTTGGTCTATGAATGCCAACGTGGCCATGACCGAGAAGGCCATGGAGTAGGGGTTGAGAGGCTTGGTGTCATCGCCGGACCAGCCAGCCCGTGAAGTCAGGCCAAACGCCGGCCGGTCGAAGGCGAGGACCTTGGCGCCGGCGATGCGGGCGAGCGGCCGCATGACGCGGCTCCAGGAGAACACCGACGCGCCGAAGCCGTGCAGCAGCACTATGGGCAGACCGATCTGGGTCCTCGCGACGGAGGAGCTCGAGGACTGGTCGCCGTCGTCGTCGTGGGCGCAGACCTTGTGGTGGACCCTGACGCCGCTGATCTCGTAGAAGCTGCTGTCCGGGTCGGCGAGCGCTTCCGGGTCGAGGAGGTCGTCCTGGTCGATGCCGGCCACGGTCCGGCGGCGGCGCGGCGGCATCTGCGCACCAGCGCCCGGAACTGGACCTGCGTTTGCTTCAGGGTTCAGTCAGTTTGGTGCTTGTGTTTGGGGAAAGTTCAGGTTAGTTTTGATGAAATGTAAAATCTTCCACTGGCAATGCAAGGAAAGAAAGTACCGTACCAGCAGGGAACTCGGCGGCGGCGGCGGATGGCGGGGGAGGACCGGCCGCGCGGCGAGAGCGGAGCAGCGGAGGAGAACGGCTCTGCACGGCGGAGATATGGTTTGCGACGAGGGCGGGCGGCGGGGGCCGGAGGGCGAGGAGCATCCGCATCTGATCAAGCCCCAGCCGGCGCCGCGCGGGAAGCCGACGGGCAGGTGGAGGTTTGCCTCCAGGCGCGGTGGGATTCGCCGGAAGCTAGCGTGGATTGCGTGGGGCCCACGGGCAGTGACACTACAGCCGAGGGTGTAATCCGCGAGGTAGCGACGTGTAGCTCACACGGAGTATGTGTACTATGCTACTAGGCAAAATTGTACTACACGCTGTGCTAAAATGCTAAGTTTAGCGCCTCTGGTGCCTATCCTTATTAAAAAAGAACAAGAGAGAAAAAAATTGAACCACGCGGTGGACCCACGTCTCCCCATCGGCAAGCGACGGCGACAGGTGGCCGACAAGGCAAAAGGCAGCGAGCGAACATTCAGAGAGGCCAATCTATCTTGAGGCATGACTAGGAAGCCCTCGGCGCGGCGCACGCCGCGCCCGTTTGTGGACAATTTGCATGATTGGTCTAGCTATACTTAAATCTTAAAATCAATTTTTTTTAAGGTTTTGCGAGGGAGGAAAACAATCATGTTACATTACACCATATACAATGGTTTTGTTGTTTACATCAGTTGTACTACAAACTTGGTCATGATTATGTCTTGCACTCTCTTCGACAACATTAGTCGAAGCTGCTTGAATTGACATGGCATGTAGAGTATCCAGTGCCGACACAGAAAGTTCATCTCCCCTTGCTCGATTTCTTATATTTTCTTCAAAGAGGAGCCAATGTATTTTCTTCGAAGCGGAGTCAATGTATTATTACGTAGCCTGGAGAGTGGATATCAAGATGTCATCTTTGATTACAATCAGAAGCCCTACATAATTGTGCAGAAACAAAAGACAAAAGTTTAGGTAGTACAAAACAACAAAGTAGCACTATCAAACTATTTTCGAGAAAAATAGTAAGCTCCAACTAATAGTATTTCATGGGAACCTGAAAGGCCATAACATTGCCTTGTTGTAGATAACATCAGAAAATATAGGAAATATTGCCACAAAAGCATTGGACTTACTGTCACGCAATGCATTATTGACTATGGTCGACAATTAATGTTCGACCAAGTTCATATTTAATAAAGTATATGTGTGAAGAAACATAAGAGAAAGGTTACCTGAATCCAATCATAACATTTTGCGAAAATCAGTTGATCCTGATAATGACAATGGATTTCTAAGACCAAATCAAAGCTTGGACATTGAGTTCTTGCTTCCATCCTATTCCCTTTTTTCATACATGCAGGCTGAAGCCAATTTTCCGAATATAACAGAAAGAATATTGCATTCACTTGTCTGAATCTGAGCAAGCAAAGAGTGTGTCTCTGCTCAATATGTGTGTCATCTTTTGTTTTCTTTACTGTCACATTGGTAGCTTTGAGATTTCGGAGAAACCTGCAAGGAACATCAAATATTCTTTTAAATGAAGTCGCAGATACAAATGTGTAAAGAAATAACTATCTCATTTTGCAGTCGTAAACTTAAAGAACGCAAATCAAATTAGCCATTGAAATTTGTGCAAGAAATGGATAAGGTGGATCCATCATTCACGCGTAATTTACAGGAAACCATTAGAAGCAAATAGCTGAAACACCGGTGAAAGAATTAACCCGGACAGAGTATATATGTCTGAGAAAAGATATGTAGAATAATAGTTGCAAGAGGGTCTTAATGGATCTTACAGTAGAACGATGTGGCAAACTTGGGTCAATAAATGAAAAATCGAATTTTAAATGTCATTTGTTTCCTCCTTAGGTTCAGGTCTTTTGCCGTCACTCAAGTAGTGGATCTACATTTGTTAGCTTTAACATACTCTTTTGTACACTTTGATAGCCCATACATAGGAAACTAAATGTACAAACTGAATAAGATCAAATATATAAAACCAAGGACCATCTTAAGATGCTCCAATGCTAGCAATTGACATGTGTAAGTCAGCTTAGCCACATAAGTGCAAGCATACCAAGTTTCTTGCTTGTATTGATTCATTTAGATACTTGGATGATCTTCTAAGCCCCTTGTTCCAGTACGCTTCTAGTAGGCGAGTCCCGCTGATGTTTCTTACTGACCTAATGATTTCTTATAGTTTTATTTTGAAGGGTGTACTACTTGATTCTGAACTTTCGACAGCGACCATCGTTCTTTGATCCAACAAAATCTCAGGCAGTGAGCTAAGAGACTGATATATCCATCCACTTAGTTGTGCACACATGATTCCCACTTCAGGTAGAAACCAAATTGGTTGGCACAAATTTTGCAGGGTCACTTGACCTCTATTCTCCCAGATTTGGGCAACATGCAAAATGATATTCCATTGGAACACTCGAGGCGACAAATTTTTGACCATGGATGTTCGCATATCTACTATCTTAGTTTGGCAGCAAGACATTATTTTCAGTACTGGCAGATACAGAAATAACTGTTTCAAAAAATGCAGAAATCAATGTAAATTGATCAACTGGAGCCGGTGCTGAGAAGATAATAATCTAGGCCAACAAACAGATCCAAACAAAGACACGAAGACCTACCCTGCAGTCCATGCGTAGCAAGAGGAGAACCAAAACGGGCAGGACGCTGGCTGGCGGAACAACCGCGTGTACTCATATTACACTAACCTGCTGAAAACAAAACAAAAACAGATTGGATCATTTTCTTGTTTTCTTATATACAATTCTAGTAGTTGTTTGCCTTCTTGAGCTGCTGATAGTGTACCAGAGAAATACTGAAGTTTAGTTCAGTTCTCGCATTGAAACGACTGTCTTACATTTAGGAAAGTTTCACTAAATCGAGTAATGTAGGCTACCTGAATAATTCATACGGGAAACATAGTGGCCGGCAGGTTGTCCTTCACCAGCCTGTTGCACAACACAACGACGCTTGAGCAACAGAAATGCACTGCTGACCAAGGAGAGACGCCACCCCCACAGTGCATCAACGACCTCCAAAGCAAGCTCTACACATCAGGGTCGCTTCAGTAGCAGCAGCGGGCGGAACGGACTTCTCGACGACCTCCTCTACGGCAACGCTCGTTCGCCTCGGTCACCTTCCATGTGGATTGCCGAACTGATTTCCTGAACCGTCCAGTGATGTCCTATCCTGGCTGATCTGAAAATAAAAGTAAAAATAAACGCGGGAAAGAGGTGCCAAATTGAGGGGAAGGTCCGAAGGAGGAAAAGTGGGAATACGCACCGGATTCGCCCCGCTCGCAGCGCCGCCCCGCTGAGGCGCCGCTGGAACGCCTGCATCCTGCTCAATAAAGTCCAATCTGAAGACCTAGCCATGGCTGCGGATGGAGCTCTCCCTGGTGAAGATGCGGATGGAAAGATGAGATGAGGGTAAGCGGTGGAGGTGGGGAAGCGGTGGAGGTGTGGAAAGGCATGGAAGAGGAGGGCTCCGAGGTCCTCCACCGCGCCGCCCACGCAACGCCACCTGCCGCTGTGTACCTCTCACCCGGCGCCCAGCTATATACATCCCCGGCCGTCTGCAGCTCCTCTAGATGAAGGCTACAACACGGTCTCTTCTGCCTCCTTAGAAACCGGCCGCCGAAGCGGCGTCTCCGAGGAGGAACATGGGGTGGGACGGAGGATAAAGTTGAGCAGAAGCGGTTGGCGTGGGGGATAAGATAAGAAAAATAAGGAAAGGATTTAACGAAGGATATCAAAGCAAAGAAGATAGTGGGCTGCACGGCTTTGACACGGAACTCAGCTGGGAGGGTCTAGATTACCCATCGTCCATGCACTGTAAAAAATGCCCACGCGTCAAGCTTTAGTTGGATAAAAAGCAATTGTGAACAGTGTTCGAAGCCAAAGCTCTAAGATTTCAGCAAAGAGGGTTAGCTTTTATATAGGTAATTATGCTAGCTACATGCTCCCAGTTCAAAATTTGGATCATGTGCCGACTAAGCATAGCGTTACAGTAGCTCGTTGCACCCATCGGGGTCATGAGAGAGACCAGACAACAATGTTAGAGCATCTTCAGCCATCCTCTCCATTCGACGTTCGGCGAAACAGTTTCGCCGGCTGAATGGGGAGAGGGGACGACAGCGTGGCAATTTTTATGGGGGTGAAGGCGTTTTCCTAGCCACGACCCCCATACGGCGCCCCAAAACAGCCATATCTGAATATATTGTTCCCGCCTACGCAAACCAATACAAGGAAACCAATACATACAACTAGGCTCCTCCTTTGATCATCTACAAATGATCCACTAGATCCTCTTAAAGTTGGTAATAAATCGCTGTGCCTCGGATTTCCTGACACATGGCGAGGAAGGGAGCAAAAGCAGGCAGCAGTAGCATCAGCCTCTTCCTCTAGGAACGCGGCCATCTCCTCGTCGTTCGAATCCATTCAGGACGACGTGGGCGAAACCCGGAGCGGTTGGTAGACGCTACGGGGCGACGGATCTGTGGGCGGTGGTCTGGGAGAGGTGGAGAACAATGTACCGAACCCACCACAAAATGGCGACGAGGCGGAGCGCTAGCGCCTTGATCACACCATCTCTCTAAAGCCCGGGGACTTTGTTTAGGTCTTAATTACTTGTGGACGGTGAACTTCCGTGAATGTCCTGATTCTTTGCACAATCATCTATATATCTTGCCCTTCTTCCTCCTCCGTCTTATTTATCCATCTTCTTTCGAGACTCCTTCCCAAATTGAAGGTGTCAGAAAATAAGACCAACAAGTAATTATTCAGTGGTGACTTTTTTTTGGATATTTTTTATATTATTTCTGTTATCACCTCAGAGTCTCTAACCTTGAGAAAAGAATACATTTTTTTGCATCCTACTTGTTGCCGCCACTTATTCTTCAGAGAAAATTTGTGACATCAGAATGTCGTCCCATGGGCAAATAGGAGGACATTTTCTGTTCTCCTATTCTTTCCCTCGTTTGCAAGCCGGTTGCCGCCACCGATGTCCTCGTCGCCAGGACAATGCTCCGACGTCCCCTTCTCTTCGGAATCGCTGTTTTGATATAGTACTCGATCAACTAGCAACATACTGCTCCTACTAGTATTAATACTACACGGTATGTGTAGGACAAATGTTTATACGATATGTCATCAATTTCTACGTACTACTCCCTGTACGAACGTATGAGTACTTTTGAGGAGTTAATGTCCTGAAATTTGGCTACACGCAATCCTGTTGTGGTAGTGTGGATGAATCCATATTTAAGATCGTCCCATGTACGAGTATGCAGGACCAAGATGCATGCATGGAAGATGGTCCTTCCCTGTCAGCAGCATGCATGCATACATGAATGCATGACAAATTTAATCTACCTAGCTAGATCGCGATCCAACATTCATGGTGCCACCGGAAACAAACCTTCTACTGAGATGAGTTCCCCACAGGAAAGATAGAGGAATAACTTCCACACGGGGCTTGCATACTTAAAATGGGTTGCTGAAGTACTTGTGTTCCGATCCAATTCGATCCAAATCCGATCAATTTTCATGCATGTGATGAACAATTAATTAGGACGTGGCTAGCCAGCATCCACCCATTTGGGTGCTTGTTTGTCTATCCTAGCACTCACCCGTAAATGGAAAGACCTTAAGTTTAAAAAAGGAAAGTTTATGGCAGCTCCAAGAAATCATCCAAAATTTACCACACGTGCATTTAATTTCAAATGGAGAAAATTAAAAAAGTCATAACTTGTAAACTGTGTATCGGATTTGCAATCCGTTTTCACCGTTGGGCTTCTCACAACTAGATCTTCAAAAGTAGATCCCATTTGTATATGTTTCGACGAACTTTTTTTTTCGAAAACCAACTTGGCTGTTGCGGAAAAGCAACTCTAGTGTCGTGGCGAATCAACTTCGCACAAAGAAAATGACACTAGGAAAGGAACACACTTCTTTACAACCAGGAAGCAATTTAGTAGATTACATAGGTACAACTTAGTACCATACTTGTGACATCATAAAAAAAATGGATGTGCATACTTGAAAAAATCATGAATGACAGTTATAACTCCGAGGTTCAACTTATCGTGACATGGTAGAAAACTTATTAAAGAGCAGGTGTATCCAACATATATCAATGTGCACAAAGCAGAAAATAATAAGCAGCTGTGACACAAACTTGAGGCTCCTTGGAATCAAACATGCTACTAGTAGTTCCCAGGAATATCTTTTGCGCCACAAAAGACTAACATGGTAACTAACACAAAAGGTGAATTTCAGAAATATGTTTTTGAGAAGACGGTAGCTGCGACCAAGGATTGCGAGTCGACGAGTCGACGGGTCGTTCTGGGGCAGCGACTCAGAGACTAGTCAAGACTAGTCTCGACTCAGCAAGACTCATGTTTAACACTAAATTACTAATGTGTTTAATGTAGGATAGAATATAAGGCTAGGGATAGAGGAGTGGGGGAAAACCTGGGCAATTCCTTCCAATGGCCAAGGCCTTCCTCTTGTCCATGAACCAGCAGCCTACAGGTTGGGGACATGGGAGTGGGGGAAAACCTGGGCAATTCCTTCCAATGGCTGGCAGGTTCTTGCAGAGGCGACGGCCAAGGGAGAGAACACCAAGATGTGTTTTGGCTTTTGGGTTTGAGCGGGGGAAACTGTCTCTCGATCTTGGTTTCACGGGGCAACACGGGGGAAAATGGGAATGGGAGGAAAGAATGGAAAAAATTATAACATGTGGGATCATTTTTTAAGTCGACCGACTCACAAACCTGGACTAGTCGAGACTAGTCAAGACTAGTCGATCGACTCGATCGACTCATCAAATGAGTCGAGTCGACTGGCCGAGTCGACCTTGCAAATGCGACTCGTAGACTAGTCGTCGACTAGTCTCGACTAGTCTTTCGACTCGCAATCCATGGCTGCGACCCTAGTAATTTCTGAACACTAAGCATCTGTCCTATCTGACTATATACATATGTGTTGGAGGGTCGATGTAGGAATAACATTTTGCTTCCTTGATCATGCTACCACTACGGGCGAACTGCTTGTCTGGAGAAAATGCAACCACATCAGTACATCAGTGAATTTTTTGTGGGTTTTATTAGAAATGCATAAACGTTACTTATCATTTATCTGTATCTTGCATGACCAGTGAATAACCTACTTTCAGAAGCCAACTTAGGAATAATTATCAAAATAACTCAATTACTTTCAGAAGCCAACTTAAGCAGGTATCAAAACAACTCAATTACAAATACAACTCAATTGAAAATCAGGATGCAACCCAAGTTTATTTGGAAAGGCAACTTAGTCATATACGACATACAACTTAAGTAATATTCATGTGCAACTTAATCTAGTTGATGAAACTAAATAGAATCTGGGAAACAACGTAATCATGATGCTGAAACACATGAAGAATATTGACTCAAGTTTATTTAGAAAGTAAACTTTGTCATATACAAGATACAAAATAATGTACTCCATCCGATCCAAATTATTTGACTCCACTTTGTCTAGATACATATATATATAGATGAGTTTGTTGACTAGATACATCTGTATATAGATAAAGTGGAATCAATTAATTTGGATTGGAGGGAGTAATGTTTGTGTGCAGCTTATTCTAGTTGATGAAAACAACTAAATAAAATCAGTATAAAACAACTTAGCTAGTCCAACAAAGCAACTTAGCTAGATGAAAAGAAGCAACTTAATTATATTGGTACACTATTGTGGGGCATTTTTGTGTAACTCAAAAACTTAAAGCAACTTAGTTAGATCATAAAAATAACTTAAGCATGTTAATAAAAGAAACTTAATTAAATCACTATGCAACTTCGGACATTGCTTGTACACCAACTTGGTTAGATGATAAAATAAAACTTAGTTAGATAATGTAAACACCTTAGGCATGTTGTCAAAGCAACTTAATCATGTGCAAAATCAACTTAATTGTAACCTGGAAAATAACTTCACTAAATATGGTAATAAAAAACACCTTAAATTAAAGCCCCCACATCACATGAAAAGTCACTGTGCAAACTAAACCTCTAATACAAGCTATGAAACCAACTTGGTGACAATAGTGTAAGAAAATTACTTATGGAGACAAAGTGACTTAGTTCTATGCTAAGTTGAAGTATGCAAATATGCAGACAAAAAACAACCAGTATCATGTGTAAAACCAACTTCGAAAAATAACTTAAATAAATGTGACAACCAATTAACAACACCTTATTTAAGCCCCCACGCACCACATGCCAAACTAAACCCCTAATACAAGCTATAAAACCAACTTAGTTAAGATGGTGTAAGAAATTTACCTATGGAGACAAAGCAACTTAGTAGTATGCAAAAATAAATGCAAAATACGCAACTATGTTGACAGAAACAACTAGTATTAGCTGCAAAAACAACTTAATTACGTGGTGAAAAACAACTTAACTATGATACAAAAAACAACCACTTAATTCAGAAGCCAACTTAGGTACATTCGAAGAACCAACTAAACTAGAAGATGAATACACAAATTAACCAAAATTATAGGTTGAGAAGGCAACTTAGTTAGACTTAGTAAACAAGTTAATTGTGTTCATGAACCAACTTAGTTTGATTCACTAACCAACTAAGCAAGAAGATGAAACACAAAGTAAACATACGGGTGATGAACGTGAGTTTAAAATCAATGGATTAAATGTAAGGCCGTTCAGACATTTCAAGTGGACTAGCTAGGTACGTACCAAAATAAGTGAATCAACACAGTAGGCTAGATATGGACCAAAACAAGTGAATCTAAAAAGCTAAATTTTCTTACATTGCTGAATGGATGGATTATTGGTCTATTAGTTCATACTAGCTGTGAAAAGAAATTAGAAATGAAAGGAAGTATGTACCAAGTTCGAAACCCGTCTGGGGTTTGCTAAGGTTCATGCTTATGACCTCACATATTTGGGATGGTAGAAAATGTTGGAGTTCAAACTAACAAATTTAAACGGTTCTTTGAAGATTGTGAGGGGTCCATTAAGATGAATATGCACAAAGCCCAGTTACTGATTTGCTCCATAGTCTAATTTTTTCGCTAAAATAGAATATCATTGATATGTTGTTGTGTGCTAAATGACTCTTAAGGATCACATTAATGAGTATAAAACAGGATACACAACTTACTTCTTTTTTCTAGTACTTCAGGCACCTTAGTATGAACTTACACAAAATCTAACAAATCTAACAAGTCCATCATATTATCTAAGGACTAAGTTTTCTCAGGTTCGTACGTATCGCCTCAGATATATGTTGTATATCAAACATTACTGGATTTCCTGAACAAATTGAATTGAAGGATTCTTTCAGGGTCACGGGGATGCTTGAAGCCTAATGATATTTGCTCCCAAGTTAGATTCAATTAATTGCCAATACATAGCAACATTTGAATGAAACTAGCACTCTAGCAGATCGGGACTAATGAACGGTGCATATGCAGTGAGTACTAGCAGAGAATCGTGTAGATGGACGCACCTTGTGCCTGTCGGAGATGGAGCGTTTAGGAAGCTGGTCCCGAACCCAGTGGCCGGGTCGATCCAGCGCATGTTGAGCCCATAGAGCACCACGGCGGTGATTCCACTGAAATAGGCCAAATACATCACCCGCTGGTCGCTGAGCCGGAACGCCGCTAAGCCATCTCCCACAAGGCCTCCTGCTCCATCACCGTCTGATTCCTCCTACTTTGCGCCACCGACGGAGGCCCGGAGCGGGGCATACGAGAGGAGGCAGCGCAGAGCAAAGGATGCTCGGGCTGGAGAATTCAGGACAGGCGGTTTTGGTGGCAGGGGAGACGGAGGTGGTGCTGCTGGAGGAGAATGGGCGGTGGGGCGGCGAGGTGGAGGTGGGACGCGATCCACAACCAGAGAGCTCGCCGCATAGCCGCGCCGCCCGCCGTTCGCCGACGAGCACACCTCCTTCCAGCGCACTCGCGCTCTATCGAAGACCTCAACACCTACTTCCTCGCACATCGCTCGCCGCCGACGAAATCGCCCGACGCCGGTGAAACCCTAGTTGAGAAATGGGGAACGATTTTGGGGAGAGAGAAGGGGACACTCTGCCACGTAGGACCCAGGTGGGGTTTGGTCGGGGGGCAGATTATTTCGGTCGGGACGTTGGGCAGGACGCGGCGCGCGATCGTCCGGTTCAGTACGCATCCGACGGTCCACAACCGAGTGCTCGGTTGGACAAATAGCATCCAAGCACTTTTTAGCATTTGGGATTAATTAAGACGAGCGAATAGGAGCGTAAATGGATAACATAATTTCCGCAACGTATTTGTTTTCTAATCCGTTTTTGAGAATCTATATCAGGTTTTAAAAACAGGTGTCTCTAACACTCAGTCGACTGAGACTCAACTTACGTCTCAGTCGACTCAGACTTAACTTATGTCCCAGTCAAATTACATCAGCGTGTTTTATTGCTAGCCTAAACAAGAGTACAAACAACATCAAACACGAATCTTTAGGCAGAAACAAAATCCAATGCCGGAGACTGAGACATAAGTTATATCTTAGCTAGCTGAAACTGAGCAATTCCGTTTAAAAACTTAGATGGATAAGGATATCCGATTCCGATTAAGATGCATGCATGACAAATTTAATCTACCTATATAGATCGCGATCCAACATTCATGGTGCCACGGCCGGAAACAAACCTTCTACTGGGATGAGTTCCCCACAACGAAGATAGAGGAAAAATGACTTCCACATGGCGGGGCTCGCATACTTAAAATGGGTTGCAAAAGTACTCGTGCTCAGATCCGATCCAATCCGATCAATTTTCATGTATGTGATGAACAATTACTTAAGACGATCGTGTACGTACATGGCAATCCATTAGACGAGTACTATATTGTACTCTAATTGAGGGCCTAATTATAAGGTGTGAAAAACAAATAGTAATATTTTACATCAAAATAAAATTCTAGTAGTAGAACATACTTGACCTTGTGGTGACCACTAACTCACACGAATGGAATCGTCATCAAGCATTGACCTTTTTGATCATTAGTCTAGTCAACCACTATGGACGGGTGCTCTCAAGGTAGTGGCTAGCTACTGTGTCGTGTGCGTTGTGCCTTTAATTAACGAATTCTGATCCCTTGAACAGCAAGAGAATATCCATGATTGAAACGAGAGAGAGAATAAAAGCACATGCATAACGAGAGAAACAATGGATGCCAAGCATGTTGCGTCACATCTAAAACATATCTCCTCATGATGCTGCACTCGAGACTCGGGTGCCACTACTATGTATTTGCGCTATGAACTCCATTTGCACGCAGATCAACTCCAAACAAACAGACCGCCCTCGCATCGCTTCCCAGGGCGACACCAAAGGCGATACCCTAGCGTCGCTAGCCCCTCCGCTGCTGCCGTCGGCACCAACCACGGTGGTGGTGGCCCCGACGCCAAAGGTGCCTGGGGGGGATGGTGGCGGCGGCGATCCGTGGTGGCGGCAGGGTAGGCGCGCACGGCGTTCAGGGCGGCGACCTCTGGACGTGCGGCGTCGGCTGCTCCATCCATGGTTTCTAGCGATGGAAGGTGGCGGCATCTGCAGATCTAGTGCCCGCCTAGATCCGTTGCAGGCAGTTCAGCTGGCGGCGCGAGGAGGGGCGGCGACTACGCACCCATGCTTTTATTTCAACCTTTTGATTCTGGAAGGAGCGGCGCGAAACTCTGCTCTTTCTTGCCATCTGAAAACATTTGTTCCATGGAGAAGTTAGAGACGGAGAATACCATGACAACCGGATTGGAGGACTAGCATTGTTTTGAGAGCGGGAACTATCTTCAGGGTAAAAACCTAGCTAAGATCTTTGATCGAGCGACGACGGTGCTTGTGCACTGTTTCCTTCTTGGATACACCGCTTTTGGAGAGCCTGAAATTCAGGTGTTGTCTTGGTAGTGATGTAATGTTGCTGATAGGGTTGGAATACCGTAGCGAGACTTTTTTCTTATTTTTTTTTATTTTTTTTGGCTGTGTGCATCCGTACTGCTATATATTAAGGTATTACGTTGTTGCAGAGGCTCTGTGCAATTGGTATATCTTGATATTAGTATATTCCTTTTATCGAAAAATGTACTGCGCTATAGCTTCGGTCTTCAGTAAACTAAAACATAAAAAGAAAATAATTGTGAAGATTACCGTAAATTATTTTCTTCCATATGAAAGATGAATCTGCCAAATTTGGCTAAACTTCAGATAGCTAGCTCAATACCTGCCAGCACAAGTGCTCCACTGATCTCTACACAATTGCCACGACAGTGGGGTCCAGCTTCGAGTGACAGCTCGAATACAAAATGTTTCCTGAGTTTGTATTTTCTCTCTTTAGCAATCCATACGTTGGAACAAAGCTAGTCAACGTGTGACTGGCCGTTGGGCCTCAAGTTTTCTGGTCCAACTAGGCCAGTGACCTGGCAGTACTACAGCCGAGTCACTTTAACGGGAAGGCCTCTGCTTTACAGCTACAGCCTACAGCGCAGGAGTCAGAAGAAGTTTCACTTGCACAAAAGCCCCTCAGAAGAATCCAAACGTTACGGAAAAGGACACCATGGACAGGCGCAGAAGGCTCACACGGCACGTGGGCCCACACGTCAGCTAGTTGGCGCTTGACTCTCATCGAGACCCTCACCAATAGCTCTCGCCCTTCGTCCACTTCACTCTCTCCTCCGTCCTCCTCCCGTCGATCTCAATCCCCTCCCCGGCGTCGCAATCCCGCGGCCTCCGGTCTCCCCTGCTCCGATTCCTCCAAAATTGATTCGCTCCTCGTCTCCTTAGGCCTCGTTCGGCAGCCCGGGTTTGAGAGGGTTCCTTGTGTAAATTTTTAGATTTGTTCTGTTTAACACCATGAAACACCCCACGAATTGTTCGGTAGACCGGTTTTGGAAGGGTGAACCTCATCAATACTCCCAGTGTCCACAGGGATTAGAAACGCCCCGCATACCTCGCGTTTTGTTTGATCGCTAATTTTCTGGTTGCTCAGACGGATCTGCAGCAGATTCCAGTGTATTTTCTGGTAGCTCGCGATTAAATCCCGCCGTGTTACACCCACCTACCCCACCTGTACTCCCACGGATCAGCAAATGGTTCTGAAAACACCTCAAACACAAAAATACCGGTCAATCCACGCCTCCTCACCCAAGACACTTGAGATAAAACACGCTAATACACGGCTGCCGAACAAGGCCTAAATTCCGGAACCAAATCTCTGCTTTCCCGGAAAAAATTAGTACATTTGCAAATCTTGGTTTCTCAGTCCGGTCTTTGTCCGGTCCTACTGGCCAGCTTCCGTCCACATTGCTGCCGCCTGCCGGGGGAGTGATCGAGCTCGCTCCGTTGGAGGTAATGCGCGTCCTGGCAGAGCATCCCAGTTTTTCCCGCTCCGAATCTCCAGTACTCCCTACTTCTTTCCCCGAGTTAAGAGCCGGAGCTGTGCTAGCTAGTAATTCTCGTACCCGCGCGCGCCATTCTTAGCTAGCCGCGGTCGTGGATCCTCCTGGCCCGACTCTTCTTCTCCGGCCGCCGCCTCAGGCTCTCTCCCCGCTCCCGGAGACCTCGCGGAACCGTGGTACCGATGGGTTTCTTGGCATGCGTCTGCCTCCTGCAGCTACTGTTTTTGGCCTCGTCTCCGGCGGCGGCGGCGGCGCCGGCGAGGGCTCTGGACGCAACGCTGCAGGACTACGCCTACCGGGCCATCGCGCGGCGGCCGCGCACCGGCATTGTCTACAACGGCACCATCCCCGGCGCCCTCGCCGGCGTCGCGGTGTCCGCGCTCCGCCTGCGCAGCGGCAGCCTCCGGAGGAGAGGGTTCCCGGGCTACTTCCAGTTCGCCCTGCCCGCGGGCGTCATCCTCGCGCAGCCGCACGTGGAGCGGGCGGTGCTCGTGTACAGCGACCTGGGCAACCTGTCGGAGCGCTACTACCCGCTGCCCCCCGGGTACGCCTACCTCGCGCCGGTGCTCGGGCTGCTGGCCTACGACGCCGCCAACCTCTCCGCGGCGGGGCTGCCCGAGCTGAGCCTCGTCGCGTCGGCAACCCCAATCCTCGTCACTTTCAGTTTCAGCAATGTCAAGACATTGCCGTCAGCCGGTCCGGCCCCGCGGTGCGTGTGGTTCGATCTGGACGGCGCGCCGCAGTTCCGGGATCCGGAGGCAAGCGGCAACGTCTGCGCGGCGTACCGCGGAGGGCACTTCTCGATAGTGGTGAACTCTAGCGAGGTCGCTCCTGCTCCTGCTCCTGTTCCAGCGTCACCGGCCGCGATTGCGCCGCTGGTACCGGCCACCGGAGGCCGTGCCACGGGCAACTCGCAGGCCTGGAAGATTGCCGGCACCGTGGTCGGGAGCGCCGCCGCGTTGGGGCTGTTGGCTTCTGCTCTCCTGTGCTTGGCGAGGCACAAGAGGGTCAGGAAGCTGGAGGTGATGGAGCGGAATTCAGAGGTTGGGGAGACGCTGCGCATGGCGCAGGTTGGGCGGGCGCAAGCACCTGTGGCGCTGTGGACGCGGACGCAGCCGGTGATCGAGAGCGAGTATGCTGCGTAGCTCCTTTTGGGTTTTCTTCAGAGTTCAGGCAACACCAGCAAGGCTTCAGACATGGAATTTGTTCATCATCTGCTTGAGGGTACTACCAAGTGTTCCATCAGTCAGTCAGATGCTGCGCAATTGCTAAATTCAGTGCTGAGCCTCTGCCTTTACTGGTCCAAGAAAATTCTCTTGGCGAAAGGTTAATTGTTCTGCAGTGGCTACAATTCATGTTCATAGTTGCCATGTTCATACCAAGGTGCTCTGCTCATCTGTAAAGCAAATGGAGAAGTGAATTCATCGAGTCAGATTTTGAGTCCTCTTATTTTTTGGGTGGCTGTATTTTAAAGGAAGTAGTTCAGCAACAGGTTGTTTCAGTTTCAGTTAACTGCATTCTAGTTTTGACTCAGCTCCAATTTTTGCGCCGTTTGGCTTCTCCTGTTTAGACACCTGCTAAGATGTTGTACATGCCGGTTTGGTAGTTAGCCTGATAGTTTATATTTCAGTGTAACTTGTTTTGACATTCAGTCTGTATGAAGTGAGAACATTTCAGTATATTTTCCTTATATAGTTGGCTATTCTGTCCATGATTTGGTGTTATGGCAGTCTTGTTCCCGATTGGTAACTTTAAACATCACAGGGTGTCATTGTTCATCAATTAGCACAAACAATTCGGGTTCCAGCATAGGGTTGGTGCAGAAGCCGTATATGTTCAACCATGAAAACAAGATAATCTAACAAAAGCATGCACTCCCAGGTCCAGACTGCCGGCATGCTTCCTCAAATTCTTCAGAGGAAGCTTGAACAACCAACAATCTGTGACCACATGGCTTCAGGGCAAACTATCTGAGCATGTGCTGCTTATTCTTTCTGGCTCTTCGTGGGCGCACGTTCACTCCTATGTTGGATTTTCTTATATATGGCGCGAGGAAGCCGATGATTAGCTGTTGCTTGATTATGTTTTGGTTGCCAGATGTGGTTTGCCAGCGGATGTGTAAGCTGAAGTGTCTGGCGGAAGCAACCTGGGTTGCTAAATTGGTTGCTAGCACATGCTGCATCCGCAAGCAAATGCAGAATACATGTCTGTTATTAGGGTATGATCACAGGACAGTCCTTCGCACAAGTGGGGCGGCCTTCATGCTACGGAGGAAGAAACATGCAAGCCAGCTTTAAAATAATCTCAAATGGATGAAACATAAGCTTGATCAGTTGATCTTAATGCCTTCTTATCTGAAGGTGGTTCACTGGGCTAGAGAAACCAGCAGCCAGCTGGGTCTTTGTTGCCATTCCCCTCATTCAGTATAGTACTGTCCTGGAGCTGGATGGTTAAGCTAGTTTAACTGTTGGATTAGCTAAGCAGCACTTGAGTCGCTTGCTAGTTAACTAATTGCTGGACCTGGCTCGCACTAGTGAGGCGGTGAAAACCTTAGGCCCAGTTCTTTTGGGGCTTTTGAACAGCTTAGAGGTGAAAATAAGCTTAAGCCCAAAAGAACTCGATTTTAAGCCGTTTTTTGGGGCAGCCGTTTTTTACAAATCCTTCACAGCGGGAAGAAGCTGGGTACCCCCAGCTTCTCGGGGAATTTTATTATTTGCCCCACTTTATATGGACACTCTATGATTTGCCCTCTATTACTTTGATCTTACTTATTTGCCACATTTTACTTTGACAACTTATGATTTGCCCCTAGACAGCACAGGCACATGTGCAATGACCGAAATACCCCTCCTCTATGTTTGACTGGATCGATCCATATCTCCACAGTTTGTTCTGTCTCGTGTCTGCCTGTTCGGCTGTTCTTCAAGAATAGAGCTGTAGCCCGGCCTGCTGCCATAGCAGAGAAATTTGGCGCTGCAGCAACCCCACGGCGGCCGGTGGTAAGGGACGACGGCCGGTGGTAAGAGACGACGGTCGGAGGTAGAGACAATGGTTTGCGGCGGGATTCTCGGAAGCACGGCGACATCTCCGCACTTTTCTGCAACTTCTTCAACACCAATCCAAGCCTCTTATTTCATCCTTCATGGCCTGCTAGTGCCCTGCTACAGTATTGCACCTGCACGGTAGCGTCACGATCCTGATGGTGAGATGTAGGCCATGGTGAATGCTCTCACACTGACCGTGGACAATGGTGAGATCCGCCGGAGGTGCAGCGCTGCGCGGGCAAGCTGCAGGGTAGGCGCGCAAGGGGTAGAAGCTAGCGGCGCAGGCGGGAAGGTGCAGCGGCGACTCCGGCGAGACGGCGGCGCTGCCGCCGGCGGCAGCTGCGGGAGCAACGAGCTAGGGTTCTTCCGTCCCCGTTCTGGACCAGGGGTAGCTTGGTCTTGCAGTTTTTCTTTGAACCCTCAAAAGAAAAGAAAGTAATTCAGAAGGGCAAATTATAAGTTACCAAAGTAAACTGTGGCAAAAAAGTAAGATCAAAGTAATGGAGGGCAAATTATAGAGTGGCCAAGTAAAGAGGGGCAAATAATAAATTTCCCCCAGCTTCTCGCAGCTTCCCGAGCCCAACCAAACCGGTACATGAGGATACCCCTAGTTTTCACTCTATTTGCGTTGAAATGCCACCGCGCTGCCGAAACGTTTTCCTATGAATCAAAAGAAACGAGCGACACCCTCAACTCTCCTCTCGCGAAAAGAACCGCTAGGGTTCCTCTCCTCCCACAGCGCCGCCGCCGCCCGCACGGGCAACTCCGGCCGCCTCCCCCTCCACCCCTTTCCGCTAAACCGATCCCCTGCTTACCCCGGTTCAATTCCATGGCGGAGGGATAACCGCGACGCCCTCCTACCTCGTCGCCCCGGATCGAGCGGAGCTCCAGCTCGCTGGCAAGATCCATCTGCTGCTCCCTGCTCCCATCTCTAGCTGCGGCCGACCGGAGCTCTCCAACCACCCCCACCTCTAGCTTTCTGCTGCTCCCACGTCCGACCTGCAGCTCCTCTTCAGCACGCCTCAAGATCATGCTGTAGTTCCTGCATTCGGTGGCAACAACTTCCATTTCTCCTTTGGATCCGAACTCTCATATTGATAGCCGTACAAGATTAACTGCATGTAATTGTTTGTTACAGTGATAGAACCTGTTCATTGTTCAATGTCTTTCGTCAGATGCGGTGGTATTTCAAATACAGTAGAGTTAGTAACCACAAAGTATACAATCAGCACAAAATCATTCCGGGGGCATTTTAGCCTTTTCATCATACCACTCAAACAATAAGCTGGAACACTGGAAGCTGAAAAGAACTGGACTGCAATTTCTCATTAGCTTATTCTCACTGCTGTTTCTCTGGACAGCTCAAACTAGAGTGGCTTATGCACAAGCTGTAGCTGAAAAGAACTGGGCCTCATCACTGCTGTACGCATGTACATACATAATACATCGTTTGCATCCAGATTTGATAGATAAATCCAGTGCATGCGACAGAACTGCGGAATGTATCAAATGGAAGTAGGTCAGTGATGAGTGCTACTCTCTCCATTTTATATTGTTAGCTGTTACAATCGGAGTGAGTAGTAAATATGGCTGGCTCTCTTTATGCAGCAATTGATCAGCATATCCGAGATCACTTGTTTTGGATCTGTGCTGCACCGAGGAAACAAGGAGTATATAGTACTAGCGGTGACCGTGTGCAAGTGCGTAAGTATGCTTGTGCAAAGACTCACTTTTGCTTGAGGGCTCCTTTGATTCAAAGGAATTTCAAATGATTTGTGGGGAATTTGGTTTCTCGAGAAATATTCCTACGTTAGGTTGTTTGATTCACATATCCATAGGACTTTTTTTTCTAAGGATTCACTTGTACTCACTTTTCAAGGAAAATTTCCATCCACTCTAACTTCATGTTTGGATTTCATTGTTTTTCTGTCAATCAAACACATACCTGGTCTGTGATTTCCTAAACCTTGAGGATTCAAGAGGACACGCAACCCGGTTCCTTTGATTTTCATGTGTTTTGAGAATCCTGCAGTCAAAGGGGCCCTAAGCCTTGTTTGGTGTCCCCTTGATGCCACCATCCTTGTGCAAGACCCATTTGTCCATTTTTTCCCTCTTGGGAGTGTTTCTTCGGTACTTCTGTTTTTCTCTACCTGGCAACAAGCAATTTGATTTTACGAAGGGAAACGTCAAGTTCAACAACAGTCTCCCGATCTGCATCAGCAATATACTTGTTATCATTTAAGTGTTATTTAACATTAGATTATTCGTGGAGATTAGTGGGGATGATCCTTAGAATATTGGGTGAAACCCCTATCTTCACCCAATTTTGATAAAATTCTATTCTTCAATCCACTAGGTAATGATAGAGTATGGAGGATAAGAAAAAAATACAATAAGATATAGAGAAAAGTAAGAGATAAGCGGAGATTAAATTCGTTTAATACTCTAGTACTCTCTCCGTTTCATGAATGCTGTGTGAGATTTGTCAAAAAAAATAGATGTATCTGGGTAGATCTAAATTTGAATGTATCTAGGTAGATCTCAATTTCGATAAATCTCAGACAACATTCGTGAAAGGAAGAAAGTACCATACATGTTTTTGGAAGTAAGTGAAAATTTAGGATTTAGTGGGCATTATAGTGCCAAACAAGGCGTTAGAGCGCCAAATTAGCCCATGTATCATCGTGCACGACCAATTTGGGCTGTAAAGCCTCATGTAGTTGTAGGCCGAATAGCCCAGTTAGCTAGCGGTCCACAAAGGCGCGCACATTGTTTCATCCCAAATTGGCGCCAGCGCTGTGCCTCCTCCGTTAGACCGTTACTGGATTATATTTGACAAGGAGGGAAAAACCTATACATCGTCAATGCTTTTTTTTTGAAATAAAACAATATATTAAGCTAGCAAGCCGCCTCATTAAAAACCTTCCAGTCCCCTTCGGTACCCTGGTAAGGAAAAGAGTGCGTAAAAAACTTGCTGCCGTGGGTTCAAATATTCGGTACAATCTCCAACAGAGTTACATCACGAATAACATCAGTTCTAATAAAATCAGGAGGCCTATCATCCCAAACTAGACTAGTACTAGTTTCATATCCATGCTTTGCTAAGTTATGAGCCACCATATTTGCTTCTCTATGACAATGTTGGAAAACCACCAATTCCATCGTACTGGCTATTTGAAAACAATCAGCAAGCACTGCCGTGTAGGGACTAAACACTTCAGTTTCTCCATTGCAAGCTTGAATTAACTCCAGAGAATCAGATTCAATATACGCCGAAGAACACCCAATCTGCTCCAAAAACTGTAGCCCTCTTAACAACGCCATTGCTTCTGCCTGAGCCGAGCTCATGAGATCATTCAACAAGCAAATCTTACCAGCTATGGCCTCACCTTTATCATTTCTCAAAACAATACCAGCAGAACCCGACCCATTCACATGATAAGAAGCATCTACATTTAACTTTTGATGACCCCTTGGCGGTTTTGACCATTTAACCACTCTTTCAACAGCAGAATGTTTCACAGCACCAAAATTTGCTGCCAAGGCATTTATAGCAAACGCCGAACTCTTTGGAGGGCTGACATTCTCACCTTTAACTAATTCCCTGCGTTGCCACCAGATGTACCAACAACCAACCGCCAACAGTTCATGTGCTTTAACATTTTCGAGCCAAGTTACTTTCGAATTTGGAGAGCAAAGTATATGTTCCAAGACAACCGAACCTGATCTATCCACCATCATTGCATGCTCAATTACATCAAGTAAACCGAGCTCACCCCACACCTGTCTTGCTCTGGGACAACAGAATAGAAGGTGTTTTATATCTTCTGGCCCAAGCCTACAAATAGGACATTGTGGCTGGACTTTGATATGTCTGGATGCCAGAATAGCCATTCCTGGGACTACACCATGTAAAGCTTTCCATACAAAGATTTTCACCTTACTCGGAACCTCCAAAGACCATACTTTTTCCCAAACTGGATTATCCTGCGATGAACCTTGTCCATCTCTTCTCCTGACTTGTGATCCGAACTGGTGCTCCCATTCTATGTAGTAAGCTGATTTAACAGAAAAGATATAATTTTTTGTATGGTGCCAAGCAACGAAATCTTCGTCCAATTGAGAACTCAGAGGTATCCTTAATATCCGCTCTGCATCAATATTCAAAAAGAGCATACGAACCAGATCCTCATCCCAAAGATTTGTATTTGGATCAATGAGTTGATCAACAGTTTTGTACAGGATTTGTCCCCTTCTGGTTATAACCTTCCTTGTCGGACTAGTTGGAATCCAATGATCTTCCCATATGTTTACTTTCTCACCTGTACCAATTCTCCAAACATGACCTCTTTTAAAAGTTTTTAACCCCGCAATAATACTTTGCCAGGTATAGGAAGAACCTTTTTTGGCCCCGCATGTAATAATGAACAGTTAGGATAATACTTGGCCTTCAGAACTTTTGCACAAATAGAATCTGGCTTTGAAATAAATCTCCAACACTGTTTTGATAACATGGCCATATTAAAAGTATGGAGATCACGAAACCCCATACCTCCCTTTCTCTTTGGTATACACATTCTCCACCATGCCAACCAATGCATCCTTCGTTGATCATCTGTATCTCCCCACCAGAAACTGGCCATTGCATCATTCATCTCCTTACATAATTGTTTTGGGATTTTAAAAACTGCCATCGCAAACACTGGGATAGCTTGAATAATAGCTTTAATAAGGATCTCCTTTCCCCCCATGGATAAAAACCTCTCTTTCCATCCTTGCAATCTTGCAATAATCCTTTCCAACAGATAATTAAAACTATAAGTTCGGTCTAGGCCAACCATAGCGGGCAGGCCAAGATATTTCTCAGAGATAGCTTCAGTCATGATATTAAGTTCCTCACAGACCTGAGCTTTTACCTCAACATCAACATTAGAGCTGAAGAAAATGCTACACTTTTCCTCACTCACCAATTGTCCTGAGCTTGCACAGTATTGATCCAGAACTCTTCTCAATGAGGTTGCATTAACTAAATTAGCCTTCATAAGTATCAGGGAATCATCAGCAAATAGTAAATGGGAAACTGATGGTGCATTTCTGCACACCCGGACACCTTCAATGCCACGAACCTCCTCTTCATGAGCTAGAGCAGTAGATAACCCTTCTGCACAAATAAGGAATAAATATGGTGATATAGGGTCTCCCTGACGGAGGCCCCTACTCGGTATAAAACCTTCTGTTTCTTGATCATTGTATCTGACTTTGTATTTCACAGATTGTACACATGCCATAAGAAGGTCAACAAACTCCCTCTCAAAACCCAGCTTTATCAACATACGCCCCAGAAAGACCCACTCCACTCGGTCGTATGCTTTATGCATGTCTAATTTCACAGCACATAGACCCTCCTTCCCCTTCTTTTTATTCTTTATCTTATGCAAGCATTCATAAGCCAACAAAATATTATCAGTGATCAAACGGCCAGGGATAAATGCACTTTGTACCTCAGAAATAATTTCATTCAAAATTATCTTTAAACGAAAGGCCAACATTTTTGATATTACCTTGTATAACACGTTGCATAAACTTATTGGTCTGAATTGTGTAATCTTGTCTGGGCTTTCCACCTTTGGTATTAACACAATGATAGTGTCATTCCATCCTTCTGGAATGCTTTTACTATTGATAGCATTCAACACCTCTTCCGTCAGACTAGTGCCGAAAATATGCCAACACTTTTTGAAGAACAGAGCATGAAGACCATCCGCACCCGACGCCTTCATATCACCAATTGAGAACAAAGCTTTTTTCACTTCTTCCGCACTGAACGGCTTCAATAATTCTGTGTTCATCGCCTCAGTGACCCGTGGTGTAACTTTCTCTATCAGTTCTGGGTCCGGCTCGTCAACTTCAGTTGTAAACAAACCTGCAAAATAATCCGAGATTAAGGGATTAAGCTGCTCCGTACCCTCCAACAGATTTCCATGATCATCCTTCAAATTTTTAATTCTATTCCTCTGCCGCCGACTAGTAGCAAAATTATGAAAGAAACTTGTATTTTTGTCACCAAATTGCAACCAATTAATTCTACTTCTTTGAGCCCAATGAATTTCCTCTTGTTCAAGCAATTGCTCAATCTCTTTTGCTAATTCTTTTTCTTTTCGGATATTCTCCTCTGTCAGCTCACTTCGTGTAAGCTCTTCAAAATCTTTCTTAAGGGATTTTATTTTCTTTATTGGCTTCTTCTGGACAGATCTATCCCAACGATGAAGGCTTTTATGTACCACAGATAATCTACTAGCCAAGTCTGATTGGTTGCTTTGGCCTGAAGAGGTCTAGGCCTCTTGGACGATATCATGAAAATTCTTTTCTTTAAGCCAGCGTGCTTCAAAACGTAACACCGAAGGCACTCTATCCTCCCGAACTGGGTTATCTCCAAACTTAAGCAGAATAGGCCGATGATCCGATCTACTATAATCGAGATTTTCCACAATAGCATCAGCAAATTTTGATCTCCAAGCATCACAAGCAATTGCTCGATCCAGGTGATTCCACCCCTGTGCCAAGTAAATTTATCACCAGTATACCCCAAATCTGTCAAACCACAATCAGCCAAAGCCTCTTGGAAAGCAAGGAGAAACTGATTTGGTCTTGGTCTACCCCCCTCCTTTTCAAACGAGTATAGAACTTCATTCAAATCCCCCATGACTAACCAAGGCATAGAGGTTACCTCCTTTAACTCTCTAAGCCGAATCCAAGACATATATTTATCTTCCCATCTTGGCTCACCATAAAAACCAGTGAACCTCCAGATATTTTCTTGCCCCACACCAATAAACACGTCAATATAATTCTGTGTCTTGTGCCTTAGGGAGAGAACTACATCTTTCTTCCCATAGCAATAACAGCCCCCCTTTACGGCCATCACTTGTCACAACTTCCTTATATTTCATGTCTAATCTCCTTCTTAGACATTCAGCCGGCCATTCCTCTAAGTGAGTTTCCATTAAAAAAATTACATCCGCCTCATGACGCTTCTGAATATTCACAAGCGCTGTCACAGCCGTGGCCTTCTGAAGACCACGGCCGTTATAACTTAGGAGTTTCATTGCTCCCGGACAGCCCCCGTATTGGAGACCGCCGATAAATTTTCTGCTGCAATATCCTTCTCCTTCCTTGATCTCTTAGGGGCCTGAAATTTCCCCGGTGTTGCCATATTTCCATTTATCTCCTTGGTCCCTGGTTCCAATTGGTTGATCAGACCCACCACTTTAGAACCATTACCATCACTATTATCATCTAGACCCGTCTGACCTCCGAAGGTCAATCTTTTCCTTGCATTAATCCCATCTGTGAGTTCATCATCCTCCTCCATATCATCAGTCGTCCTGGGATTACGAGAGAATAACTCATTATCATAAAAAGACCGTCCCCTACCTCTTCCCATGGGTGGTACCCGTCCAGCTGATGATCCCCGGCCACCACTCCAACCTCTACCTCGACCTCTGCCTGCATTAGCTAGAATAAAGTCTCCCCACTCCAGTTTACCTTCTTCGTGCTCTCCTGTACCACATTCCTGGTACCAGTGACCCAGCAGTCCGCAAGCACCACAGAACACAGGTAATTTTTCATACTTCAGTTGATACCAGTCTCTCTTTTTATCCTTTGTCATAGAGACAAAACGAAAAAGCTTATTCGCCACATTTATTTTCACTCTAATGCGCACGAATTCTCCAATAAAACCCGCCGGGAGTTTTACTTGTACCTCTGTGATCTCCCCAATCTGACTACACATACCTCTGATTATCGGTTCTTTGAGATAGTTATCTGGCAGCTGCATCACCCTGACCCAAACAGCAACCTTATCAAGCACAATCGATCGCGGATTTTTAAAACCGTCATATTCTTCCATGATCAAAGCATAGTTGTTACGAAATAACCAGGGACCCATGTTCATCGCCTTGTCCCAATCAGCCAAACAACCAAATTGTACCGTAAACAGATTATCATCTATCTTTCTCCACGCAACCTCTTTTGCCGGGTTCCATACAGATCGCATGTCAGCGTATAAAGCACTAGGGCTAAACCCTCTAGATGTATGTACCTTTGCAATTGCTAGCCACTTTGCCTTCGCTTCAGGATCTGGAGCTTCCTCTTCCTAGACAAATTCCTCAGCTTCTTCTTCATGCAGATTTAATCTGCCCAACAGTTCTTCAACGTCGCTTTTCCCTCCTTCCTTCGTGTTGCTCGGCTCCCCCTTCTCCTCCATCGAGGATGGCGATCAGGGTTTACCAGAGAGCGGACGGAGGGCAGACAATCACGGAGAGAAAGCACGCCGGGCGAGCCCGCGGCAAGAGAAGACTCACGGCGGGTTAGATCGCCGGAGGACAGAAACCCTAGGATAGACTAGGGGAAAAAAACTCTGTTAACAGGTACTACAAACATACATCGTCAATGCTAATAGAGCGACATGGGGCCATTACCACCGCATGGCAATGGTTCAGTCTGGTTTTCCGAAGTTTCTGCGTGGTTTTCTTTCCTTTTTTTTCTGTTTCTTCCTGGTTTGGATGGTTTTTATTTATTTTTAACATTTTCTTAAATATAAGTTTTTTCGAGAATTATTTTTCCTGATAAAAAAAGATTATGAATAAAAAAATTAACAAATTTTTTTCTGAACAAATAAATTAGGAACACAAATTTTTTGGAGCAAAAATAATTTTGCATAAATTTTATTTTAATTTTGCAAAAAAATTGAAAAAAAATTGAACAAAATTTTTGTAGTAATTTTTAGTTTGAACATTTTCCAAACTGATTACATTTTTTGCAAAAAAAAAACCTAAAGTTTTTAAAATTTAAAGTTTTTCGAAATAAAAAAAGAGAAAAAGAGAAATCGGGGGAAAGCTTTACCTAGGCCGGCCCACTAGGGAGCGGGCGCGGGGGAGCTGTGCGTGCGGCAGTTAACCCCGCACGCACTGAAGCGGTGTATAGGCGCTCTCGACAAGGAGTGGCTAGAGTACTAGACGACATGGTCATGGTTCGACCATATCCACCAAAGGACCTACTTATGGTAGGGTACGTACCGGGTGTGGCACCGCACGTTGAACTCCCACAAACCGAGAGTATCCCATGTGTACGCGTCCGCCACGAACGCTTGGTCGACCACTAAATCAGGTGAGAGAAGGGCTTGCTGGCGGCGGATCTTATCGCGCCGTTCGCGCCCTTCCCATGCATTGGCAGCATCAACACTCTCCGGGGCATGACCACGACACGGTTGTTCCCGTCTCGTACGAGTACTAACACTCGTCAACTGGGACGTACCATCGGCCCGGATCCCTGCATCGGCCGCCTCATGCGAGGACCCCGCCTCGTGGTCGTTCCAGTTTTTCGTGAATGGCCAAGACTTGCCCATTGATCGCGCTTGGTTCTCTGGGGAAGGGGGCATTGCTTTCTCTGTGGGTGTGGCAATGGCGCGGGTGTGGAAAAACGGCTAGTGCGACCACACCCTAAAAAAGCACGGGCGCGCGCCGCGCCATCAATGTCGACTATGTCCTTTGAGCGGCAGAGGCATTGATGGTGTTGTTGGAAAATTAGGCACAATTTCCATGATTAATTCCAGAATATAAAACATGATTACAGCAACTACTAACATGTGAAACTCGACCATACTAGATGCATTAATCAACATGAGTAGCAGCAGCGCAAACGGTAAAGCATCCATCGCTAAACGATCGAGATATGTCGCACGTACCGATCTGGTGGAGGTGGCGGTGGAGGTGAGATGATGTCGCAGCGTTGTTGATGACAACGTTGTTGACGACGGAACGACGGGTCGAAGTAGACGGCGTTGAAGACGACGGAAGGCGGCCCGACTTGGACGGAAGGCGACCCATGATGAAGAACTTGAGCAGTCGCGCGAGCGCTTCCCAAAACCTACGCCCTCTCCCGTACAGGATCGCAAGGACGAGCGGTTCCGGAGACTGCTCTCCCGTTCGCCGATGCACGTCGGCGCGCGGGATGGAGTAGACTACGATGGCGGCGCAAGCGAAGAGGTGGAAACCCTAACTCGTGTATTCGGTGTTTTTGCGGTAGCCGGGCAAGAGATTATATAGGCTCGGGAAACCCTAGCAACGTGGGCCACGCCCACGTCGCACGAACGTTTCGAGTCGATTACGGATAGCCCACGATCCGGGAGCGACCCGAACCGACTAAGCGTGACGCGTCCGTCTAGAACTCGTTCGTTTTCTGAGCAAAAAGTAAGGAAAGTCTCGGCTCGAGGCTCAATCCACTCACACGGCGCGGCGTGCGTGTCGACGTCGTGTCGAGTCGAGTCGAGACGAGCGAGCGAGGAGGAGGAGGAGCGCGCGTGTAGCACTCCTATTCTCACTCACTAGTGGTGAAACAACCCACCTTATAAGGTGGTCTAACTTCCTCCCAACTTTCCATGTGGGACTAAACTTCCCACCTCTTGCCACTCACTAGTGAGCTGCCACCAACTTGGGCTCAAACTCACAAGGCTGCCACTATGTGGGCTTTGAGATTTATAGGGAAAACTGAAATCTAATTTGGGCCACTAAAAGTGGGCCCAATATTTCAACAATCCCCCACCAGATCTCAAATCCCCATTTAGAGATTTACCAATACTCGCTGCTTGTTTATATACCAGTGTTTCAGCGGAGACTGTTAAGTTGAACTTTGATGGCGTGTAACTCACACGTTCGTTGGGAACCCCAAGAGGAAGGTATGATGCGCACAGTAGCAAGTTTTCCCTCAGAAAGAAACCAAGGTTTAATCGAACCAGTAGGAGCCAAGAAGCACGTTGAAGGTTGATGGTGGCGAAATGTGATGCGGCGCAACAACGGGGATTCCGGCGCCAACGTGGATCTGCACAACAAAACCAAAGTACTTTGCCCCAACGAAGCAGTGAGGTTGTCAATCTCACCGCTTGCTGTAACAAAGGATTAAACGTATCGAGTGGAAGATGTTTGCAAAGAAAACAGTAAAACACAATTGCGTAGATTGTATGCTATGTAAAGAATAGGACCGGGGTCCACAGTTCACTAGAGGTGTCTCTCCCATAAGATAAAAGCATGTTGGGTGAACAAATTACAGTCGGGCAATTGACAAAATAGAGAAGGGCATAACAATGCATATACATGATATGATAAATATAGTGAGATTTAATTGGGCATTACGACAAAATACATAGACCGCCATCCATGCATCTATGCCTAAAAAGTCCACCTTCAGGTTATCATCCGAACCCCATTCAGTATTAAGTTGCTAAGCAACAGACAATTGCATTAAGTATGGTGCGTAATGTAATCAACAACTACATCCTTAGACATAGAATCAATGTTTTATCCCTAGTGGCAACAGCACATCCACAACCTTAGAACTTTCTGTCACTGTCCCAGATTCAATGGAGGCACGAACCCACTATCGAGCATAAATACTCCCTCTTGGAGTTAAGAGTACAAACTTGGCCAGAGCCTCTACTAATAACGGAGAGCATGCAAGATCATAAACAACACATAAACAATAGATTGATAATCACCATAATCATAGTACTCTCTATCCATCGGATCCCGACAAACACAACATATAGTATTACAGGATAGATGATCTTGATCATGTTAGGCAGCTCACAAGATCCAACAATGAAGCACAACAAGGAGAAGACGACCATCTAGCT
This sequence comes from Lolium multiflorum, assembly GCA_030979885.1. Classification (NCBI taxonomy): domain Eukaryota; kingdom Viridiplantae; phylum Streptophyta; class Magnoliopsida; order Poales; family Poaceae; genus Lolium; species Lolium multiflorum. The sequence goes on along the minus strand of CM061751.1, from coordinate 116,338,169 downwards.
ACTGCTATGGACCCATGGTCCGGGGGTGAACTACTCACTCATCACTCCGGAGGCGACCATGGCGGTGTAGAGTCCTCCGGAGATGAATCCCCTCTCCGGCAGGGTGCCGGAGGCGATCTCCTGAATCCCCGAGATGGGATTCGCGGCGGCGCGTCTGGAAGGTTTTCCGTATCGTGGCTCTCGATGCGGGGGTTTCGCGACGGAGACTTTAAGTAGGCGGAAGGTCAACGCGGGGGCCACACGAGGGCCCCGGGGGTAGGTCGGCGCGGCCGGGCTTGGGCCGCGCCGCCTCTGGCTGCCTCGTGGCCCCACTTCGTTATCTCTTCGGTCTTCTGTAAGCTTCGTGCAAAAATAGGACCCTGGGCGAAAGTTTCGTCCAATTCCGAGAATATTTCCTTACTAGGATTTCTGAAACCAAAAACAGCAGAAAACAAATGGCTCTTCGGCATCTTGTTAATAGGTTAGTTCCAAAATGCATAAATATGACATATAATGTGCATAAAACATGTAGGTATCATCAATAAAGTAGCATGGAACATAAGAAATTATCGATACGTTGGAGACGTATCAGCATCCCCAAGCTTAGTTCTGCTCGTCCCGAGCAGGTAAAACGATAACAAAGATAATTTCTGAAGTGACATGCCATCATAATCTTGATCATACTATTTGTAAACATATGTAATGAATGCAGCGATCAAAACAAAGGTAATGACATGAGTAAACAACTGAATCATAAAGCAAAGACTTTTCATGAATAGTACTTCAAGACAAGCATCAATAAGTCTTGCATAAGAGTTAACTCATAAAGCAATAAATCAAAGTAAAGGTGTTGAAGCAACACAAAGGAAGATTAAGTTTCAGCGGTTGCTTTCAACTTATAACATGTATATCTCATGGATATTGTCAACATAAAGTAATATAACAAGTGCAATATGCAAGTATGTAGGAATCAATGCACAGTTCACACAAGTGTTTGCTTCTTGAGGTGGAGGAGATAGGTAAACTGACTCAACAATAAAAGTAAAAGAATGGTCCTTCAAAGAGGAAAGCATCGATTGCTGTATTTGTGCTAGAGCTTTGGTTTTAAAAACATCAAGAGAGCATAAAAGTAAAGTTTTGAGAGGTGTTTGTTGTTGTCAACGAATGGTAATGGGTACTCTAACTACCTTATCAACCAGACTTTCAAGAGCGGCTCCCATGAAGGACGTTATTTCTACCACCGTGGTAGATCATCCCTCTTCTCTTTTGTTTACACATGTATTTTAGTGGGGTGGCACTCCTTCCAACCTTTCTTTCACAAACCATGGCTAACCGATTCCATCGGGTGCCTGCCAATCACATACCATGAAGGAGTGCCTTTTTATTTTATTTTTATTATGATGACACTCCTCCCACCTTTGCTTTCTCAAGCCATGGCTAACCGATTCCATCGGGTGCCTACCAACTTTTCACATACCATGGAGGAGTGTCTATTTGCAAAATTAAGTTGCTTACTGATGAATCAGAGCAACACATGTGAAGAGAATTATTAATGAAGTTAATTAATTGGGGCTGGGAACCCCTTTGCCAGCTCTTTATGCAAAGTTATTGGATAAGCGGATGAAGCCACTAGTCCATTGTGAAAGTCTGTCCGAAGTAAATGACAAGATCGAAAGATAAAACACCACATACTTCCTCATGAGCTATAAAACATTGACACAAATAAGAGATGATAAATTTTGAATTGTTTAAAGGTAGCACTCAAGCAATTTACTTTGGAATGGCTAAGAAATACCATGTAGTAGGTAGGTATGGTGGACACAAATGGCATAGTAGTTGGCTCAAGGATTTTGGATGCATGAGAAGTAATCCCTCTCGATACAAGGTTTAGGCTAGCAAGGTTATTTGAAGCAAACTCAAGGATGAACAAGTGCAGCAAAACTCACATAAAAGACATATTGTAAACATTATAAGACTCTACACCGTCTTCCTTGTTGTTCAAAACTCAATACTAGATATTATCTAGACCTTAGAGAGACCAAATATGCAAATCAAATTTTAGCAAGCTCTATGTATTTCTTCATTAATGGGTGCAAAGCATATGATGCAAGAGCTTAAACATGAGCACAACAATTGCCAAGTATCACATTATCCAAGACATTTTAGCATTACTACATGTAGCATTTTCCAATTCCAACCATATAACAATTTAACGAAGAAGAAACTTCGCCATGAACATTATGAGTAAAGCCTAAGGACACATGTGTCCATATGCAACAGCGGAGCGTGTCTCTCTCCACAAAGTGAATGCTAGGATCCATTTTATTCAAACAAAAACAAAAATGAAAACAAACCGACGCTCCAAGTAAAGAACACAAGATGTGATTGAATAAAAATATAGTTTCGGGGAGGAACCTGATGATGTTGTCGATGAAGAAGGATGCCTTGGGCATCCCCAAGCTTAGACGCTTGAGTCTTCTTAAAATATGCAGGGGTGAACCACGGAGGCATCCCCAAGCTTAGAGCTTTCACTCCTCTTGATCATAGTATATCATTCTCCTCTCTTGACCCTTGAAAACTTCCTTCACACCAAACTTCAAGCAAACTCATTAGAGGGTTAGTGCACAATTAATAATTCACACATTCAGAGGTGACACAATCATTATTTTCACTTCTGGACATTGCATAATGCTACTGGACATTAGTGGATCAAAGAAATAAATCCAACATAGCAAAAGAGGCAATGCGAAATAAAAGGCAGAATCTGTCAAAAACAGAACAGTCCGTAAAGACGAATTTAAATCTGGCACCAGACTTGCTCAAATGGAAAAACTCAAAACTAATGAAAGTTGCGTACATATCTGAGGATCACGCTCGTAAATTGGCAGATTTTTCGAATTTTCTACAGAGAACTGTGCCCAGATTCGTGACAGACAGCAATGCTGTTTCTGCGCAGATCCCAAATATAACATCAACTTTGACATAGAAACTTTACTTGGCACAAAAACATGATAAGGAGAGGTTGCTACAGTAGTAAACAACTTCCAAGACTCAATAAAACAAAAAATTGCTGTAGGTAAAAACATGGGTTGTCTCCCATAAGCGCTTTTCTTTAACGCCTTTCAGCTAGGCGCGAAAGTGCAAATCAAGTAACATCGAGAGTAGAAGCATCAACATCATAACTTGTTCTAATAATAGAATCAAAAGGCAACTTCATTCTCTTTCTAGGGAAGTGTTCCATACCTTTCTTGAGAGGAAATTGATATTTAATATTACCTTCCCTCATATCAATAACAGCACCAGTTCGAAGAAAAGGTCTTCCCAACACAATAGGACAAGATGCATTGCATTCGATATCCAAGACAACAAAATCAACGGGGACAAGGTTATTGTTAACCGTAATATGCACATTATCAATCCTCCCCAAGGGTTTCTTTTTAACATTATCGGCAAGATTAACATCCAAATAACAATTCTTCAATGGTGGCAAGTCAAGCATATCATAAATCTTTTTAGGCATAATAGAAATACTTGCACCAAGATCACATAAAGCATTACATTCAAAGTCATTGAATTTCATTTTAATGATGGGCTCCCAACCATCTTCTAACTTTCTAGGAATAGAAGTTTCAAGTTTTAGTTTCTCTTCTCTAGCTTTTATGAGAGCATTTGTAATATGTTTTGTAAAGGCTAAATTTATAGCACTAGCATTAGGACTTTTAGCAAGTTTTTGTAAGAACTTTATAACTTCAGAGATGTGACAATCATCAAAATCTAAATCATTATGAGCTACAGCAATGGGATCATTGTTCCCAAGGTTGGAAAAAATTTCAGCAGTTTTATCACAAGCAGTTTCAGCAGTTTTAGCAATTTCAGGCAGTTTTGTACGCTTTGCACTAGGAGTAGAAACATTGCCAACACCAATTATTTTACCATTGATAGTAGGAGGTGCAGCAACATGTGGAGAATTAGCATTACTAGTGGTGGTAATAGTCCAAACTTTAGCTACATTATTCTCTTTAGCTAGTTTTTCATTTTCTTCTCTATCCCACCTAGCACGATTCAGCCATTAATCTTATATTCTCATTAATTCTAACTTGGATGGCATTTGCTGTAGTAGTAATCTTACTATCAATATCATCAGGTTTAGTAGCCATTTTATTAATTAAAGAAGATTGTGATGCAGACATGTATGAGATTCGGGTTTCAGCATTTGAAATTTTAGTTTGCAGACCAGAAATCTCCCTATTCAAGTTTTCAAGTTGCTTTCCTATATTTTTCAACAAGGTAGATTGTTCATTCATAGTTTTAGTAAACAATTGATTTTGCTCATATTGTGATTGCATAAAGTTTTTAGTGGATCTTTCAATTTCTAGCATCCTTTCCTCATATCTACCATAAGTATTACCATAGTTGTTCCTATAAGCATTGTTGTTGAAATTATTATTTTTAATGAAATTCACATCAAAATTTTCTTCTTGAGCAACCAATGAAGCTAAAGGAACATTATTTGGATCTACATTAGATCTACCATTCACAAGCATAGACATAATCACATCAATCTTATCACTCAAGGAAGAGGTTTCTTCAACGAATTTACCTTCTTACCTTGTGGAGCTCTTTCCGTGTGCCATTCGAGTAATTTATCATCATATCATCAAGAAGTTTTGTAGCCGCCCCCAATGTGATGGACATAAAGGTACCTCCAGCAGCTGAATCCAATAAATTCCGCGAAGAAAAATTTAGTCCTGCATAGAAGGTTTGGATGATCATCCAAGTAGTCAGTCCATGGGTTGGGCAATTCTTTACCAAAGTTTTCATTCTCTCCCATGCTTGAGCAACATGTTCAGTATCTAATTGCTTAAAATTCATTATGCTACTTCTCAAAGATATAATTTTAGCGGGAGGATAATATCTACCAATAAAAGCATCCTTGCATTTAGTCCATGAATCAATACTATTCTTAGGCAAAGATAGCAACCAATCTTTAGCTCTTCCTCTTAATGAGAAAGGAAACACTTTCAATTTAATAATATCACCATCTACATCCTTATACTTTTGCATTTCACAAAGTTCAACAAAATTATTGAGATGGGCAGCAGCATCATCAGAACTAGCACCAGAAAATTGATCTCTCATAACCAAATTCAGTAAAGCAGGTTTAATTTCAAAGAATTCTGCTGTAGTAGCAGGTGGAGCAATAGGTGTGCATAGGAAATCATTATTATTTGCATTTGTGAAGTCACACAACCTAGTATTTTCAGGGGTATTCATTTTAGCATAGTAAATAAAACAAACTAGATAAAGTAAATGCAAGTAACTAATTTTTTTGTGTTTTCGATATAGAGAGCAAGACAGTAAATAAAGTAAAACTAGCAACTAATTTTTTGTATTTTGATTTAGTGCAGCAAACAAAGTAGTAAATAAAATAAAGCAAGACAAAAACAAAGTAAAGAGATTGAGAAGTGGAGACTCCCCTTGCAGCGTGTCTTGATCTCCCGGCAACGGCGCCGAGAAAGAGCTTGATGGCGTGTAACTCACACGTTCGTTGGGAACCCCAAGAGGAAGGTATGATGCGCACGGTAGCAAGTTTTCCCTCGAGAAAGAAACCAAGGTTTAATCGAACCAGTAGGAGCCAAGAAGCACGTTGAAGGTTGATGGTGGCGAAATGTGATGCGGCGCAACAACAGGGATTCCGGCGCCAACGTGGAATCTGCACAACAAAACCAAAGTACTTTGCCCCAACGAAACGTGAGGTTGTCAATCTCACCGGCTTGCTGTAACAAAGGATTAAACGTATCGAGTGGAAGATGTTTGCAAAGAAAACAGTAAAACACAATTGCAGTAGATTGTATGCTATGTAAAGAATAGGACCGGGGTCCACAGTTCACTAGAGGTGTCTCTCCCATAAGATAAAAGCATGTTGGGTGAACAAATTACAGTCGGGCAATTGACAAAATAGAGAAGGGCATAACAATGCATATACATGATATGATAAATATAGTGAGATTTAATTGGGCATTACGACAAAATACATAGACCTCCATCCAACTGCATCTATGCCTAAAAAGTCCACCTTCAGGTTATCATCCGAACCCCATTCAGTATTAAGTTGCTAAGCAACAGACAATTGCATTAAGTATGGTGCGTAATGTAATCAACAACTACATCCTTAGACATAGAATCAATGTTTTATCCCTAGTGGCAACACATCCACAACCTTAGAACTTTCGTCACTGTCCCAGATTCAATGGAGGCATGAACCCACTATCGAGCATAAATACTCCCTCTTGGAGTTAAGAGTACAAACTTGGCCAGAGCCTCTACTAATAACGGAGAGCATGCAAGATCATAAACAACACATAAACAATAGATTGATAATCACCATAATCATAGTACTCTCTATCCATCGGATCCCGACAAACACAACATATAGTATTACAGATAGATGATCTTGATCATGTTAGGCAGCTCACAAGATCCAACAATGAAGCACAACAAGGAGAAGACGACCATCTAGCTACTGCTATGGACCCATGGTCCGGGGGTGAACTACTCACTCATCACTCCGGAGGCGACCATGGCGGTGTAGAGTCCTCCGGGAGATGAATCCCCTCTCCGGCAGGGTGCGGAGGCTCCTGAATCCCCGAGATGGGATTCGCGGCGCGGCGTCTCTGGAAGGTTTTCCGTATCGTGGCTCTGTGGGGGTTTCGCGACGGAGACTTTAAGTAGGCGGAAGGTCAACGCGGGGGCCACACGAGGGCCCAGGGGGTCGGCGCGGCCAGGGCTTGGGCCGCGCCGCCTAGCCTCTGGCTGCCTCGTGGCCCCACTTCGTTATCTCTTCGGTCTTCTGGAAGCTTCGTGCAAAAATAGGACCCTGGGCGAAAGTTTCGTCCAATTCCGAGAATATTTCCTTACTAGGATTTCTGAAACCAAAAACAGAAAACAGGCTCTTCGGCATCTTGTTAATAGGTTAGTTCCGAAAATGCATAAATATGACATATAATGTGCATAAAACATGTAGGTATCATCAATAAAGTAGCATGGAACATAAGAAATTATCGATACGTTGGAGACGTATCAGCATCCCCAAGCTTAGTTATGCTCGTCCCGAGCAGGTAAAACGATAACAAAGATAATTTCTGAAGTGACATGCCATCATAATCTTGATCATACTATTTGTAAACATATGTAATGAATGCAGCGATCAAAACAAAGGTAATGACATGAGTAAACAACTGAATCATAAAGCAAAGACTTTTCATGAATAGTACTTCAACACAAGCATCAATAAGTCTTGCATAAGAGTTAACTCATAAAGCAATAAATCAAAGTAAAGGTGTTGAAGCAACACAAAGGAAGATTAAGTTTCAGCGGTTGCTTTCAACTTATAACATGTATATCTCATGGATATTGTCAACATAAAGTAATATAACAAGTGCAATATGCAAGTATGTAGGAATCAATGCACAGTTCACACAAGTGTTTGCTTCTTGAGGTGGAGGGAGATAGGTAAACTGACTCAACAATAAAAGTAAAAGAATGGTCCTTCAAAGAGGAAAGCATCGATTGCTGTATTTGTGCTAGAGCTTTGGTTTAAAAACATCAAGAGAGCATAAAAGTAAAGTTTTAAGAGGTGTTTGTTGTTGTCAACGAATGGTAATGGGTACTCTAACTACCTTATCAACCAGACTTTCAAGAGCGGCTCCCATGAAGGACGTTATTTCTACCACCGTGGTAGATCATCCCTCTTCTCTTTTGTTTACACATGTATTTTAGTGGGGTGGCACTCCTTCCAACCTTTCTTTCACAAACCATGGCTAACCGATTCCATCGGGTGCCTGCCAACAATCTCATACCATGAAGGAGTGCCTTTTTATTTTATTTTTATTATGATGACACTCCTCCCCACCTTTGCTTTCTCAAGCCATGGCTAACCGATTCCATCGGGTGCCTACCAACTTTTCACATACCATGGAGGAGTGTCTATTTGCAAAATTAAGTTGCTTACTGATGAATCAGAGCAACACATGTGAAGAGAATTATTAATGAAGTTAATTAATTGGGGCTGGGAACCCCTTTGCCAGCTCTTTATGCAAAGTTATTGGATAAGCGGATGAAGCCACTAGTCCATTGTGAAAGTCTATCCGAAGTAAATGACAAGATCGAAAGATAAAACACCACATACTTCCTCATGAGCTATAAAACATTGACACAAATAAGAGATGATAAATTTTGAATTGTTTAAAGGTAGCACTCAAGCAATTTACTTTGGAATGGCTAAGAAATACCATGTAGTAGGTAGGTATGGTGGACACAAATGGCATAGTAGTTGGCTCAAGGATTTTGGATGCATGAGAAGTAATCCCTCTCGATACAAGGTTTAGGCTAGCAAGGTTATTTGAAGCAAACTCAAGGATGAACAAGTGCAGCAAAACTCACATAAAAGACATATTGTAAACATTATAAGACTCTACACCGTCTTCCTTGTTGTTCAAAACTCAATACTAGATATTATCTAGACCTTAGAGAGACCAAATATGCAAATCAAATTTTAGCAAGCTCTATGTATTTCTTCATTAATGGGTGCAAAGCATATGATGCAAGAGCTTAAACATGAGCACAAATTGCCAAGTATCACATTATCCAAGACATTTTAGCATTACTACATGTAGCATTTTCCAATTCCAACCATATAACAATTTAACGAAGAAGAAACTTCGCCATGAACATTATGAGTAAAGCCTAAGGACACATGTGTCCATATGCAACAGCGGAGCGTGTCTCTCTCCACAAAGTGAATGCTAGGATCCATTTTATTCAAACAAAAACAAAAATGAAAACAAACCGACGCTCCAAGTAAAGAACACAAGATGTGATTGAATAAAAATATAGTTTCGGGGAGGAACCTGATGATGTTGTCGATGAAGAAGGGGATGCCTTGGGCATCCCCAAGCTTAGACGCTTGAGTCTTCTTAAAATATGCAGGGGTGAACCACGGGGCATCCCCAAGCTTAGAGCTTTCACTCCTCTTGATCATAGTATATCATTCTCCTCTCTTGACCCTTGAAAACTTCCTTCACACCAAACTTCAAGCAAACTCATTAGAGGGTTAGTGCACAATTAATAATTCACACATTCAGAGGTGACACAATCATTATTTTCACTTCTGGACATTGCATAATGCTACTGGACATTAGTGGATCAAAGAAATAAATCCAACATAGCAAAAGAGGCAATGCGAAATAAAAGACAGAATCTGTCAAAAACAGAACAGTCCGTAAAGACGAATTTAAATCTGGCACCAGACTTGCTCAAATGGAAAAACTCAAAACTAATGAAAGTTGCGTACATATCTGAGGATCACGCTCGTAAATTGGCAGATTTTTCGAATTTTCTACAGAGAACTGTGCCCAGATTCGTGACAGACAGCAATGCTGTTTCTGCGCAGCGATCCCAAATATAACATCAACTTTGACATAGAAACTTTACTTGGCACAAAAACATGATAAGGAGAGGTTGCTACAGTAGTAAACAACTTCCAAGACTCAATAAAACAAAAAATTGCTGTAGGTAAAAACATGGGTTGTCTCCCATAAGCGCTTTTCTTTAACGCCTTTCAGCTAGGCGCAGAAAGTGCAAATCAAGTAACATCGAGAGTAGAAGCATCAACATCATAACTTGTTCTAATAATAGAATCAAAAGGCAACTTCATTCTCTTTCTAGGGAAGTGTTCCATACCTTTCTTGAGAGGAAATTGATATTTAATATTACCTTCCCTCATATCAATAACAGCACCAACGGTTCGAGAAAAGGTCTTCCCAACACAATAGGACAAGATGCATTGCATTCGATATCCAAGACAACAAAATCAACGGGGACAAGGTTATTGTTAACCGTAATATGCAAATTATCAATCCTCCCCAAAGGTTTCTTTTTAACATTATCGGCAAGATTAACATCCAAATAACAATTCTTCAATGGTGGCAAGTCAAGCATATCATAAATCTTTTTAGGCATAACAGAAATACTTGCACCAAGATCACATAAAGCATTACATTCAAAGTCATTGAATTTCATTTTAATGATGGGCTCCCAACCATCTTCTAACTTTCTAGGAATAGAAGTTTCAAGTTTTAGTTTCTCTTCTCTAGCTTTTATGAGAGCATTTGTAATATGTTTTGTAAAGGCTAAATTTATAGCACTAGCATTAGGACTTTTAGCAAGTTTTTGTAAGAACTTTATAACTTCAGAGATGTGACAATCATCAAAATCTAAATCATTATGAGCTACAGCAATGGGATCATTGTTCCCAAGGTTGGAAAAAATTTCAGCAGTTTTATCACAAGCAGTTTCAGCAGTTTTAGCAATTTCAGGCAGTTTGTACGCTTTGCACTAGGAGTAGAAACATTGCCAACACCAATTATTTTACCATTGATAGTAGGAGGTGCAGCAACATGTGGAGAATTAGCATTACTAGTGGTGGTAATAGTCCAAACTTTAGCTACATTATTCTCTTTAGCTAGTTTTTCATTTTCTTCTCTATCCCACCTAGCACGCAGTTCAGCCATTAATCTTATATTCTCATTAATTCTAACTTGGATGGCATTTGCTGTAGTAGTAATCTTACTATCAATATCATCAGGTTTAGCAGCCATTTTATTAATTAAAGAAGATTGTGATGCAGACATGTATGAGATTCGGGTTTCAGCATTTGAAATTTTAGTTTGCAGACCAGAAATCTCCCTATTCAAGTTTTCAAGTTGCTTTCCTATATTTTTCAACAAGGTAGATTGTTCATTCATAGTTTTAGTAAACAATTGATTTTGCTCATATTGCGATTGCATAAAGTTTTTAGTGGATCTTTCAATTTCTAGCATCCTTTCCTCATATCTACCATAAGTATTACCATAGTTGTTCCTATAAGCATTGTTGTTGAAATTATTATTTTTAATGAAATTCACATCAAAATTTTCTTCTTGAGCAACCAATGAAGCTAAAGGAACATTATTTGGATCTACATTAGATCTACCATTCACAAGCATAGACATAATCACATCAATCTTATCACTCAAGGAAGAGGTTTCTTCAACAGAATTTACCTTCTTACCTTGTGGAGCTCTTTCCGTGTGCCATTCAGAGTAATTTATCATCATATCATCAAGAAGTTTTGTAGCCGCCCCCAATGTGATGGACATAAAGGTACCTCCAGCAGCTGAATCCAATAAATTCATGAAGAAAAATTTAGTCTGCATAGAAGGTTTGGATGATCATCCAAGTAGTCAGTCCATGGGTTGGGCAATTCTTTACCAAAGTTTTCATTCTCTCCCATGCTTGAGCAACATGTTCAGTATCTAATTGCTTAAAATTCATTATGCTACTTCTCAAAGATATAATTTTAGCGGGAGGATAATATCTACCAATAAAAGCATCCTTGCATTTAGTCCATGAATCAATACTATTCTTAGGCAAAGATAGCAACCAATCTTTAGCTCTTCCTCTTAATGAGAAAGGAAACACTTTCAATTTAATAATATCACCATCTACATCCTTATACTTTTGCATTTCACAAAGTTCAACAAAATTATTGAGATGGGCAGCAGCATCATCAGAACTAGCACCAGAAAATTGATCTCTCATAACCAAATTCAGTAAAGCAGGTTTAACTTCAAAGAATTCTGCTGTAGTAGCAGGTGGAGCAATAGGTGTGCATAGGAAATCATTATTATTTGCATTTGTGAAGTCACACAACTTAGTATTTTCAGGGGTATTCATTTTAGCAGTTGTAAATAAAACAAACTAGATAAAGTAAATGCAAGTAACTAATTTTTTGTGTTTTCGATATAGAGAGCAAGACATAAATAAAGTAAAACTAGCAACTAATTTTTTTGTATTTTGATTTAGTGCAGCAAACAAAGTAGTAAATAAAATAAAGCAAGACAAAAACAAAGTAAAGAGATTGAGAAGTGGAGACTCCCCTTGCAGCGTGTCTTGATCTCCCCAACGGCGCTAAAAAGAGCTTGATGGCGTGTAACTCACACGTTCGTTGGGAACCCCAAGAGGAAGGTATGATGCGCACGGTAGCAAGTTTTCCCTCAGAAAGAAACCAAGGTTTAATCGAACCAGTAGGAGCCAAGAAGCACGTTGAAGGTTGATGGTGGCGAAATGTGATGCGGCGCAACAACAGGGATTCCGGCGCCAACGTGGAATCTGCACAACAAAACCAAAGTACTTTGCCCCAACGAAACAGTGAGGTTGTCAATCTCACCGGCTTGCTGTAACAAAGGATTAAACGTATCGAGTGGAAGATGTTTGCAAAGAAAACAGTAAAACACAATTGCAGTAGATTGTATGCTATGTAAAGAATAGGACCGGGGTCCACAGTTCACTAGAGGTGTCTCTCCCATAAGATAAAAGCATGTTGGGTGAACAAATTACAGTCGGGCAATTGACAAAATAGAGAAGGGCATAACAATGCATATACATGATATGATAAATATAGTGAGATTTAATTGGGCATTACGACAAAATACATAGACCGCCATCCAACTGCATCTATGCCTAAAAAGTCCACCTTCAGGTTATCATCCGAACCCCATTCGGTATTAAGTTGCTAAGCAACAGACAATTGCATTAAGTATGGTGCGTAATGTAATCAACAACTACATCCTTAGACATAGAATCAATGTTTTATCCCTAGTGGCAACAGCATCCACAACCTTAGAACTTTCTGTTGTCCCGATTCAATGGAGGCATGAACCCACTATCGAGCATAAATACTCCCTCTTGGAGTTAAGAGTACAAACTTGGCCAGAGCCTCTACTAATAACGGAGAGCATGCAAGATCATAAACAACACATAAACAATAGATTGATAATCACCATAATCATAGTACTCTCTATCCATCGGATCCCGACAAACACAACATATAGTATTACAGATAGATGATCTTGATCATGTTAGGCAGCTCACAAGATCCAACAATGAAGCACAACAAGGAGAAGACGACCATCTAGCTACTGCTATGGACCCATGGTCCAGGGGTGAACTACTCACTCATCACTCCGGAGGCGACCATGGCGGTGTAGAGTCCTCCGGGAGATGAATCCCCTCTCGGCAGGGGCCGGAGGCGATCTCCTGAATCCCCGAGATGGGATTCGCGGCGGCGCGTCTGGAAGGTTTTCCGTATCGTGGCTCTCGGGGGGGTTTCGCGACGGAGACTTTAAGTAGGCGGAAGGTCAACGCGGGGGCCACACGAGGGCCGGGGGTAGGTCGGCGCGGCCAGGCTTGGGCGCGCCGCCCTGCCTGGCTGCCTCGTGGCCTTATCTCTTCGGTCTTACGGAAGCTTCGTGCAAAAATAGGACCCTGGGCGAAAGTTTCGTCCAATTCCGAGAATATTTCCTTACTAGGATTTCTGAAACCAAAAACAGCAGAAACAGCAACTGGCTCTTCGGCATCTTGTTAATAGGTTAGTTCCAAAATGCATAAATATGACATATAATATGCATAAAACATGTAGGTATCATCAATAAAGTAGCATGGAACATAAGAAATTATCGATACGTTGGAGACGTATCAGCATCCCCAAGCTTAGTTCTGCTCGTCCCGAGCAGGTAAAACGATAACAAAGATAATTTCGAAGTGACATGCCATCATAATCTTGATCATACTATTTGTAAACATATGTAATGAATGCAGCGATCAAAACAAAGGTAATGACATGAGTAAACAACTGAATCATAAAGCAAAGACTTTTCATGAATAGTACTTTTTGCTGTATACATAAAGCAAAGACTTTTCCGAATAAAGCAAAATAGTAAACAACTGAATCATAAAGCAAAGACTGGCCCGTACAGGATCGCAAGGACGAGTAGACTACGATGGCGGCGCAAGCAGGCTCGAGGCTCAATCCACTCACCACGAGCGCGGCGCGCGTCGTGACGCGTCGAGTCGAGTCGAGTCGAGTCGAGACGAGACGAGACGAGCGAGAGGAGGAGGAGCGCGTGTAGCACTCCTATTCTCACTCACTTACTAGTGGTGAAACAACCCACCTTATAAGGTGGTCTAACTTCCTCCCAACTTTCCATGTGGGACTAAACTTCCCACCTCTTGCCACTCACTAGTGAGCTGCCACCAACTTGGGCTCAAACTCACAAGGCTGCCACTATGTGGGCTTTGAGATTTATAGGGAAAACTGAAATCTAATTTGGGCCACTAAAAGTGCGCCCAATATTTCAACAGGTGTCACGTACGGAAGCTGTCGTCGCCGCCCCACCAACACTAGCGCGTAGAAGGCGCAACAAGTGGCATTAATCACGATGCAAAAGTCCACATCGTAGTCGCCCCGCCAACATTGACGGGCAGAAGACGAAGCGGATGCAGACATTGCCAGGAGGGCCCAAGACAACAAAGGGAGGACACACGAGCGGTCCGTGTTATATTTGTGGCGACATATTTCTAGCCTGAATTTGGGCTGGAAATGGGCCGTCGCGAAACTTTGGTTGGTTTGCGTCAAGTTGATAGGCCTTTTCCCTATCCTAGTGTCCCCGTGAACCAAAATGACCGCGTAGATATGTTTCGAAAACTCTAGAAAAAGGCCGACCTCTGGGAAGGGAATGGACTTGCTCCGCGCTCGACACGTGGGTGAACGTGGGGCGCGCAATTTGCCGGTGGACTGCCTCCGCGCGCGACACGTGTTGCTTTCTGGTTAGTTTGCGAACCGTCCATTTCTCGTAACGGGCGCGCTTCCCAGTTAACGGGTTTACGGGTACCCGATTCGCGTTTGCCTTTATCTCCGTTTTTCCCTTAGTCTTCTTCTTTCGTCGCCTATCTTCGTGGCTCGCTGTTTCGGCTGGTCGTCTCGTCGGCGGCGCAGCTATTTTCCCTTCTCCTCCGTTGCTGTCGGGAACCTCTCGCAACTCATCGTCGGCGGACGTTTTTCCTGCTCCAGTGGTAAGCGCCGTCGTGTTTTTCTGCCTGCTTAGGGTTTCTAAGATCTTGGTTTTTCCCTTTGATTCGATTAGATCGAATCAGTTTTTCCCTTTGTATTTCCGGGCTGTGAGTTTTCTGGGGAATTAATGGGAGACTGATGAATTCTGTTAGATGAAAAGAAAGCAAAACAGAGGTTAGCTTATTGATTTGGCATTTGGTTTGAGGCATTCGAGCCATGGTTATGTTGGGATACATAGGATTGTTAGTCACACTAGCATTAGTAACTTGGTTTGCTTGGAAGGAATTGGAGAATGAAACGAGGACTGACGATTTTTTTTTTTGGATCTATAGGCTAGCTGAGAAGTTCAGTTTGCTTAAATGACCTATGTAATTTATATATGCATGAATTTCTCCTGTTCATTTATATATAAACAAAATAATTGATATCTTTTACTGTAGTACAGTGTGGTACCTATGTATTTCCTGATCCACTGGCTGTAGAACTTTGAGGACATTTATATGTAGTGAATGATACCCTGTCAATAAGTTATGTGCTTTAAAAACTATAAGCCACTAATGTTGTGTCTGCTGTTGTACGTATATCAATTACTGTTCTTTTCTGAATTTGTTTTGTGCCTATGCATAACTGAAATATTGTGTCGAAGCATCATTCCAGATGTACGAAGCTAAAAATTATGTATGCAATTTTTGTTGTGCTATGCTTGGTAGGCAACCATCTGATTCATATTTTCTAAAAGATCCATTCCTTCTGTTACATGTCTTCTACCTATTAAGTTACGAACTTGAAAAATTTATGGTCTTTTCGATGGCAGGAAGGAAAGTTGATACTGGCTACTGTTATTGATGTCCTTAGTAAATTTACAGAACATGTAGGAGTATATGTTTTTTTGGTTCCATTAGGAACCGAGAATTACACTTCTGTTCTTTTTTGGATTCCAAATGTATTTCTTCTTAACAGGTTATTAGGCATGGTTTGGTGTCTGGTAACCAGGCCGAGGCAAATTGTTTTACTTTTATGTTCTCATACACATTTTTATACATGATATTAGATGGTTAAATACCATGTTTGAGCTGCACTTCGACTACTTGATGGATACAGGGTTCAGAATATTTTTTTCTTAAATAAAGGTCGTATGAACTGAGTATCATTGTAATCAGCATTCTTGATTTGATCTTCATTACGTTAGTTCTTCAATTGCATAATAAATAGATTGCTTAATTGTATCTTTGTGTGTTTCTTAACAATGAAATGTATGGCCGGTAGTACATGCACTTTCCTTCTTGCATAATGGGGGATATATTTTAAAGCAAGAATATGTTTAGTTGAATATGTTCTTAGGAAAATATAGGTGATGTTATGGTGTTCTTTTAGGAACATAAATGATAATGATGTTATGGTTTATAGCTACCTTACCAAAATCTGGTAATAGTTTTTGGTTTCTGTAGCTTTGTGTTCATTGTAAAGAGTAAGTTCAGGTATATCTATTGCTATAAATGTTTTTGTATGTTTTAATTTACAGAGAAAGTTTTCCAGAGTCCATACAAGATACCCAAGTAATAATTGCATGTGTTCTGACAAATTTCCACTGGTGAAATATAGGAAAATATATTTTACTATCTATTTATCGCATCAACCAAGGAGAGACGTCTGATCTTTTATTTTTCCAGGAGTTCTATGTCTGTTTTTGTAGTTTTTTTTTTCTGCAGTACCATCCCAATTGTTGAGCAACTTACTTTATGGATTTTTATTTCTTCTCTCAAATGTGTGGTTCTGTGTGTTGATGTTGTGTTCCCAACATCAACCATAATATCAAGAAGGCCAAGTTGCTAACTATTTCTAAAGTAAGTCAGCCTACCAAGCTTGAGGATTACATATTGTGTTACCTTTGTGCTTGGTAAAGGAATTTCACATGGACTTCAGTTGTCTTAATATAGTAAATATAAAAGAATTTGTTGTTTCTTCTTATGCTAATACACTTGAACTGTATCAAAACATATATTTATATCACCTGATTAGAAAGCATGGTAAGCCTTTCATTCTGGTGTACATCTCCATTCATTTCTGGTTCTTCTTATTTGGATCCCATGCTACACTAAGTATAATGATACATATGATATTAGCTTCTCTATCCCATCCTACCAAACTAGCTAGGCTGTTTTGGTTTTACCCAATATCCAATACCGTATTCCTTACAGATTGGGGTCTACTTTTCCTATACTCAACTTCATGCAGCCTTTTGCCTGTACTCTATTCACTGAACATACATGCTCATCCTAGATCTTTCTTATTACTATATTGTACTAAATAATTATATACACCCACTCCTGGCAGCCCCAAAACAAGATACACCAGAGCCAGAAGAAAACATGAGATGAAAAGAATACCAAGCAGAGAGGATTTATTTTCTGTAACATATAAGGACATAGTCCTTTGTTTTGGTGCTACTCCAAATTGTTACCCTTGCATTGTAGGCATATATGCGATCATCTCTGTAGTTGCACTTAATTCAGCTGCAAAACAAGCGTTCTTATCTATGAACAATTAAGATGGTGATCTGCAAATAGAATTCTGCTTATTTACTTTCAATGTGTTTTAGTGATAGATTTTATTCTAAGTGGATGTGTTCTATTCCGGAGTTCTTAAACTTGCGAAGTTGTCCATATTTACTATAAATTTTTTACAATGAATCTTCTACACATAGGTGGGTGTAGGATGGATATGAATCTAGGGAAAATCAATAAGTGGATCTGTTCTATTGCGGATTTCTTATTCCTGCAAAGTTGTCCATATTTACCATAACTTCCATAACTTTCTTACGCTGCATCTCCTACACACAAGTGATATTTGTTAGAAGTAGACTCTATGCTGGTTGTTCTTCTGATAGGAAATAAAATCTGAAACAAGTATCATTCCTAGAAAACTTAAACTATAATGGACCATAAAATATAGTATTATGAATAGAGCCTTAAGTGAGAATTTCGTATGTGGTTTCTTACTGCTTCTTACTCTGCTATACATGTCAGGTTCGTTTATGGATGGAGGACGTCAGGAGCTTATCTGGTAGAGATTGCTGGTCTTAAATGCAGATTATTGATTTTAGCTATATTTGTAATTTTGTTCTTGCATATTCCTATTATTTATGGTATTGCCATTGCGTTCGAATGATCCTTCTGACTTTGCTATTTAAACTGGTTGTTTAGGCGAGCCTTACTGTCAAGTTTATTGGTAGCAAGCTATTTAAGTGAAATTATGTTTTTGACTATCCTTTTTGGTTCATGAACTTGTGTATAGTTGTCCGCCACAACGTTGATATGGATAATCAGAAAATGCAGTGTTTTGCAATTTATGGACTACTTTTCAAGTTTGCCTTATGGAAATACTTATTAGTTACGTTTGTTAGTGAATTGACCAAACTTGCCAACACCTGTTGACGCGAGGCCAACATGTCCACCACATGTATGGACAACTCTTAGGCAAAACAACGCAACTATCAAAAACGGCGCGGCAAAGCGCGCTAGATCCTTATAGTATGCTTTTATTCCCCACTTCATACATAAAGCAACCATGACCATACATCAAGTTCGAATAGGAGAAAATGTTGCTGCAACAACACAAACATACCCAATAAGGAAAGGAAAAAGTGTGATACAGCTCTCAAGAGGGTGAGGATGTAAACGACGAAGCGAGATGCACGGTAGCCGGCGAGCCAACACACTTGTCTCACCACCACATGGCTTCAAGAACTACTTAAGACAGAGTACCAAAGCAAACACCTTCGACGTCAACACGGCACAACTGTTCCGAACAAACAAGCTTGTCTCGGTTCCCCCTACACTAGGATATTAGAGTCTTCTCGTATTCTAAGTCATAGGCTTCTTACAGTCCAAATTATGTACTCCATATACCCACGAGGGTCAAATCAGTACAACATAAATTTCAGGGTTCTATATTTCCACAGTGCCCTCAAAGACACATTCTTCGATGAGCTCGCGGTGTAAAGCATCTGGTTGAAACAATATGGTTGGCGCCAACCAGATCTACCTCACACGAGATAAAAGCAAATCAATAGGTGTATGCTAAACCATTTCTAAAGAGCTCCCCATCACATTGAACTTAAATAAGTTGAAATAGCACGGACCCCCCATGTGTGGTTTTGGTATTTAATGACAATCCCTATGAACTAATGTGCGTTGAGTTATACTTGAGATTTTGTAGAGAGGCTATGCTTAAACCATATGTTGGTTTCAAAGTTAAAAAAGAAGAAAGTGAAGAAAATTAAGTGTTGATGAGCCTATGGCAAGTATATCTTCAAGTAGAAGATTATGTGATCTCTCGTGTCTATCTTCAAGACATCAGTAAAGAAGAAATGATTTAATGTTAATCAAGTTGAATTGCAAGTTCACGATGAAAATCTAGAGGAGATAATATGCTTGAATCTTTATGTTCATTTGTTGATGATGGACATTTGTTGATGATGGACATGTGAAGACATTCGTGAGTGAGTCTTCCTCATAGTGGAGTATGGGGGAGCAATCCATAATACTTTAATAGGTAAACACAATCAAGAAATATATTCCATCTTGAGTCGAACATGATCATCATTATCTAGCAAGTGAAACTTGCGTAAGAAAAATGTATGCCATCGATATGGTTTCTCTTTCACTAGTCTTATGGTGTTAACGGGGAACATGGTTATATGATCGATAGTCGTCGATGTTCCTACATATATGAATAAATATTCGTTTGTATCTATATAATATTTAAACCTCCATAGACATCTAAATAAATGTTCTTGAGGTATAAAATGTATTTCTATCTACATATTGTACAAATGTCCATACGATTTTTAAAAATTGCACGTCCGAAAGAGGGGGAAAATTCATACAAACAAACAAATGTTCACAAAAAGCAGAAAAACACATTCATAGCATGTAGAAGTCTAGGAACAAAAGAACCAAAAAACAAAAATAATTGGAAAAATCGACACAGAAAAGTAGGAAAACGAATCAAAAAAAAAAAACAGAAGAAAAACGAACTGACAAAAAACCTAAAAGGAAACCGGAAAACGAAAAAGCCCGAAGAAAACCACCTAGAAAACGTACAACACGAAACAAACGGGGTAAATGGGTCTGGTCCATACGCGCGCAGAGGTACGCGAAGTATCCATCCAAATCGCTTAAGGCGATGAATAGGTTTCGCCTGACTAGCCGAGGGCCCGAAGCCAACTAAGAAATAGTTTTCCTGCGATTTGGCACTTTTTTTCTGAAAATATTTATTATTTGCCACATAATCACCACGTGTCAGTGATACAGCTTGTGGCCAATAATAAAAGTGCAAAGAAAAGTGCGTGGAAAATTGTAAAGTCGCCCGCACTGCACTGCTCTCTCCCCCTCTCTCGTTCTCTGGACACGGCGGCGACGAGCAGCAGCGCGCGGCGGCCATCAGCAGGCGTGAACTAGCCGGCGAGCGGCGGCACTCAGGGCCGGCGAGCAGCGGAGGAGGTCAGGTATGCGCCTCCCCCATCCCTAAATTTCTCCATTCGGAGTAGATTGTTCTTTAACCTAGATTCTGAAATATTAACCTAAACACCGACCGTTGTCGTTGGATTCTGAATGTCTGCAACAAATCCGAATCCTTCTTCACGAGGATACATATGCGCGCATTTTAGGTTCGATTATTCTAACAAAATCTCCACCCAACATTTCGGGGCTTGACCTAATTACCCCAACGCGAGGCAATGGGGTTAAAGACTTAAAGGTGTGGCCAGATCAGGAAATTTTTGGCACTAGATGGCCCAAAAGACCACCTTGAAATTTATGGCGTTTGGCTATACAGCCAAGCTGATCTGGGTGCTTATCTCAGAAATGCTTCGGTTTACTAGTTATCTGATCCTGGAGATTCGTGCAGTAATCTCACAAATTAGCCGGTGTTTGCAGCATTTTTTATATTGTAATGGACCTGGTTATTGCATAGACTTGTGTTCCTTTTCTTTCATGAACCTTTTTTTGAAATGGAGACGAAAACTTTGCCTCAATCTATCATTTAGGAAGGAGTTTGACAAGAAAGTAAAAACATTATTACAAAAAAGCCTACTCTCCCGGTATCATTTCGCCCAAACTCTTTGCACCTGCAATTACCCACAAGCGGAATCCACTCTTAACCTTATCTAAGACCACGGAAGGTGGTGCATGCTTATTATGGAAGACTTGCGTTACGTTCATTCCAAATCTCCCAAAAGGTTAGCAAGGTAAGGGAGGCCAAAGCCTTTTGATCCGGGATAGAGGCATCCAACATCATGCTCCACCAACTTTTGATTGAGTGATCCATCC
The DNA here is from genome assembly GCA_030979885.1 of Lolium multiflorum. Classification (NCBI taxonomy): domain Eukaryota; kingdom Viridiplantae; phylum Streptophyta; class Magnoliopsida; order Poales; family Poaceae; genus Lolium; species Lolium multiflorum. The sequence goes on along the minus strand of CM061751.1, from coordinate 116,316,908 downwards.
ATTGGCAGGGATGAAGAAAGTGAAGACCCAACCACTCTTTTGTGAGGCCCATAGCCAGATGGTGTATCTACAGTTCACGAGGAGATAAGTGACCGACTCCACGGTTTGCTTGCATAGTGGACATAATCCGCAATTAGGCCATCCTCTTTTTTTCCAAATGGTCCGCCGTCCAAATTCTATTTTGAGACCTTGGGAGGGACCCAAGCCTTCCATATCATTCTATTCATATTGGAGGACCCAACCATTTTACGTTTGGTACCGGTGGTTGAGTCCTGAACCGACCAAAGAAAGTCAGGCTCCAACTTCTTGATGTAGTTTAAGGTGGGAACCGAAAGATGCGTCAAGTAGTATATTGCTTTCAAAGAGATGGCCGATTTTATGAGGGAGGAAAGGCCAGCCATGGTAATGTATATTTGCCATTCCATGTTGGGAGCTTGCCAGTGCACTTGTCTTCGAGGTGCTGGAAATCAACCCTCCTAAGGCGTCAAACCGAAAGTGGGAGCCCAAGATATCTCATAGGGAATCCTTTGATTATGTCAGAATCTGCTATTTTTATGCTCTTCTAACAAAATGTTGCCCAAACTTTCAGGCAGACATTCAGCTGAGAATAATTAGGTCATGTTCAGTATGTTTGCAGCCATTGTAAATACATTTTGGTCGTATATTAGGATATATCCCACTGATAAAATTAGCATCAATAATGGCGGGAATCTTGTAGTAATAATAGTTGGAGCCATTGGATGCTGATAAATTTCTGACATCTTTCTACCTCTATGGGACTGCTGCAAGAGAGATGCCCTCTCTGGTGTGGAGTTGCGAGTAGGCAGATGAATTAGTAGGAACAAACTTTTTTATACATGGTGCAGGCTGCATAGGGTCTGAAACTGGTACATCGGTGCATGCCAAGAGGTGCATGATTGCTTGGCTCTGCTGTAGTGCCACCCTTTTCAAAGATAACAGAATGTGGGAATTATTTAAATGTCTGTTTTGAGAATTATGCCAAGTTTTCATATAAAAATCCTGCAGCTCAACTTTTCTAATACATTTATATAAGTGGACCAAAGTTCATTTTTCTACAGTTGATTTTTGCAAAGAAAGAATATTTAATGTAGAACATTAGAAAAAGAATCTGTAAAATTGAGCTTTTAGTGTAGATGCATAATATGCTGCCGTAGCATGGTGCTAATATAAACGCAGAAACGTCTTAGTGTAGATGCATAGACTGTAAAGTTGCAATTGTATGACCTCTGTAACAGAAGAGATACATTTTCCGCTGTTCTGCTCTGTATTTCCGTGAATGATTGATGCACCTCTTAAAGCCAGGCTGATATGTTTTATAAATTTGACTTTTAGCAGGTAGTCAACCATGGTTTTCCTTCAGGCGGAGATGTGTTGGAATGTTCTGATCCCTGCTGACCAGCTGAGCCCCGAGGGTCTGTTGCTCCGCAAGTCCATCATCGTGCGTCTTCTGGAGGACATAACAAACAGGAAAGCCTCCAGGGACCATGGCTACTACATCGCTGTCAATGAGCTGAAGGCGATATCTGAAGGGAAAGTTCGTGAGCTGACCGGAGATGTTCTTTTCCCGGTCACATTTACCTGCATCACTGAGAAGCCCATGAAGGGTGAGATCTTAGTCGGCTCTGTGGAGAAGATCCTGAAGCACGGTGTGTTCCTCAAATCTGGACCGATGGAGAACATCTTTCTGTCAGAGAAGACGATGAGCGAGTACAAGTACCTTGGCGGCGAGAGTCCGATGTTCAGGAAGGACCACTCGAAGCTTGAAAAGGATACCATCGTGCGCTTCAAGGTCATGGGCTTCCGGTGGATGGAAGCAGATCGCCAGTTCCAGCTCCTCGCAACGCTGGCTGGTGATTTCCTCGGGCCGCTGTGAAGCGTCTGCTTCCACAGGCTTAGCATGCCCCCTGCTGTATATTTTGTTATCTGGGCCGATGGATGGATGTGTCTGTACTGCGTTAAGTTTAACTTGCAGAGTGAACTGCTGTTGTAATGACTGATGGAACATGGTTGGTTGGTGTAACTTGTGGATGCTGGCGCAAGCTCTAGCTGTCATGCCAATGAATGGCATTTGGCGAATCAGCGTACTGTGAACCATGACGAGCCTGCCGTTTAACCTTTTAAATTCTACTTGCATGCATGTGTTGTTGACATTCTACAATTGCTTGCATGCTTCCTATGTCATTCTGCATATCAGAATTGCCGAACATGCCTAAGTGATCTTGGTTGAAGCCAAACTTATGCTTTATCATGTACCGTTGAAAAAATAGCCACACAAGAAATATACTAGTGGCATCTGTTGGAAGGCGTCAGTGAAGACTTATGTGATTTTTTGTTTCAATCTTTGAAGTTACTAGCATCTGCAATGGACATCTGAATGGCTAGCCCAGGCAAAAGGCTGTCCAGAAAATAGCAGATCCATTTATTCAGACCGTATAAACATCACTCATGCAGCAAACAACAGGACGGTGCTGCGATGATAAACACAAGCACACAATTGTAGATGACCCATGCGCAAACATCAAATCACAGTTGAGGTTCCATCATCTATAGTCGTGCATACTGACGCCAACACATTCCTGTGATTACAAGTCGAGCCACCGCACTCCTGATTAATACTAGCTGTTACTGTCATTGGCCATGACACACAGCAAGCAAGTCATATTCTAACTCTCTCCAGAGGATGCTGGCAGGAGCGAGGCTGTACACGGATGGACGTCAAGGACGGCAAGTCCAATCTCCTCTGTGCAGCCTGGAACCATGCTTTTTGTTTTGCAGAAAACCACCGAAAACTCTAGAAAAAGGCCGACCTCTGGGAAGGGAATGGACTTGCTCCGCGCTCGACACGTGGGTGAACATGGGGCGCGCAATTTGCCGGTGGACTGCCTCCGCGCGCGACACGTGTTGCTTTCTGGTTAGTTTGCGAACCGTCCATTTCTCGTAACGGGCGCGCTTCCCAGTTAACGGGTTTACGGGTACCCGATTCGTGTTTGCCTTTATCTCCGTTTTTCCCTTAGTCTTCTTCTTTCGTCGCCTATCTTCGTGGCTCGCTGTTTCGGCTGGTCGTCTCGTCGGCGGCGCAGCTATTTTCCCTTCTCCTCCGTTGCTGTCGGGAACCTCTCGCAACTCATCGTCGGCGGACGTTTTTCCTGCTCCAGTGGTAAGCGCCGTCGTGTTTTTCTGCCTGCTTAGGGTTTCTAAGATCTTGGTTTTTCCCTTTGATTCGATTAGATCGAATCAGTTTTTCCCTTTGTATTTCCGGGCTGTGAGTTTTCTGGGGAATTAATGGGAGGGAGGTAGCACTTTCAATTGGAAAAATGCGGAAGGCGGATGCAGATGCGTTTTCTCTGAGTAAAGTCGGTACTTTTTTCGTCGATTTCTTTCGCCGCCTCTTGGTTACACACCTTCTGAGGAACATTGCCGTTGATTATGCGGCGCCGGAGTGGCCGCTCCGTTACACATCTCGTGATGACATGCATGTTATTATTTACGGTTTGTTTGTCTTTTTTCTTGACGATTTACCCGCCTTGGAGGAGCCGCTGAGTTTCCCGTCTCGTGTTGACATGCAAATGCGACGATGCTGCTTGTTCTTGTGGTTTCTATCTGTGTATTTTGTTTTAGGGTTTATATGTATCCCACATCGTACATGAACTAGTTTTAGGGTTGTGCAGTGCTTGTTCATAAGATGGTTTTGTACTTCTGTGTGTTATTATCTAGTACTTGTGTGTCCAGCCTTTTCTGCCGGGACTTGCTTTCCTTTGTCTCTGGTACTTGTTATTGTTTGTCCTTGGTACTCGTGTGATAATTTGTTCTGTACCTGTGTAGCTCAGTCTATCGTACTTGTGCACCTATATCTCTTGTACTTGTGCTCCTATATCTCTTGTACTTGTGCACCTATATCTCTTGTACTTGTGCTCCTATATCTCTTGTACTTGTGCACCTAAAATTCTTGTACTTGTGCTCCTATATCTCTTGTACTTGTGCACCTATATCTCTTGTACTTGTGCTCCTATATCTCTTGTACTTGTGCTCCTATATCTCTTGTACTTGTGCTCCTATATCTCTTGTACTTGTACTTGTGCACCTACTTGTATTGTAATTGTGTACTGGTAAATTCATATTGGTCTGTTTTCTATAGTTTTCGTTGTGCTAGTTTTTATCTAGTTGTCTAGTTTCCTTTGGTCTATTTGTTGTAGAGTTAGCGGTACCAAAGGTGCTAGTGTTTCCTTTTTTCTAGAGTTTTCGGTTTGTAAATTATGTTGGTTTCTCTTGGTTTGTTTGGTTGTCGATGTATCTGTGCCAGATGCGCGAATCGTTTTAGAAGTTTAGTGAAGATATGCAATTGCGACGACGTAGGTGGTCTGTGTGGTTTCTCTTGGACTCTTTTTTCGTCGTCATGTTTTCTCTAGTTTCTAAAGTTATAAGATGCACACATCGTACCTGAACTATTTTTACAGTTCTCCAGTGCTTGTTAAGAAGGTGGTTTGGTACTTCTTTGTGCTATAGTTTTGTACCTGTGTGTGTGTCCAGCCGTTTGTGGCGGGTACTTGTTCGATTTTGTCTTTGGTACTCGTGTGGCAATTTGTTTTTTAGTTGTTCTCCTATTTCTCTGGTACTTGTGCACCTAATGGTGTTTTAGTTGCATACCCATATAATTGTGTAATTTGTGTTAACAGGTTGGAAAAGATGTCAGAGCCAGGTTTTCACTCTCGTGCGGATATTCCCGACCATCTTCGTGAAGCAGTTGATCGTCACATTTCAGATATGTTTCCTGGTGAAATGCATAATGATGTGAGCTTTTTGTTATGTTTTTTGATTTTTAATTACTGTGTTATTGTAAACTGCATTCTTAATTGTGTTTTTTTTTGTTTACAGTTACGTTGTAAGCTTAAAGAAATGTGGAAGACTTTCTTCACTTCCTCAATGATAAGAATGGGACATGGTCTTGTTGACCAGATGCGTGATATGCTTTCTCTTTTGTCAATTGAGTTGAAAAGGCAGCCATGTACTTGCAAGGGAAAGGAGCCTGAAACTGAAAATGTTGTTGGAGGTAGTTCTATGGCCCAGAAGTATGATGCCTATCCAGACACCGATTCTGATGATTGTCTTGAGCGTTTGGAGCTAACTGAGGAAGAGGATATTCCTGTATCTGCTTTGCATAGAATTTTGTTTGCTGATGTACTTCAGGCTCCTAGGAATTACATTGAAGGGTAACCGTTGGAATTCAATTTTCCATTTATTTTTCATCTATTTTTTTATAGACTGATGGTTATTCTTGTTGTTTTTAACAATTGCAGTAGTGAGAAAATACTTGAAGTTGGTGGAAAGTCTGTCAGCTGGCATAGTTTCTACCTTGCAATGAAGGGTGGTGGGTTTATGGATCCTTCTGTTATGGATGTTTTTCTTAAGTGCGTTGATGATGGTCTTGATTTCTTATATATTCCAAGTTCTTTGGCGGTACGTCATGTGTATATGTTTTAGATTTTTTTTAACTAGATATTTTAGCATTTAGTTTTTTAATCATTTTCTTGTTTCTTTTTTCAGCATATCCTTGATGTGGATGAGGCGGACCCTATTCATCTGGCTGCAAGTTTTGCTGAACATGATCTGAAGTACTATAATTTGAATAGGGAAGAGGTATGTTTTGTCTTGTTTTGTTTGACGCTTATGTTTTTTCTATTACAAGTATCTTGGTTGCTTTCTTATTTCTCGTGGGATTGTTTATTTTCAAACAGGTCTACATTACTTGTTGCGATTACACCCATTGGTGGGTTATCTTTGTCGACATCCATTTCAGGAAATTTAGAGTGTCTAGCTCACTGGAGTTGACTGAAGCTCAGATGGCTTCTACTGAAAGAATTGTATGGTTTTCGTTGTAATCTAACTAATTAAATAATTATTTACACATGACAGCAATAACTTTTATTTTTTATTGTTTTCAGTGCAAATCATTCAAGAAACTTTACAGTCATCTTCATGGTGTTGAGGGATTAAACATCTCATCGTTCAAGATAAAAGTTTGCGGCACCCCTTCTTGTTCAGAGTAATCGTCTTTTCATAATGTGAATTATGATTTTATTTTATTTACTGTGTTTGGATTTAGTTGTTTTTTTCTTTTTTGTCCATTAGGAGAAGCGCGAGGCGTGACTGTGGTATCTATGCAATGAGGTTTATTTGGATGTTCAAGGCTAATTTTTACCCACATGTATTCAAGGTAGGTAATGTGTTGTGTACATAGTTTTATACTTTTATTCAATAGAATGTAAGGCGGTTTTTTTAGTACCTGTTCACTGTATAATACTACATGTCAATGGTTCTGTTTAGTACTTGTACATCTTGTGTACTTTTCCGTTCGGAGCATGTGCGTTCTGAATTTTTGTGTATTCTTGTTGAAGATAATTAACCATTGTGTTGTTTCGTGTTTTTCAGACTGACATTGAAAGTTTTCGACAGTACTTCGCTGGAGTGATGCTCACTTATGATTCTCCTGATTATTTGGCAAGTTTCGTACGCGAACAGATTGAAGAATTCGAAAGTAAGAACTGTTTTACAATGGTTATCCTTTTTTCGTCCAGTGAAGTCAATGAAGTGAACTTGATTGTACAAAATAAGGAAATGAAGTACATAAGAACATTACATATTCATTCCATTGTTTCTATCATATATTCTAAAATATTCCTGTGGCCTCCTCCTTGTGTGATTTCTATTTTTATTGTTCTCCTTTGATATCCTTTGCTCATCTTCGACCTCTGCAAAATAAATATATTTCAAATTTATGTTTAGCTTTTTGGAGAAAGCTTAATATTTACATCAGTAGGTTTTCATAACTGACAAAAGTAATTTCATGGGCACACTTACCGTTTTAATATGTCTTGTGTTCCAAATACTAGATATTCCATGTTACACCTTATTCTTCCGTTGTGGTAGTACATACCGTGCGTGTTTCCTGGAATTCTTGTTCTTTCTGTTGTGTTATTATCATCATTTGTGTGTCTATCTGTTGATTGATCCTGTGCTGTATTGCTTGTATACCTTTGCTGTGATGCTGCTTCCTGTGCTGCTGCTGCTGCTTGTGCTGCTGCCTGTGCTGCTATTTCTGCTTTCAGTGTTTCACATCCCGTTTTGTTGTGTCCTGATACTTTGCAGTGGCCGCATGTTATTTGTCTAGTTTTCTGTTTTTTTTCTGAACCTGGCATCATTCTGTCTCCTCTTTTTGTTCCTCTTCTGTCGGACATTGGTGGGTCACGTAATGTTTCGTTGCTAGCTGTTTCTTCATCGTGTAGTTTTTTGGCTCCTTCATCTTCTCTGATTGCTGCCAGCACTTTTGTTTCCATATCACGCATACACTGAATCATGACATTATATGCTTTGTCAATTGGGCACGCTTTGTTGCAAAGTTCTGCCATATGGCTCATCACACCGGCAAACTTTAGTGTTTCATCTCCGCAAGTAGCATCTGCGACATTTCCTAATGTTGCGAGTTCCGTGTCTATGTCTTTTCTCCATCTTTGAATCACAAAACTCTCTGGCAAATCACTGATCTCCATGTGAACCATTGCTTTTATCACATGGCAGCAATGTATACCATCCCTCTGCATCTTCTTGCAGGAACACATGAAGTTTCTTTTTTCATCGTCAAATGTGACGTCGAAACACTCCCTTTTGAATTCCATGTGGTCGTAGGATTTCACTATTCTTTTCAGCCGGAGGTGGCGACCAGGTTCAAGAGATCCATCTACCTTGAATGCTGTGTTGTTTGTTATCTCGATCTGGAACTTCTCGAATATGTCATTTGTGAATTGTTCAAGAGCTTGCTTCTCAAACGGGTGTCTTGTTACTGCTTTTGCTGTTTTGAGTGATGATACGAGCTTCTTCTTGTCCAGGGCAGATAAGCACTTGTCTTGTATAACCTCGTATTGTTCTAGGAACATTGTTATTGTGTCTGTGTGCTGGCTATAGCATTTCCACATGTTATTTGTGCTCTCGCTCCTTCCTGTGCTTGATGAGAATGGGAAAAAATTATCCATGAAGTACGCTGGTACCCACCTGTGTCTTATTCTGTATAACTTGCTTAGGTGTTTTTCTCCGCCAGCATTGTAATCCTTTATCACTTTATTCCATCCCATTTCGAACTCAGCTGGTGTGAATGCGTTCTTTGCAACGTACATTAGCATTTCTGACAATCCTGTATTTTTTGCAAAGAAGGTGCTCTCTTTCTGACTCATCTTGGTCACGATGTGGAAGTAGCAGTTCCTGTGGGTTGTAGTCTTTAGAACTGTCTTTATTGCTTTCTTCATTGCTTTGTCCTGATCTGTTATTATTGTCTTTGGTTCTTTTCCACCCATGGCCTGAACAAATGTTTCCAGCACCCATATGAATGTATCTGTTTTTTGATCCTTGAGCAGAGCAACGGCAAACAGTACTGTGGAGCCGTGATTGTTCACCCCCACTATAGGAACAAATGGTAAGCCGTACTTGTTTGTGCTGAAAGTTGTGTCGAAAGATATGTAGTCACCGAACAGTTTGTAGTTCATTACGCACATTGCGTCCATCCAAAACAGGCTGCGAACCCTTTTTTCACTGTCTATCTCCATGGCATAATAGAAGCCAGGTACTGTTTTCTGGAGTGTCTTGAAGCGTTCCAGGCACTTCTGAATGTCATGGTCCTTTTCAATTTGTTGTTGTTGACTTTTTATGTTGCTTAGATCAACAGCATCGAAGGGTATTCCGCGGAATTTCCCTCTGATTGACCGGAAGATTAACATCATCTTCCTTGGTGGCAGACGTCCCATCTGTAGTAGATGAATTAATCTCCTGTCGAGATCAGTCATCCTTTTGTGACAGTGTGCAAACCTAATGAGATAGTCTGTTGGCTCCAGCGGATGGTTGTGTTCTAAGTGGACCTTCTTGATGTACCAGTATCCATCAAATTCTCTTACAATTATGTGTGCTTTACAGCCAGTCTTCAGTAGTATATTTGTTCTCCTCTGAGACGATGTTTTGGCATCTGTGTTTGTGCATCCTTCCTTGTTACATGTGAATGTTTGCATGTAAATTTCTCCGTTTTTTCCTGATCTCTTGCTGCTGAACTTCTTCACTGCAAATCCTTCCTTTCTTGCATACAGAGCGTATCTGTAGAATGCATCGTCTCTTGTTTTGAAGCGGGCACCTTCCTTTGGTATAGCTGCACTGATAATCTCTTCAACTGCTGGGTAGTCATCTGTGTTGAACATCTTGTCCATTTCTTCTTCCATCTTTGTTGGAGGATCTGGATTTATTTCTGGATCATCATCGTTCAGTTCTTCTTTTGTTTCTTGTTTAGTAGCTTGTTCCTCTGTGGACGAGTTTGATTGTCCTGTGCTGTGTTTCTGCGATGATGAATAAGCTTCCTTTTGACCTGTTTCCTTTGAGGCAGTTGTTTCTTCATCGGTACTTCCCATTCCTCTGGTTTCCTGAATTCATAACATTTACATTGTGCATCAGTTTTGTAAGATGGTGTTTCAGAGGTCTACATATTTTAGTGTTTATTTTCCACATATAACACAGCGTGGACTGTTTCAAAAATCAAAATTACGTACCTGGTGATCGATGTTTTTATTTCCCGATGTTTCTGTACATGTGTATGCTTCATATGTTTCCTGTAAATTAAAGGTATACAGTTAATTTTTTTAATGCATTGTTTTAAATGAACTTGATAATTTTAGTGCATACATGTAGTTACTACCTTTGTATTGCTTGTTGTGCTATCACTGGAGTTGGTGTTGGCTGTAGCAAACTTCATTTCCTGAAGATAAGTAAATCAAGTAAACTTTATGTTAGATTCCTGGTTTACTGATGTTTCTCCAGAGTGCATAATCATTGTACCTTGCTAATTTTTGCTGGTATTGGTTGCTTTTGTGTTTTCCAGTTATTCTGTTTGTCTGGTATACCATATTTGCTGCTTGGACCTGCATGTTGTTTCATTCCTGCCTGGTTGCTGTAAACCTCCTGCAAAATAGATATACATTTAATTTTGTCAGGATATTTTTTAATCACAGTTTCTGTTGTCGTCATTGCGAGAAGTGTTGATCAACTGTAATCTACATGCCTTTTTGATGTCTTCTTTGTTTTGTTGAGATTGTTGTCGGGAGGTCTCGTGCTTGTCTACTAGCTTGATCTGTGTGTTGTTGTTGTCGTTGTTGTCGTCAGACATATCATCGTCCTCGATTTCTTTGAATAAACCCTGAGAAATGGATAAATAATTATCAGGATTTATCCTAAAAATGTTTTGACTTTGTACTTTACTTCTATAACCTTTGTTACTTACCTCGTAACTTGATGAGCTTCTTTGCATGTATTTTCCCGCTGGTGTAGCTGAGCTGTTCTGGCTGCTTGTTGCTGACACATAATTATGCTTTCCTGTTTGTTCGTGATGTTTTTGTCTCACATTGTTGCCATCAGCATCCTGTAAGAAGATTGACAGTCAGTAATATTACTATCACAGAAAATAATTACTTTTAATTATATTTGTTAAATTGATTCAATAATATGTACTAATGAATTTTCAGTGCCATATGTATTAATTAATTTTACCAACCTTCATTGTGAAGTTTTGCGATTGATATGATTTGACGTTGCTTGCATGCAGGGAAGGATACTCTCTTGAACAAGCGTAGGAGGGAGCATACTGATTGATATTCTCAGAGGTTAGCAATTTTTTTCCTTCATCCCTCTATCCAATTCCATTGTTGAGCTGTTGCTGGAAGCTTCTTCCTTCTTTACTTCAATTAGAGATCGTTTAAGGTGAGCACACTGCACTCTGTACTGTGACTCAGCTTGTTTAAGTTTATTTTGTTGCATTTTCTCCTTTTTATTCTTCCATGCGTGTATTCTTGCCTGAAAAAAAAATGATTATAAAATTTTGTGTACATGCATGTCAAAAAAAAGGAATAATAGTTTATTTTGTGTACATTTTAAATGCAGATATATGATCACATTACAAATAAATCACAATAAGGTCATATTATAGGTACAGTACTAGAAGTTGTGTACCTGTTGACATGTGTAAGCTGTTGTTGCCTGGAATTGTTTCTAGTGCTTCTTACTACTATGGGCTAGTACTTCTTGAACAACATAGGCACGATAATACTGTTGCTTTTGTTTGACAGCATGGAAATTGTTTTTCCAAGCAATTGTTACTAGTACTTGTTAATATGAATAGTTACTAGTAATAGTTAATATGAAATCATTATATGCACAAGTTTGTCTGTTTTCTCCATGCAGTTTTACTAGTACTTGTTAACATGGTGAATTGGTACTTCCCTGTACGACAAAGTTTAGCACTATAGCATAACGGGGAGGTGCTTGTAAGTAGATTGGATTTTGATAAGTTTTACCATTTTTGCAACTTTTGCCATCTGTTCAGCAGTTAGTGGTATCTTTACTCCAGGTGGCAGCTTGTTCAACCACATTATTTGTTGTTCTTCATCCTTGTTTTGTGGTGCCCATGTTTCATCCATCTTCTCTGATGATTCTTTTTTTTTCCTCTCCAGCCCTGCAGGAGTATGAAATGTTGAAGTTCAAGACTATGAAGAGCAAGCGTGTAAGGTTGAGAAGTTTGAGTGCTACTTTTTGACAAGTATTCAGAAGCAAATGTGCAAGTTTGAATTTACGACTAGTTTTGATGAGTATCCAGTGTTTGAACTTGTTTAGTGCGTGTTTGAGTGGTTAGTCTGTGCCTGTTTGTATTCCAGAATCAACGAGAAAGAAACCTGGTGAATTTACCTATGAGGTTGTTCCGATCAGATGTATTTTGCACTTTGCCTAATCCTGCAGATCTGCGAGATCAGCTTCTCTCATCCCTTGTTTGTTCCCTTGTGTTGATATTTTCTCTCCTGCACGTCCGAATTTTGAATCTAAGGAAAAAAAATATTGATGAAAAATTGCGATTCACTGAAGTACATGTTAGTTGTGGATGGGGTTCCAGCTGTCGAGCGAGAAAAATTGGGGCACGGAATAGTACGTTTCAAATCTACGAACGTGGAATTTAGATGTTTACCTTGAGTTCGTGATCGTTCGTCTTCCTTCGTCTTCGTTGGTGGCTTCGTCGTTCCCCTCGTCTGGATCTGGATTTGAATTTTGAATCTGTTGGAGAGAGAGGAGGAGATGGAAAGCGTGATCCTGTTGTCCACCAAAAGTGGAGGATTAGTTAAGATTTCTACCTTCGAGATAATTCTTATCCTGCATTTGTGGGCCAGCATATTTCATTAAATGGGAGTTGGTGTTTCAGTATGACATGTGGGTCCTCCTTGTTCTGATCATTCCTTTTCTTCGTGGATGACATGTGGGACTGTGGATGGGAGGATTTATTCTACTTCACTTTCCCATTTTTCTTCTGTGACGTCCCCGTAATTTTTGGCGTCATTCATTGATCCCGTGAGCCATCTTCTTCCTCCCTCTTGCCCTCTTCGTACGCTTGCGCCCCCCATCTCAGATCTGTTTTTGAAACCTCTCGTCTGGCATGCTTCCTAACCCTATTTATCGTTTGATTTCTTTCTTCGATTGTTGAATGTAGGCGGCGGGTTCTCAATAAAGATCCCCGTGGATTTTTCGGCTGGTTTTGTGAGTTCTCGTTGTTTTCTCGTAGCCTGCGTTGTTCAATGGATGATGAAGCTGCTGTACCTCGTGATGGTGAAGATGAGGTCACCCCTCAATTATCTGATACGCAGTCTTTTTCCGTTGATGGTACTGAGTTGGTGACTCAGGAATTCATGGTGCGTGACCAGCTTGAGCAGGATAGGATGAGAATGGAGAAGAAAGTATCTGCTACTAATGAAAAAATTGAACAGCACAGATTGAGAAAATCTTGGTTAGTTTATATTGTTTGTTATTCCTATATATGTTTGTTCATGCTTCTGGTTTATTTTCATGTCTTGATCATGTGTTTATGTGTTTTCTGTTTTCCAGTTCTGGATCTATCCCTAATGGTTCATCAGAATTTAGTACAAAACTTAGCCTTCCAAAGTTCATTTCTGTTTGCAAGTCCCTTAGCCCCAAACAAAGGGGTTATGTTGCTGATATAGGTCAAGGATCTCTCCTTGATATTCGTCTTGAAGAGATACCAAGGGCTTTTGTTGCTTGGATTGTCAGCAACTATGTTGCTTCAAAGAGGATGTTTGTCTTCAAAAGTGGCTTTGACTTCGCTTTCAATGCACTGTGTGTCCATAAGGTTTTAGGCACACCAATTGGAGGACGGCGCATTCCTATCAAGTGCAGTGAGCAATTCAGGGATGTCGTTAGGAATCGGTCATGTTGTGAAGGCAGTACCCCAACTATAAATGAGCTAATGAATATGCTGTCTTCTGACTTGGAAGAGGAAGATTTCAAGATATATTGGATGATGTTCTGTATTACTGCATTTCTATGTCCAACGACGTATGAGTGCGTCAGTCCTGACTACCTTTCAGCACTTGAGGGTCCTTCTGAGGAAATCTGCACGTATGATTGGTCTTCAGCAGTGTTTCAGAAACTTTCAGCTTCCATGAAAACGTTCGTTGATTGTGGTCTACAGGGTGCTCTCTGTGGTTGCTTGGTTGTTCCTCTGGTTAGTAACTCCTTTAGTTTCTCATCAGCTGCTGTTGTCATGTTATTGATTAATTCTATCTGAGTGCCTGAATTTTTTTGCTTTGTTGTTGTTCTTTGTAGATGACTTACTTAGAATATCTTGATATAAAAGTCAAAGAGCTTGCTAGTGTTGTTCCAAGAATTAGCGTATGGGATTCAGTGACAGTTAGTGAATTTGAAAAACTTGACTTGGTTTCTGCGGAGGATGGAACCTATGGCGAAATACCGGTTAGTGTATTTCATTGTCTGATGATGAGCAATACATGTTTTAAAATTTTATGTTTATGTGTTGTCCCTAAACTGTGTTTTTTATTTTTCATTGTGTGTGTTATAATTAGCTGAAGGATGTGAGACGTACTCCGTTTCATCAGAGTGGGTCTTCCACTTTCTTTATTGGAGATCTGCATCCCGGTCTCGAGACGTTTCTTTGCTCCTTTGTGAAGCCTGCGATGCGTCCATTGGTACGTTTATTGTGATGTTCTGTTTTAATTGACATCTGTAGTGTAATGTTTTATAGTTCGAAGCAGTTGTCTGCAATTACTAATTTTTTTTTTTTTTTTTTGATTTTGCTTTGGCCTTGATCAGCAGGGCTTTGACTTGAGATATTTTCTGCAATTCAGCCAATCATCAACAATAAGATTGCCAATGTTTTGCAGCTTGCGAGCCACTATAATGAACGAAGATTTTGCGCATCTGAAGATAAACAGGGTGGTTCTTGTTCAAGGCCATGGTTCAGTAATATGGCGAATTGTCTGGGTATACTCAATGATTTTGATCATATATACCGCTCGAATGGAACGGGAGATAGCCCATGTGTCGTTAGAACTCAATCAAATCAAGAAGTCTCCGTATTGAATGACCAAACATACAGCTTGCCAGAAAGCCAGAACAGGAATAAGGGTATTGCTAGTAATGCTGAGATGTGCGATGACATGTGGCGTGAGCAAATCATGCCGATTAGTCAGAATGTTTATAAACAGATTAGGTTGCTTCAACAGCTCATTCCTATTAATTGCAAATACACTCCAAATGCATTGTATAAGGAGTATCTGCTGAATCTCGAAGCGTATCTTGATCGCGTCGTGGAGGATCTTCCATCAATACTCCCATCCGAAGGAGCGTTGGATTTGCTTGTGCAGAAGGGAGTTGTTTGCAACTGTTGTGGACTTTTGAATAGTCCTCTTGCTTCTGAAACTTGCAACTGCTCGGTTGCCTTAGATACTGGTAAGAGCGCAGTTGGTGAGAGGTTAAACATTCCCTCTGTTACCCCCGTGAAGGTGCATGACAATGTTAGACAAGTTGATGCATCTGTAGGAAATGAAGCTGTCCTTGGTAAGATCGAGGTTGGTTTTCCTGAGTCCACTAGCAAAGGGAGCGGCTCAGCTGCGTGTTCTTCGGGTGCTACTACGAAAACCTGCAAGGCCGACTCTCTGGCTTGTGTTAACGCTGATAGAGTAGATTGCAAAGATGGCTCATCCGGTAATTCTAACGATCCAACAGTTGAAGTTAAACAAATTGGCAAGAAACTGGAAGTCGAAACTCAATCTTATTGCACTACAGCTGCAGAACCTGCAATCAATCCCACTGCTTTTGCTGATGAGCATGCTAAGGTTTCCACTTCTAATAATCCAGCTACTGGTCTTGAAGATTCTCTTCTACTCCCGTCTTCGAAGAGAAATTCATCTGAGTCTCTCGGTTTCCAGCATGACTCATCTGCGAAGAAACAAAAGATGTCTGTACTGGAGGATGGTAGCTCAAAGATGGCAAGTGGAGCAGACCAAACTAGTTATATTGTTCCATGTGACCCGTTGGATGAACCTTCTGCTTGGGAAGAAATAGAAAGGATTGAGAGGACGAAAACGCTTGCAATGAAGAAATTTTCATATTCATCACCCTCAGATGTCTTGTTGGCTGAACATTTGGTGCCTGTTGGAAGTGTTTGTATGCCATCTAGTACTCAACACCAGTATCTAGACGGAGTCCCTGGTATGTCGCAGCCATCCCAACCAGGATTGTCATCTGGTTATCAGGGCATTCTCCGTGATCGAAATGGAAGAACATTCCATGGAGGGCGAAGGACTGTTAATTTCGCAGACCCTCCTGCCTCCCAAGCTATTATTTCTAACATTGATGGTTTGCACCTGTCAAATCATTCATCTTTGCAAGCAGTAAACACACCTGGAAGGACAATATCTGTGCCTGGTTTTAACACTGGGTTTGCTGGTTATAGACATGAGAGATCTATTGCTTATGAAGGGTCTTCTCTTCAGAGCTCTTACAACACTGGTCATAACAGCTCTTACAACACGCTTGGGCAGCAAAATTTTCAGAGCTCTCAAAGTGCAGGGAGGTATAATGGTAGCCAACATGACGATGAAGATGTGGGTGGGAACGCTGGTTATGTGGTTACTCCTTTTCCGGAATTCATGATTCGATCTCCACGTGTTTGTGCTACGCCGCAGTATCACCAGAGGAATTATGGTGAACAGCAGGTACGATTTAACACGAGTCTGTCACAAGGCACATATAATAGAGGATCAACAGCAGGGCTTTCACAAAGTCAACCTTTGCATCATGGAAACCATCGCCCCTTCCTCTCAATTAGAGATTCGACGCAGGCTGAGATTGATATGATGGAGTGGGTGCGAAAGTATTTACCAGCGCAATTTGGTAGAAGGTATCCTACTATTTCATGCCACTGGTTTTCCATTTTATTTAATCATTTTAAATAATCTTTTTGCTGTGTTGTGATTTTGTTTTGTTGTGCAGCCCAAGAATTGTTGAGACAAGGGGAAGATGGGCCACTCACAGAAATTTTGGGTTGTCAATGCAACCTGGTGGTTATGTTCATGACTACGTTATGAATGTATTTGCTGCCACTGTAATGGAAGAGCAGTATGACAACAGTGTCTTCCTTAATCAACAGCGTCCCCAGTGCCTAAAGTACATAATGTACAGTGAGAGTGTAGTAAGTTTTTACTATTTCTTTTTTGTTTATTAAATATGGATATTTTTCTACTTTTTTATGGATAATTGTTTGGCAGAATGGTAAAATCAGTTTTTTTTCTCTCTACTTTGCTAGAGGGCATTCAGGGAATTGGGTGCTGATCCGAACGCACTGAAGAATTACATTATGGAGCCTAATTTACCCTGTAGGATATATCACTTTGATGTTGTGAGTATTTTGTTTTGTATGATATTTGTATCTTGAATATATATATTGTCTAGTATGCCAAAAGTTTTCCTTTTATGTTTTATAATTGAATTTGGTTTCAACTGCTATTTCAACTCTTTTGCAACTATTTGATTTTTTGTATTTTAAAAATTACATTTGTCCTTTTAATTTTATTTTTTTAGCTATTTTTAAAAATTTGGTTGTTTTTCAGGTAATTCTTCCTGTTAGAGATAATCACTTTTGGATTGTGGTTGTCGCTAATTTCGCCCGACTGCGGTTTGAGACATATTGTCCTTATTATGATGCTACTGTAGCAGAAAATATTGCAATGACTGTTATTGATAACTTCAAGAAGGCTTATACAGCAGCATATTACTCTGAGCGTTATGATATTTATAACTTTCAGGTGATGCCTGCCCAAATCGTTTCTGACAACATCAATGAGTAAGTAAAATTTTAAGAGATTGTATTTATCAGTGTGTTTCTATGTGTCTTTGTTTTGTTCTGTGGTAATTCATATAGTTTTATTTTCTTGTTCTTACTCAAACTGTTTTTAGGAACGACTCTGGACCTCAAGCTATGAAAGTAATTCTTCAACATTGCGGTGGTTTCCAGCATAAGATAAGAGAAGTAAGTCTTTGTCTATGTTTTTCTTGGCATATGTAATTGTTGGTCTGCATATAATTTTCATTTGTTAATTGCAGAATGATGTTATCAAGCTGCGTGAGCAGCTGGTGTTCTATATGCTAACTTTCCAAGGTAATGCAAAGAAAATGCCTGCAGTCGTTGATATAATGAGAAAGCATGCAAGACGGTGAATGTTGCTCGATAAGGATATACAAACCCGTTCGGAAAGAAACATGTTTCTCTGTTTGTATTCCGACAGTATCGTTGATTCTCCGTTATGGTTCTATTTATATTTTAGTTTGTGCTTTAACTATTTGTAACTGAACCCAAGAATCTCCTGTTTTGTACTGTCACCTTGTGTTGAACATCTGTGGTTTCGCTTTTCTGGCATATATTTGTCTGTACTTGTACTCTTATGTCTTACGTACTTGATATTTGCTTCCTGATGTACTTACGCCTTTATTGTGACTGTGAGACACTTACTATTCCTTGCTATGTTTCCCTCAAGTTATGTAAATGTTATTGTGTCTGTTGCTGTAGTTAATACTTGTGATTGTAGTTTATATTTTAGCTTATATTTTAGCTGTATTTGTACTCTTGTATATTATGTACCTACGACTTTCGTGTTGTTGTACTTAGACCTGTACCTTCATGCACCCATCACCGCTGTACTGTAGACACCTCACACACCTGTACCTTCCATCAGAACCCACAATTTGCAGACAAATATAAAGAAACAGTTATGTTTTTCTCTTGCTGCCTAAACTGTACTCGTGCACCCTTCACCGCTGTACTCCACCCTGCTGGCACATGTCCATTCCCAGAGAATCATAAAACATGCGGAAAACATAGGGAAACACTCCTGTGCTCCTCTTGCTAATGAAGCTGTACTCGTGCACCGATCACCTCTGTACTTGACACACCTTACACCTGTACTTTCTTGAATAACCCAAAATTTGCAGACAAAATTAGTGAAACAGTTATGTTTTTCTCTTGCTGCCTAAACTGTACTCGTGCGCCTTCAACCGCTGTACTCGACCTTGCTGGCACATGTCCATTCGCAAAATAACTAAAAACATGCGGAAAACATAGGGAAACACTCCTGTGCTCCTCTTGCTAATGAAGCTGTACTCACTACAAGAAAAGTTCTGATAGACAACGTCCCAAAATCGTCAACTAAGGGGCATTTTTCGTCGCCTATGGGCCTAACCCGACGATATGGGTTCCGTTGTCGAAACTGCGTCAGGCAAAGTCCAACGACGATTTTTTCGGTCCGTCGCGCTTGGGCCCCTTCCGCCACGGAAAATCGGACCGTTGCGGAAGTGTTCCGGGAGCCCGTTGACGCGACGTCATGCAACCGACACGTGGCACGCCGTTAACGGCGAAACGGCGTTAACCTGAAATCCCGTGGTAGATGGTAGGCCCACACGAGGACTGCCACGTCTTAAGCCGGGCCAGATGACATAGTTTGACCGGTCAACTATATAGCTGGGCTGGTCCATTAGTTACGTGGGCCGGGCCTAACCTCTAATGTTGGGTCAAAAGTTAAATGGGCCGCCCATTTAACATGTGGGGTCCCCTACAGAACGGGCCGCCCAAGAAGCAAGTGGGCCGGGCCAAAAACACAGTGGGTCCCACTTTCCGTTAAAAGGCCCCATTTAGTGTGTGGGGTCCACCATATAGCAAGTGGGCGGCCCAACAAGCTAGTGGGCGGGCCAAAAACACATGGGGTCCCACTATCCTGAAAGGGCCGCCCATTTAGTATGTGGGGTCCACCATCTAGCAGGCCCGCCCAACAAGCTAGTGGGCGGGCCAAAAACACAGGCGGGTCCCACTTTCCTGATAAAGGGCCGGCCCATTTAGTATGTGGGGCCCACTATGGTGGGGCCCACCAAGATAGTGGGCGGGCCAAAACACGTGGGTCCCACATTCCAATGGGCGCCCAACAAGATAGTGGGCGGGCCAAAAACACAGTGGGTCCCACCTTCCACTTAAAGGGCGGCCCATTTACCATGTGGGACCACCATAGAGCAAGTGGGCCCCCAACAAGATAGTGGGCCCCAATAAGCACAGTGGGCCCCACTTTCTGTTAAAGGGCGGCCCATCTAGTGTGTGGGGTCCACAATATGGGTGGCCCAACAAGATATTGGGCGGGCCAAAAACACAGTGGGTCCGCTTTCCTCTTAAAGGGCCGCCCATTTATTATGTGGGGTCCTCAAAAATGGGCTGGCCCAACTATTTAGTGGCCGGCCCAGTGGGGTCCACCCTTAAAGCAAGTGGGCCGGCCAATTGTGGTCCACAGTAAATCAAATGGGCTGGCCCAAGAAGTATGGCCAGCCCGTTTAGTTCTGTTTATATGCCGGCATAATATGCGCTTTAGGATTTTGCGGGCAGGCACATATGTGAAATTGGGCGTTTAAGGGATGGGAATTCGTGATTTAGATACTGAGAATATTTACGCACATTGATTTCTCGGATAGCCTCACTTACCACAAGCACCAAAGAAAAAATGCGCAAAGAACTATAAAAACTAACTAAATATTACATCAGCTGCAAGGCATTGAAAAAATATTACAGAACCCAGAGAAATTGAATGGTAATTAAACCTAGCAATACAATGAAGCGATCCGGCAATCTTTTAAGTTGTCCATGCAGCACCTATATCTGAAACAAAGACATTACAAGTTAAGACAGCAACAATGGAAAGGCAATGACACTACAATATTGTTTGGCAAAGAATTTGGAACTCATCATTTCGTCGTTATAACAAGATCATTGTAATGCGCACAATAAGCAAACAAAGAGTGCATGCCGCATACCAACAGCCAATATAACAGAGCATGTTAGAATGAAACAGCAGACTTACTACTGTCGAGTCCCATGCAAACCAACATGTTCAGGGAGTACAAAATTGGCATGAACAACATAGTAGCAGGCTATAAATTTTGTAACAACGACTGAGCAAGATGAAGTTATGATGGCTACATCTACAGAGCAGGGAATGTAAACCAAAAATAGAAGTTACGATGGCAAAAGCTAAAGAGGAGGGAATGTGAACCAACATGTGCCAAGTGCAATTACTTCATTTTGGCCGTGAACTAAATAATACTCCTGAACTTATAGTGAAGGGGATGCAAATCAAGATGTTTCGGGATATAAACTTGTAATGAGCAACACATGGAGGATAGTTAATGCTGGAGCTTAGGATGGACCAGATACAGAATATAGTGGGATCACCTGTGAACTTGTATAAGAGGGAATGCAAACCAATATGTTCAGCTTTCCATATGTGAGCGTCATGCCAAGTCAGAGAAACAAGTCAATAATGCAGCTTTTGAAGAACAAGATGGCACGCAAAATTATTATCTAGTAGTATGACAAGTTTATTTGTACTACAGGCTAGATAGCAGAGTGATAGCATGCCAAACTAAGTCCTTACTTTGTTAGCTTACAATGAACTAGATACAAAACAATGGCATCACCTGTAGTACAGGGAATGCAAGCCAACATGTTCATGGAGTAAAAAATTGGCACAAACAACATAGTAGCAGGCCATAATTTTTGTAACAACGACTGAGCAAGATAAAGTTATGATGGCTAGATCTACAGAGCAGGGAATGTAAACCAAATATAGAAGTTACGATGCCAAAAGCTATAGAGCAGGGAATGCGAACCAACATGTGCAATTACTTAAAATTGGCCATGAACTAAATAATAGCAGGATGTTACTATAATACCTACAGTATAATTTTTGTAACAACGACTGAGCAAGATAGAAGTTATGATGGCTACATCTACAGAGCAGGGAATGCAAACCAAAATGTTCAATCGCTTAAAGTTAGCAATGAAGTAGAAAATAGCAAGGTGTTACGGTCATAGCTAGGAATGAACTAAAAGAGCTTCAGACAAACAAGCATCTGAACCCAGAACATGGCGCTAAAACAAGGGACTTACATTAGGAGAAGCACTCTGTGGGAGTCACAGCAGATCTTCCTGGGGTTGATAGATCCGGTGATGAAGTACGCTACATGTGCTACTTGGGGTTGGAGAGACGGCCATTACACTTCATGGTTACTCATCTCTCTGCAAAAACGTAACGGCGCGTCGTTAGCACAAACAGGTTCCCCCAAGATTAAACAAGAACTTGCAGGCAAGCAATAGAAAAGCGACAGTAGAAGAGTTTAGATCATACACGGCGCCGGTGAAGCAGATCCGGTTCATGCACAGCGGTGTCGGTGAGCAAGATCCGATGCGGTGGACGACGGATCCGGCGAAGCGGCTCCGGTGGGGTGGACGATGCCGCAGCTGAAGCGACGGTAGACTGCTGGATGAGCATATGGTTTCGAGGTTCGGCGGGGATGATCCGGTCCGGTTGATGACGGCGTCGATGAAGCGGCTCCGGCAGGCAGCCGGATGACGAGGATCGCGAGGCCTCGGGTAGGCCAGGGAAGTCCGGCGGGGATGTTCCGGTGCGGTGGTCGTGGAGGTGGGAGAGAGAGGGACTTGGGAAGTTCCGGTGGGTGGTCTCAGAGGAGAGAGTGAGGGAAATGAATTTTTTTTCGGGGAGTTTCCGGAGCTAGGGAGGTGGTGATCGAAAAAAATGACGGGTAGACCCCCCACCAACCGACTTATACATGGACATTGTTGTCATCTTTACGAGGGTAGAATGGGAAGTTAGAAGCGTGTGAAATATTTGTATTTTTCGGGCGGGAAGTTTTGCCGCTGGAATGAGATTTCGAATTTGGCTACAATCCAAGTAATACAAAAATATGAGACCGTACTAGTACGGCCAAATGTCACATCAATTCATCATCACGTTGAAAATCGGTTACGACGATCATAATTATTGGCCGTTGGCACAACAGTTCTCCAACGCTTGATCCAACGGTCAAAGTTCCTTTTTTTAAGAGAACGGTCAAAATTCATTGGATTCGCTCGGGAACTGCGCGCGCCAAAACGAGTCAGACGAAGATGTTTCTAGAGTTCTCACGGACGCGTCTTGGCGATACATTGAATGCAAATCTTGCAAGGTCAAAAAAAATGCAAATCTTGCAGGATCGTATGTGGCTGCTATGAGCTGAAGTACTCCATGAAACCGTGAACATACATGTAGATGGGAATCCCATGTAGACGATCTGAAGAACGACCCGCTGCATCTTTCACAAATCCATCTACATGACATGATAAACTTTAATTAAGAAGCAGCCACGTAACAATTATTGCCCAAAATCTAACGGGTTCGACAATAAGCTGGTAATTCTCTATTATATATAAACACCAAAAAAATATAGCAAGTAAGAAAGGAGTGTCAATGCCACCAGGACTTACAAAAAAAGGGAATTAGCACTTCGTAATCTCTTTGTTTTTACACATACCTTCTGCTCAGGAATCCAGGGCCTAGGGTCACATCAAGTCATAATCAGAAACCAAAGTCGGTTCCCATGTTCTCCAATTCAAAACGCGTACAAAATATTTCAGTGTGTGAAATAATGTTGAGATTTTGAATTAGAGGGTTGTTAAGCTATTGATTATATGGAGTCGAAATTTGGTAGCATACATAAGTATCTCTGTTCACAACTCACCTGTACAGAAGCAGGAACAGCTGTTGTGTTGCAGCACAACACAAAGGAGAAGCCACTGTTCCGTTCATTGCACTCAATACAGCGATGAATGAACCAGACCAGTTGACAAGCTTCTAGACCAGTATGTAGAAAGATGGAAATCAATGGATCACAGAAAATCATCAGTGTCAAGCTTTAATGCACTAGCCAACGCGACCAAAAGTCCGAACTGATGGAAAGGGCTAGGCAATCCACTTTATACATCGCAACAAAAAGTCCAAACTGACAGAAAAGGCTAGACCGGGAGAAGAGAAGAGAAGGTTTGTGAAAGCGATGACTCGAACTTGAGACTATGGGCTCTGATACCACGTCAAGCTTCATCCACGAGCCAACGGAACCACAAGTCAGAACTGATGGAAAGGGCTAGGCAATCCACTTATAATATTAACAATCAGCAGGGTTCCGGTTCAAAAAAATCCACATCACAACAAGGAAACGACCACCAAGATCATAGCAATTGCAGATAAATGCACCTACGAAATATGCTCAGACTAAGGAACCATTTTACAAGACAAAGGTAATGACCTGTCACTGTCCCCGTTCATCTCCAATTATCTAGCAGATACTCTTCTTACTACTTACTAGCATTCCTAACCTGCTCCAGTAGGGCCTCCTTCTGTGCTGCTATCGTTCTAAAATTGTCGACTTCTAGTCTTAGCGCAGCTGATGCAGCTCGTTCTACTTGGAGTTGCTCCTTTAGAACTTGAGCATGCAAATACTTTGACTTGGACATGGACTTGCACTTCAGCAGTCCAGCATTCCGTAAGAAAGTGTTTTTGGCAATGCCTTTCTTTTTTATTGCCATAGAAAATGCCTTCACACATTCTTCATCGGTTTTTTCCAGACCGTTTTTACCGGTTTTTGCCATCTCTAATTTCATATCTTCCTGCAAAAAATTCAGTTCGTACACATGTGTAAACATGATAGTTACTACAGAGAAACTTGCTGATAGTAGATTTATCATGTGTATGACCTACTTTTATTCCTACAGTTTGGCATGTCTGATTCACATCACATGAATTTTAATAAACATATATAATATCATATTGACATGTACTTTACTACTCCTATAAGTTGGGATGTGAGTCGTCACAAAATTTCAATCTTTGAGAAGACTTACAAGAACACTCTGTGCGACTTCTCCAATCACTTCAAGTTTGTTCTTCTGGCATGCTTCAAAAATCTCTGGCAGAGTCATCTCTTTGTTTGGTTCCCTTTTACTTGCATTATGTAACATCTGCATTTTAGTACTACCATTTATAAATCGAATAACGTGGTTGAAATGGAGGATCATAATATAAGCTGCACACTGGTGTATATACTCTGCATGATCTTTTACTAAAATATTTCTAAATAGCAGTATAAAACAACATGTCCTTACTTTTTGCCGAATGTGCACTATAAGGTTACGAGATCCCGTACGGCTAGGTAAAAGTAGTTTACCGCGGTTTTCCTGATTCTGTTTAGCCAAATTCTGCAAAAAGGAGACTAGTGAGACACTGCTATAAATAAGAATCCAAGATGTGATCTGGTCTCAGTCTTACAAATCATACCATATTCTTTGGATCAGACCAGTGCTTCACAAGATCTCCCCACTGTTTGTCAGTCATTTGCTTAAAAGGAGATATAGTTGGAACACTCCCAGTAATCTTTCCAGTGAAGTATTTCTTCTTTAGCCTGCTGCGATACTGGCGCAGACAGTCTGAGAATAGACTGTTGAGAACATGCTTTACTTCCTCTTGGTCCTCATCGAACTCGAACCTTAACTGTTCACAACAATATAAACCGTTGGTGTGATATACATAGATCCAACAACAAGCTAGAAGGAACGGGACGTGCCAATGTGGTATACTAGTATGAGTAACATTACCAAGAGAAAGATGACTTACGTGTAACCTGTGCACTAATTTTTCAAAATGCGCAGAGGTGTCTACGTGCTCTTTCCATGTTGGGAAGATAGGAATTTCATTCCTGACGAAAATTCCTACATCCGATGCTAATTTACAAGATTCTTCTGGGTCCAGTGGCCTTCTGCCACCTACGATAGATGAAAGGCGAAATCTTGATTCCATCCCAGCAAGCTTAGCTACGAACATTTTCCCTACTGTTGGGCCCCTCGTTTTTCTTGATCGTGGTGCAACTACAAAGTTAAGCATTACATCAAGCTATCAAGGTAGGTATATATATATATATATATATATATATATATATATATCTATAAAGTATAACTTTATAACGGAGAATGAAACTATAAGCATTGGAAAATGTACCTTCTTCGGTGTGGGGCTCATCCTCAGGGGAGTTGTCTATGGCAGGACTAATATGGGTCAGTGGGAGATCATCAACAGTTTGTTGATGTTGTGCTAGCAGTGTTTGGCCAGTTGTGGTTGTGTCAGCTGGGACTGGTACAGTGTGTCCTTGGGCAGTATTTCCTACCACAGCTACTGCTGATCCCAATTGTGGCTGAGAAGTTGCCGTGGAAACTTGTTCTGCTGCCAATTGTTGTTGAGAAGTTGCTGTGGAAACTGGTTCTGCTGCCAATTGTGGCTGAGAAGTTGCTGTGGAAACTGGTTCTGCTGCCGATTGTCGCTGGTTGACTGGATTGGTAACAGGTGGCTGATTCAACCGCTTGGGGTGTTCACCACGTTTTTTTATTTCAGTACTCTTAGAATTTTCGTTATTTTCTTCAACTGGTGCCATGAATCGCTGAGACTGTCTAGTAGCAGAAGCAGGTTTCTTTTTTGGTTGCAGCTGTTCTATCACCAATTCAGGTGCCTGTTGAATGGTCTTCCTCTCATTGGTGGTTCCTGCGAAATTCTTACTTGAAGCTGCAGATTCCTAGCACACATAAACGATATTTCAGTCTACAGAAGTCCCATATATGATGATATGCAAATGGAATAGAATGAAGAACAGTAAAGGATGACGTGCATGCTGAAACATATATATGATGCATTAAGGAGACCTAGAGGTGGCATGTGAACATGTTTGGTGGGATTCAGGATACAAGTATACAACACATGGAAGTTGCAAAACAGATATCTCAAAGTAAAAACACAGAAATCACCTGGTGGGGTTGAGGAGAATGGTCAGGCAAGGCATCTTCCTGAGTCAGCTCTCCAAGAGGCTCAGCATGATCAAATTGTGAATCATAACATTGTTCTTTATCTTTGGGAAGGGGAAAGGGTTCTTCTCCGATTTTGTTCAGGTTTGCACTAGAGGCAATAGCGTTACACATGTTTGTGCCCACACGGCTTGCATATCTTATACATATATTCCGTATCCGTTTCTCTTTTAATTCATTCTTCTGTATTGCAATAATATCTAGCATGCATTACAAAAAAAATGCTAATGAGATGGCGGTGCAAGTAAGCAAAAAAATACTTTTCGAAATCACATGCATAACGAATGCGGCCATATCAACCTTCTTGGAAGTGGGCGCGTGTACGCTTTGGTTTCCTGCCGTCGACCATGGAAGCGCCCATCTCTCCAGTCCGGTGGACGGAAGGAGTCGGGGATTAAGATACGAGAACCCGGCGATGGTGACTGTCGCTGACAAGGCGGCGGTGGAAGTCGGCTACGGAGGAGCTCGTATGGTACAGTGGTCGTCGGTGGGGGTGGGGGAGGTGGAAGCTACTCCGGCTTGCTAAAAAGCAAGGGAGACGGCGGAACGTCGTCGGTCACTACGGTGGCCGATGAGAAGGCAGTAGTGCTGGTGTGGGAGTGGGACAGTGGGCCGGCGCCGGCGTGTGAGATGATCCGGTGGGTCATGCAGGGTGGAAGCGTGAGAGAGAGATGCGGGGTTCGGCGCCGCCGGTGATAGGTCTGAATTGAGCGGTCCGGGGGGATAAGATCGACACTGTACTTATTTCACATCGCTTTGAATTTTGGAAGGGGGGGATTTCGGCGGGAATTTTGGGGCAGAGTTGAAATTATTACTGGTTGCTGGAAAACTGTGGAACCCTAGCCTACGAAATCCCAAGTCTGAAGCTGAGGGCCCTTTTGCTGTGGCTTTTTGGCTTTTGGATTTTGGAAGCCAAAAGAATATAATATTTGTTTTTGGCTTCCAAAATCCAAAAGCCAAAAAGGCAAAAAAAAAGGCACAACAAAAGGGCCCTGAGTATGTTCGGGTTCAAGGGGATATGCTTGTTGGTTCTTGGGTGCATATGATCTCTTTATTTCGAAATTCATCTTCTATACATTTTGAAATGTCAAAAAAGAATAAAACGAAAAATGCATGTGTACTTCTTCGCTTGCTTTATACACATAAAATATTTCAATGGAAAAATCGAATAGTAATTTGGGCTATGTAAAAAAGAGTTACTCCGTAAAAAAATTGTGCTAACCATAAGGCTTTTTATGAGACATGTTTTCTCTCTTTTTTTACATCGACCATGAAAAAAACTTGTTTTTTTTACATCAACCATGAAAAATACTTTTTTTACATCGACCATGAAAAATACTAGGAATTTGCTAAGAGCATCCACAACGTGTAGCCAAAAGTGGTTCCATATTTGATTTTTGGCTTTTTGAACTAGTTCCATACATTGTAGAGGTAGTTCCAAAACCAGAAAAACAGGGAACCGGAGCAAATAGGTGCTCCGATGCCAAATTTCACTTTTGGCATTTGGAACTAGTTCCCTACATTGTGAGAGTAGTTCCATATTGGCTTTATGAGTTGTTTTAGCTTGATGGCGGGACCCACGTTATAAATATTTGGAACCACTACATTGTGGAGCTATTGCTATATTTCACACCAAAGCCAAATTCACCATCGTATCAGATTTGGCAATAGCAACATTGTGGATAGCCTAAAGTTATATTTTCCATCTTGTACACAATTAAAAATATCTTTAAAACAAACAAATCTCTAATGTCTAGGTGTACCATCTCTACTAGTACTAGTATATATACACGTGCCTTGCACGTGAGGGCTCTTTTTTTTAGTGAAACAACTTCGACGCAATAAGAATTCGATCTTTTTTTAACAAAGGAGGGGGGCCCAAGGGCTTGGATACCATTAAGTGCAACAGAGGGGTACATATTACAGATTGCAGTCAATAGTCACTTGGGTTGAAAGCCAATGCAAGCCCGCCTACATGATAGCAGGATTTTGTGAAGCTTTTTAACTTAATTGGTCAAACATGCGAAGCATGTGCCATTTACTTGTACAACTTTATCGGAAAAAAATACTTGTACAAGCTAGTTCCCCTAAGTACTACCAGCACATAAGTAAACAAAAGAACCAGGGACATCATCAACTGAAAACAACAATCTATTCATATAGCGGCTCTTGCATCACCCTTTGAAAATCATCTACCTGCAAAGATGAGTGCAGAGTTTCTGCTCGTGCTTTCACCTGTTCCAAGATCGTCCAGTTGATCTCATGGACATCTGCATCAGCCAAAGCGGTAACCAAGTTGCCAGCCACTAGCTTCTGCAGATCAGCAACAGCATGTAGGCCATCTTGAATTGTAGAATTCCATCCTCGGTTCATTTCTTTGTTCCGCCAAGTGGCCACATCCAAGTCCTTTTGAAGACGCCTAATCTTAGCTTCCCCAGTGCCACATCCTTCTGTTTTGTTCCTACAAACGTTTGCATCACTGGAACTCTGGACATCTGTGCTACAATGCTGCTTGGCAGGGACATGAGCAGTCACTTGCTTCTGCGATTTGCCATGCATAAAATCAATCAGCAGATTAAAAGGAAATATGTTGGTTGATTCATGTCACCACTTTCAGCAACCCATGAGTTTCTAAACCTTAAATGGAGTCTAAAACATTGCAATAAAAGGGTGGGTGCATCATTTGGATGCAGAGGCCGGGGCGACCCTATTTTCAAGAAAAAATTAGGAAATCTGAAATCTATATCTATATCTCTACCATCTATACCACTCCACTCCTGTTGACAGTTTGATCTCTTTCAGTACATTAGATTATGTCATGTTTAAAACACTACTCCCTCCATTCCTTTCTATAATGCCTATTGTTTTTTCGCATTTGTTTCAGAATATAAGAGTAAAGCTATGTTTTTTTTGCAAAGAACCCCTTCCATCGATCAGGTCAAGTCCAGAAAATCTGGAAAACGATCTGGTCATGTATTTCTAAGATTTGTTTTCAATTTTCTATTTTGTCTGATATCACTCCACTCCTGTTGACAGTTTGATCTCTTTCAGTACATTAGATTATGTCATGTTTAAAACACTATTATAAAATTACCTCCTTAATGTTGAGCTCAGGAGGATCCAGATGTGCTGATCCTAGGCGGCCACTCAAATGATTGCTTGCTAGAACAATAGGACCAAATCCCGCCTCCTTTCTACCAATGTCTGCATCACTGGCGCGCTCACTGTCTTTGTTAGGAACATGAGCAGTGGCTAGCTGCTGCAAATCAAAGTTCATCAAATCAATCAGCAAACAAGACATATGAAATTTGAGCAGTGCGGCTAAATACCTTCTTCAGCAGCTGCCCCACGGAATCGTCCTTTTGGCGGCACATCACACGTGTGAAAAATCTCGGCAACGACTTGGGGTGCGGTGATTTTGTCCCATTCCACAGTATGCCGAGCTTGGCTGCAATTATCATATTCTGCAAGATATTTTGCCTCCGAGATTCTTCGTAGGCATTCTCGAGGGGAATATCTAGCAGGCATTACAAAAAAAAAGATGCTAATAACAAGCAGTGGAAGCAAGCAATAAACTAGTCTCGGAAATCAAATACGGAGTACATAACAAAAGCTGCCGGACAAAGTGTTCAACCTTGGTCGACTGGGGAGGTGGCGCGTTGGCCGTTCGGTTTGGTTCGGTGGATCATGGTGGCGCTTTGTGTACCGATCTCGCCGGCCGGTAAGATGAACCAGTGAGTCGGGGAAGCAGATCCGACGAAGCGGACGGAGTGTGGTTGACGGCGTCGCTGAGCTGGCTCCGGTGCGGTGGATGTCGGCTACGGATGGAGGACTGAGAGGGAGCGAGACGGACTAGGTGCGAGGTAGGGAGAGAGGCCCTTGCTTGTCCGTGGGTGGGGCTGGATATAGGGGAAATGAAAGCGAGGTAGGAAGATAGCATCCTGCTAATTTATGGTGCTGAACTAGAAAATCCCGCCAATATATGGTGCTGAATTGCGGGCGGCTCATAGCTTGTGCACAAATAAAATGGGAAAATCCAAAAAATGTAGTTCAACAAAAAAAACTCTAGTAGGCAAAGTCGCTAGCTCGCCATGAGAAGATGCACTCCGCCAACAAAATGTCATGACAAGCTAGTTTGCTATGGATCTTGCATTAACCCTGCTCGATAAAATGGTGGGCAAAAAAAGACAAGCTAAATCAAAAATAATGGTGGTAGAAAGATGTAACTCTCAAATGTAAACTCTACTAAACAGGGCCAGCTCAAAAATATGCCTCATATTATTAGTACTTCCTCCGGTCCATATTAACTGCCACTAACATACATCGAGAAACAAAAAAGAGAAATCTGTCATGAATAGTTCCCGAATTCAAATCTGAGTTTCTCTGTAGACTATTCCCATCTGAGTTTCTCTTTTTTGTTTCTCGATGTATGTTTCGAATTTTGATCTGAAATTTTTAGGGGTTATCTTAATATGAGCTGTGAACGTGCATGATTTGTTTCAGATTTTTTCGCAATGTTTAAATTTGGATTTAGGCCGCATGTCACCTCGCTACCGCTCGAGAAATGGAGCCCCTCTCCGCTGGGCTCCATAAAAGCTTCACTGTTCGTGTCAGACTGTTGAAGACACTGGCAAGTGCATGTCAGGGGGACAGAGAATAAATTTCGTCCACGCGTCGGCGCGTGCTGTCTACCCCAAACCCTAAACTCTGTCTTTATGAAGTCAAGCATGCATGAAGAGAAGTGGTTTTTGGTTTCAAACATGGAAATTTCAAAAACCCTCTCAAGAGCTACATTTTGGAGTGACTAATTTTTCATATTCATGATTTAAACTTGTTTAAATGGGCATAAAAATAGGCATAAAATTCAAAATAAATCAAAATAAATGAAAAACCAAGGCACATAGTCTTCTTATGTCATATAGTAAGCATTCAATTAAGTTGATAAACAAGGTCTAGACATATTCGAACCAGAAAAATCATGTATCTACCCCTAACCCTAAACTCTGTCTTATGAAGTCAAGCATGAAGAGATGTGGTTTTTGGTTTCAAACATGGAAATTTCGAAAACCCTCCCAAGAGCTTCATTTTGGAGTGACTAAGAAGCATACATGCTTACTTTTTTATATTCATGTTTTAAACTTGTTCAAATCTTGGTCAAACCTAGGATTTGACCAAGATTCAAATGGGCATAAAAATTCAAAAAAATGAAGAAAAAAATGAAAAACCAAGGTCTTCTTATGTCATATAGTAAGCATTCAATTAAGTTGATAAACAAGGTCTAGACGTTTTAAACCTGAAAAATCATGTATCTACCCCCTAACCCTAAACTCTGTCTTATGAAGTCAAGCATGCATGGTGAAGAGAAGTGGTTTTTGGTTTCAAACATGGAAATTTTAAAAACCCTCCCAAGAGCTTCATTTTGGGGTGACTAAGAAGGATACATGATTACTTTGTCATATTCATGTCTTAAACTTGTTTAAGTCATGGTCAAACCTAGGATTTGACCAAGATTCAAATGGGCATAAGAATTCAAAAAAAACAAAGCACATAGTCTGTGTATGTCATATAGTAAGCATTCAAGTTGATAAACAAGGTCTAGACATATTCAAACCAGAAAAATCATGGAAATTTCAAAAACCTCCCACGAGCTTCATTTTGGAGTGACTAAGAAGGATCGATGCAGGTTACGTTTCATATTATTCATGTTTTAAACTTGTTTAAATCTTGGTCCAACCTAGGATTTGACCAAGATTCAACAAATGGGGATAAAAAAATGAAAACCCAATGCACATAGTCTTCTTATGTCATATAATAAGCATACAATTAAGTTGATAAACAAGGTCTAGACATATTCAAACCAAAAAAAACATGTATGTGGCTACCCCTAACCCTAAACTCTGTCTTATGAAGTCAAGCATGAAGAGATGTGGTTTTTGGTTTCAAACATGGAAATTTCAAAAACCCCTTCCAAGAGCTTCATTTTGGAGTGACTAAGAAGCATACATGCTTACCTTTTCATATATATTCATGTTTTAAACTTGTTCAAATCTTGGTCAAACCTAGGATTTGACAAAGATTCAAATGGGCATAAAAATTCAAATAAAATGAATACCAAGGTCTTCTTATGTCATATAGTATGTGCGCATTCACTTAAGTTGATAAACAAGGTCTAGACATATTAAACCTAAAAAATCATGCATGTATCTACCCCTAACCCTAAACTCTGTCTTATAAAGTCAAGCATGCATGGTGAAGATAAGTGGTTTTTGGTTTCAAACATGGAAATTTCAAAAACCCTCCTAATTAAGAGCTTCATTTTGGAGTGACTAAGAAGGATACATGCTTACTTTTACATATTCATGTTTTAAACTTGTTTAAGTCGTGGTCAAACCTAGGATTTGACCAAGATTTAAATGGGCATAAAAATTCAAAAACAAAATCAAAAACCAAAGCAAGTCTTTGCATGTCATATAGTAAGCATTCAAGTTGATAAACAAGGTCTAGACATATTCAAACCAGAAAATCATGTATATATCTACCCCTAACCCTAAACTCTATCTTTATGAAGTCAAGCATGCATGAAGAGAAGTGGTTTTAGGTTTCAAACATGGAAATTTCAAAAACCATCCCAAGAGCTACATTTTGGAGTGACTAAGAAGGATATATAGATGCTTAATTTTGCATATTCATGATTTAAACTTGTTCAAATCTTGGTCAAACCTATGATTTGACCAAGATTCAAATGGGCATTAAAAATAGAAAAATGAAAAACCAAAGCACATAATCTTCTTATGTCATATAGTAAGCATTAAAGTTGATAAACACAAGGTCTAGACATATTCAAACCATACAAATCATGTATCTACCCCTAACCCTAAACTTTGTCTTATGAAGTCAAGCATGAAGAGATGTGGTTTTTGGTTTCAAACATGGAAATTTCAAATACCCTTCCAAGAGCTTCATTTTGGAGTGACTAAGAAGCATACATGCTTACCTTTTCATATTCATGTTTTAAACTTGTTCAAATCTTGGTCAAACCTAGGATTTGACCAAGATTCAAATGGGCATAAAAATTCAAAAAAAATGAATACCAAGATCTTCTTATGTCATATAGTATGCGCGCAATCAATTAAGTTGATAAACAAGGTATAGACATATTAAACCTGAAAATCATGTATCTACCCCTAACCCTAAACTCTGTCTTATAAAGTCAAGCATGCATGGTGAAGATAAGTGGTTTTTGGTTTCAAACATGGAAATTTCAAAAACCCTCCTAATTAAGAGCTTCATTTTGGAGTGACTAAGAAGGATACATGCTTACTTTTCATATTCATGTTTTAAACTTGTTTAAATCTTGGTCAAACCTAGGAAAATCATAAATATATCTTCTCTTCATGCCTTGACTTCATAAGACAGAGTTTGGGGTTAGGGTTAGCTTGATACATGAATTTTCTGGTTTGAATATGTCTAGACATTGTTTATCAACTTAATTGAATGCTTACTAGATGACATAAGATGACTATGTGCATTGGTTTTTCATTTTTTTTGAATTTTTATGCCCATTTGAATCTTGGTCAAATTCTAGGTTTGACCATGATTTAATCAAGTTTAAAACATGAATATGAAAAATTAAGCATCTATCCTTCTTAGTCACTCCAATATGTAGCTCTTGGGAGGGTTTTTGAAATTTCCATGCTTGAAAACCAAAAACCACTTTTCTTCATGCATGCTTGACTTCATAAGACATAGTTTAGGGTTAGGGGGTAGATACATGATTTTCCTACTAGTTTGAATATGTCTAGACCTTGTTTATCAATTTAATTGAATGCTTACTATATGACATGAGCAGACCTTGGTTTTAATTTTTTTATACCCATTTGAATCTTCGTCAAATCGTAGGTTTGTTGACCAAGATTTGAACAAGTTTAAAACATGAATATGAAAAAGTAAGCATGTATGCGTCTTAACTAGTCACTCCAAAATGAAGCTCTTGGGAGGGTTTTTGAAATTTCCATGTTTGAAACCAAAAACCACTTCTTCTCTTCATGCTTGACTTCATAAGTCAGGGTTAATTTAGGGATATATAGGGGGTAGATACATGATTTTTCTGTTTGATATGTCTAGACCTTGTTTACCAACTTAATTGAATGCTTACTATATGACATAAGAAGACTGAAGAGAAGTGGTTTTTGGGTTTCAAACATGGAAATTTCAAAAACCTCCCAAAAGCTTCATTTTAGAGTGACTAAGAAGGATCCATGCTTACCTTTTAATTTTTAGATTTTAAACTTGTTTAAATCTTTGTGAAACCTAGGATTTGACCAAGATTCAAATGGGCATAAAAATTCAGGAAAAAACCAAAAGATTGATAAACCAAAGCACATAGCATTCTTATGTCATACAGTAAGCATTCAAGTTGATTAACAAGGTCTAGACATATTCAAACTAGAAAATCATGTATATATCTGTCCCTAACCTTAAACTCTGTCTTATATATGAAGTCAATCATGAAGAGAAGTGGTTTGGGTTTCAAACATGAAAATTTCAAGAACATCCCAAAAGCCGCTTCATTTTAGAGTGACTAAGAAGGATCCATGCTTACCTTTTCGTTTTCATATTATATACTTGTTTAAATCCAGGTCAAACATAGGATTTGACCAAGATTCAAATGGGCATAAAATAAAATAAAATAGAAGAATGAAAAACAAAAGCACATAGTCTTCGTATGTCATATAGTAAGCTTTCAAGTTGATAAACAAGGTTTAGACATGTTCAAACCAGACAAATCATGTATCTACCCCCTAACCATAAACTCGATCGATCTTATGAAGTCTAGCCTGAAGAGAAGTCGTATTGGTTTCAAACATGAAAATTTCAAGAACCTCCCAAAATCTTCAAATGGGCATAATATTCAAAAAAACCAGAAAAATGAAAAACCAAAGCACATAGCCTTCTTATGTCATATAGTAAGAATTCAAGTTGATAAACAAGGTCTAGACATATTCAAACTAGACAAATCATGTATCTACCCCTAACACTCTAAACTCTGTCTTATGAAGTCAAGCATGAAGAGAAGTGGTTTTTGGGTTTCAAACATGGAAATATCAAAAACCTCCCAAAAGCTTCATTTTAGAGTGACTAAGAAGGATCCATGCTTACCTTTTAATTTTCAGATTTTAAACTTGTTTAAATCTTTGTGAAACCTAGGATTTGACCAAGATTCAAATGGGCATAAAAATTCAGGAAAAAACCAAAAGAATGATAAACCAAAGCACATAGCATTCTTATGTCATATAGTAAGCATTCAAGTTGATAAATAAGGTCTAGACATATTCAAACTAGAAAATCATGTATATATCTGCCCCTAACCCTAAACTCTGTCTTATATATGAAGCAATCATGAAGAGAAGTGGTTTTGGGTTTCAAACATGAAAATTTCAAGAACATCCCAAAAGTCGCTTCATTTTAGAGTGACTAAGAAGGATCCAGGCTTACCTTTTCGTTTTCATATTTTATACTTGTTTAAATCCAGGTCAAACATAGGATTTGACCAAGATTCAAATGGGCATAAAATAAAAAAATAGAAGAATGAAAAACAAAAGCACATAGTCTTCTTATGTCATATAGTAAGTCTTGCAAGTTGGTAAACAAGGTTTAGACATGTTCAAACCAGACAAATCATGTATCTAGCCCCTAACCATAAACTCGGTCGATCTTATGAAGTCTAGCATGAAGAGAAGTCGTATTGGTTTCAAACATGAAAATTTCAAGAACCACCCAAAATCTTCAAATGGGCATATAACATTCAAAAAACTAGAAAAATGAAAAACCAAAGCACATATATAGCCTTCTTATGTCATATAGTAAGCATTCAAGTTGATAAACAAGCATGTCTAGACATATTCAAACCCGACAAATCATGTATCTACCCCTAACCCTAAACTCTGCATGTCTTATGAAGTCAACCATGAAGAGAAGTGGTTTTGGGTTTCAAACATTGAGATTTCAAGAACCCCCCAAAAGCTTCATTTTAGAATGACTAGCTAGGAAGGATCCAGGCTTACCTTTTCATTTTCATGTTATAGACTTGTTTAAATCTTGGTCAAACCTAGGATTTGACCAAGATTCAAATGGGCATAAACATTCAAAAAAATCAAAAAATCAAAAACCAAAGCTAGCACATATAGTCTTCTTATGTCATATAGTAAGAATTGAAGTTGATAAACAAGGTCTAGACATATTCAAACTAGACAAATCATGTATCTACCCCCTAAAGCCCTAAACTAGCTTTGTCTTATGAAGTCAAGCATGAAGAGAAGTGTTTTTGGGTTTCAGACATGGAAATTTTGAAAACCTCCCAAAAACTTCATCTTAGAGTGACAAAGAAGGATCCAAGCTTACCTTTTCATTTTCATGTTTTAAGCTTGTTTAAATATTGGTCAAGCCTAGGATTTGACCAAGATTCAAATGGGCATAAAAATTCTGGAAAAATAATAAAAAAAAACCAAAGCACATAGTCTTCTTACGTCATATATATCTATAGTAAGCATATTCAAGTAGATAAACAAGGTATAGACATATTCAAAACAGACAAATCCTGTATCTACCCCCTAACCCTAAACTCGGTCTTATGATGCCTAGCATGAAGAGAAGTCGTTTTGGGTTTCAAACGTTTAAGCCAAAAGCCCCATTTCATATATTTCAAATTTGGTTCAAATTTGAAAGACATACAAGTTATAGCACACATAGTGCATACATGTTCACACATTCTGCACTAGATGCTAATTAACCCTATAGTTTGAGGCCATTTGGATGAGGTCGAAAAAATCTTGGATTAGAAATGGGGTTGTTCGAACCCCGTAGTTGGATTTTTTATGAACTTGATCTGTAGTACTGGGCAAAACCCTAGTTTAACGTATTTAATTATAGATTCGTAGGTTGATTTTTCTACCTTTTTATTATTATTACTATGCAGCACATGTGTGTTTGCCCGTCGAGTGAAACTCGGAGGAAGAGGGATCACTCGGAAGGAGAGAAGAAGGGAGAGCATTATGGTGTCTCCCCTTTTCGGGTGATGATGTTGACTTTTGTGCAGGGTTTGTCAGTGAGCAGGAGGTGCGAGCGAGCGAGCGAGCGAGCGAGTCGAGCGAGGCCGAGAATGAGAGAGATTTGTTTTTTTGTGAGAGGGACAACCGAAGGATCCAGAAGGACCCACAGATTTCCAAAACGCATCCTGATGCGTCTTCTCTTGACAAAGAAGATGGCTTGGAGTTTGCGTACCTACTGCACTTGACTTGTGCTCACTGAAGTGTGGGACCTCACGCATGGGCACCACACGTAAGTGACAGACCTGTTGGTGTAAAAACTCGGTTGATTATTATAGTGCATTAGAACAAAGTTTCCTATGGATTCAAGGGTAGGAAATCCAAGTTAACTCATTTACATGACATTATTTTTTCCATGAAGCAAAGTTAACGCACCTATCAATTGGTACATTTTGGAGTGACTAAGAAGGATCCAGGCTTACTTATTCGTTTTCACGTGTAAAACTTGTCTAAATCTTGGTCAAACAAAATTGGCAGAAAATTCAAAAAAAAAGAAAAAGAAAAATGAAAAACCAAAGCACATAGTCTTCTTATGTCATGTAGTAAGCATTAAAGTTGATAAACAAGGTCTAGACATATTCAAACCATACTAATCATGTATCTACCCCCTAACCCCTAAACTCTATCTTATGACGAAGTCAAGCATGAAGATTAAGTGGTTTTGGGTTTCAAACATGGAAATTTTGAAAACCTCCCAAAAACTTCATTTTAGGGTGACTAAGAAGGATACAGGCTTCCCTTTTCATTTTCATGTTCTATACTTGTTTAAATCTTGGTCAAACCTAGCTAGGATTTGACCATGATTCAAATGTGCATCAAAATTCCAAAAAATCAGAAAAATGAAAAACCAAAGCACATAGTTTTCTTATGTCATATAGTAAGCATTAAAGTTGATAAACAAGGGTCTAGACATATTCAAACAAGAAAAATCATGTATCTACCCCCTAACCCTAAACTTTGTCTTATGTAGTCAAGCATGAAGAGAAGTGGTTTTGGGTTTCAAATATGGAAATTTCAAAAACCTATCAAAAGCTTCATTTTAGAGTGACTAAGAAGGATCCATGCTTGCCTTTTCATTTTCATATTCGAAACTTGTTTAAATCATTGTCAAACCTAGGATTTGACCAAGATTTAAATTGGCATAAAATTAAAAAATCGGAAAAATGAAAAACAAAAGCACATAGTCTTCTTATGTCACATATATATAGTAAGCATTCAAAAGTTGATAAACAAGGTCTAGCTAGACATATTCAAATAAGACAAATCATGTATCTACCCCTCTAACCCTAAACTCTGTCTTATGAAGTCAAGCATGAAGAGAAGTGGTTTTAGGTTTCAAACATGGAAATTTCAAAAACCTCCCAAAAACTTCATTTTAGAGTGACTAAGAAGGATACATGTTTCCCTTTTCATTTTCATGTTTTAAACTTGTTTAAATCTTGGTCAAACCTAGGATTTGACCAAGATACAAATAGGCACAAAAAATGAAAAACAAAAAGCACATAGTGTTCTTATGTCATATCGTAAGCATTCAAGTTGATAAACAAGGTCTAGATATATCCAAACCAGACAAATCATGTATATATGTACCCCGTGTCGATCTTATGAAGTCTAGCATGAAGAAAAGTCGTTTTGGCCGGGTTTCAAACATGGAAATTTCAAGAACATCCCAAAAGCTTCATTTTAGAGCGACTAAGAAGGATCCAGGCTTACCTTTCCATTTTCATGATTTAAACTTGTTTAAATCTTGGTCAAATCTTGCTCAAGCATGAAGATAAGTGGTTTTGGGTTTCAAACATGGAAATTTCAAAAACCTCCCAAAACTTCATTTTAGGGTGACTAAGAAGGATACAGGCTTCCCTTTTCATTTTCATGTTCTATATATACTTGTTTAAATCTTGGTCAAACCTAGGATTTGACCAAGATTCAAATGTGCATCAAAATTCTAAAAAAAATCAGAAAAATGAAAAACCAAAGCACATAGTCTTCTTATGTCATATAGTAAGCATTAAAGTTGATAAACATGGTCTAGACATATTCAAACCATACAAATCATGTATCTACCCCCTAACCCCTAAACTATGTCTTATGAAGTCAAGCATGAAGAGAAGTGGTTTTGGGTTTCAAACATGGAAATTTCAAAAACTGCCCAAAAACTTCATTTTAGAGTGACTAAGAAGGACACATGCTTCCCTTTTCATTTTCATGTTTTAAACTTGTTTAAATCTTGGTCAAACCTAGGATTTGATGAACATGGTCTAGACATATTCAAACCAGACAAATCATGTATCTACCCCCTATCGACCCTAAACTTCGTCTTATGAAGTCAAGCATGAAGAGAAGTGGTTTTGGGTTTCAAACATGGAAATTTCAAAAACCTCCCAAAATTAAAGCTTCATTTTAGAGTGACTAGTTAAGAAGGATCCAGGCTTACCTTTTCATTTTCATGTTTTAAACTTGTTTAAATCTTGTTCAAACCTAGGATTTAACCAATATTCAAATGGGCATAAAATAAAAAATAAATAAAATAAAAAACCAAAGCACATAGTCTTCTTATGTCATATAGTAAGCATTCAAGTTGATAAACAAGGTCTAGACATATTCAAACCAGACAAATCATGTACCCCTAACCCTAAACTTTGTCTTAATTATATATGAAGTCAAGCATGAAGCAGAGAAGTGTGGTTTTGGGTTTCAAACATGGAAATTTCAAAAACCTCCCAAAAAGCTTCATTTTAATTAGACTGGCTGGTTAATTAAGAAGGATCCATGATTAATTACCTTTTCATTGTCATGTTTTAAACTTGTTTAAATCTTGGTCGAACCTAGGATTTGACCAAGATTCAAATGGGCATAAAAATTCAGAAAAAAATCGAAAGAATGAAAAACCAAAGCACATAGCCTTCTTATGTCATATAGTAAGCATTCAAGTTGATAAACATGGTCTAGACATATTCAAACCAGAAAAATCATGTATCTACCCCTAACCCTAAACTCTGTCTTATGAAGTCAAGCATGAAAAGAAGTACGGTGGTTTTGGGTTTCAAACATGGTAAATTCAAGAACCTCCCAAAAGCTTCATTTTAGAGTTACTAAGAGAAAGATCCAGACTTAATTACCTTATCATTTTCACATGTTAAACTTGTTTAAATCTTGCTCAACAAACCTAGGATTTTACCAAGATTCTCAAATGGGCATAAAAATCAAAAAATGAAATACCAATGCACATAGTCCTCTTATGTCATATAGCTAGTAAGCATTCAAGTTGATAAACAAGGTCTAGACATATTCAAACTAGCTAGACAAATCATGTATCTACCCCCTAATTAAAACCCCTAAACTCTGTCTTATGACGAAGTCAAGCATGAAGATAAGTGGTTTTAGGTTTCAAACATGGAAATTTCAAAAACCTCCCAAAATTCAGCTTCATTTTAGAGCGACTAAGAAGGATCGATGCTTTTACCTTTTCATTTCCATGTTTTAAACTTATTTAAATCTTGGTCAAACCTAGGATTTGACCAAGATTCAAATGGGCATAAAAATTATTCAGACAAAAAATCTAAAGAATGAAAAACCAAAGCACATAGCCTTCTTAATTATGTCATATAGTAAACACTCAAGTTGATAAACAAGGTCTAGACATATTCAAACCAGAAAAATCATGTGTATATCTACCCCTACCCCTAAACTCTGTCTTATGAAGTCAATCATGAAGAGAATTGGTTTTGGGTTTCAAACATGGAAATTTCAAGTACGTCCCAAAAGCTTCATATATTTTAGAGTGACTAATTAAGAAGGATCTTGGATTACGTTTTCATTTTCATGCTTGAAACTTGTTTAAATCTTGGTTGAACCTAGGATTTGACCAGAATCAAATGTGCATAAAATTCTTAAAAAATAGAAAAATGAAAAACAAAAGCACATGGTCTTCTTATGTCATATAGTAAGCATTCAAGTTGATAAACAAGGTTTAGACATATTCAAACCAGACAAATCATGTATCTACCCCTAACCCTAAACTCGGTCTTATGAAGTCTAGCATGAGGAGAAGTCGTTTTGGGTTTCAAACGTTTAAGCCAAAAGCCCCATTTCAAATATTTCAAACTTATTCAAATTTGGTTCAAATTTGAAAGACACACAAGTTATAGCACACATAGTGCATACATTCTCACACATACTGCACTAGATGCTAACCCGGCCTATAGTTTGAGGCCATTGGATGAGGTCGAAAAAAATCTTGGATTAGAAATGGGGTTGTTCGAACCCCGTAGTTGGATTTTTTGAACCTTGATCTGTAGTACTGGGCAAAACCCTAGTTTAACCTATTTAATTATAGATTCGTAGGTCGATTTTTCTACCTTTTTATTATTACTATGCAGCACATGTGTGTTTGCCCGTCGAGTGAAACTCGGAGGAAGAGGGATCACTCGGAAGGAGAGAAGAAGGGAGAGAATTATGGTGTCTCCCCTTTTTCGGGTGATGATGTTGACTTTTGTGCAGGGTTTGTCGTGAGCAGGAGGTGCGAGCGAGCGAGTCGAGCGAGGCCGAGAATGAGAGAGATTTTTTTTTAGAGGGACGACCGAAGGATCCAGAAGGACCCACTTCCAATATGCATCCTGATGCGTCTTTCTCTTGACAAAGAAAATGGCTGGGAGTTTGCGTACCTATTGCACGTGACTTGTGCTCACTGAAGTGTGGGACCTCACGCATGGGCACCACACGTAAGTGACAGACCTGTTGGTGTAAAAACTCGGTTGATTATTATAGTGCATTAGAACAAAGTTTCCTATGGATTCAAGGGTAGGAAATCCAAGTTAACTCATTTACATGACATTATTTTTTCCATGAAGCAAAGTTAACGCACCTATCAATTGGTACATTTTGGAGTGACTAAGAAGGATCCAGGCTTACTTATTCGTTTTCACGTGTAAAACTTGTCTAAATCTTGGTCAAACAAAATTGGCAGAAAATTCAAAAAAAAACAGAAAAATGAAAAACCAAAGCACATAGTCTTCTTATGTCATGTAGTAAGCATTAAAGTTGATAAACAAGGTCTAGACATATTCAAACCATACTAATCATGTATCTACCCCCTAACCCCTAAACTCTATCTTATGACGAAGTCAAGCATGAAGATTAAGTGGTTTTGGGTTTCAAACATGGAAATTTTGAAAACCTCCCAAAAACTTCATTTTAGGGTGACTAAGAAGGATACAGGCTTCCCTTTTCATTTTCATGTTCTATACTTGTTTAAATCTTGGTCAAACCTAGGATTT
The DNA here is from genome assembly GCA_030979885.1 of Lolium multiflorum. Taxonomy (NCBI): domain Eukaryota; kingdom Viridiplantae; phylum Streptophyta; class Magnoliopsida; order Poales; family Poaceae; genus Lolium; species Lolium multiflorum. The sequence continues at coordinate 116,274,360 of CM061751.1, read as the reverse complement.
GACCATGATTCAAATGTGCATCAAAATTCCAAAAAAATCAGAAAAATGAAAAACCAAAGCACATAGTTTTCTTATGTCATATAGTAAGCATTAAAGTTGATAAACAAGGGTCTAGACATATTCAAACAAGAAAAATCATGTATCTACCCCCTAACCCTAAACTTTGTCTTATGTAGTCAAGCATGAAGAGAAGTGGTTTTGGGTTTCAAATATGGAAATTTCAAAAACCTATCAAAAGCTTCATTTTAGAGTGACTAAGAAGGATCCATGCTTGCCTTTTCATTTTCATATTCGAAACTTGTTTAAATCATTGTCAAACCTAGGATTTGACCAAGATTTAAATTGGCATAAAATTAAAAAATCGGAAAAATGAAAAACAAAAGCACATAGTCTTCTTATGTCACATATATATAGTAAGCATTCAAAAGTTGATAAACAAGGTCTAGCTAGACATATTCAAATAAGACAAATCATGTATCTACCCCTCTAACCCTAAACTCTGTCTTATGAAGTCAAGCATGAAGAGAAGTGGTTTTAGGTTTCAAACATGGAAATTTCAAAAACCTCCCAAAAACTTCATTTTAGAGTGACTAAGAAGGATACATGTTTCCCTTTTCATTTTCATGTTTTAAACTTGTTTAAATCTTGGTCAAACCTAGGATTTGACCAAGATACAAATAGGCACAAAAAATGAAAAACAAAAAGCACATAGTGTTCTTATGTCATATCGTAAGCATTCAAGTTGATAAACAAGGTCTAGATATATCCAAACCAGACAAATCATGTATATATGTACCCCGTGTCGATCTTATGAAGTCTAGCATGAAGAAAAGTCGTTTTGGCCGGGTTTCAAACATGGAAATTTCAAGAACATCCCAAAAGCTTCATTTTAGAGCGACTAAGAAGGATCCAGGCTTACCTTTCCATTTTCATGATTTAAACTTGTTTAAATCTTGGTCAAATCTTGCTCAAGCATGAAGATAAGTGGTTTTGGGTTTCAAACATGGAAATTTCAAAAACCTCCCAAAACTTCATTTTAGGGTGACTAAGAAGGATACAGGCTTCCCTTTTCATTTTCATGTTCTATATATACTTGTTTAAATCTTGGTCAAACCTAGGATTTGACCAAGATTCAAATGTGCATCAAAATTCTAAAAAAATCAGAAAAATGAAAAACCAAAGCACATAGTCTTCTTATGTCATATAGTAAGCATTAAAGTTGATAAACATGGTCTAGACATATTCAAACCATACAAATCATGTATCTACCCCTAACCCCTAAACTATGTCTTATGAAGTCAAGCATGAAGAGAAGTGGTTTTGGGTTTCAAACATGGAAATTTCAAAAACCCCCAAAACTTCATTTTAGAGTGACTAAGAAGGACACATGCTTCCCTTTTCATTTTCATGTTTTAAACTTGTTTAAATCTTGGTCAAACCTAGGATTTCATAAACATAGACATATTCAAACCAGACAAATCATGTATCTACCCCCTATCGACCCTAAACTTCGTCTTATGAAGTCAAGCATGAAGAGAAGTGGTTTTGGGTTTCAAACATGGAAATTTCAAAAACCTCCCAAAATTAAAGCTTCATTTTAGAGTGACTAGTTAAGAAGGATCCAGGCTTACCTTTTCATTTTCATGTTTTAAACTTGTTTAAATCTTGTTCAAACCTAGGATTTAACCAATATTCAAATGGGCATAAAATAAAAAATAAATAAAATAAAAAACCAAAGCACATAGTCTTCTTATGTCATATAGTAAGCATTCAAGTTGATAAACAAGGTCTAGACATATTCAAACCAGACAAATCATGTACCCCTAACCCTAAACTTTGTCTTAATTATATATGAAGTCAAGCATGAAGCAGAGAAGTGTGGTTTTGGGTTTCAAACATGGAAATTTCAAAAACCTCCCAAAAAGCTTCATTTTAATTAGACTGGCTGGTTAATTAAGAAGGATCCATGATTAATTACCTTTTCATTGTCATGTTTTAAACTTGTTTAAATCTTGGTCGAACCTAGGATTTGACCAAGATTCAAATGGGCATAAAAATTCAGAAAAAATCGAAAGAATGAAAAACCAAAGCACATAGCCTTCTTATGTCATATAGTAAGCATTCAAGTTGATAAACATGGTCTAGACATATTCAAACCAGAAAAATCATGTATCTACCCCTAACCCTAAACTCTGTCTTATGAAGTCAAGCATGAAAAGAAGTACGGTGGTTTTGGGTTTCAAACATGGTAAATTCAAGAACCTCCCAAAAGCTTCATTTTAGAGTTACTAAGAGAAAGATCCAGACTTAATTACCTTATCATTTTCACATGTTAAACTTGTTTAAATCTTGCTCAACAAACCTAGGATTTTACCAAGATTCTCAAATGGGCATAAAAATCAAAAAATGAAATACCAATGCACATAGTCCTCTTATGTCATATAGCTAGTAAGCATTCAAGTTGATAAACAAGGTCTAGACATATTCAAACTAGCTAGACAAATCATGTATCTACCCCCTAATTAAAACCCCTAAACTCTGTCTTATGACGAAGTCAAGCATGAAGATAAGTGGTTTTAGGTTTCAAACATGGAAATTTCAAAAACCTCCCAAAATTCAGCTTCATTTTAGAGCGACTAAGAAGGATCGATGCTTTTACCTTTTCATTTCCATGTTTTAAACTTATTTAAATCTTGGTCAAACCTAGGATTTGACCAAGATTCAAATGGGCATAAAAATTATTCAGACAAAAAATCTAAAGAATGAAAAACCAAAGCACATAGCCTTCTTAATTATGTCATATAGTAAACACTCAAGTTGATAAACAAGGTCTAGACATATTCAAACCAGAAAAATCATGTGTATATCTACCCCTAACCCTAAACTCTGTCTTATGAAGTCAATCATGAAGAGAATTGGTTTTGGGTTTCAAACATGGAAATTTCAAGTACGTCCCAAAAGCTTCATATATTTTAGAGTGACTAATTAAGAAGGATCTTGGATTACGTTTTCATTTTCATGCTTGAAACTTGTTTAAATCTTGGTTGAACCTAGGATTTGACCAGAATCAAATGTGCATAAAATTCTTAAAAAAATAGAAAAATGAAAAACAAAAGCACATGGTCTTCTTATGTCATATAGTAAGCATTCAAGTTGATAAACAAGGTTTAGACATATTCAAACCAGACAAATCATGTATCTACCCCTAACCCTAAACTCGGTCTTATGAAGTCTAGCATGAGGAGAAGTCGTTTTGGGTTTCAAACGTTTAAGCCAAAAGCCCCATTTCAAATATTTCAAACTTATTCAAATTTGGTTCAAATTTTAAAGACACACAAGTTATAGCACACATAGTGCATACATTCTCACACATACTGCACTAGATGCTAACCCGGCCTATAGTTTGAGGCCATTGGATGAGGTCGAAAAAATCTTGGATTAGAAATGGGGTTGTTCGAACCCCGTAGTTGGATTTTTTGAACCTTGATCTGTAGTACTGGGCAAAACCCTAGTTTAACCTATTTAATTATAGATTCGTAGGTCGATTTTTCTACCTTTTTATTATTACTATGCAGCACATGTGTGTTTGCCCGTCGAGTGAAACTCGGAGGAAGAGGGATCACTCGGAAGGAGAGAAGAAGGGAGAGAATTATGGTGTCTCCCCTTTTTCGGGTGATGATGTTGACTTTTGTGCAGGGTTTGTCAGTGAGCAGGAGGTGCGAGCGAGCGAGCGAGCGAGTCGAGGCCGAGAATGAGAGAGATTTTTTTTAGAGGGACGACCGAAGGATCCAGAAGGACCCACAGACTTCCAATACGCATCCTGATGCGTCTTTCTCTTGACAAAGAAAATGGCTGGGAGTTTGCGTACCTGCACGTGACTTGTGCTCACTGAAGTGTGGGACCTCACGCATGGGCACCACACGTAAGTGACAGACCTGTTGGTGTAAAAACTCGGTTGATTATTATAGTGCATTAGAACAAAGTTTCCTATGGATTCAAGGGTAGGAAATCCAAGTTAACTCATTTACATGACATTATTTTTTCCATGAAGCAAAGTTAACGCACCTATCAATTGGTACATTTTGGAGTGACTAAGAAGGATCCAGGCTTACTTATTCGTTTTCACGTGTAAAACTTGTCTAAATCTTGGTCAAACAAAATTGGCAGAAAATTCAAAAAAAACAGAAAAATGAAAAACCAAAGCACATAGTCTTCTTATGTCATGTAGTAAGCATTAAAGTTGATAAACAAGGTCTAGACATATTCAAACCATACTAATCATGTATCTACCCCCTAACCCCTAAACTCTATCTTATGACGAAGTCAAGCATGAAGATTAAGTGGTTTTGGGTTTCAAACATGGAAATTTTGAAAACCTCCCAAAAACTTCATTTTAGGGTGACTAAGAAGGATACAGGCTTCCCTTTTCATTTTCATGTTCTATACTTGTTTAAATCTTGGTCAAACCTAGCTAGGATTTGACCATGATTCAAATGTGCATCAAAATTCCAAAAAAATCAGAAAAATGAAAAACCAAAGCACATAGTTTTCTTATGTCATATAGTAAGCATTAAAGTTGATAAACAAGGGTCTAGACATATTCAAACAAGAAAAATCATGTATCTACCCCCTAACCCTAAACTTTGTCTTATGTAGTCAAGCATGAAGAGAAGTGGTTTTGGGTTTCAAATATGGAAATTTCAAAAACCTATCAAAAGCTTCATTTTAGAGTGACTAAGAAGGATCCATGCTTGCCTTTTCATTTTCATATTCGAAACTTGTTTAAATCATTGTCAAACCTAGGATTTGACCAAGATTTAAATTGGCATAAAATTAAAAAATCGGAAAAATGAAAAACAAAAGCACATAGTCTTCTTATGTCACATATATATATAGTAAGCATTCAAAAGTTGATAAACAAGGTCTAGCTAGACATATTCAAATAAGACAAATCATGTATCTACCCCTCTAACCCTAAACTCTGTCTTATGAAGTCAAGCATGAAGAGAAGTGGTTTTAGGTTTCAAACATGGAAATTTCAAAAACCTCCCAAAAACTTCATTTTAGAGTGACTAAGAAGGATACATGTTTCCCTTTTCATTTTCATGTTTTAAACTTGTTTAAATCTTGGTCAAACCTAGGATTTGACCAAGATACAAATAGGCACAAAAAATGAAAAACAAAAAGCACATAGTGTTCTTATGTCATATCGTAAGCATTCAAGTTGATAAACAAGGTCTAGATATATCCAAACCAGACAAATCATGTATATATGTACCCCGTGTCGATCTTATGAAGTCTAGCATGAAGAAAAGTCGTTTTGGTTTCAAACATGGAAATTTCAAGAACATCCCAAAAGCTTCATTTTAGAGCGACTAAGAAGGATCCAGGCTTACCTTTCCATTTTCATGATTTAAACTTGTTTAAATCTTGGTCAAATCTTGCTCAAGCATGAAGATAAGTGGTTTTGGGTTTCAAACATGGAAATTTCAAAAACCTCCCGAAAACTTCATTTTAGGGTGACTAAGAAGGATACAGGCTTCCCTTTTCATTTTCATGTTCTATATATACTTGTTTAAATCTTGGTCAAACCTAGGATTTGACCAAGATTCAAATGTGCATCAAAATTCTAAAAAAAATCAGAAAAATGAAAAACCAAAGCACATAGTCTTCTTATGTCATATAGTAAGCATTAAAGTTGATAAACATGGTCTAGACATATTCAAACCATACAAATCATGTATCTACCCCCTAACCCCTAAACTATGTCTTATGAAGTCAAGCATGAAGAGAAGTGGTTTTGGGTTTCAAACATGGAAATTTCAAAAACTGCCCAAAAACTTCATTTTAGAGTGACTAAGAAGGACACATGCTTCCCTTTTCATTTTCATGTTTTAAACTTGTTTAAATCTTGGTCAAACCTAGGATTTGATGAACATGGTCTAGACATATTCAAACCAGACAAATCATGTATCTACCCCCTATCGACCCTAAACTTCGTCTTATGAAGTCAAGCATGAAGAGAAGTGGTTTTGGGTTTCAAACATGGAAATTTCAAAAACCTCCCAAAATTAAAGCTTCATTTTAGAGTGACTAGTTAAGAAGGATCCAGGCTTACCTTTTCATTTTCATGTTTTAAACTTGTTTAAATCTTGTTCAAACCTAGGATTTAACCAATATTCAAATGGGCATAAAATAAAAAATAAATAAAATAAAAAACCAAAGCACATAGTCTTCTTATGTCATATAGTAAGCATTCAAGTTCATAAACAAGGTCTAGACATATTCAAACCAGACAAATCATGTACCCCTAACCCTAAACTTTGTCTTAATTATATATGAAGTCAAGCATGAAGCAGAGAAGTGTGGTTTTGGGTTTCAAACATGGAAATTTCAAAAACCTCCCAAAAAGCTTCATTTTAATTAGACTGGCTGGTTAATTAAGAAGGATCCATGATTAATTACCTTTTCATTGTCATGTTTTAAACTTGTTTAAATCTTGGTCGAACCTAGGATTTGACCAAGATTCAAATGGGCATAAAAATTCAGAAAAAAATCGAAAGAATGAAAAACCAAAGCACATAGCCTTCTTATGTCATATAGTAAGCATTCAAGTTGATAAACATGGTCTAGACATATTCAAACCAGAAAAATCATGTATCTACCCCTAACCCTAAACTCTGTCTTATGAAGTCAAGCATGAAAAGAAGTACGGTGGTTTTGGGTTTCAAACATGGTAAATTCAAGAACCTCCCAAAAGCTTCATTTTAGAGTTACTAAGAGAAAGATCCAGACTTAATTACCTTATCATTTTCACATGTTAAACTTGTTTAAATCTTGCTCAACAAACCTAGGATCTTTGACCAAGATTCAAATGGGCATAAAAATTATTCAGACAAAAAATCTAAAGAATGAAAAACCAAAGCACATAGCCTTCTTAATTATGTCATATAGTAAACACTCAAGTTGATAAACAAGGTCTAGACATATTCAAACCAGAAAAATCATGTGTATATCTACCCCTACCCCTAAACTCTGTCTTATGAAGTCAATCATGAAGAGAATTGGTTTTGGGTTTCAAACATGGAAATTTCAAGTACGTCCCAAAAGCTTCATATATTTTAGAGTGACTAATTAAGAAGGATGTTGGATTCCGTTTTCATTTTCATGCTTGAAACTTGTTTAAATCTTGGTTGAACCTAGGATTTGACCAGAATCAAATGTGCATAAAATTCTTAAAAAAATAGAAAAATGGAAAACAAAAGCACATGGTCTTCTTATGTCATATAGTAAGCATTCAAGTTGATAAACAAGGTTTATACATATTCAAACCAGACAAATCATGTATCTACCCCCTATCGACCCTAAACTCGGTCTTATGAAGTCTAGCATGAGGAGAAGTCGTTTTGGGTTTCAAACGTTTAAGCCAAAAGCCCCATTTCAAATATTTCAAACTTATTCAAATTTGGTTCAAATTTGAAAGACACACAAGTTATAGCACACATAGTGCATACATTCTCACACATACTGCACTAGATGCTAACCCGGCCTATAGTTTGAGGCCATTGGATGAGGTCGAAAAAAATCTTGGATTAGAAATGGGGTTGTTCGAACCCCGTAGTTGGATTTTTTGAACCTTGATCTGTAGTACTGGGCAAAACCCTAGTTTAACCTATTTAATTATAGATTCGTAGGTCGATTTTTCTACCTTTTTATTATTACTATGCACATGTGTGTTTGCCCGTCGAGTGAAACTCGGAGGAAGAGGGATCACTCGGAAGGAGAGAAGAAGGGAGAGAATTATGGTGTCTCCCCTTTTTCGGGTGATGATGTTGACTTTTGTGCAGGGTTTGTCAGTGAGCAGGAGGTGCGAGCGAGCGAGCGAGCGAGTCGAGCGAGGCCGAGAATGAGAGAGATTTTTTTTTAGAGGGACGACCGAAGGATCCAGAAGGACCCACAGACTTCCAATACGCATCCTGATGCGTCTTTCTCTTGACAAAGAAAATGGCTGGGAGTTTGCGTACCTATTGCACGTGACTTGTGCTCACTGAAGTGTGGGACCTCACGCATGGGCACCACACGTAAGTGACAGACCTGTTGGTGTAAAAACTCGGTTGATTATTATAGTGCATTAGAACAAAGTTTCCTATGGATTCAAGGGTAGGAAATCCAAGTTAACTCATTTACATGACATTATTTTTTCCATGAAGCAAAGTTAACGCACCTATCAATTGGTACATTTTGGAGTGACTAAGAAGGATCCAGGCTTACTTATTCGTTTTCACGTGTAAAACTTGTCTAAATCTTGGTCAAACAAAATTGGCAGAAAATTCAAAAAAAAAAACAAAAAAATGAAAAACCAAAGCACATAGTCTTCTTATGTCATGTAGTAAGCATTAAAGTTGATAAACAAGGTCTAGACATATTCAAACCATACTAATCATGTATCTACCCGCTAACCCCTAAACTATGTCTTAAGAAGTCAAGAATGAAGAGAAGTGGTTTTGGGTTTCAAACATGGAAATTTCAAAAACCTCCCAAAAACTTCATTTTAGGGTGACTAAGAAGGATACAGGCTTCCATTTTCATTTCCATGTTCTATACTTGTTTAAATCTTGGTCAAACCTAGGATTTGACCAAGATTCAAATGTGCATCAAAATTCCAAAAAAATCAGAAAAATGAAAAACCAAAGCACATAGTTTTCTTATGTCACATACATATATATAGTAAGCATTCAAAAGTTCATAAACAAGGTCTAGACATATTCAAACCAGACAAATCATGTACCCCCTAACCCTAAACTTTGTCTTAATTATATATGAAGTCAAGCATGAAGCAGAGAAGTGTGGTTTTGGGTTTCAAACATGGAAATTTCAAAAACCTCCCAAAAAGCTTCATTTTAATTAGACTGGCTGGTTAATTAAGAAGGATCCATGATTAATTACCTTTTCATTGTCATGTTTTAAACTTGTTTAAATCTTGGTCGAACCTAGGATTTGACCAAGATTCAAATGGGCATAAAAATTCAGAAAAAATCGAAAGAATGAAAGACCAAAGCACATAGCCTTCTTATGTCATATAGTAAGCATTCAAGTTGATAAACATGGTCTAGACATATTCAAACAAGACAAATCATGTATCTACCCCCTATCGACCCTAAACTTCGTCTTATGAAGTCAAGCATGAAGAGAAGTGGTTTTGGGTTTCAAAAAAGATCCAGACTTAATTACCTTATCATTTTCACATGTTAAACTTGTTTAAATCTTGCTCAACAAACCTAGGATTTTACCAAGATTCTCAAATGGGCATAAAAATCAAAAAATGAAATACCAATGCACATAGTCCTCTTATGTCATATAGCTAGTAAGCATTCAAGTTGATAAACAAGGTCTAGACATATTCAAACAAGACAAATCATGTATCTACCCCCTATCGACCCTAAACTTCGTCTTATGAAGTCAAGCATGAAGAGAAGTGGTTTTGGGTTTCAAAAACATGGAAATTTCAAAAACCTCCCAAAATTCAGCTTCATTTTAGAGCGACTAAGAAGGATCGATGCTTACCTTTTCATTTCCATGTTTTAAACTTGTTTAAATCTTGGTCAAATCTAGGATTTGACCAAGATTCAAATGGGCATAAAATAAAAAAACCGAAAAATGAAAAACCAAAGCGCACATAGTCTTCTTATATGTCATATAGTAAGCATTAAAGTTGATAATCAAGGTCTAGACATATTCAAACTAGCTAGACAAATCATGTATCTACCCCCTAAAACCCCTAAACTCTGTCTTATGACGAAGTCAAGCATGAAGATAAGTGGTTTTAGGTTTCAAACATGCATGGAAATTTCAAAAACCTTCCAAAAACTTCATTTTAGGGTGACTAATTAAGAAGGATACATGCTTCCCTTTTCATTTTCATGTTCTATATATACTTGTTTAAATCTTGGTCAAACCTAGCTAGGATTTGACCAAGATTCAAATGTGCATCAAAATTCCAAAAAATATCAGAAAAATGAAAAACCAAAGCACATAGTTTTCTTATGTCATATAGTAGCATTAAAGTTGATAAACAAGGTCTAGACATATTCAAACAAGAAAAATCATGTATCTACTCCCTAACCCTAAACTTTGTCTTATGTAGTCAAGCATGAAGAGAAGTGGTTTTGGGTTTCAAATATGGAAATTTCAAAAACCTACCAAAAGCTTCATTTTAGAGTGACTAAGAATGATCAATGCTTACCTTTTCATTTTCATATTTTAAACTTGTTAAAATCATTGTCAAACCAGGATTTGACCAAGATTTAAATGGGCATAAAATTTAAAAAATCAGAAAAATGAAAAACAAAAGCACATAGTCTTCTTATGTCACATATATATATAGTAAGAGCATTCAAAAGTTGACAAACAAGGTCTATACATATTCAAATAAGACAAATCATGTATCTACCCCTAACCCTAAACTCTGTCTTATGAAGTCAAGCATGAAGAGAAGTGGTTTTTGGTTTCAAACATGGAAATTTCAAAAACCTCCCAAAAGCTTCATTTTAGAGTGACTAAGAAGGATCCAGGCTTACCTTTTCATTTTCATGTTTTAAACTTGTTTAAATCTTGGTCAAACCTAGGATTTGACCAATATTAAAATGGGCATAAAATAAAAAAATAAAAAAAACCAAAGCACATAGTCTTCTTATGTCATATAGTAAGCATTCAAGTTCATAAACAAGGTCTAGACATATTCAAACCAGACAAATCATGTATCTACCCCCTATCGACCCTAAACTTCGTCTTATGAAGTCAAGCATGAAGAGAAGTGGTTTTGGGTTTCAAACATGGAAATTTCAAAAAACCAAAAGCTTCATTTTAGAGCGAGTAAGAAGGATCGATGCTTATCTTTTCATTTTCATGTTTTAAACTTATTTAAATCTTGGTCAAACCTAGGATTTGACCAAGATTCAAATGGGCATAAAAATTCAGACAAAAATCTAATTAAAGAATGAAAAACCAAAGCACGTACATAGCCTTCTTAATTATGTCATATAGTAAACATTCAAGTTGATAAACAAGGTCTAGACATATTCAAACCAGAAAAATCGTGTATCTACCCCTAACCCTAATTAAACTTTGTCTTATGAAGTCAAGCTTGAAGAAAAGTGGTTTTGAGTTTCAAGCATGCATGGAAATTTCGAGAACCTCCCAAAATAAAGCTTCATTTTAGAGTGACTACGAAGGATCCATGCTTACACCTTTTCATTTTCAAGTTTTAAACTTGTTTAAAACCTCGTCAAACCTGGGATTTGACCAAGATTCAAATGGGCATAAAATTCAAAAAAATAGATAAATGAAAAACCATAGCACATAGTCTTCTTATGTCATATAGTAAGCATTCAAGTGGATAAACAAGCTCTAGACATACTGAAACCAGACAAATCATGTATCTACCCCTATCCCTAAACTATGTCTTATGAAGTCTAGCATGAAAAGAAGTGGTTTTGGGTTTCAAACATGGAAATTTCAAAAACCTCCCAAAAGCTTCATTTTGGATTGACTAAGGAGGATCCAGGCTTACTTTTTCATTTTCATATTTTAAACTTGTTTAAATCTAGGTCAAACCTAGGATTTGACCAAGATTCAAATGGACATAAAAAATCAACAGTTTACAACAGCACACAAAATAAACATGAAATTACATCTAAATCCCTAACTTTTACATGGAGGACCCCAGGCTGAAAGCAAGAAATGCGATCGGGTCTTGAATCTTGATGCGTCTTCTCTTGACAAAGAAGATTGCTGGGAGTTTGCGTACGTACATCACGTCACTTGTGCTCACTGAAGTGTGGGACATGACGCATGCATGGGCAACACACGTAAGTGACATGGATTCAAGGGTAGGGAAGCCAAGAGAAAAAAACGAGAATTTGGACAAAAATAACCCAATCTTGCTAGTATGTCGAAAGTTTGTTTTTCCCAATCTTTTCGACTTTGGGTTATTTCTGTCTATTTTGCCGAAAAAACGAGGACAGAGACTGGAAACGGTGATGCATCTAGCTTCAGAGTACGCCAGATTAAGACTTCATGAGCAACACTAGTCTGACGTAAGTACAGTGTATACAGACAAGACAGGGACTAGACATTGCTACCCACGTCCCTCTGCGCCCCTTCAAAGAAATCATACTCCGTACTAGAATCTCGAAACGTAGGAATTAGTCTGACACGATTTCTGATTGTTTAATTCATAGGATTGCAATTTTCAGAATTCATTGACAATACATTTTTATACAAAAACAAAAAATCCTTCATTGTGTAACCGTATGTTACTACTAGTATTTCTTTTGGTTTTCACACGCAATCAAATGTTATTGGATCCAAATACCGTTGTTTCTCAATCCTATATATTTGGAGATGATCATCACTCTCTAATCATACAATTTTCATATTCCCGCACTTTGAAAATCTTGCGAATAATCAAAGCAGCCAAAATCTATGGTGTGTATTGTATATGTTTATGCCATGCTTAGTTTCATCGAATATTGTTTGGTTGCATCGCGGGGAAACCGCGTGAATTTAGATTAATTGTTGCATGTTTGTTTGTGGTGTGACCAACTGCTTTTGCAACGAAACAACCCCCCCACCATGTACGCATTGTTTGGGTCGCATGCATGATGTGTACATAATGTTAAAATAGAAATAATGTAGGAATTGAATATGATTGCATGTTGAATTAATCCTATATGAGAGAAATCACACAAATTTGAATTGCATGTTCTTTGGTTGTAGTGCTACACAAAAAACACGTGAATTAGTATGAATTATCATGTATTCAAGAATCAAAGGAGCCACTGAGATTTGAATCCCACAAAATTTCTATGAATTTTCTTCGAACCAAACAAGCCCAACAAGATTCCAAAGGAATATAATACAACGAATCAAACAACTTCCGTTGTTGGAATATTTCCTTAGGACATCAATCCAATAGAAACTATATGATCCAGTTTCAGCGACAATCTGGTCGGTGTAGGCTCGAGGAGGCCAATTGTATATATATGTTTGGACCCGGTTGGTTGAGTGATCATGCTCGTGACATCCAGCATGAAAGGTAAAATTCGGGCAAGGCCAGCGTGACGCCACAATACTTTTGAAATATTCAAAAGCGCGTAATATTTGTGAAATTTTAATAATAGCTACTACTTATGTGAATTTTTTTCGTTCATACGCTTATTGGGGGGTAGGCTAACCCTAATGGCCTCCTCAAGATCCCTACCTCTACCAAGGTTTCCCGAGTTCATCCACCTCGATGGGTTCCTTGCCACTTTCGACCATGTTGTGGGCATCATTTCGGGTTCCCGTACCACGGCCAGTCCTTTTCAGGAGTCCCGAACCCGATGCCATAATATTTGTTTGAAAAAAATTCAAGACCGCACAATATTTGTTGAAATAAATGAATAAGCATTTTTAAATAGCTAAATAAAAGAAGTACGAATTTTGAAAAATTTATTTTTTCTAAAACATTAATTGGAGCATTGACATGTTGAACCCACTTGTCGATTTTGCTATCAACATGACTAACTAGCTGATTAGATAACCAAGTGGTGAAATTTGCAACATATTAGACCACCACATGGTGGAAACTGCAAAAAAAATGTCCAAGTGGTGGTTTGTGCAACATATAGAGCAGTAGAGTATATGGTAGTACAAGATGAAGAGGCCTCCAAGATGAATGTGCACTGCCGTGGGCCCGTGGTAATATATCATGATGATGGCAAAGGATCTTTTCTCTGCTGAAACTGTCCAGAGCTGATTTGATGAGACAAAATACAGCTCCACGGCGTGCAAGGACAGTATACAGTACATTAGCTTCTTCTCGGGTCACACGCCTTCACGCCAGGTGCAGTAGTGCAGCAGAGACCAGAGAGAGAAGGCACGCCCGTAGTACTCGTATTATTGATTTCAATTCAAATTGTTTTTTTTGCCTGCTTCTCCGTCTTCTTCATCTCCATCTTCTCTGGCGACCCCGCCTACACCAGCAGCCCCTGCACCACCGCCGCCATGCCTTTTTCGGATCATCTCGAGCCACCTGTTTGATGGTACTAGTAGGAGTTGTTGACTTTTATCCATATCGCTCTACCAGCTGCCGCTCGCACTGTCCTCCAATACCTCATACCCAAACGCCAGCGTCCCACTACCACACCCCCACACCCACTTGACCGCATCCTTCCAATGGCGAGATCGATCAATGAGAGTGGCAGTTCTTGGGTGTTTCCTGATGGCCCCCTTGAAGAAATCGCATCCCGATGCGATGTCATCACCGCCGCGAGCCTCGTCGGTTCATGCAAGTTTTATCATGATTCAGCAACACAAAGTGTAGCTCTGCCTGCATCTCAGCCGTTTGGCATGCCCTGTGTTCTTCATACTCACCAAACTGAGGTACCGCCCGCGCACAATCCCTTCTACCGCGTCCACAAGTTCAAGCAGGAGGGTGCGCAGAAGGACAAGCAGCATGATGCAAAAGATCGCAAGGGTACCTTGTGCCAACTGACGCCGCTGGACAGGATCTCTTCCGATGCCGTGATTCCAGATGGTGGTACGGGCATGTGGGCAGGCGCGAATGGAGATTGGATCGCCCTTCTTGGCTTCCCCTGGAATTGGGAGCTTGTCAATGTGTACACTGGTCGCCGGATTCCTCTACCACCAATAAGTGAGTTTAAATCCACCCCGGATAAACTTGTGTTCGAGTCTAATGATCAACATCTTCAACTGCTGAAGATAGCTATTTGCCGAGTTCCAACAGCTGCTTCAAATTATACTAGTTTCTCTGTTCTTGCCATCTTCAACGCGGCAATTGCAGTCCTTCACTGTGCTTCTAGCAGATGGACAGTTCTTGACAACCAGTTCTTAGCGTACGGCTACTCCGATGCAATCATCCACAAGGGTATTGTATTTGCTGTAACTCAGACAGGCGAAGTTTATGCATGGAATCAACTTTCTTGGGGTAATTTTTCTCATCTCATATGATGTGTTTTCGCTATTACCTGCTAGTTTCAGATTTAGCTTTAGCCTTTTTCTTTTTGTTGTGCAGTTTTCGTGTCATGCCTGTACCTTTCCCCCTCTATATTCAATCAAAATCAGCAGCGATATGCCTTTGAGTCAAAATAAAGTACTCCCTCCGATCCAAATCAAATTGACTCAGCTTTGTCTAGCCAGTGCATCTAGCTAGACAAACTTGAGTCAATTAATTTGTGCATATCTAGCTAGACACATCCAGTTGAGTCAATTAATTTGGATCGGAGGCAGTATTTTAGCTACATCATTATTCATGTATGTAATGAACTAATCAAGTTTTGCTGAACTGACTTCAAGCTGTGCTTTCCTTTGCAAGGTCCTTTGTTGATCAGCACGGCACCTATTCCGCCAGAACTTGATGAACAAGGTCGGTACAATCTTGGCTCCTGGTGGTTAGCACGATCTCCTGATGGTTCTAGACTTTTTCTGGTCCATACCTGGGGCGTTACTGACGGGCGGGATTATACTGGACTGGTTCGGATTTTACCTGCTGCTGCTACCTCTGAGGGTCGTCATGGTCGCACTATTCGCGGGTATGGTAAGGGTTTACTTGGCTGCGAGGTGTACAGCATGGACACCAGTCAGTTGATGCCACCGAGGCCATGGAGGAGGATTATTTCCCTTGGATCATATTCTCTCTTCCTTGGAGTGAACTATCCGATTATCATTCCAGTAGAAGACGGGGCAGAACATGACCGTCCAAATATGGCGAGAAGCAACTCTGTTTACACATCGCACCATGCAGTAGGCCTTGCATATCCTCCTTCTCCAGAAATTTGCCGCTTCAGTTTGAATTCTGAAGACTGTACTGTTGGTTTCCAAACCAACATTAGATGGACATGGCGGCAGGTTCCGTTGTGGCTCATCCCAAGCTTCGCCAACGCCCGGCAATGGAACCTGCCTTCGCGTCACAGGTCCAGAAAGAAGGGCTGATGTACTTTATGTAATACTCGTGTTGTAATGCAAGATTTGTATCTGTTGAACTATTTCATTTGCATGTTTATCTCTACCTAGGCTACTCCCTTTCCGTAGTTGTGTTGTACTATCTGTTGAACTATTTCCTTTGCATGTTATCTCTACCTAGGCTACTCCTCCGTAGTTGTTAAATTGATGTAATGCTCCTACAATGCACGCTACACTGGGCGTGTGGCCTGTAATGTTATCAAACACCTTTTGTACTCGTTCTAGTAAGCATTTCACACTATAGCTCACATAATTAAAGTACTCCTACAACGTATTAGTTGAAAGATATCTCTCATAAGTAAGTACCCCTCTTTGAGCTTATGCGAAACATAAATGACTATTTTAGAAATATATACTCTCGACACAAGATTATATTAAAAACAATGGTACATAGTTCTATTAGAAAAAGAAAGTGTGAATAGTAGAATGATGGAGAAGTGTTTTTTGAGGTCTGTGCATAGCTAGTGTTCATGGTGCAAAAGCACTTAGACTAGTCACAATGGGAAGTATACTAGTCTATGATACAACACCTTCAATGCATAGTATCATGAATTAGTATCATGCAATGTTGCGAAAAACCAATTATTCATTTCTTTCCAAATAGACTAGCTTTGCGAGGATGACAAAACATTTCTTTATTGCCCTCTCGTATGAATCTCCTCCATACATCACCTCTCATACCGATTGAAAGCCATTCCAAATCGTTGGTTCAAGACCATGAATACCAAGCCAATTTTGTTAGCTAGTTGGACCACCCTCGGATTGAGAACCAACGGTTGAAAGAAAGGTGGGCGCCAACTCATATTTTTTTCTCGAGAGTCCGACACTTGATGTTGATTGCAAAGTTCACAAAGGCCAAAATTTTGACATCCTCTTTGTGCAAGTCTTGCCACCATCCAAACTCGGTTTTGAAGTACCAACCAAGAAAAAAAAGCTTGCACTTTGGAGGACCCCATGGACCATGAAAATTTTGAAAAACTTCCAGTAAATCATGCATATTTCGATTTATATTTTGGTGAAGTTTCATTCGATTTGAATCATAGGTTTGTGAGCAAATATATATTTAGTTTAAACTAGTGCTCGAGTACGTAAGAATCTATTTAATCACAAGCTAGTCATCCGAATGGGATGAAATATTCATAGATTTTAAAACAAGGAATCTACATATTACTGGATTTTTTTTCAAAATTTTCTGAATAGTTTTTCTTTTTTAGCTTCGAAATAAGAGATAGTTTGGAACGTTGGATCTCAAATGGATGGTAGATGGTGGGACACAGTCACAATGTATCTTGGAAGCATCAAGTCACTGAAGCTCTGTCCGGTTTCCAAACCAAGCTAGGAAAGGCATTGAAAATGAAGTTCTGCTCTAAAACATTTCTCATTCCATTTTGGTGCTCGCGCGGTTGCATGCTGCCCACGTGTTAAGGTACGTGTCTCTGGCATGTAGAGAACTACGATTATTGGCGAAAAATATATCGAAATGGAAACTGTAAAAAAAAGCCCTCTCTGGTCAACCTGATGTGACGAGACATCACTGCACCAAACGTCGTCGCAAATTTATAGATGGGTGGCGTGCTAGTCTACCAACAGTCAAATCGGCGCCCAGTCGCAGCAGCAGCCTAGAGTACTACCTAGTTTTTGCCCCTTGCATGTCTATCATCTTCTTCTTCACCCCGTTACAAAAAAAAAACTTCTTCTTCACCCTCCCAGAATCACGCGCACGCGCAGGATCTCGATCCCCACCACGCCGCATCACTAGTACTACTCCGTATACCTTTCTCTCCTTACCCCGGCCGGCCGCGCGCCGCATCGTTCCTTCCATAGCGCTCGCCCTCTCCTCCGAAAACCCCAAGCGCAGTTGCATCCGCCATCCACCTAAATCCATCTTCACGTGATGGATTATTCTAGGCTTTGCCGGGGCGGCGGGGACGGCCACTTGGAGGCTCTCACCGGCGACAACATCAACCTCATCGCTGCGCATCTGGACGTTACCTACACCGTCCGACTTGCCGCATGTTCCAGGGAGCTCTACGACATGATCAGCAAGGATGAAGGTAAGATGCACCATTGGGATGAACCCTGCCTGCTGATGCCTCCGCCTGCTTATTGGTTCGATGAACACTGGGACGTGGCGAGAACATCTCGTCTGCATGATACCGTGTACGACCTGGTGCCCCTCGACCATCCTCGCCGTTCTGTCGCCCTGCCGTTCATGCACGACAGAAAATGGCTTGGCGCGAACGGTGACTGGATCGCCGCCGCCGATCATCATGAGTGGTGCCTCGTGAACGTCTACACCGAGCGACATATCCCCCTTCCATCCCTACCTGATTCGAAGATCGATCATAGTAGTTTTTCATATCAACCTGCATACTCTTTTAACTGGGGTCCAGCAATTGATTTGTTGAAGATTGTAATCTGCCAAGTGCCCACAAAAGGTGGGAGGTACGCAGATTACAAGCTCATCGCCTTGTTCGACAAAACGATTTTCTACCTTGAAGGGGGTGGCGACTGGAGAATGCTGGAGGCCCTTACACCTGCACCTGATTATCCAAATTACTGTGATGCCATTGAACTCCGTGGCCACGTTTTTGCGGTGGACGAAACTGACGGCTCCACGTACTTCTGGGACACCGCAAATGGTATTTTTTCAGTCCTTATGTTGCATTGCATGATACACTGCCTTAACCAATGAAGTTATTCATGAACTACCTTGTTTATATTTTACCTTTCTTATATGACTTAATGATCACACCCCCTTTTGCTGAATATGAATGAACCGTTGCTTGCAATGAATTAGTAGTACTAATTAGTCACCAACAAACATAGTATGCTCAGTATGTGATTGCATTCCTGAATTAGTAACTCTACGCCACTGCAGAATATGGGTGTAATTAACCAGTATCTCAAAAGATAACGTGGCACTATGAAGGCACCCTTTTTGATAACCTTTTACACCCATTGTTTCATATATAACTAATTGATTTTGCCTCCAAAAGGAGGACGGGAGACCCCCGCCATCTGCATCAGAGAGATGCATAAGGACTTTCATAAGTATATGACTTAACGATCACATCCTTTATCTGAATATGAATGAACCGTTGCTTGCAATGAATTAGTACTAGTCAGTCATCAGCAAACATAGTATACTCCGTATGTGAATGCATTCCTGAATTAGTAACTCTATGCAACTGCAGAATATGGATGTAATTAACAAGTATCTCAAATGTTAACGTAGAAACAGAAAAATAGAAGAAAATCGTTTGTAATTACATGCGTAGCTTATATTTTCTAGAGATCGGGGAAAAAGCCTTGATTGGATGTACCTACATGCAGATCAAACAGTTCTTTGTTTATATCGGTGAACAATCTGCAGAATGGTATAATTAATTTTGTTTTTGATACATTTTTTCTCCCATTTTCTTGAATAGATTTCAGTTTCCCACAATTATCTTTCATTAGTGATTGTGACGTCCCCTCATTCAAAATAACTCAGGTTATCTTTTTCCTAATTCAGTGATATTTAAGTTTGAGTAAGTTTACGATTAATATCTACAACCTCATATATATATATAAGATTTAGCACCTGCAGGCCTAACAAAGTTAGCTGCCTCTAGTCCCCTGTATAGTTCTTTCTTTTTGCTTTCTCAGTTTTTCGTAGCCTTGCTACAACCCTGTATGCTCTAATATATAATGATGCACGACTAGGCATGTGTTCGAGAAAAGAAAATCTAAATATCTTTTGTAATATATGAACCTATATTGATGTTTTAGATGTTGGTAGTATAATTTTCGATAAACTTGAACAGACTTAAATCAGTTTAACTTAGCACAACCATATAGCGTACCTTTTTTAGAACGCGAAAATGAGGTAAACAAATACCATGTGTACCCTTTACTATCAATAGTAGAGAAGAGATTATGAACCTTCAACTCTAAAATGCAAATTCTTCTACTGAATGGATAGCTGCATCTGATACCTATTTTGCAAATGTTACCAGACTTGGGGTTAGCTATAAAGAGCATTTCTTTCTTGTCAAGCTTCATGCACTACCAACACAACCAAAAGTCCGAACTGATCGCAAGGGCGGCAATCCACTTATACAATTCAACACCCCCCGTCACATGTGATGGGAGACAAGTCAACATGTGGAAAGACTCAGAGGTATAGCTCAAGAGGCATATAAGTGGACTCCGAGGGGGCAACAACAATTTTAGGATAAATTGCGAAAGCCAGGACTCGAACTCGAGACCCTGGCTCTGACACCATGTCAAGCTTCATGGACTAGCCAACGCAACCAAAAGTCCGAACTGATGGAAAGGTCTAGGCAATCCACTTATACAGTTAAACATTTCTTACCCTTCGGGTGGTCACAGGGAAGCTCTCTAATAGATCACTTAAGACAAAGGGAATTAACTACAGCACAGGACTTAAACTTAAGATGATATATATTTGTCAAAATTTGAATGTATCTATATGCTTTCACTGTCTAGATACATCTGAATTTGGACAAATCTCAGACACTTTCGGTGGGACAGAGGTAGTATATAACTGTGTATACACTAACTAGTGTCTAGTTTTGGCGAAGTTTAGACTAGTTTCGTGGGATGGATGCAGTATAACTGATATATTGGACACTTGATTTGAACACATGAATGACCAATGTCCTTAGCTTACATAGTCGTATTTATACTGTGAGCATGAACGATGAACAATGCTGCTGTTTGAATATGGTTGCCAGTAACACCCTATTCGTCTCCATTTCTAATATTGCAGAAAACCTGATGCTCCCGTTTGTAATCCCGCCACCGGTGGTGGATGATCAGCAGTACGCATGGTTCCTCGCTCCATCTGCTGATGGCAAGCGATTGATGATCATCCTTACAGTAAACAAGATTGGGATTGCCAATGCTGAAGTACCTCCTGACATTCCCTATGCTGCTAATGGGCTTCAGCTACGGCAGTATCCTCCTGTTGCCACCTACGTCTTTGAGCTGGATCCCTTATCTACTGCACGTGCAGGGGACTTTCTTTGGAGGCAGGTTAACAGCCTCAGCGACCACTCTCTGTTCCTCGGACTCAATTACCCAATCATTGCCAACCTGAAGAAGCGTGAATCCAAAGCTCCTGATGGCACATTGGTTCCATTCATGAGGAAAAACTGCGTCTACACAGCATACCGGAATATTCGTTATAATCAATACCCTAAAATTTTGCGCTGCAACCTCCAGCCAGATGAAGGTGAGACTGTGGGAGTTATCAGCCTTCCCAAGGATGGTTGGGATAGTGTCCGACAAGCGGCTATGTGGTTTAAGCCTGCTTTAAACATTGCCCGTTCGGTGTTACCTTTAAAAAAACAGTGACACTTTTTTATTATGCTTGAAGTGTTGAGAAGTAGTACACTGTTTTTAGTATGTACTAGTTTGAATCAGTTTATTTGAACACTGCCCTGCTTTTGTATTTCGTGTTGCCTTCATATTATAACCCATGCATGGCTGTTTTAGGATTGACTTTATTTCAGCACTATAATTTTTTCGATAAAGGATGCTTTATTACTTTTGGAAAGCAATTACATCCAGCCTCTGCATAACCAGGATGCACACAGCTGTTCAAAGAGTCTGTAACCAACAATGTAAAGAAAAAAAACTAGGCGAAATACATATCGGAACGATGAATCATAAATCGCCTATGGTGTGGGTGGTGCTGCAATCCGTAGACTATGCTGCCACCCATGTAGGGAAAAAGTATCCCTCGCCGTTCAGCACTATAATTACAATGTGTGTACGTCCTTTATAATATAGCCACCTCTTGTTGATCATAGTCATGAGAGGACCATTCCTATTTTTTCGCCGCTAAAGGGTAAAGTACATCCACTGGCACGGGGGTGTGTTGGGTTCCACCCCATCCCCAAACCGAACATGCATCAACTACGAGCAAGGAAGTAGATGTGCGACCTAGGTGACTGTGCGGACCCCACATGTGAACCAAAGAAAAAAACATGTCAATACGGAACTGATGTACATACGACAACTCCTATATGATATGCGTATGTACGATTGAGCATCTGGAGGTGTGCTGCCACCTGCTTCCTCACACGAAGGGTTGGATCTTGTGTTTCGTACACGGATCGGACTGAAATTGTCGTGTGCATAGCAAGGTTCATGTCAATAAGGCTGAGTTTGGCATCTAAGTCTAGGCAACAAATACTTTTGGGTTCCAACGGCCATCTACAAGGTATTTGCTATAGGCCTACTTGCTCCGGCTGTCGAAGCCCAATAACTACAAATGGGCCTTTCTGCTCATGCAATGTTGGCCCTTTTCTAAAGAACCACATATCCTATGATTGGCAAAAAACAAAAACACGGAGATTCTACATAAAAGTTGTTTGTATTTATTTTGAATTATTGGGTTGCAATTTTTGAAACTGCTCATGGCCAATATGAAAATCCTTGATCGCTCCATACCCACATAGATCACGGTATTTTCAAAAATTCATAAAGTGGATTTGAAATTTAAAACATATCCTAATAATTCCATGATTTATTCTATTAACTTGCAAGATCTTGGAGCGAAAGAGCTTGTATTAGTCTGCGAAAATAATACTGATAAACCTGTCGTTAACAAGAAATGAAGGTTTATCGTTCAGAGAGGATGCCATGTGGGACCCATGAGACAGTAGCGTCCTCAACGTTTCAAAGAAAAAGGCAAGTAGCCCGAAAATAGGGGTAAAAAATAAATCCTACAAAGGAAACATTTATAGTTCATAGAGGCTGACATGTGGGACCGATCTGCCAGCTGCATCCTCATCATTTCGAAGTCGGCAGGGATCAGAAGAAAAAGGCAAATAGCCAGAAATTAGGGGTAAAAAATAAATCCAAAAAGGAAACTTTTATTCTTAATAGAGGATGACATGTGGGACCGACCTGCCAGCAGCGTCATCGTTTCAAAGGCCGCAGGGATCAAAAGAAAAAGGCAAATAGCCAGAAATTAGGGGTAAAAATAAATCCAACAAAGGAAAGGTTTATTGTTCATAGAGGCTGACATGTGGGACCCATGAGCCAGCGGCGACCTCAATTTCAAAGGCGGCATATGATCGAAAAGAAAAAGGCAAGTTAGCAAAAATCAGTGGGTAAAAAAAATCTAAGAAATGAAACTTTATTGTACAGTCCCAGTGTGTAAAAAAAAGGCAAATAGCCAGAAATTAGGGGTAAAAAATAAATCCAACAAAGGAAAGGTTTGTTGTCCATAGAGGCTGACATGTGGGACCCATGAGCCAGCGGCGACCTCAATTTCAAAGGCGGCATATGATCGAAAAGAAAAAGGCAAGTTAGCAAAAATCAGGGGGTAAAAAAATCTAAGAAAAGAAACTTTATTGTACATAGAGGATGACATGCGGGTCCCATGAGCCAGCACCTTACTCAACGTTTCAGAGGCGGCATGAGATCAAAAGAAAAAGGAAACTGACCAAATATCAGGAGCAAAAAATAATCCAAGAAAAGTAACTTTTATTGTACATAGAGGATGACATATGGGTCCCACTTATACAAGCTCTTTCGCTCCAAGATCTTGCAAGTTGATTGTACATAGAGGATGACATGCGGGCCCCATGTGTCAGCAGCTTAATCAATGTTTCCAAGGCGGCAGGGGATCAAAAGAAAAAAGGAAATAGCCAAAAATAAGAGGGTGAAAAAAATCCAAGAAAAGAAACTTTTATAGTATAGAGGATGACATGTGGGTCCCATGAGCCAGCAGCTTCCTCAACGTTTCAGAGGCTGCATGAGATCGAAAGAAAAAGGCAAGTGACCAAAAATAAGAGGGAAAAAATCCAAGAAAAGAGACTTGATTGTACATAGAGGATGACATGCGGGTCCCATCAGTCAGCAGCTTACTCAACGTTTCCAAGGCGGCAGGGGATCAAAAGAAAATGGAAATAGCTAAAGATCAGAGGGTGAAAAAATCCAAGAAAAGAAACTTTTATAGTACATAGAGGATGACATGTGGGTCCCATGAGCCAGGGTTCCGCAACATTTTCAAAGGCGGCATGATCGAAAAGAAAAAGGCAAGTGACCAAAAATCGAGTGTGAAAAATAATCGAAGAAAAGAAACTTTTATTGTACATAGAGGATGACATGCTGTCCCATTTTGCAGCAGAGGTCCCAACTTTTCAAATGCGGCTTGAGATCAAAAGAAAAAGAAAGTAGCCAGAAATTAGGGGATAAAAAAACTCGAAGAAAAGAAAGTTGATTGTACATAGAGGATGACATGCGGGACCCACGAGTTAGCAGCTTACTCAACGTTTCCAAGCCGGCAGGGGATCAAAAGAAAAAGGAAATAGCCAAAAATCAGAGAGTGAAAAAAAACCCTAGAAAATAAACTTTTGTAGTACAGAGGATGACATGCGGGTCCCATGAGCCAGCAGGTTCCTCAACGTTTCAAACGTGGCATGGGATCGAAAGAAAAAGGCAAGTGACCAAATATCAGGAGCCAAAAATAATCCAAGAAAAGAAACTTGATTGTACATAGAGGATGACGTGCGGGTCCCATTTTGCAGCAGCGGTCCCAACGTTTCAATTGCGGCTTGAGATCAAAAGAAAAAGAAAGTAGCCAGAAATTAGGGGGTCAAAAAACTCCAAGAAAGGAAAGCTTTATCGTTCATACAGGCTGACATGTGGGACCTATGAGCCAGCAGCTTACTCAACGTTTCAAAGGCGGCAGGGATCAAAAGAAAAAGGAAATAGCCAAAAATCAGAGGGTGAAAAAATCCAAGAAATCAAACTTTTATTGTACATAGAGGATGACATGCGGGTCCCATGAGCCAGCAGATTCCTCAACGTTTCAAACGTGGCATGAGATCGAAAGAAAAAGGAAAGTGACCAAATATCGGAGCCAAAAATAATCCAAGAAAGGAAACTTTATTGTACATAGAGGATGACATACGGGTCCCATTTGCAGCAGCGGTCTCAACGTTTCCAAGGTGGCACAGGACCAAAAGAAAAATGAAGTAGCCAGAAATCAGGGGGTGAAAAAATCCAAGAAAAGAAAGATTTCAATTGGGCTGCATCTGGACATCTGGGCCTTCGAACTATCCTTCTGGGCCTTTTGATTCGTACAATTTCAGCCCACTCCAGAACATGGAAGTTCGGATTTTTCTCAAAAAAAACAGGAATGTCCTATGCTTCGCAAAAACAAAAAACAAGGAGATTCAAGATATAAGTTGTAAAAATAAAGATTTAATTTATCCGTTTGCAATAGCTCAGAGCGAAATACACTGTTTATTGTCTGCAAAATAATCAAGATATCACATGTTTCTTGTACGGGAGGCTGACATCGGGGACCCATGAGCCAAGCGTCGTAACATTTCAAAGGCAAGGGTCGAAAATAAAAAAACAAAAAGTCAGTTGGTAAAAAATCCAAGAAAAGAAAACATTTATCGTTCGAGAGGATGACATGCGGGACCGATGAGGCAGCAGCATCCTCAACGTTTCCAAGGCGGCAGGGATCAAAAGAAAAAAAGGAAATAGCCAGAAATTACTTAGGGGTCAAAAATAAATCCACCAAAGGAAACTTTTATTGTTCATAGAGGATGACATGTGGGACCGACCTGCCAACGTCCTCATCGTTTCAAAGGGGGCAGGGGATCAAAAGAAAAAGGCAAATAGCCAGAAATTAGGGGTCAAAAATAACTCCAATAAAGGAAACTTTTATTGTTCGAGAGGATGACATGCGGGACCCATGAGCCAGCAGCTTACTCAACGTTTCAAAGGCGGCATGAGATCGAAAGAAAAGGCAAGTGACCAAATATCAGGAGCCAAAAATAATCCAAGATTTATTGTACATAGAGGATGACATGTGGGTCCCATTTTGCAGCAGCGGTCTCAATGTTTGTAATGCGGCTTGAGATCAAAAGAAAAAGAAAGTAGCTAGTAATTAGGGGGTGAAAAAAATCCAAGAAAAGAAAGTTGATGGACATAGAGGATGACATGCGGGTCCCTTGAACCAACCTTACTCAACGTTTCAAAGGGGGCAGGGATCAAAAGAAAAAGGCAAGCCAAAAATCAGAGGGTGAAAAAAATCCAACAAAGGAAACTTTTATAGCACACAGAGGATGACATGCGGGTCCCATTTAGCAAGCGGTATCACCGTTTGAGAGGCGGCAGGGATCGAAAGAAAAAGGCAAGTGACAAAATATCAGGAGCAAAAGATAATCCAAGAAAAGAAACTTTATTGTACATAGAGGATGACATGTGGGTCCCATTTTGCAGCAGCGGTCTCAATGTTTGTAATGCGGCTTGAGATCAAAAGAAAAAGAAAGTAGCTAGTAATTAGGGGGTGAAAAAAATCCAAGAAAGGAAAGTTGATGGACATAGAGGATGACATGCGGGTCCCTTGAGCCAACAGCTTACTCAACGTTTCAAAGGGGGCAGGGGATCAAAAGAAAAAGGCAAGCCAAAAATCAGAGGGTGAAAAAAATCCAACAAAGGAAACTTTTATAGCACATAGAGGATGACATGCGGGTCCCATGAGCCAGCAGGTTCCTCAACGTTTCAAACGTGGCATGAGATCGAAAGAAAAAGGCAAGTGCCCAAATATGAGGTGCCAAAAAAACTCCAAGAAAAGAAAGTTGATTGCTCATAGAGGATGACATGCGGGTCCCATGAGCCAGCAGGTTCCTCAACGTTTCAAACTTGGCATGAGATCGAAAGAAAAAGGCAAGTGACCAAATATGAGGAGCCAAAAATAATTCAAGAAAAGAAAGTTTTATAGTACATAGAGGATGACATGCGGGTCCCATTTAGCAGCAGCGGTATCAGCGTTTGAGAGGTGGCAGGATCAAAAAAAAAAAGAAATTGCCAAAAATCAGATGGTGAAAAAAAACCAAGAAAATGAACTTTTATAGTACATAGAGGATGACATGCGGGTCCCATGAGCCGCAGGTTCCTCAACGTTTCAAACGTGGCATGAGATCGAAAGAAAAAGGCAAGTGAAAAAATATCAGGAGCCAAAAATAATTCAAGAAAAGAAAGTTTTATAGTACATAGAGGATGACATGCGGGTCCCATTTAGCAGCAGCGGTATCACCGTTTGAGAGGCGGCAGGATCGAAAGAAAAAGGCAAGTGAAAAAATATGAGGAGCCAAAAATAATTCAAGAAAAGAAAGTTTTATAGTACATAGAGGATGACATGCGGGTCCCATTTAGCAGCAGCGGTATCACTGTTTGAGAGGCAGCAGGGGATCGAAAGAAAAAGTCAAGTGACCAAATATGAGGTGCCAAAAAATCCAAGAAAAGAAAGTTTTATAGTACATAGAGGATGACATGCGGGTCCCATTTAGCAGCAGCGGTATCACCGTTTGAGAGGCAGCAGGGATCGAAAGAAAAAGTCAAGTGACCAAATATGAGGTGCCAAAAAAAATCCAAGAAAAGAAAGTTTTATAGTACATAGAGGATGACATGCGGGTCCCATTTAGCAGCAGCGGTATCACCGTTTGAGAGGCGGCAGATCGAAAGAAAAAGGCAAGTGAAAAAATATGAGGAGCCAAAAATAATTCAAGAAAAGAAAGTTTTATAGTACATAGAGGATGACATGCGGGTCCCATTTAGCAGCAGCGGTATCACCGTTTGAGAGGCGGCAGGGGATCGAAAGAAAAAGGTAAGTGACCAAATATGAGGTGCCAAAAATAATTCAAGAAAAGAAAGTTTTATAGTACATAGAGGATGACATGCGGGTCCCATTAGCAGCAGCGGTATCACCGTTTGAGAGGCGGCAGGGGATCGAAAGAAAAAGGCAAGTGACCAAATATGAGGTGCCAAAAATAATCCAGGAAAAGAAAGTTTTATAGTACATAGAGGATGACATGCGGGTCCCAGTTAGCAGCAGCGGTATCACCATTTGAGAGGCGGCAGGGGATCGAAAGAAAAGGCAAGTGACCAAATTTGAGGTGCCAAAAAAACTCCAAGAAAAGAAAGTTGATTGCACATAGAGGATGACATGCGGGTCCCATTTAGCAGCAGCGGTCTCAACGTTTCCAAGGCGGCAAGGGATCAAAAGAAAAAGGAAGTAGCCAGAAATCAGGGGGTCAAAAAAGATCCAAGAATAGAAAGAATTTTGGTTCATAGAGGATGACATGCGGGACCCATGATCCTGCATCGTAAACGGCTCGATCGGAGAACGTTGAACGAGATGGCGCGATGTAGAAAAAAACAATGCCAGAGAGGCTGCCATCTGGGCCCTACATCCCTCGGCGGTGCGGATTTGCGTTGACTCGGCCGGCGAACCCGAGATTTCGAGATGCACCACGTCCCGGGCCACCATACGCCACGTTTTGGCCGCTTTCGTCGGGCTAGGTGGCCTCAAAAACGAGAAAAAAAAGTTTTGACATGCACCACGGAGGGACCAAAATCGTCGGCCATGGTACACCAGCAACCACGGCGCGACTTCAACTTCGTCGGCCATGGCAACTTTTCTTGTAGTGACTCGTGCACCGATCACCTCTGTACTTGACACACCTTACACCTGTACTTTCTTGAATAACCCAAAATTTGCAGACAAAATTAGTGAAACAGTCATGTTTTGCTCTTGCTGCCTAACCTGTACTCGTGCGCCTTCAACCGCTGTACTCGACCTTGCTGGCACATGTCCATTCGCAAAATAACAAAAAACATGCAGAAAACATAGGGAAACAATACTGTACCCCTCTTCCTAGCGAAGCTGTACTCGTGCACCGATCACCTCTGTACTTGACACACCTTACACCTGTACTTTCTTGAATAACCCAAAATTTGCAGACAAAATTAGTGAAACAGTCATGTTTTGCTCTTGCTGCCTAACCTGTACTCGTGCGCCTTCAACCGCTGTACTCGACCTTGCTGGCACATGTCCATTCGCAAAATAACAAAAAACATGCAGAAAACATAGGGAAACAATACTGTACCTATCTTCCTAGCGAAGATGTACTCGTGCATCCATCACTGCTGTACTTGACACACCTTGCACCTGTACCTTCGTGCAGAACACAAAATTTGCAGACAAAATTAGTGAAACAGTTATGTATTCCTCTTGCTGCCTAAGCTGTACTCGTGCGCCTTCAACCGCTGTACTCGACCTTGCTGGCACATGTCCATTCGCAAAATAACAAAAAACATGCAGAAAACATAGGGAAACAATACTGTACCTATCTTCCTAGCGAAGATGTACTCGTGCATCCATCACTGCTGTACTCGATACACCTTGCACCTGTACCTTCGTGCAGAACACAAAATTTGCAGACAAAATTAGTGAAACAGTTATGTATTCCTCTTGCTGCCTAAGCTGTACTCGTGCGCCTTTCACCGATATTTTACATGGGGAACTATTGAGTACTATTGGTTAATAGTTTTTTCAAGTCTTGTTTTGTGTACTTGTTCCGCCATTGAAATGTACTTTATTCTTGATAGGTGCTGTGCTTATGCCTTTTGTCGTTGTACTTACGCCTTGAAATGTGGCATACTTGGGACTCTTCTGTCGTTGTACTTACGGCTTGTTTATGTACGACGGTGAACATTTACAGTTCTTTGGTACCGCTTTGTTGCCTGTGGCGGTGATTGAATTTATTAATAAAATAATGAGCGAGTAATGCGCATGTTTCATGGGGAACTGGAAACGATTAGTCAATAACCTACTTACTTCTCCTTGAATTTGCACTGGTGGCTGGTGCCGTGGAGCGTCGGAGAGTCCTGCGAGTGAGATTCTTTCCTTTCGAATTCCCGACTTTTCATTTACTTTCACTCACTGATGAGTGGGCCAACATAAAGTGGGTGCCGCGTGTTAGTGACTTGAAGCCACTCTCTGGTATGTAAAATGGCGCCGTTCAGTCGTCGTACTAGGAGCATCTGGTGGTTTGCGCTCCGAGTCCGCCGGTTTTATATTCTGTTCCTTCCTGGTTAGGGTTTCCGTCTTCGCTCCGCTCTCTGCTCACCATCTTCCCTTCCTGGTTAGGGTTCCCGTCTCCGCTCCGCTCTCTGCTCAACATCTTCCCTTCCTGGTTAGGGTTTCCGTAATATGTTCATTTCTTTGTTTGTTTATTTCCCTCGTAAATTCATTCTGTAATCCTATAGATATATTGTTTATGTTTCTGGTGTAGTTCTTATTTTGTTTCCTCTTTATTCCTCTTATACTTTTTCTCGGACATCCTCTATTTCTCACGCTTTGTAACTACCTCCTTTTCGTCTATTTCTTCCAGATCTGTATCTATTTCTTATCCTAAACTGCTGCTTTTGTAGATGAGGAGTTTACGAACCATAGATTTATCTTTTTTATATTAATAGCATGCTCGTTTGTTGCAAGATTTCTTATTCAAGTTAGTTGGAGGCATCATTTCCTTCTCTTCCAAACCATTAGTTTGTTCGGTCGATTGTATTGGTTTTTTCTTTATTTCTTCCAGATCTGTATCTATTTCTTATTTTTAAACTGCGGTTTTTGTAGATGATGAGTCTACGAACCATAGAAATATCTTTTTTATATTTCTAGCATGCTCGTTTGTTGCAAGATTTCCTGCTCTTATAGAACATTATTTTGTTCGGTGATTGTATGGGTCCAAATGATATTTGTTCTTTATTTTCATTATTCTTTCTTGTGGTGTTGTAGAAGCTGGAACACACAAAACACGGTTTGTGATGGATTCTGGTGAAGCTTCAAAAAGGCCCTTGGTTGAGGATGCAGTTGATCTTGGAGAAGCTTCAGTTGATGTCGCAGATGCTTCAAAAATCCGTAATTTCGAAGATATTGCCAAGGTATTTGTTTAGTTCTTATTTTTTCAGTTATCTTGCACAGGAATATACGCGCTTACTAACTTTTATCCCTCTTGTTTGTAATTCAATTTTCTAGAGTATAAACCTGAGTACGAAACTTCCAAGGATTACAATGGATATGCTTGGAATTGATGTTGGTCCTGTCGATACAATTGGAAAAGCTACGTTTAGTGTATCCAGGTTTTTTACCAGCACATTCGTTGTCGCTCATGCTTTGAGCAAGTTTCTTGGTCACACAAAGTTCCTTGCCATTGAGAACTACCATCATGGAAGTGTTCTTGTCAAGTTCCAAGATCCTAGTGACCTGCATAAAGTTACTGGCCACATATTCAATTATGACTTTTTTGGACCCTTCCATGTCAGTCAAGTTGACTATGTTGAAGCTCAACCTACCGATTATGCAGAGTTGTTAGATGGTTTTGCATCCAAATCCAACTTCTGAATTTGTTTGTGGCAAATTGTTACATCGTGCCGTGTTGGTTATGGTTGTTTTGTAAGACTTTATTGTGCCGTGTTGGTTATGGTTGTCTTGTAAGACTTTATTGTGTCGTGTTTGGTATGTTTATCTTGTAAGACTTTATGTTGTTGAGTACAATGTAATGTACCATGTATGTGGTACTTGACTTTAATTATCTTCTGTTTATTGATGTACTCACCTCGTATTTATCTTTGGTTTATAGTTCAGTTTAGCTAGTATCTGTGGAATTTACACATTTACATATGTACTATTATGGGGACTGCCAGTCTGTTGTTTTTTGCTCATATTTTCGATCATCCGTGTTGTTTTATCTTTATATTTCCGTTTCTCTGCGAGGTAGGTACTGGTGCTAAGAGTGTCGAGTACATTTTTGCAGGAGAGACGAGTGCCTGTGTATCATGAATAGGGGAGTGCTATTTAATTTCTGTTGGTTTCTTGTCAGGTTTTCTATTGTACATCGTAGGTACAGGTGGTTTATGGTATGGAGTACAGTTGTTCTACTGAAACGAGTACGTCTGCAGCACGAGTAGGAGTACCAGAATATATGTGGTGGTTTTCGTTATTGCTTTCGATTCTGCGGAGTAGGTACTGGTTCTAGGAGTGTCGAGTACATTTTTGCAGCAGAGACGAATGCATGTGTATCAAGAATAGGAGTGTTAGATAATTTTTGTTGGTTTTCTTGTCAGGATTTCTGTTGTATAAGATAGTACAGGTGCTTTATTCTATAGAGTACAGTGGTTCTACTGAGACGAGTACATATGCGGCACGAGTAGGAGTATCAGATTATCTGTGGTGGTTTTCGATAATAGTTTCGATTCTGCGGGGTAGGTACTGGTGCTAAGTGTACCTAGTACATTTTTGCATTAGATACAAGTACATCTGTACCATGAATAGGAGTGCCAGATAATTTCTGTTGGTTTTCTTGTCAGGATTTCTGTTGTAAAACGTAGGTACAGGTGATTTATTGTGTAGAGTACAGTGGTTCTAATGAGTCGAGTACATCTGTGGCACGAGTAGGAGTATCAGATTATCTGTGGTGCTAAATGTATCTAGTAAATTTATGCAGTAGAATCAAGTGCAGCTTTACCATGAATAGAAGTGCCAGATAATTTCTGTTTGTTTCTTGTCAGGTTTTCTATTGTATATTGTAGGTACAGGTGCAGCTTTATGGTGTATAGTACAATGGTTCTACTGAGACGAGTAGTAGGTACAGATCAGAGAGCAACATTTTGGTTTATTACTACTAGGTTGATTCTAGGTTAATTTATGCAACCCGCGTAGTAGGTACAGATCAGAGAGCAACATTGTATTCCACACAGGAACACACATAATAGCTGTATAATTTAAGGTAATTGGTGTACACAATAAAATATGTCCAACATATTCGGCAAACATTGGGAAACACTACTGTACCCCTCTTGCTAACGAATCTGTACTCGTGCATCCATCACCGCTGTACTCGACAGACCTTACACCTGTACCTTCTTGCAGAACACAAAATTTGCAAAAAAAATATAGAGAAACAGTTACGTACTGCTCTTGCTGCCTAACATGTACTCGTGCGCCTTTAACCGCTGTACTCGACCCTGCTGGCGCATGTCCCTTCCCAAGGAACAAACAACGTGCAGAAAAAAAAAGGAAACACGCCTGTACTTCTCTTGCTGACGAAGCTGTACTCGTGCACGCATCACCGCTGTACTCGACACACCTGACAACTGTACTTTCTTGAATAACCCAAAATTTGCAGACAAATATAGAAAAACAGTCATGTGTTCTTCTTGCTGGCTAACCTGTACTCGTGCGCCCTTCACCGCTGTAATTTTCCTTGCTGGCACATGTCCATTCGCAAGTAACAATAAACATGCAGAAAACATAGAGAAACAATACTGTACCCCTCTTACTATCGAAGCTGTACTCGTGCACCCACCACTGCTGTACTTGATACACCTTACACCTGTACCTTCTTGTATAACACAAAATTTGCAGACAAATATAGAGAAACACTTATGTACTGCTTTTGCTACCTAAGCTGTACTCGTGCACCCATAACTGCTGTACTCGACACACCTTGCACCTGTATCTTCTTGCAGAACCCAAAATTTTGCAGACAAAATTAGTGAAACAGTCATTTATTCCTCTTGCTGCCTAAGCTGTACTCGTGCGCCTTTCACCGATATTTTACATGGGGAACTATTGAGTACTATTGGTTAATAGTTTTTTCAAGTCTTGTTTTGTGTACTTGTTCCGCCATTGAAATGTACTTTATTCTTGATAGGTGCTGTGCTTATGCCTTTTGTCGTTGTACTTACGCCTTGAAATGTGGCATACTTGGGACTCTTCTGTCGTTGTACTTACGCCTTGTTTATGTATGACGGGGAACATTCACAGTTCTTTGGTACCGCTTTGTTGCCTGTGGCGGTGATTGAATTTATTAATAAAATAATGAGCGAGTAATTCGCATGTTGCATGGGGAACTGGAAACGATTAGTCAATAACCTACTTACTTCTCATTGAATTTGCACTGGTGGCTGGTGCCGTGGAGCGTGGGAGATTCCTGTGAGTGATATTCTTTCCTTTCGCATTCCCGACTTTTCACTTACTTTCACTCACTGATGAGTGGGCCAACATAAAGTGGGTGCCGCGTGTTAGTGACTTGAAGCCACTCTCTGGTATGTAAAATGGCGCCGTTCAGTCGTCGTACTAGAAGCATCTGGTGGTTTGCGCTCCGACTCCGCCGGTTTTATATTCTGTTCCTTCCTGGTTAGGGTTTCCGTCTTCGCTCCGCTCTCTGCTCACCATCTTCCCTTCCTGGTTAGGGTTCCCGTCTCCGCTCCGCTCTCTGCTCACCATCTTCCCTTCCTGGTTAGGGTTTCCGTAATATGTTCATTTCTTTGTTTGTTAATTTCCCTCGTAAATTCATTCTGTAATCCTATAGATATATTGTTTATGTTTCTGGTGTAGTTCTTATTTTGTTTCCTCTTTATTCCTCTTAAACTTTTTCTCGGACATCCTCTATTTCTCACGCTTTGTAACTACCTCCTTTTCGTCTATTTCTTCCAGATCTGTATCTATTTCTTATCCTAAACTGCTGCTTTTGTAGATGAGGAGTTTACGAACCATAGATTTATCTTTTTTATATTAATAGCATGCTCGTTTGTTGCAAGATTTCTTATTCAAGTTAGTTGGAGGCATCATTTCCTTCTCTTTCAAACCATTAGTTTGTTCGGTCGATTGTATTGGTTTTTTCTTTATTTCTTCCAGATCTGTATCTATTTCTTATTTCTAAACTGCGGTTTTTGTAGATGATGAGTCTAAGAACCATAGAATTATCTTTTTTATATTTCTAGCATGCTCGTTTGTTGCAAGATTTCCTGCTCTTATAGAACATTATTTTGTTCGGTTGCTTGTATGGGTCCAAATGATATTTGTTCTTTATTTTCATTATTTTTTCTTGTGGTGTTGTAGAAGCTGGTACTCACAAAGCACGGTTTGTGATGGATTCTGGTGAAGCTTCAAAAAGGCCCTTGGTTGAGGATGCAGTTGATATCGGAGAAGTTTCAAAAAAGCCTAAGGTTGAAGATGCAGTTGATGTGGCATATGCTTCAAGAATCCGTAAGTTCGAAGATATTGCCAAGGTATTTGTTTTCTTTTTTTTTTATTTTTTCAGTCATCTTGCACAGGAATATACGCACTTACTAACTTTGATCCCTCTTGTTTGAAATTCAATTTTCTAGAGTATAAACCCAAGTACGGAACTTCCAAGGATTACAATGGATATGCTTGGAATTGATGTTGGTCCTGTCGATACAATTGGAGAAGCTACGTTTAGTATATCAGTGTTTTTTACCAGCACATTCGTTGTCGCTCATGCTTTGAGCAAGTTTCTTGGTCACACAAAGTTCCTTGCCATGGAGAACTACCATCATGGAAGTGTTCTTGTCAAGTTCCAAGATCCTAGTGACCTGCAGAAAGTTACTGGCCACATATTCAATTATGACTTTTTTGGACCCTTCCATGTCAGACAAGTTTACTATGTTGAAGCTCAACCTACCGATTATGCAGAGGTGTTAGATGCTTTTGCATCCAAATCCAACTTCTGAAGTTGTGTGTGGCAGATTGTTACATCGTGCCGTGTTGGTTATGGTTGTTTTGTAAGACTTTATTGTGCCGTGTTGGTTATGGTTGTCTTGTAAGACTTTATTGTGTCGTGTTTGGTATGTTTATCTTGTAAGACTTTATGTTGTTGAGTACAATGTAATGTACCATGTACGTGGTACTTGACTTTAATTATCTTCTGTTTATTGTTGTACACACCTCGTATTTATCTATGGTTTATAGTTCAGTTTAGCTAGTATCTGTGGAATTTACACATTTACATATGTACTATTATGGGGACTGCTAGTCTGTTGTTTTTTGCTCATATTTTCGATCATCCGTGTTGTTTTATCTTTATATTTGCGTTTCTCTGCGAGGTAGGTACTGGTGCTAAGAGTGTCGAGTACATTTTTGCAGCAGAGACGAGTGCATGTGTATCATGAATAGGGGAGTGCTATATAATTTCTGTTGGTTTCTTGTCAGGTTTTCATTGTACATCGTAGGTACAGGTGCTTTATGGTATGGAGTACAATTGTTCTACTGAGACGAGTACGTCTGCAGCACGAGTAGGAGTACCAGATTATATGTTGTGGTTTTCGTTATTGCTTTCGATTCTGCGGAGTAGGTACTGGTGCTAGGAATGTCGAGTACAATTTTGCAGCAGAGACGAGTGCATGTGTATCAAGAATAGGAGTGTTAGATAATTTCTGTTGGTTTTCTTGTCAGGATTTCTGTTGTACAACGTAGGTACAGGTGCTTTATTGTATGGAGTACAGTGGTTCTACTGAGACGAGTACATATTCGGCACGAGTAGGAGTATCAGATTATCTGTGGTGGTTTTCATTACTACTTTCGATTCTGCGGGGTAGGTACTGATGCTAAGTGTATCGAGTACATTTTTTCAGTAGATACAAGTACATCTGTACCATGAATAGGAGTGCCAGATAATTTCTGTTGGTTTTCTTGTCAGGATTTGTGTTGTATAACGTAGGTACAGGTGATTTATTGTGTAGAGTACAGTGGTTCTACTGAGTCGAGTACCTCTGCTGCACGAGTAGGAGTATCCGATTATCTGTGGTGGTTTTCGTTAATACTTTCGATTCTGCTGGATTGGTATTGGTGCTAAGTGTATCTAGTAAATTTATGCAGTAGATTCAAGTGCAGCTTTACCATGAATAGGAGTGCCAGATAATTTCTGCTTGTTTCTTGTCAGGTTTTCTATTGTATATTGTATGTACAGGTGCTTTATGGTGTAGAGTACAGTGGTTCTACTGAGACGAGTACATTTGTAGCACGAGTAGGAGTACACAATGGTTATACTGAGACGATTACACGTTTGGCACAAAGAGGATTACTAGCTTGATTCTAGGTTAATTTACGCAACCCGCACAGTAGGTATAGATCAGAGAGCAACATTGTATTCCACACAGAAACACACATAATTTAAGGTAATCGGTGTCCACAATAAAATATGTCCAACATATTCGGCAAATATAATACGCACATAACTTAAGCTACCAGGTTATAAATAAAGATCCATGCTTATGTATTCTTCCTCATTCATCGTCGGAAACTACAATCACTTCGTTGCAGCTTTTGCCTGGCGTGTCACACATGCATTTCCTTGCACGTCCACTGTCCCTGTTGATTCTATCATTGATTGCTTGTTTTTTGGATTGTGCGACTCCCATCAGCATATCAATGGTGAAGACAACATCATCTTTCCTCTGTTGTATTGCACCAGGAGTTGCTTCATGGTAGTTTAGGTCGTCCAGTGACTCTAGTCTGGCATAGTAAAGTTTCCTTTCATCCTCGTCCACTGGAATTAGGTCCTCCATGTGAATAAAGTCTCTGTATTTTTCATCATCGTCAGATTCTGATTCACTGTCCCTTGTTAGCATTGCTTCATCACCATCACCATCATCAGCATCATCACCATCATCATCATCAGCAGCAGCATTGCCTCCTTGCACAACATTATCTGAGTGATG
The DNA here is from genome assembly GCA_030979885.1 of Lolium multiflorum. Classification (NCBI taxonomy): domain Eukaryota; kingdom Viridiplantae; phylum Streptophyta; class Magnoliopsida; order Poales; family Poaceae; genus Lolium; species Lolium multiflorum. Next base: position 116,236,986 of record CM061751.1, on the reverse strand, counting down.
TTCCTGTTCTTCATCACTTATAACAATCAGTTCAACCTCCTCGTGTTCATGATGGGTGCTCATGATTTCCTCATCTTTATCAACCTCTTTATTTTTATCCATGGCGTACTGATCCTTGTTCAAGCTTGATTCTGTTGCCTGCATTTATTGAACAGCAGTTGTAGTTTATATAAATTATTTTAGTTTGTCTTAGTATCCACTTGTACAACTGTAGATAGTGAACCCACACATCTGATCTAACTGCATTGTGATGTACATTAATTCCCAGACAGGTAGATTAAATTCACCACATGACAATGTAATATATATAACATGACAGAACAATTATATGTAGCATCTTATATTTGGATAAAACAACTCATATAATATATACTCTAGAGGTACAATAAAATCACTTACTCATAAATTTATCCTGTTTAATTGTAACAATATTATCTGAAACTGTAACTAATCAACATAGCAGTTTTTGTTTTAAAAGGTCAACAAGAACATATAATACTGAGCCGTTGTTTTCGTTTTACCTCATGAGCTGTCTCCCGGGCACATGACTCTTTGGGGAGAACCACAGCAGGGACGCGTCTGGAAGTTCTTCTGATTGTCGAGCAGGAGGAGAGGGATGCCATCCTTAGGAAGGGAGAAAAGCCGATGAACGATGCAGGTCTTACATTGATTGATCTGGGGGGGTCAGGGTACGCTCGTGTGGACACTCCCGTTCTTGAGCGGCGGTATGGCAAGACATGGGTGCAGATTTGCGCGCGGGAGCGGCGGCATGGATTCATTAGGCGAGGGATCTGTATGATTGATGGGAGGTACGGAATATGGCGCGGAGGGATCGGTGTGGTAGATCGCCTCCTCCATCGGCTATCCATAGCTACCCGCGACATCGATTTTGCCCACGGATTTGCGATGGGAGGAGGAGTTTTGTGTCGAATATGGAGATGAAACTAGGGTTTGGTAAGAGTTGTCTTCCTTCACGCGTGGGCGTGTGTCGTAGCGACATGTAGCATAAATAGAAGTCCACAGCGTTTGGCGGGAAAGTATTCCCGGACTCATCTTTTTCCCGCCAATGAATAATGGGATGTAGATCCCGCATCCTGGAGCTGTTTTTCGTTTTCTCTAGCGCAGGTACATTTTTCAGAGGGGCGTCGAGTACGGCAATGACGGCTAGTCGAGTAAAGGTGAAACAAGGGTTTGGTAAGAGTTGTTTCTCTGGAAATAATTATGTTTTCTCTAGGGCAAGTACATGTGCAACTCTTGTGAAGCACCAATAGGAGCACGGTATTGTGTTTCTCTTTTGATTTATCTGGGAGAATTTCGTTTTCTCTAGCGCAGGTACATGTTATAAGGGATGTCGATTACGGCGATGACGGCTAGTCGAGTACGGGTTCCGCACCAGGAGGAATTCAGGTCTGTGTTTCTTTTCCGCTCTCTCTATTGCAGGTACAAGTTCAAATGCAAGGAAAGTACAGCGTTGAAGGCTAGTCGAGTACATGTTTCGCACCAAGTGGAGTACATGATTTTGTCTCTTTCCGTTTGCTCTAGGGCAGGTACAAGTGTAAAACGTGTCGAATACAGCGGTGACGTCTAGTCGAGTACAGTCTAGGAATGAAGAGGAGTACAGGATTGTGTCTCTCTCTTTTTTCTCTAGCGTAGTTACAGGAATAAATGGACGACCAAGATGGGCAGTCCAATGAGATAGATTTTGTGAATGATCGTATATTAGGAAATGCTACTACTATAATAACTGTATAGTGTTGTAACTACGGTGTTATTTTATTTCAAAAATAAATAACGCACATTTTGTTTAATTAACTAAATCATGGTTGATAAAATCTGTCTCTTATTCGGGACCCACGTGTCAGCATTACTCTGTGCCGTTTCGTCCCCTCCGTCTTTACGCCCACCGTCTTCCTCCCCTACCCGCAAAACTTCCCAGTTTTGAAAGCAGACTAGAATTGGGGAAAACCGCAAGAGCGTCGCCGGAGAAGCCGCCGCGCCGAGGAAGAGGGTCCTTTGCCTCCCATAACTGTTGCGCAGGGTATCAGCCGATTCGCCCGTACCTACTCTGCTGCTTTGCTCCGTTCGCGTCGGCCCTTATCGTGCTGGAATTGTTTTGTCGGTCCCGCCGCTGCTGATCTAGGGTTTCACAGTCGCCGCCTGAGTCCAAGGTCTGCTGCACCTGTAACGAGATGTCGTCATTTTCGCGATCATCCCCGCCGTTAAATCCTGGTACACTGCTCCGTTGTCTAATTTTAAGAAACCCTAGGGCGTAATAGCTTTTGGACTGTTGAATATTCCCAATCTGCTTTAGGGTTTCCTTAGTTCTACGGTGCTTCAGATTCGCTTGATCGGCAATTTGATTTTGGCTGTATGTTGTGTTCTGGTTTGTTAATACTTGAGGCCCGCCTTGATTTGTACTTCAGCCTCGTTTGTTTCTGTACTTGTACTTATCCCCATGTTCAAACTTTAGTCCTGGGACAAAACAGTCAGGTAGTAGTTAATTTGTTCTTGTTCATTCTTCTGTTGTTGTGTTTTCATTTATTTTTGCAGTGCAGCGGATTGATTGCGTTTGTGCCTGTACTCGTCAACTATTTAGAATTAATAGTTAAAGCTACTTTAGTCAGTATTTGCTTGTAATCTGTTTCTGAAAATCATTGGTTTCTTCTTGCTGTTGTGTATATATGCTTTGATGCAGGAACCTAACACAGTTTTTTGTGGATATTTTATTTTTGTTACGCAGATAATTTCTCAAGATCTCCAACAAGCAGGACCATTGGTGATACACTGTTTCTTTTAAGCACGCAAGAGGCAGACACGGAATACCCACTCGCAGAGAGTCTTCCAGTTGAAGATAGAGCTGATCCTGCAGATATTCCAGTTCTGAACCCGAGAAGGAAGGAAAAAACTTTTACTTCTGTTTTCTCAAGAAGGCCGAAAAGGAAGGCTGGAAACGACGACAAGATGCATAATTCCAACACCAATTGTAGAGATGATGAAGTAGCTGCTCGTCCTGTTGAAAATGCAAAGGAGTGTGCCACTTCACTGACTGCTGCTGATATTAAGAAGGGTAGTCAGGTGCCCAAGCCGTTTAGCACAGATAACAGAGACATAACAGTTGCTTGTGAGAAGAAGGAAATTGGGCATAAGAAGAAGGGAATTAAAAGAGCCAAGCATGCTAGAGAATCTGTAGTTCTGCATACAGAGGGGAAGGTAGATGAAGGAACAAATGACGGAGCTAATCCGGCATCTTCATCCCAGGTTGTATTATACGATCCCCGTGTTGAAAGGTGTGAAGTAGACACTTCAATGAAGGGAACGGTTGAAAAAAGGACCAAAAGGTCCTTACCAAGCAAAGACAGTGGAAAGAAAGTTTTGCCTGCAAAAAGGATAAAGGTAAACAAGGATCTTTTGCCTAGCGAAGACAGTGAAGATCCTTCGGACAAGGACCATGTTATGAGTCAGATGTCAATCCAAACAATTATTGATGCTGCAAAAGAACTGGCGAGGATCCCTAATCTTATAGAGAGTGTTAGAGATGCAGGGTTTGGTCCTTTCATAGACACTAAAATAAAGGGATCAGTCAACCGTAAGTGCATTTCTTTCATTCTAAAGAAGATAGATATTCCTACAATGACGGTGACATTCTCTGAAGAGAAGAAGATAGAAATAAATCGCTACGCTATCCACCATATATATGGCATACCAAATGGAAATGTGTCAGCTCCAAGGCCGAATGAAACCAGAGAAGTCCTGGCAGAACTCAGGCAAGAACTTGGGTTCAAATCAGGTGAAAATATCAATGCAAGGAAACTTCTTGTTAAGCTAAAATCTATGCTCGATGAGCATTTTAGTCCTAACAATCCAGTGGAAATCAATACAGACCTTGCACTGAAGATCTTCTATCTCATATTGTTTAATAAAGGTTTATGCGTTGGAATTGGATCACGCATAACTGCAAAAGAAGCAAGCATGGTTAAAGGACTTGATTATGGCAAAATGAAAGATATGGATTTCTGTCAGCTAGTGGTGGATGAGCTGCAGATTTCAGCGACTCACTGGCAGAGTTACAAGGTGTTAGCAAATAAGCACTTGGAAGGATTAGCTGTAGCACCGCTAATAATGTACCTGGATTCTCTTATTTACAAAGACTTAGCTCATATGGGAAAGGAGACACCTCGGGTGTTGGTTCTTGATGAACAAAAATTAACTGCAATTTCAAGAGCTGACAGGGACATGGCAGCGCAAAAAGGGAGCGAAGACTGGGCTTTTGGAAAAATAATTGTAAGCATGCTCTTGAAACAAACATTTTTCATATTTTGTTTCTTAGTTTGTTTCGATCTATCTATTTGCCATTGTAATGTAAGTTTAATCTTTTTATCAGACTTGGAAGGCACAAGATGATAGAGTTTACAGGACAATATCAGAAGAAAAAGCAGAGGAAACAATTGCAAAGAGACACAGATCCATTTGCTTTCCTGTTGCAGGAAGTTCATTTCACGGTGGCGATGACATGCCTGCGCGAACCGCACCTGAGCAACAAGGAGCCCTGATGATAGCAAACAGCTATACTGTCCAGAGCGATACGATTAACAGCATCAAGAACCTGATGCAACAGGCTTTAAATTTTACAGGCAGTCTGCAGACTACATCGCAGTTGCTAGATAGAGATATACCCGGGGATAATGATGACAGAAAGATTGAAAACCTCAAGGTCCAAACAGCCAACCTCTTATCGATGTTTGATTTGTTTGGAGATGAGCAGAGATATTTTCTTGACAGACACCGTACAGATGGACGTGTCAGTGAAACCAACAAATTGACATCAATTCCTGATGCGAATAAGACACATCAAACCGTGGAGGTTGATGCAGGGAAGGTAATCCTTTAATACACTCGCACATTTTTGTATAGCTTTGTATAGGCTAATTGGCAAAAGCATAAGCATGTGTGGAATTCAGTATTTGTACTCATTATTCATTGCTAACTGTACTCCATGTGTTGTCAGGCGACTTGCAAACAAAAGAAGAATAAGAAAAAACGTAAACTCTCGAGTAAAACAGGTAGCATTGGAGACAAGCTGCTAGAAGAAACCCATCTTGACCCCATGGAGCATCAGGCTGGTTTTCTCCCAGATATCTCCGAGAACATCCAAGAATCCAATAAGGATCTAGCCATCCAAATGTCCTGTGAAAAGGTACTAACTACAAAATAACCAATTCAGTGTTAATTTTTAAATTGCCCAAAACAGGGTGCTGCAGCTCACATGCCAGAGATTGTAACAAGTGTTGCTACAATCACTGAAATGAGTACCGATAAGCTAGCGGAATCACTTGATCCAAAAGTGAACCATAATTTTTTAATCATTATACTATGAAATAAATTATTATACAACTCATTAATTTTGGCCAACCACTCATTAACAGGATCAAGAGAAAACATGTACAAGCCAAACCACGATTGAAGAAGTTCATAACCCATCGGATAACATGCAGGAAGGAATCCAGGTACACTATTATATGTTTTTATATATCACTGTGTTTGTGCAATATGGAGACACAATTGCAATACATGTACACGGCAGCTTTGTAATAAATTATGGATATATATAATTTTCTGTATAACCTTAACGTGAAGTTTAATATCATCGGTGCAACCGAGTCTAGTTGGAGAAAAAATATAAATATAAGCATCCGCACATCCATGTGTTAACTGTATTAATAAATGTGCTTCATGTATTAACTTTATTTTGCCATCTCTATTATACGTAACTTCAGGCGACTGACGAACAACAAGCATGCATCGGAGAACAGCAGCTGAGAGAACCCCCTCTTGCTCCAGAGCAAACTATTGGACTTCTTCTACGTACAGAAGAATCCATCAAGGAACCAGCCACTGAAACGTCTGGTAAAGAGGTACTAATTTATATATTTTCAAATTTAGCACTATTTTGTTTCTCAGATATAAATGTTTCTAAATTCTTGTACAGGATGCGGGAACTTCGAATGCTAATGCCGAAGCTGATGCGCCATACGTTGAAACAAGTGCTGCTACTGTTAGTCAGAAAAGTGCTGATATGATAGCGGAGTCATCTGATCGAAACGTAAACCATCAAACATTTTATCATTCTAGTTAGATAACTTATTATATAACTCATTAACTATGGCCAACAGAATTCCATTGAAAAGCAGGATCAAAACATAAAATCTGCAAGTGCAACCAATAGTGAAGAAGTTCATAACCCAGGGGATTACATGGAAGGAGAGCAGGCGGAACATGATCTTGTGCCTGACGTAGCACATGCAGACCAGTGCACTTCAGACAATTTGTTGGAAGATTGCGTGGAGGGCTCAAAAGCACGAATAGAAGATGAAAACTCAGCCGCAGAGGAGCTATGCAATAAGGTTGTTGAGAATACACGCGCAGACGATGATGTGCAAGTTACCCAACAAATGGATCTTGCGTGCACAGGCAAGTTCATGGATGGGACCTTTTTTTTTTTACCGTGCTATTTGTTAATTTACATAATACAATTTCTTTTTATTTTCTTTCAGGCAATTATGACCAGCTCAAAATATCTCCACCAACGACTGAACAAATTGACGAAGAAGCCACAGGAGCTTTCTTATCGGTAACTTGTCGCAATGTAATACAAGTCCATCGATCTACCAAAGTTGTATGGAATTTGATGTTAGTGCATCTCCTAATGCTGCCAACCAGGATTCTAAAACCTCGACGGGCTCAGATGGCGATGGCTGTGACGTATCTGTAGTTGCAACCACTGTGGGGGAGCCCTCAACGGCTATAGCACCTGAGGATGGACAAACGCTTGAGGATGGCCAGCACATAGGCAAGTACAGAAAATACATTCTTACCTTTTTTCCAAACTGTACACTGAAATGTCCACCAATTCATGTTTCCACAGTACAAGAAACTACTCAATCTGTGCCAAGCGAACTTATGTCTGAGGAGTCAGGAGATGCAAAACCTAAGGAAATCATGGAGGGTTCATGTGCTACTGCTGACCAGAATGCAGATGATGCTCTTATCAAAGGTGCACACCCAATCATGGAATAAATATTTTAAAAGTAGTATATTGGTCTCTCCATATGATGCACAACCAAAATTGATTACATTCATGCCAGCTCATGTATTTTACCTTTTTTTTTTGGAAAGATGTCTGCGATGAAGGTAACAGAATGGAAGAGAACGAGTCAGCCAAAACTGGTGGTAACACAGCTGATGGGGGAGAGGAAACCAACGTCGTGTCATGTAACCGCGATGAACATGAGCAGGTGATTTTCCTATCTCTTTAATTGCATACGAGACATACAGCAAGACACCATTATGTTGTATTGTTCATTGTGTCATCCAGCAAATTATCAAGGAGACGTTTGAGGAGTCAGGAGATGCAAAACCTAAGGAAATCATAGAGGGTCCATGTGCTACTGCTGATCAGAATGGAGATGATGCTCTTATCAAAGGTGTACACCCAATCATGGAATAAATACTTTAAAAGTAGTATATTGGTCTCTCCATGTGATGCACACCCAGATTTGATTACATTCATGCCAGCTCATGTATTTTATCTTTTTTTTTTGAAAGATGTCTCCGATGAAGGTAACAGAATGGAAGAGAACGAGTCAGCCAAAACTGGTGGTAACACAGCTGATGGGGAAGAGGAAACCAACGTCGTGTCAGGTCACCGCGATGAACAAGAGCAGGTGATTTTCCTATCTTTTTAATTGTATAAGAGACATACAGCAAGACACCATTATGTTGTATTGTTCATTGTGTCATCCAGCAAGTTATCAAGGAGACGTTGTGGGTGCAATCTGAAGCGAATGAAAACAGCAACATTGCACCAGAAGAGACATCAGATCCAACCATGACCATTCAGGACGAATTGAAAATCATCATGGATAATTACACGAGTGAAGGCAAGAGTCGAAAAACCCCTGTTGCATATTTAAAATTTTGCAAAGTTCGTAATCTATTTTTCCCATAAACTAAACATATGTTAGAATATACGGTGTGAAAAAAAGTATGATCATTCGCTGCAGTTGTTGACAAAACTCTTGAAGATGGGTATGATACCATTACTGATTTTGTCTATCAAGAAGTATGCAAGTACAGTACCAGATCATGTATCACTGAGAATCAGGATCCATCCAGCAGGGAACGCATGGAAAAATTTAGGTATCGTGTTTTGGCATATGTAAGTACCGTCAATGTAAAAACACTGCCTGACAAATAAATTATTAAATTTTTGCAGGAATCAGAAGTTTATTGGACATGGTGAGATGGATGTTACAGTTGGTGATGTTGCTGACTCATTTGAAGATGGTGCTCCTATTAAAACTAGTATCATGACAATCATGGTAGATCTAGCGCGGGATATTTTTGTAAGCCCTGAAACCAAACGTCTAATAGTGCCATTCATGGCAGTGGTAAGAAATATTATTATTATTATTATTTTTCTTCATGCATGTTTTTGTGCGGAAATTTGAGGCGGCGCTAACATAAAAATATAACACCCACACAGTTAAGGTGCAACACGATTAATAGGAACAATGATGGCAAAATGAATACGAGGAAATTGGTAAATCTCGTCAAGGCAATTAATCCGGTTGAAGATTGTTTCCTGCTGGACAAATACGATATTGTAAGTTTCAGTGTGGTGTCCATAATTATCTTAAAAGAAAAAGAGTGCCTCAAACAAATAGTTGGATTGCATTTTTTGTTCGTGCAGATAAAAATTCCATGTTTCCAAGAAGGAGATGAAGAGTGTCCTGTGGGTCACTATTTCGTCATGTCCGTGAATTTAAAGAAGAAGCGGTTTGAACTTCTAGACTCACTTGGAGGGACAGGAGCTGAACAGCACTTTGTTAACACTGCTGACGTGTTCAAGGAAATTTGGAAGGAAGCGTACAAACAAAGCAACGGAAAGCTGTCACCTGAAAACCTCGACGAATTTTCGTACCAGAGGCCTAAAGTTATTCCACTTCAGGGACAAACGTAAGAATTGTTGGACATTTATTAAATAAGAATTGCTGAACCTTTATTTATATATAAAGACATGCTAATGATTTACATGGTGATCAACGCAGGTTAAACTGTGGAGTCTACATGGTGATTTTCCTCATGTTCTGGAGTGGAAAGTCTCTGATGTTCATTCGACCGGACGATGTATTGTACATCAGAAAAAGATTATTATACATGATCCTTATGTGGGAAAGTTTGGATGTTAATTTTGGTCTGATTGAAACAATCGACAAAGGTAGTTAGTACTGCGCATTTCTTAATAAAGATTTACTGCGCATATAGAAATTTCACGACATATTTATATTCTTGTTTTTTTGTTTGTTGTAGGTAAGCTTAAAAAAATCGTTTCGGGAGAGTACAAAATAATCAGGAAGATAACAACTGTGAGGCCAAACATGGTTGTTATCGTGGACCTACCTGATGTCAATATACCAGAACCTAGGGAGATCGATGATGGAAAAGAAAACTATCCTGAAGAACAAGAATATATACTCATCGGTAGCCAGGAAGACTACAGCATGGAATGCTTGAAGGAAAGACGCAGAGCGGAAGAAACAACAGAGGACGGCAAAGAAGACAAAGAAACAACAAAGAGCGGCGAAGAGGACAAGAATCAGAAGCAACAGAAATCTGTTGTCGCCATAAACTATGAAGACAACAGCACTGAATACTTGAGGAATAGAGAAGCAAGAGTTGACGATCCCTCAAGATTGCAGCAAGTTTTGTTTACTCCAATAAACAGAACCTCTTCTTCACCGCCTGGTTATAAAATTGATAAAGATAAGTACTGTAGCCTCACGGGGTCACAAAGTCTTGAGACTCAACCGAAGGTTTTAAATTCCAGTTACGTAGAGGTTGAGCATAGAACTAATTTAGACAAACTGAAGAGGGACATTGTTACTCCGTCCAACGTCACGACAACAAAGAGACCGAGAGCTACTGCAAAAAGGTTTTGCGAGCCTGTGCCAGATCATAGACCAAGGAAGTTCAAGCACCAGAAACAAGCAAACTCCTTATATGACATCGTACTGAAAAGAAAGAAATATGATGAGTAAGTATTTCATCTTGCACTGCATAATGTTCATCTCTTCAACTTGTTGTTTTTTAACCTCTGGATTATCATGCAGGACTGAGGTATTCAATGCACCAATTATGCACAGTGTTGTTCCTGGCCTTGATTGCTCTTACACGGGCGCTGAAATTAAAAATCAATTTGGTGTTAATCAGTTACTGGATGGTACTTCCATGGACTACATCATTGACGAGATGAGGAGTACGTCCGATTTGTACGCTACTGGAGAACGAGTCTTGTTAAGCCAAGGATTTATCATGGTACGCATTGCAGTCAATAATGTATGCTGCACTATAACAATTATTATATTGTGCACTAACTACTGATATAATCCATGTTTGATATGTATGATGCAGCATGTTCTCGGGGTGACTGTTTGGTCTCAGACACAAGAGGAAGTAGAAGAATCCGTTCAAAAAATGAATGATTCAACTAGCTACACAGAAGATTTTAACCTGGATATTGCAATGGAAAATTTCTATAGCTATGTTGACAGATCAAAGTGCCTCCTCGATGCAAAACTTGTAAGCTCCCTGCCTCTATAGGTGCAACATCATTACAGCGTACATATCTACTATTTCCATCTTGTTCTTATATGTCCAATCTCCAAACAGATAATGATGACGTACTTCAAAAGTTCTCACCATATTTTGTATGTGATGAACAAATATACACAAAAGTTCGAAATATTGGACTCTAGAAACTATGGTGCGAAAAAAGGTGATGTCCAACTTTATACAAGGAGCAGATTCCACACGGAATGCGGGAAAATAGTAAGTAGAGAAAAATTCCAGATGCATGCTTTTCAAATAATACTATTTGTTGTTGTCAACCATTATTTTACAATCATTTATTCCCTGATTCCTACAGATGGCAAGGATGGAACTTTTACTCAGGCGTGTTTACGGTAACGACAAATACAGTAAAAGTAATCAACCAAAGAGCTGGGTTGCCTGTGCAAAAAAGCCAAGATATATCCCATGCCCACACCAAGGAATAAACCAGTGTGCATTTTATGTTCTGAAGGGTGCGTACCTATATGATGGGATTCGTCTATTGGATGAAAATGACGGATATGAGCCAATTGTAAAGGATCATGTAAGTGTTACTGAAATACACATTTGTTAATAAGATGCAGTGTCTGTAGGATATGCTGTAATTGTAACTACTGTCGTCTCCATTCATTGCAGCCCAAGATAAACGCCATCAAAGGTGAGTATCTGTACGCTTTAATATTCACCCTGCGCAACAAGGTGATTTTGCCACATGGAATCCAAGAGTTACAACCAACTACCCCACTTTACGGATGATGCTGTCATAGTAAGCATGTTCACATGTTCAGCAATGAATTTTAACAAGACAATGACTTGTCTCATTTATTTATTAATTACTTTCATCTACTGTCTTTTGTAGCACATTCCCTATGGTGAATGGTGGACAGTGCACGTACATCAGCTGCGCTTGCGTAAATTTAGTACTAGTACATGTGAAACATCTTGGTTAATACAACCGCACCGTGAACCGTCAGATAGTAAACTTCACTACATTGTGATTTATTAGTACTTGTGAATATGCTGGAGGTGTACTTTTGTATCAGTACTTGTTAATCCCATAGAAGCAGTCATATACTCTTCCTGGTGCAGCATTCCCAACTGTACTCCTCTTGCTAACGATGTTGTACCTTCATGCACCTGTACTTTCCTGCAGAATCCAAAATTTGCAAATATTTATTTAGAGAAACAGTAATGTACTCCTCTTGCTGCCTAAGATGTACTAGTGCGCCTTCCACCGCTGTACTCGAAACAGCCGGCACCTGTCTCTTCACAGAGAACAACAAAAATGGAGAAAACATAGGGAAACACTACTGTACCCTCTTCCTATCGAAGCTGTACTCGTGCACCCATCACCGCTGTACTCGATACACCTTACACCTGTACCTTCTTGCAGAACCCGATATTTGCAGACAAATATAGTGAAACAGTAATGTACTCCTCTTGCTGCCTAAGATGTACTCGTGCGCCTTCCACCGCTGTACTCGAAACAGCCGGCACCTGTCTCTTCACAGAGAACAACAAAAATGGAGAAAACATAGGGAAACACTACTGTACCCTTCTTCCTATCGAAGTTGTACTCGTGCACCCATCACCGCTGTACTCGATACACCTTACACCTGTACCTTCGTGCAGAACCCGATATTTGCAGACAAATAGAGTGAAACAGTAATGTACTCCTCTTGCTGCCTAAGATGTACTCGTGCGCCTTCCACCGCTATACTCGATACAGCCGGCACCAGTCTCTTCACAGAGAATAAAAATCATGCAGAAAACATAGGGAAACACTACTGTATCCCTCTTCCTATCGAAGCTGTACTCGTGTACACATCACCGCTGTACTCGACAGACCTTGCACCTGTACCTTCTTGCAGAACCCGATATTTGCAGACAAATAGAGTGAAACAGTAATGTACTCCTCTTGCTGCCTAAGATGTACTCATGCGCCTTCCACCGCTGTACTCGATACAGCCGGCACCTGTCTCTTCACAGAGAATAAAAATCATGCAGAAAACATAGGGAAACACTACTGTACCCCTCTTCCTATCGAAGTTGTACTCGTGTACACATCACCGCTGTACTCGACTTGCACCTGTACCTTCTTGCAGAACCCGATATTTGCAGACAAATAGAGTGAAACAGTAATGTACTCCTCTTGCTGCCTAAGATGTACTCGTGCGCCTTCCACCGCTGTACTCGATACAGCCGGCACCTGTCTCTTCACAGAGAATAAAAATCATGCAGAAAACATAGGGAAACACTACTGTACCCCTCTTGCTAACGAATCTGTACTCGTGCATCCATGACCGCTGTACTCAACAGACCTTACACCTGTGCCTACATGTAGAATCCACAATTTGCAAAAAAAATATAGAGAAACAGTCATGTATTCTTCTTGCTGCCTAAGATGTACTCGTGCGCCTTTAACCGCTGTACTCGACCCTGCTGGCGCATGTCCCTTCCCAAAGAACAAACAACGAGCAGAAAACACATGGAAACACGCCTGTACTTCTCTTGCTAACGAAACTGTACTCGTGCACCCATCACCGCTGTACTCGACACACCTTACACCTGTACCTTCTTGCAGAACCCGATATTTGCAGACAAATATAGTGAAACAGTTATGTATTCCTCTTGCTTCCTAAGCTGTACTCGTGCGCCCTTCACCGCTGTACTCGACCCTGGTGGCACATGTCCATTCCCAGAGACAAAAAATATGCAGAAAACATAGGGAAAGCTGTACTCGTGCGCCCTTCACCGCTGTACTCGTGTGCCCTCCACCACTGTACTTCTGCACCCGTAAAAGCTGTACTCGACACACCTTACACCTGTACTTTCTTGAATAACCCAAAATTTGCGGACAAATATAGAAAGAAAGTCATGTACTCCTCTTGCTGCCTAAGCTGTACTTGTGGACCCTTCACCGCTGTAATCGACCCTGCTGGCACATGTCCATTCGCAAGGAACAAAAAACTTGCAGAAAACTTGGAGAAACACTCGTGTACTCTACTTGGTGAAATCTGTACTTTTTCAACTTTCTCCGCTGTACTCGAGCCAAGCTGGCACCTGTACATTCCCAGATAACTCAAATCTTGCAGAAAACATATAGAAAAAACTCCTGTACTCCTCTTGGTGCCATTGCTGAACTCGATACATCTGACACCTGTCCCTCCCCAGTGAACTAAAAAACATGCTGGCAAAAAGTACTGCGACAGTGGCAGGGTTTCAATTGAATATATTCTTTTGTCAGGTTTTCGAGTGAATATATTCTGCACAGAATGACACGACAGTGGCAGCATAAAAAGCATATAAAGCATATAAAGCATGCAGCGACAAGCAACTAAGTGACAATTCTCTGACACTCAGTGACAGTTTGTGGCAATGCTAATATAAAATGCAGTCACTCTGATTACACCATCTTACTGTGTTACTTATTTATTTATCCTATGTTTTGGGTGCTTGTTGAAATTATGTAATTAACCAACGTTCTATGACAGCACTTCTGAAACATTTATTTAGTTCCTGTGCAATCCTGGAATCTTTCTCTATCTTCCTCGGCTTATAGTAGTTGCTTTGCGTTGATGATTACGGCTTGGGTCCTGTGCCCTGTCAGTGTTTCGAGTGAATATATTCTGCAAAGAATGACAAGACAAATGCAGCATAGAAACCATAAAAAGCATGCAGCGACAAGCAATTGAGTGACAATTCTCTGACTGAGTGACAATGCAATTAAAAAATGGACTGATTCTGATTCCACTGATTCCACTGATTTCTTGTAGTGACTTCTACTTTTTTCATATAAATAGTAGCTACTGCATTGTTGGTTTGCAGATAGAAGCCATGCAGTATTCTCGGAGATCCACTGGTTCCAGGACACAAGAACCTGCTCCTGCCAATCTCCTAGTTTACCACAGGAGAAGTGCAAGAGAGAGGGAGTTGGCAGATGAGAGGAATAGAGCATTCCTGGAGCAGGAAGCTGTGGATGGTTTGGAGCAGCTAGGTGAGTGTCTTGTTAGAACAGCTATCATGGCACTCCCTTCTCCAAATGCTCCACCTAACATTAGAAGGGCTTGTAGACCTGGCATGCCATCGATGGCTGAGTTGCCAAGAAGAGTCGATGGATTGCATCCTATGGAGGCGAGAAATCGGCATATTTGTGCAGGGGAGTACCCTCCGCTGGAACACTTGGAAAGGGCTCTTGAAGGACAGTACCTTCATGCATTGGTACCTCCTGAGACGGAGAAAGAAGTAACTGCTTCAATTGTTCTGTGCAAGGTCAAAAGGGCCATGAAGAGATGGTTGACTAGGGTGAGAAATAAATTAAGGAAGCAATAGCGTTTTGTGTCTATGCAGCCATGTAGTGTATGTGTTTCTCTGCAACCATATAGTGTGTGTACGTGTGCCACTATGTATTATCGTGCAAGGTACAATAAAACGTGTCGTTCTTAATTACCAGCACTTGCCACATACATAGAAATGCATATGCAATTAGTTAATTGCATTACTTACACGATTTTACACTAGGGATAATACAAACAAGTACGGCGTAGTCTGATTCGTAAGTACAAAAAAACATAGTACGCACGTACTGAAATATTTTTGTATCAATACTTATTAATACCAGAAAAAGCATTCATGTATTCCTCTTGCTCCCTAAGCTGTACTCGTGCAACATTCCCAATTGTACTCAACCCCTGCTGGCATCTGTCTCTTCACATAGAACAAAAAACATGCAGAAAAACATATGCAAACACTACTGTACTCCTCTTGCTATCGAAGCTGTACTCGTGCACCCATCACCGCTGTACTCGACGCACCTTACACCTGTACTTTCTTGCAGACAGATATAATGAAACTCGTGCAACATTCCCAACTGTACTCGACCCCTGCTGGCACCTCTCTCTTCCCAATGGACAAAACACATGCAGAAAACATAGGAAAACACTATTGTACTCCTCTTGCTATCGATGCTGTGCTCATGCACCCATCACCGCTGTACTCTGCACATCTTAAACCTGCACCTTCTTGCAGAACCCAATATTTCCAGACAAATATAGTGAAACAGTTCTGTATTCCTCTTGCTGCCTAAGCTGTACTCGTGCCCCCTTCACTGCTGTACTCGGTCCTGCTGGCACACGTCCCTTCCCAGAAAACAAACAACGTGCAGAAAACACAGGGGAAAATCCCTGTGCCCCTCTTGCTAACATCACCGCTGTACTCGACAAACATTACACCTGTACCTTCACAATATTTGCACACAAAAACAGAGAAGCTGTACTGGTGCACCCTTCACTACTGTACTTCTTTTGCTTCCTAAGCTGTACTCGTACCTCCTCCACTTATGTACTCGGTCCCTTCCCTGAAAACAAATATTTATTATTTTTTATAAAATGAAAGTAATGCCTCCGCCGGACAAGTGCCAAACTGACTTAGGCACGATACAGACTACGCAAGAAGATGAACCGCCTTGCGGTTAGACGAGTAGTGGAACCGCTTTGCGGTTAGAGGAATTGAATCGTATACATCTGTAATCTAGCGCTCTACATTCCTCTTTAAATAACCACCACCATCGCCACTAACTCCCACTTTCTCCCCTATTTTGCTTTCCAATTCCAAGGATTGATCGCCGCGGCTTACACTGCTCATCGGTAGCGATGGAGCAAGGTGACAGCAGCAACTCGAACACGCACGCGCATGTTCTTGCTTCTGGTCCGCTGGCAAACATCACTTCGCGATCAGATATTCTTACCACCGCTCGCATTGCATATGGTATACCTGAAATGCGCAATGCAATCCATGAAGACCGGAGCCTCCCGTTCGGGTCGCCGTGCATTTTGCACAGTCCACGGCCACAGGAGTATTCTGCTGATCGCAATTCGCAAGTATGTAGTTTCATTACTAGTTTGTTGTTTATGTTAGATTTTCAACTACTGTGAGATTTATGATGCAAAATTCCTATATAGGGAATTGAGGCTACCCTGACGCCATTAGACTCTGCTGCGGTACCAGCATTCGTTCCATGTAGGGTGATCGGCCGTAATAATAAACACTGGGTTGGTGCGAATGGGGACTGGGTTGCATTTGTTCAGGATCAGGCACAATGGACCTTGCTGAACGTCTACACAAAGGCGGAGATAACACTTCCTTCGATTCGCAATGTTGGGATCCATCCGGATGACCATTTCAGGTATTGCTGGACAAGTCACTATTTCACCATATTTTGATTCATTTAAGCCAACAGTTCTTATATAATACCAATCAGGTATCACTGGGAGATGGCTAGTCTCGTGTTACTAAAGATTCAGATTACTGGTGAACCATTCTTGTTTGAAGGCAGATGGCACTACTGTGCTATAGCGGTGTTTGACAAGACAATAGCAATCATGATGGGTGGAACGGACACTGACTGGAGGATCCTTAGAAATGACTTCCTTCGTCCGTCACTTTATGCTGATGCCATCTATGACGAAGGTAGGATCTATGCTGTTACGGAACCCCGTGGGGATGTACTTGTGTGGCAGCCGATGGAATATGGTAAGTTCGCATTCTATTTAATTTACAACAATATTGCACTTTTGATGTTAATTATGCCATCAAATACAGTTCACTGTTTCATAGACCAATTATAAGGCAGACTGCAATGAAAAATCTTTCAATAAGAAATAATTTGTTCAAAATCCCCTACATTTTTTACTTTCTTCATAATTCACTTGTTTACTTAAATAACTGTCATGTTGAATATAATATAGGTATGTTCAATTTTCTCTATCCCCATTTTGATGTACTTTGCGTATATAATTTATTTTTCATGATTTTTTTTCTTAAAACAAAAATAAAAGGTGCAAGATCAGGTCCCCGTGTAATCTCGCCGCCCTTGAACGTTAATGCTGGTGGCCATGATTCCAGAGTCTGGTTCCTAGCGTCTGGTCTTGGTGGCAACATTATATTGGTTTGTATCCATGGTCAAGGCCAGTCTGTTGGTATTCCAACCAATTACAAGGGCAAGGATGTGTGGAATTGTCCTTCCCTGCATTGTGAAGTATATGCAAGGAATGGGCAGGTTACCGATCCTGTTGATACAGACTGGGTAAGGCTGGGAGATCTACAGGGCAGCTCTTTGTTCCTCGGCGTAAACTACCCATTCTTGCTAGATGCCCCAGAGCCAGAAGCTCACAACGCTGGCAACACATTCCCGTTGTTCAAGCCGGACAGTATTTTTGCTGCACCCAACTACGTCAACCATATACTACGGTTCCCAGATTGGTGCCGCATACCAGTTGATGGTGGGGATTCTGTAGGCTCGAGTTTTGTTTGGCGTGACCTCAACTGGGGTGAGTTTCACGAGGTACCGATGTGGTTTGTGCCAACCCTGCCATGGCCAGATATGTGAAACTTAGGTGTAGGATGTGATTTTTATGCTTGTGTGCTATGCTTTCTAACTCAATTTGTGGAACCTTGAATCTATGTATTGTATTTAAATATGTAAATTTAACATTCCCTTGAGCATCGCTGATGTATGTATTTTGTTCTTTATGTTAGATTTTTCAACTATTGTTAAGGAAAACCAACAAAGAAAACCTGGTACTATTATTCGTGCCGCATCTGTACTCGTCTCAGTAGAACCACCGTACTCGGCTTTATCATCAACTGTACCTACCCCAAAAAAGCGAAATTACGAACGAAGACCAACATATATAATCTTGTACTCCTTTTCGTGCCGCAAATTTACTCCTCTTAGTATAACCGTCGTACTCGACGTTCCTAACAACTATACATACCCCAGATAATCGGATATATGAAGGAAAACCAACCTAACTAACCTGGTACTTGTCTCCAAGCTGCACTTGTACTAGTCTCGGTTTCACAACTGTACTCTAGAATACTAACAACTGTAACTACTGTAAATAAAAATTGAACGAAATCTAGCAGAAATAGAAGGACCTGCGTATCTGATCTCCCTGAACATCCTGCCATGTCTGTACACGTCTGGAAGTAGAAGGACCTGCGTGTACACATATATCTGATCCAAGCCACAAGCTACGTTTTCTATTTATATGCATCTGGCAGCAGCTTATTACCTCTATTGCACAATTTTCCTATGATGAACTAGCAACTCCTTGTCTGTACAATTTTCAGCAACCATGCCGTATAAACACTTTTGGAAAGAGGATGACCTGTAGCTTATTAAGGTATTGCATAGGCAACTCTCATGAAAAAGAAATAACAACCCAAAATGTTCGCTGAAAAATAAAGATGACACACATACAGATTGCTTAACATAAGACATGGTTCACGTGATCACGTCACAGACACATCGATGTCGAAGTTTACGTACAATGTTCATGCGCAACAAATGCTAAAACCATGTCCCAACATGGATAAAGTAATCAAAAGCTTAATACAAACAAGACAATGCACTCAAACTTCAAATGACATCAACAGAGATAACAACACCCTGCCTGCGTGCGATGATATCACCATAAGGATGGAAGAGAAACATCACCACTTGACCAGCCACTAGTCCCTTCTTTGTAGCAAAATCTTCCCATGCGTCAGGACTTATTATCATCCTACCATCAGTGGAAGGATAGAACTGTCCAACAACATCTGGTGAGTTATCTACTGATAAAACTACAGCACCTGAAGGTTCTAGCTGAAGACCTTGGACAACAATGGTTGGAATTTTCTGCACAGTACAACATAAAAGAAACAAACTAAATATATAAACAAATATATTCATGTGATGATTTGGACTTGGAAAAACATTTAAAAAATAGAGACACATATTACATACTTACCATCAGGGATCTGTTGATATTTGTGGCAGTGAGTTTGTGGATAAACAATGGTCCCAACCCAGTGCCTCTCCTATTGATAATTGCTCTCCAACTAACCAAGATGTTTGTAGACCAATCAAGTGGCCTTGTCATAACAACAACACTGTGTCTACCATACACTGATAACAAAAAAGCAAAACGAAAAAAGTCCGAATAAGCTAATGTTTGTTTAAGGTGGAGACATATTGCATCATAAGTAAAACATATGAAAAAATAAAAATCATATAACCTTCATCTGGTTCTTCATCACTTGATTCACTATAAGAACCACTCGAAGTATAAGATTGGACATTAATGATCTGGGACATTGTTGATGATTTGCAAGGTCCTACTTTAATTGGTCTATCGGAGTTGTTGGTCATTTCAAACATAATGAAATCACCAGGACGAGATTGGGATTTGCATAGAAATTCCTTCCACCCCCAACCATAAAAACTAGTTACCGACTCATTCTCCACGACATTGAAAGTGTAATTGTTGCCTACATAATCAGAGACACGGACTTCACTTCTGCCAGCACATATCATGTTTATCTTGTTCCTAACATAGCATGGGACATTCTACAAGAAAGGGAAACATGCAAAATCAAACATTATGTAAAAATATAAATAATACGTTGGTGCATAAATAAATATAGTAAAAAAATGTACCAGCAAATCTTCAGACTTAACCAACAGCTCTGATATGAAAAAAGAACAATCCCTTGTTTTGGACCTGCATGGTCCATCTGGATTACCACAAACATTGCAGACCATACTGAAGAAAATCCTGCACACATGGAAAAGGAGATCCGTAAGTAAAGTTTCTTAGTCACAAAAAAAGCATAAAATAGATGATCTCACAGAGATTACATGTAATAGATATAGAAAGTATTAATTGTTAATTGTAGATCTGATCTATTACGGTTAAATCTTCAAATATGATTTGTTTTTAAAAGTTGTAGTCCATGGTACTTACCAGTTTTAGGATAAACATAGCAAAGAAAACGAAGAGACAAAAAAAGGCAAAGAAAGAGGAAGATTTCTTACTGCACAAACAAGGGGGTAACGGGAATCAACAGAGATATGAGAAAACAAATATATACCCGATACAGCTATGGAGAAGACCCACCGAGACAAAGAAAGAGGACGATTACTTCGATATGGTCTGATGGACCAGCAGCACCAGCAGAATCTCTCGGCGCAGCAGAATCTCTCGGCGTGGGTGTAGACCTAGACGAGGGAAGATGGAAGAGGGAAGATGGAAGAGGGAATAGCTGTAAAGTGATAAGGTTGTCTATATATTGAATCCGAGCCGTCTCACTTCCCCAACACTGTAGCATTAAAAAAACCGGAGTAATAAAAGCATTTGACTCGGGCAGTAATAAAAAAGCATCTTGACTCAGATGCTCCCTCCATACCGGATAACTAGGCATATAACCTGACCCAGCGGGACCTACGTAATCCCTGATTGGCTCCTAATTTACGCAGTTTCTGATGAGTAATTGGAAAAGGCAAAGCAGCAGTTCCGTGCATGCATTGGCCTCATTAGCACCACTGTACCCATCGTTCTTTACCTATGCCAGAGTAGTGGGTAAACTATCAGAGAAAAAAGGTACTCGTCTTCGAGGCGCACTTGTACTCTACTCAACAGGAAGACTGTACTCGAGAATTCTAGCAACTGTACACTACATATAATATAAATTATGAACTAAAAGCCAACATAAACAATCTGCTAATCCTCATCGTGCCGTACCTGTACTTGTCTTAGTTGCAACTTCATACTCTAGGCTATGAACAACTGTACCTGCACAGAGAAATAACGAAACCAACGGAAAACAATATGGTAATCCTCTTTATGCGGCACCTGTACTCGGTTCAATTGCTCCGCCGTACTCCACAAGTCTTGCACCTATACCTAGAGAAAACGGAGTTCTTTACAGAGAAACAAACAGAGACACGGCCCTGTACTCCTCTTGGTTCCGACGCTGTACTCGTCAATCATCAACGCTGTACTCCCCAAACAATGAACCTGTACCTGCACTAGAAAAAACGGATTTCTTTATGGAGAAACAAAAAGAAACAAGGTGCCGTAATCCTATTAGTGTGGACGCTGTACCCGTCTGTTATGCATAGCTGTACTCTTCAAGCCTTACATCTGTACCTGCGCTAGAGGAAACGGATATCTTCATAGATAAACAAACAAAGACACGGTCACGTAATCCTCTTGGTACGGACGCGGTACTCATCTTTCCTTCACCGCTGTACTCCTCAATCCTTGCATATGTACCTGCACTGGAGGAAAACGAAGAACCGTGCAGAGAAACAAACATTAACACGGTCCCGTACTCCTCTTGGTAGGGACCGGTACTCGTCTCTCCTTCAACGCTGTACTCCTCAAGCCTTGCACCTGTACCTGCACTAGATAAAACGGATATCTTTATAGAGAAACAAAGGGAAACGCGGTCCCGTACTCCTCTTGGTGCGGACGCTGTACGCGTCTACTCTTCATAGCTGTACTCCTCAAGCCCTGCATATGTACCTGCACTAGAAGAAAACGAAGATCTTTGCAGAGAAACAAACAGAAACAATGTCCCGTACTCCTCTTGGTACGGACGCTGTACTCGTCTCTCTTTCAACGCTGTACTCCTCAATCCTTGCACCTGTACCTGCACTAGATAAAACGGATATCTTTATAGAGAAACAAAGGGAAACGCGGTCCCGTACTCCTCTTGGTGCGGACGCTGTACGCGTCTACTCTTCATAGCTGTACTCCTCAAGCCCTGCATATGTACCTGCACTAGAAGAAAACGAAGATCTTTGCAGAGAAACAAACAGAAACAATGTCCCGTACTCCTCTTGGTACGGACGCTGTACTCGTCTCTCTTTCAACGCTGTACTCCTCAATCCTTGCACCTGTACCTGCACTAGATAAAACGGATATCTTTATAGAGAAACAAAGGGAAACGCGGTCCCGTACTCCTCTTGGTGCGGACGCTGTACGCGTCTACTCTTCATAGCTGTACTCCTCAAGCCCTGCATATGTACCTGCACTAGAAGAAAACGAAGATCTTTGCAGAGAAACAAACAGAAACAATGTCCCGTACTCCTCTTGGTACGGACGCTGTACTCGTCTCTCTTTCAACGCTGTACTCCTCAATCCTTGCACCTGTACCTGCACTAGATAAAACGGATATCTTTATAGAGAAACAAAGGGAAACGCGGTCCCGTACTCCTCTTGGTGCGGACGCTGTACGCGTCTACTCTTCATAGCTGTACTCCTCAAGCCCTGCATATGTACCTGCACTAGAAGAAAACGAAGATCTTTGCAGAGAAACAAACAGAAACAATGTCCCGTACTCCTCTTGGTACGGACGCTGTACTCGTCTCTCTTTCAACGCTGTACTCCTCAATCCTTGCACCTGTACCTGCACTAGATAAAACGGATATCTTTATAGAGAAACAAAGGGAAACGCGGTCCCGTACTCCTCTTGGTGCGGACGCTGTACGCGTCTACTCTTCATAGCTGTACTCCTCAAGCCCTGCATATGTACCTGCAGTAGATGAAACCGGAAATCTTACCAACTGTGCCTACTGTCTAGTGCACGCTATTCTCCAGGCTCTTACCAACTGTACCTACCAAATTGTACTCGGTTCGGTTTCACCGCTGTACTCGACAGTCATATCAACTGTACCTATTGCAATAGAGTGTTGTAGGTACTATAAGCTCTTCGTTCCACGGCTGTACCTGTTCCAGTTGCAACGCTGTACCGTTGGCTTTTAATAACCGTACCTATCCCGCAGAAGCTGCAAAAACGGACGAAACAAACAGAAACAACCTGGTACTCCTCTTTGTGCTGAACTTGTACTCGTCTCAGTTCTAACGTTGTACTCAAGGTTATTAACATTTGAACGTATCCAAAACAAGAAAAAACTTGAACGTAAACCAACAGGAACTATCTAGTGTTCTGATCAAATCCGTCTCACATTGTATTAATCACTCTTACCAACTGTACCTACTACAATGAAGCCCGTAGTGAGCTTGCATGCCACAAATCACCAGCAAGGTACAGGCATCCATGCTCCCAGACGGTCGAAACCTTCCATGTCTCCTGCTTCGGGCTCACCCCTCGCAATAGGGCATAGCCCGGATCATACCGAGCGTACACCCTCGCAAAGGCGTCCGGACACAAGATACATTCATATGAAAAAATGTCTATTTCAAACATTTCGTTGATACCAACAAAGCAAAAAAACAATGCAGACAACAGATACATTCATACTAAAACAAGGCATAGTTCAAATAAACAAGCAAATATGTGTTCATTAGAAACAGCATTACAACTTTTCCTGACAGGGCAGCACTTCATTGAAAAAAAGAGGTGGGAACGCACTCCCAGCAAAAGATTAAGCAAACAAACTAATAGTTCACACGAGACATAACTAGTATTGTACAACATAGGAGTGCCTGGTCTAGCATTGATAACCAATGGATATCTTCAACTTGTCCTTCAACAAACACTTGATTCCACGTTCATCTGACATTGCAAAAACTTATATATATAGATTTATGCTGACTCAACAACATCCCAGGTGTCATTGATGTTCTGCCTGCTATAAATTGACTTGAACGATCCATCAAAATCAGGGTGTCTTTTCCTTACAGTAGCAACTTTATAAAACTTCAACATCAAGCGACCACATATGAAGAAGTGATTTATGGAAGTGAAATCAAACGCGTAACGATTGGAGAACTTCAAGTACAGCGAGCCTTCCTCATCAACAGCCCACTTCACATCTGGCAAGTTTGCAACACGCAATGCATACACAAAATCCTTAGGGCCAGCAAAATACTTCAACTCCACCCTGAGCAAACAATCAGCAGGCCCTTCCTCCACACCAAGGATCCACATTGTTGTCGCAGACAGTGTTGGGTTCTGATGCAGCTCCACATCTTCAGGTGACGTACCAAATCCCCTCGGATAGTTGAGTATATCCATCCCTTCGTGTATAGCAAGGAACTGCTGCACATTGCCGTAGAAAAAGATATCTTCACTTGGTGGCATCAAACTAAGCGTTTGAACCTTAATACATATGATCAACTTTTCATCATGTTTGAACATGATTCGTTCTGAACCCAACAAGTATGTATCAAATGGATTACTGCATCTAACAAGCAGTTGAGAATTGTTGGATGTGTTGATCATGTATCTTATTGGAGCAGTGAAGAGTGACTGCACTGTGTGTATTGCGTTGAACAAACTCTCAGTACGAAAAGAGAAACGAACACACACAAGCATCACATCGTTCACTGCACCAGGTTCCAACCCCAGGTACTCCAAAACAAAACGTGAAACAACGGGCCTCCTAGTCTCCTCATGAGCCATAATGTGCTTTCTGTCCAAACAAATATACACATGTGTTACATGCATTCAATGATAAACTTATTAGACTATATTCCTTCACATTTATTTTAAATTTATACAGTAAAAACCAAACATTAAACTATAATTTTATGAGTGCACACATAGTACATTTTACTTGGAAAACAGAGTCAGAAAAGAAAAAAACAAACTAATTGCATACAGCCACCCAAATACCATAGATGCAACAAACACGAGTACAAAAAACAACACAAGGACAAAAATGGTACAAAAAAATAGCATGTATTAAACCAATAATATACAGATCTGTATTAGGTGGACAGCGGAAATACAACAGCGGAAATATATGAACAAAACATCAATACTAGGTGGACAAACATCAAAATCAACTGTCGGATCTGTCTATTTCAGCACTTGAAGGATAATCAATTTTTTTACCAGAAGAACAAAATGCCACCGGTAGAGGAAAGAGGGTATCCGATGACCCTGGCAGCGAGGAATGAGGGCCTCCGAGGTCTGTGGCCCCGAAGAATCCTCCCGGCGACGAACCACCGAAGCAAATCTAACCACCCCTCCCCTCACCTCCGCCCCGCCCCACTAGATGATATCGTTTCGTTTCCCCTTGCAAAATGTCTCCCACACTACAGTTTGAACAGGGGGAAGAGGGTCACGGGTCTTATCCAGAAAAGAGAGGGAGGCCGTGGTGAGACACGTGCTCCCGCGCAACGCTTACACCTGTGACCTAAATGAGAACACTTGGTCACACACATTAATGATTTAAGTTCACACACTAATTCCAATCTCGAATCACATCCAACGGCACCATGGCATCTGCCGTTCGGCATTCGCGGCAGATATCCTAGCAACGTGTCTGCGACTTGTCGCCGGGTACTGCCACGTGCCAACGCGTACACTGACGGCGCGACAATGGCAACCGCAGTATCGTGACACCGCTTCCTGCCACGTGCCACAGGGTAGACACGAACCGTTCCTCCCTCTCTGTTCCTCCTCAATGGCGACTCACTGCGACTACGGCGATGCGTTAGATGGTGGAAGACGCGGCGGGCATTGCGACGAATATGGCGATAAAGTCTCGGAGTCCTGCGACACCTCGAACCCAGTCGAGGGCGACGTGTCGCTGTTCCCGGCGGCTGCGTCGCCATTGCCGAAGGTTTGGAAGGAGCGCCCGGCTGAGAGCCATCGGTGGACCTCATCACTCGGCGGCGTCGAGTAAGCTTCCTTCCCTCCTCTTTAATTTTTGCGGCACCGCAACCCTAGAAAATCTAGGGTTTGGCAATATCCAGAATTTTGATTTGATTTTCCTGTGGTTTTTTCTTAGCTTGGAGGATGAAGTGTGGGATGTTAGGTTTCACCTAGATGGAAAAGATAATTTGGAGAAGAAACTAAGCAAATCTTACATTACATATACCAATATGCTAGCAATGTTAGAGATACGCGGATATGGCCGGGGTTACAGCATGTACTATGTAAAAGAAGAGGGCACGGGCATAGAAGGGATGGCACTCATCAAGAGCATGATTGACGTTGAAGAAATGCTGGAACTGTATAAGGATGCCGGATGTGTTTCCATTACTGTAACCAAGGGTGAATCAGGTCTGCCTGCAGATATAAACAGGAAACAATGTGAAGAACAAATTCCTATATCTGAAATAGGAGTGCCTGTTGTTTATTCAGTAGACATGCAGGGTGTGCTGACTACAAAATACCACTTAGTACATGCCATTCCTATATCTGTAATGTATGAGGATTGTCTGTCGATTCAAAAAACCCAGGATCCAGTTATTACAAAAGGTTCAGATGATGATATGTACTCTAGAACCACCGGGTCACAAAGTTTTCAGACTCCAACGAAGGATTCAGAGTACAATTATGTAGATGTTGAGCATACTGATAATTTAGACAAAAAGAAGAGGAAACTTGTTTCTCCATCTGACGCCACGGCAACAAAGAGACCAAAACATACTGCAAGAGATCATCGCAAGTCTGTGGCACAGTATAGACCAAAGAAGTTCAAACACCAATGCAAAGCAAAAAGACTGTACAACCTCCTAGTGACATCAAACAAATTTGCATCGTAAGTAATTTATCATGCACTGCATAATGTTCATATCTTCCACTTGTTAATTTTAACCTTTTGGATTTCCTTGCAGAACTGAGGTATTCAATGCACCAGTTATGCACAGTGCTATTCCTGACTTCAATGTACCAAACAATGGGGCTGACATTGCTAGACAATTTAGTAGTGGTCAGTTACTGGATGGTACTACATTGGACTACATCATTGACGAGATGAGGAGTACCTCCGATTTGTACGCTACTGGAGAAAGAGTGTTGTTAAGCCCAGGATTTATCATGGTATGCATTGCAGTCAACAATATATGTTGCATTATAACAGTGATTATATTGTACAATAACTACTGATATAATCTGATATAATCTATGTTTGCAACGTATGATGCAGCATGTTCTCCAGGTGGGTATTTGGAATCAGACAAAAGAACAAATAGAAGAAGCCTCTCAAAAAAGGGATCAAACATTTAACTACAAAAAAGATTTCGATCTGCAAACTGCACTGGACACTTTCCCTAGATATGTTGACAAAGAAAAGAGCCTTCTTGACGCAAAACTTGTAAGCTCCCTACTTCTAAAGGTGCAATACAATTACAGCATACAGAACTACATTTTTCATCTTGTTCCTATATGTCCAATCTCAAAACAGATATTGATGCCGTACTTCAAAAGTTATCACTATACTTTGTATGTGATGAACAAATACAAAAAAGAATTCGAAATATTGGACTCTAGAAACTATGATGACACAAAGGGATGTAGTCCACTGTATACAAGGAGCACATACCATACGGAATGCGATATCATAGTAAGTAGAGAATAATTTTCCATGCTTTCAAAATAATAATATTTGTTGTTGTGGATCATTAGTTTGGAATCATTTATTTCCTGATTCCTACAGATGGCAAGGATGGAACTTCTGCTCAAAAAAGTATATGGTTTAGACGCATACAATGCAAGTAATCAACCAAAAACATGGGTTTCCCTTGCAAACAAGCCAATATATATCAGGTGCCCACACCAAGGAGTAAATCAGTGCGCATTTTACTGTCTGATGGGTGCGTACCTATACGATGGAAAGGTTCTGTTGGGTAAAAGGGAAGGATATCAGCCAATTCTAAATGATCACGTAAGTGTTAGTGAACTACACATTGTTAGTAAGATACAGTGTTTATAAGATATGCAGTAACTACTATTGTCTTCGTCCATTGCAGCCCTTTATAAATGACATTAAAGCTGAGTATCTGTACATCTTAATATTCACCGTGCACAACAAGGCCAATTTGCCAGAGGAAATCCTAGAATTAAAACCTTCATGCTCATTTTATGAGTGAAGAAATCATAGTAAGAATGTTCACATGTTCAAAACTGATTTTTCATACAACAATTAAATCTCTCATATATTTATTAACTTGTTATTCACTGTTGCCTTCTATATTTTGAAGCACATCCCCTATGGTGAATGGTGGAGCACTACACATGAATCGTATGTGTCGGTTCATTTCCTCGAATACCTTTTGATGCTGTTTTGGTGACAAAAACTTGAAAACATTGTGATGGTCTTAGATCTTACTACTTGTGTTGGACCTTCATCGTGTACTGTAAACCTATATCGTGTAGAACTTTGTATACACTATAATCCAGTTTTTTTTATGCATTTTACAAGTAAGTACTTGTGTTGAACTTGCCCTTTTATCTGGTGTTTACTGATGAGTCGCATACTAGTGAATATGCTGCAGTATGTACTTTTTATATCAGTACTTATGTATCCCAGAGAACCGAAAACTTCGATAAAACATGAATAAACACTATGTACTCCTGTTGGTGACAAATATGTACCGTGCAACGTTGACAACTGTACTCGACCCTTCTAGCACCTGTCCCTAACCAGAGAAAACAAAACTTGCAGAAATCATATAGAAACAGTCATGTACTCCTTTTGGTGCTAAACCTGTATTCATGCAAACTTCACGACTGTATTCATCCCATGCACCTGTGTCTTCCTAGAGAACCCAAAACATGCAGAAAACATGAAAAAAAACTCACGTACTCCTATAACTTCCGAGTGTGTACTCGCGAAACATTCACCAATGTACTTGATACAGCTCACACCTGTCACTTCCCAGTGAACAAAAAAACATGATGAAAAACATAGAGAAATAGTCCTGTTATCCTCTTTTGGTGCCAAAGATGAACTCTTAAAACCATCACAATTGTTATCGATTCATTGTGACACCTGTATATTCCCAGAGAAACCAAATCTTGGAGAAAACATGAAGAAAAGCAGTTCTGTACTCCAGTTGCTGTAAAACCTGAACTCGTGCAACCTTCACAACTGTACTCGACAAGTTGTGGCACCTGTATCTTCACAAAGAACCCAAATATTGCAGAAAGCATGAAGAAACACTCCTGCAATCGACTTGGTGTCAAAGCTGACCTCGTTCAGTCTTGACAACTGTACTCGATCCATTGTGACACCTGTACCTTCCCACACATAACCAAATTCTTGCTGAAAACATGGAGCAACATACTTGTAATCAACTTGCTGTTTAAGTTGAACTCGTGCAACCTTCACATCTGTACTCGATCCATTGTGGCACCTGTACCTTCCCACGCATAACCAAATTCTTGCTGAAAACATGGAGCAACATACTTGTAATCAACTTGCTGTTTAAGTTGAACTCGTGCAACCTTCACATCTGTACTCGATCCATTGTGGCACCTGTACCTTCCCACACATAACCAAATTCTTGCTGAAAACATGGAGCAACATACTTGTAATCAACTTGCTGTTTAAGTTGAACTCGTGCAACCTTCACATCTGTACTCGATCCATTGTGGCACCTGTACCTTCCCACACATAACCAAATTCTTGCTGAAAACATGGAGCAACATACTTGTAATCAACTTGCTGTTTAAGTTGAACTCGTGCAACCTTCACATCTGTACTCGACCCATTGGGGCACCTGTACCTTCCCACACATAACCAAATTCTTGCTGAAAACATGGAGCAACATACTTGTAATCAACTTGCTGTTTAAGTTGAACTCGTGCAACCTTCACATCTGTACTCGACCCATTGGGGCACCTGTAACTTGTCAGAGAACCCAAAATTTGCAGAAAACATGGAGAAACACTCTTGTACTCAACATGGTGCCAAAGCTGAACTCGTGCATCCTTCAGAACTGTACTAGACCCATTGTGGCACCTGTACATTCCCAAAGAACACAAAACTTGCAGAAATCATAGAGAAACACTATTGTACTCGACTTGGTGCCAAAGCTGAACTCGTGCAACCTTCAGAAATGTACTCGACCCATTGTGGCACCTGTACATTGCCAAAGAACCCAAAACTTGCAGAAATCATGGAGAAACACTCCTGCACTCAACTTCCTGTCGTAAAAGCTGAACTCGTGCAACCTAAAGAACTGTACTCGACCCATTGTGGCACCTGTACATTGCCAAAGAACCCAAAACTTGAAGAAATCATGGAGAAACACTCCTGCACTCCACTTCCTGTCGTAAAAGCTGAACTCGTGCAACCTAAAGAACTGTATTGTACAACAGAAACCAATCATTGCAGAAAACATAGAGAAACACTCATGTATTCTACTCGGTGCCAAATATGAACTCGTGCAGCCTTCACTACTGTACTCGACGATTTTCGGCACCTGTACCTTTCCAGAGAACACAGATCATGCAGAACACATGGAGAAACACGCTTGTAATACTCTTCGTACCGTAGCTGTACTCACGCACCTTTCACCACTGTAATCTTTACAAAAAAACATGCTGTACTAGATCGCCCAGTGAACAAAAAACATGCTGAACATAGATAAACACTTATGTACTCCTATTGCTTCCCAATCTGTACTCGTGCGCCCTTCACAACTATACTCGATACAACTTGCACCTGTATCCCAGACTAAAAGCGGGTGTACTTAAGGCCCTTATCGAATGTACGTACTACAACTGGTACTCATACTCTATCAGCAGCTATACTCGTGTCAATACAACCGCTCAACCCAGTACTGATATACAAAAGAAAATTTCAATATCCAAATCACACATTAACACACATTACATTGATTAATAATTGTATATAAACACATTACAGTAAATCATATGAATGATAACAGTATCAGTCATACATTGTAAATTTATCCAGTAATATCGTATCCCTTAATTGCCCATTTTTTCCTAGGAATTTCAAAGCTTAGCCGTGCATCCAAGGCTGCATATTTGACCTGCTCAAACCTTAATTCGGGGCTTGCCCAACCTTCCTCTCTTATTTTCTTGCACGAATCACCTTTCTTTTCCAAACTTGTCCCCAACACAGAATTTGACAGGTCATAGAGTGATGGTATTCTTACATTCTTAACACCTTGACCTAGTTTATGGATATTGATCATCTTCTGCAAGTCGAAGGCACACCTGATTTTTAATCCGTACGGCATCAGCATCCTGCGATCCATATCAATTGCTGCACCAAAAAACCAGACCTTCGCCGAGCTCAAGAATTTCTTTAACAAATCTGGAACCTTTGTTGCGTGAAATATCTGAGAAAATCGAAAATAAAGATGAACGACGTATATAATTCGGAACATTTGGTAGAAAAAAAGTATGGTCTAATTCGTGATACCTGGAAAAGAATGATGTCATTGGCAACACATAGCTGCAAAACCGCTGCACGTTGCCGTCTATCCTCTGGAAGATGTTTCTGCTTTATTCCTTTCACTTTGTCAGTGAACTCGCAATCAAGACCAACAATCTTTGGCCTGGCGTCGCAAAGGAAATCTTCTGATACGCGGTATATCCACTTCTCCATTGTTGCAGACCTTGTAGTTACAGTGACCTTGAAATCCATTGAGAGATGCTCGAACGAATATACGGTGTCACTTCCTTGGCGAGACATAACGATGGGAGAAGAAAATGATTCAAATGATGGTTTTGACACTTATCTGCTTGGTTTGAGGTTCTATTTTATAGAAGATTAACGTGGTGACGATGAGTGAGAAAACATCACTGCCGAATTATATTCCCTCATTCGGATGTGAACAGCCAGATAGCCTAAAAGCGGATTAATTACATTTAATAAATAATAACTGTGAGTTATACGTGCAAACGTGCAGACGTACGGACGGAAGCTACTGCTACTGCAGATATGTTTAGCATCATCGTGGGCACACTTGTCAGGGCAGGGCCTAGAGGAGCAAATTGCAGCGGCGCAGGCAATGTTTGGATCTCAGGGGTGAGGATGACACATCGCGGAAGATGGCGGTTAGAGGACTCAACGATCTGGAGGAGATGATGCCGTAAGAGTCGTCGTGCCGGTGGTGAACCAGCTCTAACAGGCAACTCATTTAACAGACTATGTTTAAAGGTTAATGTAACAAAACATGTTTAGAGGAACAAACCATGATACTTTTAGTACAAACAAAAATGGTTCCAATTTTACATATATTATTATATAGATGGTTTTGTTGGTGCCACAGCTGTACTTGTACTAAGGTAACATATGTACTCCACCACACTGGCACAGAAAAGTTGTGGATAAACAGATAAATAAACAGTTAAGAACAACAACATCTTGAATAACCAGAAGTCTGTTAAAATTTACAATACTACATATAAGATTCTTCAATACAACACAAACAAAGGAACATATAAGAATAAAACATCCTTGAAACAAACTTTAATACAAATTCAACCCATGGTTTAAAGAACACATCTGCAATAGAACTGACTTAAAAATACTTCACTAGCGACACTTATAGAGTTCTCAGACACTTCTTCATCTCTAAAAGCCAAATCCCCACACTACAACTGGCAAAGTAGGAATAAACCACATAGGAGACTCCACAATATCACCCCAGTTAGCCACACCATACTCAAAAGTAGAACCAATGCCAACTCCACCATTGACTGACATCCTGCACCAATCTGGAACAGGCTGTGGTACTTGGTGGAAACGCTTGTGAGTAGCAAACACACAGTCTGGTGTGAAAACAGGAGCTGCATGGACACCGTCGACACCAGCTTCATCAGGAGGACCAAGCAGAAAAGGGTAGTTTATACCAACGAACACAGATGTGCCTTGCAGATCTTCAAGCCTGACCCAATTTGGTGTGACGGGGTCTTCACTGTAAGAATCTCTTGCATAAACATGACAACGCATCGACGGGTAATTCAGTAGCGCCCTACCCATATGATCCATGGGATCACCTTCACTGGGTTCACCATGACCTCTAACATTAATCCAAAGAATGGTGCCTTCATGCCCCGGAGAAAGGAACCACGTGCCGGGAGGAATGTTGTTACCATCATGAACAGCACCATGTAAGTTTGGCTGCTCAATAATCTCTGGAGCAGCTATCACCCGAGGAGCAGCACCAGCACCTGTTTATTTGTTTAGATGTAGTTAAGATACATCAGATATTACATAACTAGGAATAACGTCATGCAAAGAACACTACGCAATAAAAAATAATAAGAGCAAAAATAAAGAAAAAATTAAACTATAAGCACAGAAATCAAAAACTAACCCCAAATAGTAGGTTCCCAAACAAGGACGTCCCCTCTGGGTGCAGTAACAGCGTAGATCCTACCAGTCGTAAGAATGGCATCAACATACCTTGAAGGTGCAAGGTAATCATTGCGAAGGATCCTCCACTGCACGTCCCTACTACCACCACGCATGATTGCAATTATCTTATCAAACACTGCTATGACATAGTAGTTCCATTTGTTTCCAACCCTGTATGGTTCAGCAGTTATCTGAATCTTCAACAACTGCATGTGTGCCAAATCATACCGATACAAGAAAGGCCCATCAGGAACGATGCCAACGTTACGAACGGATGGCAGAGGGATCTCCTCATCTGTGTAGACGTTAAGCAGAGACCACCGTGCTTGCTCCTGAACAACTGCAACCCATTCGCCATTGGAACCAACCCAGTGCTTGTCGCCAGGCCCCTCCTGTGTAAAAGGAACAAATGCTTTTGCGGAAGGAGAGTCCAGTGGCATTAGCGATGCGTCAATACCCTGCGAATTTACGAATTCTCTAGTGTGAAATACAGTACACAAACATTTTCATGCAATCAATGGAAAACAATGAATACCTGTTCAGTGCGATCAGCGGGCCATGAACGAGGATCAGAATGCAGCAGACACGGCGATCCAAAAGGAAACCTTGCATCCTCACGGATAGCATTGCGCATACCTGGCATACCTCGGGACATTCTAGCAACGGTGATGACGTCTGAGTGAGCGCTGATATGGGTCAATGGACCAGAAGCGATCTCAGAAACGAGAGAGGAAGAACCCTGCTCCATTGATGATGATTGCAGAGAAAAAGAGTGGATTTTCCTGTACGGCAGTATGTTGTTGTTTCTCAGCGGATGATGTGATAGAGACACAAGGAAATGTTCATGTTCAGAATATAAGGACTGGAGTTGGCAGTTAGTAGTAGCGGTTGCTAATTATAGACCATGAAAAACACTTATGCGCCAACACCTATAAAACCGTCAAAAGTAGTGGGGGTGAAAGCAGTTACAGGGATCAAGGGGTCGTCCATCAGTTCCAAAAATAAGTTTAATACATAGCATTAAAATCATCCATTTCATTCTATGTAACCGTACTTACGCATCGATTGCATACTATGCAACCATACTTATGCATCATGCTGTACAGCAGTACAGTGCACCTGCTGGTTTAGCACTCCATCAACAACATAAATGTACCTATGCAGCACATCGTTAGGTACTTATACATACTATGTATTAGTACTCGTGATTCTGATTGGACAGTACTCCATAACTATCAACTGGGATCAGCTGTACTCTACCCTATTACCAACTGTACCTATCACATAGAACAGAAGAAACCAACGGAAACAATCTGGTTCTCCTCTCCATGACACAACTGTCCTCGATTTAGTTGCAACACTGTACTCTACGATATTACTAACTGTACCTATCCCATAGAACCGAAGAAACCAACTATACCAACAGAAACAATCTCGTACCCCTCTCCATGCAGCACCTGTACTCCTTTCAGTTGCCACGGACTACTCCAGGCTATTAACAATATATACCTTATATAAAATGAAACATGAACAAAAACAAACAGAAACAATCTGCTGTTGCTCTTCGTAAATCAGATGTACTCCCGTCAATTTCATTTTTGTACTCCGCCCTCTTAGCAACTGTACCTACAAGAAAGAGAAATTATTATCTAAAACCAACAGACACGATATTTCTACTCGTTCCCGTTGAACAGCTGTACTGATGACAGTTTTACCACAGTACTCGTAAAGAATGTATACCATTTGAATAAGAACAAAACCAAGAAGTACAAATTCAAAAAAACAAGTACCCAGACTTCCTTGCAACTTCAGCAATACCATGAAAATTACATCATACGGAAATACAGAACAGAATACAAGAACGAAGAGTGAAACAAATCAGAAGATTCCACAACCAGGTTCGTTGTAGACGACGTCGCTAATACTAGACCAACAGTGGGAGGAATGAAACGCGGCACGCCTCGTTGTTGAAGACCTTGACAACGAAGCTAGCAGTATCCTCCCTGTGGCGAAAGGACAGGACATTCCCAGACTGAAGACCGTAGAGAGCAGCGAACATGCCCCAATCGCCAGCAAGGTACAGGCTTCCATGCTCCCAGACAGTCGACACCTTCCATGGCTCCTGCTTCGGACTCGCCTCTCGCAAGAGTGCATAGCCCGGATCGTACCGCGCGTACGCCTTGGCAAAGGCGACCGGAAGCCTCAGCTTCATCAGCCCTGGGACGGTGACGAACACCAAGAACTCGTGCGCCGGTGACAAGGTCATCGACACCTCCTTCCACGAGCATTTCACTGGCGGCTTATTTTCCACGACGGCCACGGCCGGAATGTCCCGTGGCACCCAAAAGGTTGTTACGGCACCGGCGGACGCGGCGGCCGCGACGCTCACGAGGCAATTCTCGCCGGTGGCAGTGACGCCCCCACTGGGCCTCGGTACATCCGCAGGCGGGGCAGCGGCAGCCTTCAACTTCCTCGACGCCCGGGGGACCTTGTCCTTGCTTCCAATAGGGCGACCGCGTCCCCGCTTCAGGTTGCTGACCGTGGAATTGGACGCCATACCTACCGTAGATGAAACAACTTGAAAAAGATGAACAAGACAAGACTTTGGTGGATTGGAGCAACGGAGAAGCACAGGAAGTTATGGAGAGCTCCACGCAATCTATATAGAGAGCGAAAACAGATTCCGAGGCGACGGATGGGACATGAATGAGCTCCCCACAGTCTTCAGTCGGGAACAGTTTTCGGAGCGACGGATGAGACTCGACGATTCCTCTCTCGAGGCAGATCCAACGGCACCACAGCAACTGCCGTTCCGCATTCGCGGCGAAGATACTAGCAACGTGTCACGCGTCCTGCCACATGCCACCGGAGGTACATGTGCAACCTTGGTTCAACCCTTACCAACAATCTGTACCCGTTTTCGTGCCACGCCTGTACTCGCGCATACAGCACAAACGAACTACATAATATCAGCAACATTAGATATCACAGAAAACAGAAACTATCAACTAAAACCAAAAAGATACAATATTTGATCTTCGCGCCGCATCTGTAATATCCCCAGCAAAACTGATCTAAAAAAAAAGCTGCAACAAAAACCAAAAGAAACAACCTGGTAATAATATCCATTATTAAAATAATGAATTAAATCGTTAGAGTATAAGTGGTATTGTTCAGAATATCAAAAAATCCCGCAAAAACCTGACGTGGTGGGTCCCACAATATCAACCAAATTCGTCTTCTACATCTATATTAGAACTGTATTAGGGCAAAAACCTACATACTCAACTCTAATCTACTCAAACACACACGGAAGAACTCAGCGCAAGGACGCGGTACAGGCCGACCCCGTACAAGAACTTGTCGGAGAATCAAGAAAGTCTCCACTGCTGCTCCATCCGAGGTTAGTTTCCCATCAAGCAACAGACTGCACTACGATGCCTGAATTCGTTGTCTCCACAACTGTATTCCTTATATACAAATTAGAACAAATAGACTGTGTGGCAGCTCCCATTTCTTCCCCCATCACCGGTCAAGCAAAAAGTGAGGGCAAACCCTAGCGAGCCGCCAAACACCTATCCTCTCTACAATCCCCTCCTCCTCATCGACCAGCGGTGAAGGAAGCTGTGGAGATCTGAGTTGTTGCTGCGGGGATTACAGTGGCTACTCTACTCACTCCGCCGACTCCGCCGGCCACCCTTCAATCCGCGACGGCGCGTGCCTTTAGAGATCTCAGATCTGTGAGTTCGGGCACAGTATGGATCAAGTCAACCGATTGCTCATCCTTTAGTTTCTTCTCCAATGGAATAGAAATTAAAGAAATAAATGGCATCTGCGTATAAAGAAGACCTTTCGTTATTAAATATTTATTTGCTTAGTAATCTGACTGTTGTAAACAGTTTTAGAACTGTAATGCACTATGTATCTCCAGCTACAAACCTTATTAATCTAAGGCAAAACTACAGCATTATGTGTGTAACCATGAGTAGAAACCAAGGAAAATTTAAATAATAACTTTAACCCCCTGCACATATTGCCTTATCAAATTAAAACATAATCACAGCTTTATGTGTGAAAGTGCGCTATGGCACTCATCTTAACAAAATTAATTTAAGAATAGTTTCCATGATAAACTTAAACAATTGCTTTCCTCCCATGCAGATTTTTGCATTTCAATTTCAGGAAGAATAGCAAAACTCCGGTATGACAAGTCAGCAGGAATCACCGTCCTTGAATGAAGGTAATGTACAAACTTATCAATCAATGCAAAAATGTGTTACTCTTATGATTCTTTTGAAGTCAAACAGGCTTATCTTTAAAGCATATTTAAACAAAAAAATTCAAAATTTCTAATATAAAAATTTTCTGGTACTTATCATCCGTGACAATGAGTTTAAGATTAACTAAAACGTCTCTACAACTAAAACGCGTCTATATAAAACTATAATAGCTTCAAACAATTATATTAAATTTTAAATACGATTTCCATGTATTAACCTTTGGATAGATGATTTCTGCGATATTATTGCAGCCACTATAAATCACGAGGAAGCTCCAATTGCCCCACTAAACTTGAAGCCACTGGCGGTTGTGTTCCCAGAAGATCAAGACAACATAAATGCATTAAATGCAAATATACACTCTAAAAGGAAAAATTGTGAAGCAAGAACAAGCGCAGATTGCTCTAAAAATATTGCAACAGCAGTCAAACCGCCTCCTCGCAGAAACAATTTGAATAGCCTTGCAGGAAGAAAGCACAAGAATATATCATCAGAGAAAGAGGCAGCAAGAATGGAAAAAGAGTCTGAAAACATGTTAAAGAAAACTGCCGATATTGGTTCTAAAAGTCCAAGGAGAAGCAAACGATTGTCATCTACAAAAGAGACAGTAGTCACCAGCTCTAGCCAAAGTGCTCCAAATATCAATGAAGAAGAAAAAACACAGCCTACAAAATCTGACAAAGAAGGAAAGAAATCAGAAAACGCCGCCGCAATAAGAAAATCGTCTCGCAATACCAAACATCACGCTGAGCATGACGACAACGAAGAGAACAACACCACCGTTGAAGAAAACGATGAATACAACGAGGTAAATATGAGTATTTTCTTAGTACATTGGATGCAAAATAAATGCATTTATTATATTGTTAAACATTTTTGTCTAACACAATTGATTTTAATCATGCAGAAAATATCTGAAAATTCAGAAGATAAAAAAAATAAAGGCAAGAAACAGGAAAAGGCAAAAAGGACTGCAAAAAAGGCAAAAATAAATTTTATGGCCAGAACGATCAACAAGACAGTAAGATGCTCACTTAGACAGCTATTCACCTGTGTTGAAATATTGGAGGAACGGCATATAAAAAGGCTTCGGGATGCAGGTTTGGGTCCTTTGCTTGACAGCAAGATCAGGCAAAACATTAATATCCGACTTGCCTGCTTCCTTATGAATAGAATAGATCCAACAACCATGACTCTGAATCTAGGAGTAGCAAACAAAGTAATTGAGATTACTTCTTATGCTATCCATCTGCTGTTTGGGCTGCCAGACGGTTCAAACACAACTCCTAGACCATCAGAAAGTGGCAACGACAAAACATTACATGAGTTGAAGATTGAGCTTGGATTTAGGAAAAATGAGGATATGAATACTGATGACCTTCGCAAGCTCCTAAGACTGTTGGTTAAAGACGAAGCAAACGACGATTTAGCTCTGAAAGTATTTGTGTTGATTATGTACATGAAATTCATATGCCCTGGAACAGCTGTCCGTGTGTCAAGGGAGGCAGCAATGGTAAAAAATCTGGACATATCAAAGTTGAAGGACATGGATTTGTGTCAGTTGCTTGTAGATGAGCTCAAGAGAGCAGTCATCCAGTACAGAAAATCTAAATCAAAATGGACTGCCCTGCCTGGCTGCATCATAGCACCAGTTCTGTTATATCTTGACTGTTGTATGAAACAAGGCCTTTCAGACCTGGACACAAGAACACCTCGTACACACTTCATGGATTATGAAAAACTAAAGAGCATCGCTGCAGCAGACTGTGCTAAAAAAGGCGGGGAAGACCCCAATACCTGGATATTTGGAAACTTACCTGTAAGAAAATTTCAATGACCCTTTATCTTTTCTGTTAATTATATCTCGTACTGCATAAGTTAATACAATGTTTTCATTTTCTCATCATAACAGTGGAAAGCACCAAATGACATAGTTTACTACCAGAAAAGGAATCCACTGAAAAGAATGTATCCGCATCATGAAGACCAAATGATGTCGGCAAAGCGTACTTTCAGAGGATCAAGCATTCCAACTGGTGGTTCCATTGAAGAAGAAAACACCAGTATATCAGAAGATACATTGGAACAGATTGACATCTTGCTGACTAGCGCATACGACCTATCACACAAAGTACCAACTACATTTGACCGACTCAAAAATGGAACAGCTGCTGAAAACCAAGCAACTACTGTCAAAGAAATTTCTGACAACGAAGCTAAAGTTATAGAAAGTTTACAGAAGACAACATTTCATCTCAGACAAACTTTCGCATTGTTCAAGAAAGCACAGGATGAACGTTGCAAGCAAATTCAGCAAGATGAAAGGATAGCAAATAATGAGGTACGACAAAAGACATAATCACACTTGCAATTTTTTGTTGTCTCTGTTCAAATTTAACTAATTGAACTGCTTACAAATCATAAATTTAAAGTTAAAAGTACAACAATTTAAGACTAACAAAATTTAAATACAAAAAACCAGGTCGACAAAGAAGCTGCATCTCCAACTCAAGAAGGCACTGCAGAAAAAACAAGAAGTGGAAAAAATGTGAGTTAACCTCAACTACATGTCCAATACAGCAACCGTTTAAATTGTTTTTTAAACTTGTTAATGTATCATAACAGGGTGCGAAGTAACCTGCTTCTCCAAAACAAAGGATTCAGGTACAATCAAAAAATAAAGATAATATTAAGTTGCTCATTGAATACAAAATAAAGTAATATTATTAAGTTGTTGTAGTGAATTTACAAAATAAATAATGTTTTCCTAATTTTTGATTTAAAGGTGCAAGATGATGGCCCAGTGGAAGCATCAGGAAACTTTTACTTCTACAACTGAAGTTTGATAAAAGATGCGAATGCAATACTTTTCTTTTTCAAACCTCTGTACTAAGAAGTTGCTTTGAACTACCTACAACTTTTTTAGTGTCTGTACTTTTGTAACGTATGCAAAGTTGAAACTCCGCAAACATATGTTTCGAACCAGTGTTTATCAATGTGTAACAAGTGTACTCTTTCGAACAACCATGTTGGTTGGTGCATAAGTTTCTGCTCCTCTTAGTGCGGACGCTGTACTCGTCTCTCCGTCACCTTCGTACTCCACAATCCTTGCACATGTACCTCCGCCAGACAAAACACAAATTGCTGCAGAGAAAAAAAAGAAACGCAGTTCCGTGTTACCCTTGGTGCGGTCGCTGTACTCGTCTCTCCGTCACCTTCATACTCCACAATCCTTGCACATGTACCTCCGCCAGACAAAACACAAATTGCTGCAGAGAAAAAAAAGAAACGCGGTTCCGTGTTACCCTTGGTGCGGACGCTGTACTCGTCTCTCCGTCACCTTCGTACTCCACAATCCTTGCACATGTACCTCCGCCAGACAAAACACAAATTGCTGCAGAGAAAAAAAAGAAACGCGGTTCCGTGTTACCCTTGGTGCGGACGCTGTACTCGTCTCTCCGTCACCTTCGTACTCCACAATCCTTGCACATGTACCTCCGCCAGACAAAACACAAATTGCTGCAGAGAAAAAAAAGAAACGCGGTTCCGTACTCTTGGTGCGGACGCTGTACTCGTCTCTCCGTCACCTTCGTACTCCACAATCCTTGCACATGTACCTCCGCTAGACAAAACAGAAATTGTTACAGAGAAACAAAGAGAAACACGACCCCGTGCCCCGGGTAGCACCCCTATTAGATTTGCTTGTGTTTTTATTTTGTGCATCATCATGCATCATGCATCATATCATCCATGATTTTAATAAATAAAATTATTTTTACAAACCCTAGCTATTTTGTTTCTCTCTCATATGGGTTATTTAATAAACCTTTCCTCTCTTTTCATTTGATTAAAATCCTAATAGCTAACCTGGCCCTCTCTCTCTCACCCTCTCTCTTCCCCCCCCGGCAGCCCACCTTGGCCTCCCTCCTTTCTTCTCTCCTGCGGCCTGGCCCAGCCCAGCTTCCCCATACCGATTCGGCCCCTTTCTTTTCCCCTTCATCCTCGTCAGCGTGGAGAGCGACAGGAGCACGAGCCTCTCGTGCTCGCTTCCGTCACCACCGCACCCACGCCGCGGCCACCACCTGCTCCCTCCCCCTCCATAAAGCCTCTTCCGCAA
Organism: Lolium multiflorum; assembly: GCA_030979885.1. Lineage (NCBI taxonomy): Eukaryota > Viridiplantae > Streptophyta > Magnoliopsida > Poales > Poaceae > Lolium > Lolium multiflorum. The sequence goes on along the minus strand of CM061751.1, from coordinate 116,195,048 downwards.
ACCCTAGATTTTCTCCCTCCCTCCTTCGCTGCCGCCACCCTCTCCTGTGCCCTTTTTCTTCTTCCCCACGAAGCAGCGAGCACCACCGGAGCCTCCCCCACAGTAACCACATGGCGCCACCCCTTCAGGCATCCCCGCGTCTAACCGAGGGCACCGGCGGGTGCGCCTCGATTTCCTTGTTCTCCTGGTGTGAGGAATCGTACCGGGAGGCCTTCAATCACCGCCAACATCGCCGTTCCCCTCTCTGACCTGGCGGCGTTTTCTTCAAATTCCGGCGTTCCTTTTTCCTCCTGCTCCGCCGTGGGCAGGTTGAGCACGCCGGCAGCGCCGCACCTCCCGGACCCCCTCCCTCGTCTCATCATGCTCTGTCTTCTTTTCCGTCGACCGCCTCGCCGCCCCGCAGATGCTCGCCGCCGGCGGATTTCCGGTGACCTTCCGGGAGCAGCGTCACCACCATTTCGTCCGCGACGCCGAGGCGCGTTGAACGCACCAACGCACGCCCCCGGAGAACCTCTACCCCGTCCGCGCGCATCCGCGTCATGCCGCGGTGACCGCCGCTCCCCTCGCCGCGTGTGGCATCCCCTTTCCGTCGAACGGTTGGACAGCATCTGCAGAGACGTCGCACGTCGCGCAGGCGTGCCAGCGAGCCCCACCCGTCGCCCGCCTAGTCACCCGAGAAACCCCCTCGATTCAGATCTGAATCTTTTACCTTAGCCCCCGTCGCTTTGTTTGCTAACCGGGCGTCCCCGACGCGGATGGTTTCCTCATAATCCCCAATTTCAAAACTAACCCGGGTCCCTCCTGGCCGGATTTTGTTTTCGGGTCCTGCCCCCAATTAAATAAACTGTTTTTATATTTTAATTGACAATAAAAATTAATCTGTTAATAACTTTTAATTGGTAACTCGAAATTAAAAGTGTTCTATATGAAAATTGATCAGAAAAATGAGAGGAACATGAATATGCCATCCATGCTTGCTGTTTCATCATGCATCATATAATTTTGTGGTAGTTTGCATAATCACCTAATATGTAACATATGGAATATGTGGGATATTACATAAATGTTGTCCCGGTTCCATTTAACTTTGCGTAGCTCACCCATGCCTTGTGTTGCCATGCTAATCAACATTTAACTTTGACGGTAGAAATGCAACTCCAACTCTAATTTGTTTGTCCGGGGTTCCGACTCCGCTTAAATTGGATAAGTGCATCGCATCATATCTGCCATGTCATGCATGCCTGCATCTGCTCATGCTGATTCTTCCTTCGTAGTAGTAAGACTTGCATACGTTGTGTGTTCCAGCATTTGCTTCTTCCCGGATAGGATCACGAAGTGGTGATGTGAGATACGCCAAGTTCTTCTGCAGCTTTTCACAGGCGAGCCCTCTCTCTTCACCTACTCTCCCTCGCATTGCTATCCTTATGTTGCGCTTCTTTATCGAGTCACGTGTCCTATTCCACTTGTTTACCATAATAATCATATATATATCATTCCTTAACCATAGCCGTTGCTTGATGTTTGAGCCTTGCGAGTCGTAGGCGTGTTTAGGATCTGTTGTTTATCTCGATCTGTTATCGGGATATGTTGGGTTGTTGGGAGGTTATCACATGCTATATCTTTGTTGGAGATATTCACACTTTACTTTATTGTTAACAACTAAAATTGTAAGCAGAGGCATCTGTGAGCCCCTTTGCGAAAGCATCGGAACTTTGACTCGCTAATGTCCCCTAGGACCCGAGTTCTTGTTATCTGTTTCGAGATTGAGCGCTCTACCCGTACGTGGGGGAGTGGGACCCCCATCACCCACTACCTTTCCTCGAGTCTGTTTATTGGGAGCCACAACCTTGGTTTTATTTGCCCATATGCACGATGCACGATTTACTTCTGTTGCCTTCGGGTGTTTATATTCTGTTCTGTACTCATATCGTGGAACGATTAGCGACAGCAGGTTGTTCACACTTAGCTTAGCCGTTGACACAAACCTCTGGGTCCGTATCGGAGTACGGCCGAACTTCGTCACGGGTAGCTTAGTTGGGTGGCTCCCATTAAACTTTCTCTTGCATTGGGAACGGTCTTGATGTGAGACTCCACCTGTAGTAAGTGGGTTCAAGCATGCGTATGGTTACATTTGGGCAACCCCTGCAGGGTGTACATCTTATCGATAAGCCGTGTCCACGGTTATGGACGACTTGGAATTGTATGGCTTGATCATAGAACAACTTACACCTTATACTTGTTGTTAATAATCTGATAATAACTTGCGTAGTAATATATCATTACTACAACCGATACCTAATAAAACTTGTCAACCATTGAGTGCCTTTTACATTGCCTCTTCGCTTTGTTGAAGGGGATATGTGTAATCGGCTGGGTTATGTTTGTGTAGTATTTATCTGTTACCTTGTGCGCTCTCTTATCTTCTCTGAGTAGACGGATGTTGTAGCGTGTCTCTATTGGTTATAGTTTTGCTGCCGCTAAACCTACCATATAGCCCTAGGCGATATATATTTATACTCGCCCGGCGAGCATAGCCATTTCTAGTCTCGCTAAGTACGTGCCGGAGTTCGTTCCTTGGTACTTACTCTCGCCTTTTCCCCTTTCTCTTTTGCTTCCTCCCTCTTGTCGGCAACCGATGGCCCGACTTTGACAGGTACAAGATGACGACGTTAGCAAGGTTACCCTTCCGGCTTGGCCTGGGCAGGGTTATGGACGTCACTGGTTATTTTCAGGACTCTTAGTCCAATTTGTATATTGTCTGTACTCGGACGTATTTGATCTTCTGTATGAGTTGGGTTTTTGTATGTATCTATTTGTATCTTGACTCGTTGGAGTCGTTGTTGTAATATATGTTTCTTGTGGGCTCTATTGTAATCCTGTTGTAATGTTACCGCTCGTGTTAATTCTCCATCACGTGTGTGATTCCGCAATCGTGCGGATGGCGTCTCTGACAAAACAGAAATTGTTACAGAGAAACAAAGAGAAACACGACCCCGTGCTCCCCTTGGTGCGGACACTATACTCGTCTCTCAGTCACCTCCGTACTCCACAATCCTAGCACATGTACCCGCGCTAGACAAAACTGAAATTTTTGAAGAGAAACAAAGAGAAACATGGAACCATACTCCTCACCGTGCGGACGCTGTACTCGTCTCTCCGTCACCTTCGTACTCCACAATCCTTGCACATGTACCTCCGCTAGACAAAACAGAAATTGTTACAGAGAAACAAAGAGAAACACGACCCCGTGCTCCCCTTGGTGCGGACACTATACTCGTCTCTCAGTCACCTCCGTACTCCACAATCCTAGCACATGTACCCGCGCTAGACAAAACTGAAATTTTTGAAGAGAAACAAAGAGAAACATGGAACCATACTCCTCACCGTGCGGACGCTGTACTCGTCTCTCCGTCACCTTCGTACTCCACAATCCTTGCACATGTACCTCTGCTAGACAAAACAGAAATTGTTACAGAGAAACAAAGAGAAACACGACCCCGTGCTCCCCTTGGTGCGGACACTATACTCGTCTCTCAGTCACCTCCGTACTCCACAATCCTAGCACATGTACCCGCGCTAGACAAAACTGAATTTTTTGAAGAGAAACAAAGAGAAACATGGAACCATACTCCTCACCGTGCGGACGCTGTACTCGTCTCTCCGTCACCTTCGTACTCCACAATCCTTGCACATGTACCTCTGCTAGACAAAACAGAAATTGTTACAGAGAAACAAAGAGAAACACGACCCCGTGCTCCCCTTGGTGCGGACACTATACTCGTCTCTCAGTCACCTCCGTACTCCACAATCCTAGCACATGTACCCGCGCTAGACAAAACTGAAATTTTTGAAGAGAAACAAAGAGAAACACAGCACCGTGTTCCCTTGATGCGGACGCTGTACTCGTCTCTCCGTCACCTTCGTACTCCACAACATCCACAGGATACTGGAACAATATAATATATGTAAAAAGCAGTGGACGACAAAGCCCCACAGTAGGTCCCGTATATCATAGTGTAAAAGAGAGTGGACGACAAGGCCCCACAGTAGCTCCCGGGTGTAATAGTGGCAGAATAGAATAAACATAAAAGCGAGTGGACGATAATGCCCCCAAGTAGGTCCCAAATGTATAGAGGCATAATAGAATAAATATAAAAGTGAATGGACAATAACACCCCGAAGTAGGTAAGAAATGTCATAGGCTAGAAACCACACCAAAACTACTCCAGTTGGCTTGTAAAATCAACAGTTCCACACCAACCGCTTTGCAAGAATCCACCTCCTTATCCAAAACAGGAAAAGAAAGCAAGGGAGCATCGCCGGCATCTCCATCACAGCACACCAGCTGCAATTCGGAAAACTATCCAAGGTTTCGGATCATTGGTATGTATATCTCCAAAACTTGTAGATTCGGTGGAAACTCTATGATCTAAATAGATCAGTCGCATACCACAATAATGCAGAAAACAGATCTAGGGTCTAGTCGAAAACAGTCTCACTACGCTTTCTTTTTCCACCTCGTGAATCAAGCACGAACTTGAAGTTCCGCTCATGGATCTGATAGGAACAAACATTACACACATACATCGTATTCCAGGTCAACCAAGGAAAAAAGGTCAAATCTAGGCGGACACAGAGATATTAATAAGTATATAAAATTTTAATCCCAAATCAACCAAGAAAACAAGGTTAAATGATTAATATAGATCATGAACAATATATTCGTTGCTAAAATATACTAATACTCCACACTATGATATTTAAATGACAAATAACAAAAGATATAACTATAAATCACATGAATTTAACTATCACTTCGAACTAAATTGAAAGAAATAAATTATTTATATCCAAAATTTATATGTTTGCATTCATCAATAAACTGTAGTTCTATGGTCTCCAAAATATATTGCAAGCATATGAAATTTGATGGTTACCTTTTTGTTCTACATAGAAAATGCTTTCAAGACTGCAAGAGGCTGCACACAACAGGGCAAAGAAGTACGGATACTTGTGCAGAAGCTGTCCAATATGCGAGTCCGACCCTCACTACCAGGTTTCAAATAATCAAATTTAATGCTTTGTTCAACAAAAAATATATTACTACTCATCAAGTAAAATGAATGTTGACCTAAATTCAATTTAAATATGATTTACAATGAATGAACTGATACTAATTGAAATGTCAACTCTAGGAAACACTGCTTGCAAGAATTCAGGAGACTGCGCAATCAAGGGCAGAGGAGTACGGATACTTGTGCAACAACTATCCAACATACGGCGTCAACCCTCAAGACCAGGTTTTCAAATAATCATAATTTAATGCTTAGTTGCCTAGAAACCATATTATTTCATGCCGTGCAATGAAAGTTGATTTGATTTTGTTTAAATCTTAATGCATCTAAACTATATGATCTACAAACAATGAATCATCATATTCAGGAAATTCAGGCAACAGGTAATCAGGGTACAACCAACACTGCCATTGAAAACAGCCAAAGCAATGATGAAAGTGACAACAGCACAGACAAAACTGTTGACAGAGATATTGATGAAAGTTATGCACAGTTTATCTCACATATGGGCAAAATAACTGTTAGAGGTACAAATACTAGCAACTAAGAAAGCAAACATTACAGTCAATATATAGTTTTCAATGAAAATTAATACCTCTTGATTGTAGGACCTGGACTCTATGGAGACGAAAATTTTGACGAAGCATGCGTCTTTGGAAACCACGTGGAGATGAATTACACTCAAGTACTCCACCTGACAAATGAAGTCATCACGAACCAGACACCAGCTATTAAACATTATATTTGCACCATGACTAAATCATTTGTTACAAGAGACATATGTAAGATGGTAAGTTTATCGGAGTTTTCGTAAGTTTATCTCGTCAATTATATTAAATACTTACTGTCTACATGACAAGAAAACTTCTGACATAGTGTACCACAAAACTAATAATGGTTCGTTAATATCTTTTTAGGAATTTTCAGAAGAATTCACTAATGAACACATTTGGGGATTCATACAAGAACCGGTTAAAGTTGCTGTCAGCTGCTCATCGGGAGACATTACAATGTATGCTACCATGAAGATGGATAAGAATGGGAAAGCTATGATAAAGAAAGGTTTCCGAGATATAGTTGAAGAATTTTACCTGAAAGAAGGAGACATTTGCTCATTTACCTTCAAAGATGAAAGAGGATCTCCATTCTTACGTGGCAGTGCCTGGCTCAAGCTGGTCATAACAAAGTTACAATGTGAGGCGTAAGTTAAAATAAGTACAATGTGTCGTACTGAAACAATGTGAACCACGCAACGAATTACGTACAAGTATTTCTATTTGGTTATTAGTTAATGCTAGTGTCATGCGTACTTTTCAATATTTTATATGTAATATTTGAGAAACTCCTCGAATTTATTGACACTGTAATGTTAATGCTAGTATCGTATGTCTGAAATTCTATTGCTGCGAACTCTACTCGATTCGTCATCACCGCTGTACTCGACAAGCCTTTGCACCTGTAACTACGGTAGAGAAAAAGGAAAGAGACACAGTCCTGTACTCTTCTTACTACATAAGTTGTACTCCTCTTCCTGCGCTAGACAAAACGGAAATCTATCAAGAGAAACAAACAGAGAAACAACGGCCTTCGTACTCCTCTTGGTTCCTACGCTGTACTCGTCTCTACGGCGGGGATGTACTTCACAGCTATTGGAACATGTACCTGCGTTAGACAAAACGGAAAATTTATCAAGAGAAACAAACTTAGAAACAACGGCCTTCGTACTCCTCTTGGTTCCTACGCTGTACTCGTCCATAAGGCGGGGATGTACTCCACAACCCTTGGAACATGTACCTGCGCTAGACAAAACGGAAATCTATCAAAGAGAAACAAACAGAGAACAACGGCCTTCGTACTCCTCTTGGTTCCGACGCTGTACTCGTCCCTAAGGCGGGGATGTACTTCACAGCTTTTGGAACATGTACCTGCGCTAGACAAAACGGAAATCTATCAAGAGATTAAAACAGAGAAACAACGGCCTTCGTACTCCTCTTGGTTCCTACGCTGTACTCGTCTCTACGGCGGGGATGTACTTCACAGTCCTCGGAACATGTACCTGCGTTAGACAAAACGGAAAATCTATCAAGAGAAACAAACAGAGAAACAACGGCCTTCGTACTCCTCTTGGTTCCTACGCTGTACTCGTCCCTACGGCGGGGATGTACTTCACATCCTCGGAACATGTACCTGCGTTAGACAAAACGGAAAATCTATCAAGAGAAACAAACAGAGAAACAACGGCCTTCGTACTCCTCTTGGTTCCTACGATGTACTCGTCCCTACGGCGGGGATGTACTTCACATATTGGAACATGTACCTGCGCTAGACAAAACGGAAATCTATCAAGAGATAAAAACAGAGAAACAACGGCCTTCGTACTCCTCTTGGTTCCTACGCTGTACTCGTCTCTAAGGCGGGATGTACTTCAGTCCTCGGAACATGTACCTGCGCTAGACAAAACGGAAATCTATCAAGAGAAACAAACAGAGAAACAACGGCCTTCGTACTCCTCTTGGTTCCTACGCTGTACTCGTCCCTAAGGCGGGGATGTACTTCACAGTCCTCGGAACATGTACCTGCGTTAGACAAAACGGAAAATCTATCAAGAGAAACAAACAGAGAAACAACGGCCTTCGTACTCCTCTTGGTTCCTACGCTGTACTCGTCCCTACGGCGGGGATGTACTTCACAGCTATTGGAACATGTACCTGCGCTAGACAAAACGGAAATCTATCAAGAGATAAAAACAGAGAAACAACGGCCTTCGTACTCCTCTTGGTTCCTACGCTGTACTCGTCTCTAAGGCGGGGATGTACTTCACACCTCGGAACATGTACCTGCGCTAGACAAAACGGAAATCTATCAAGAGAAACAAACAGAGAAACAACGGCCTTCGTACTCCTCTTGGTTCCTACGCTGTACTCGTCTCTAAGGCGGGGATGTACTTCACAACGATTGGTAAAGAAAAATATCCAGAGAAACAAACAGAAAATCAAACGGAAATATTTCCAGACAATAAAAGAGAAAACGGAAATCTTTCCAGACAATAAAAGAGAAAATCAAACGAAAATATTTCCAAAGGAATAAAATAGAAAAAAAAACAATAGTTTGATGCGCCGAAGGCGCCTTGATACGAGGCGAAGCCGAGCCGTAGCACTCGCTTCGACGTATGGGGGTAACGACAAACGGGGACAACGACATATGTTTGCCATTCATTATGTTTATTAATGTTTGATGCGCCGAAGGCGCCTTGATACGAGGCGAAGCCGAGCCGTAGCACTCGCTTCGACATATGGGGGTAACGACAAACGGGGACAACGACATATGTTTGCCATTCATTATGTTTATTAATGTTTGATGCGCCGAAGGCGCCTTGATACGAGGCGAAGCCGAGCCGTAGCACTCGCTTCGACGTATGTCATCTTGTAGCACTCTGTTGGAATTTAAAAAAAATGTTATTTGAAAGTGCTACCTCCCTCCCATTAATTCCCCAGAAAACTCACAGCCCGGAAATACAAAGGGAAAAAGCCAAAAAGGAAGTCCCGCCCAATTTTTTGAAAACGTACAGCGCGCGTAAAGGGAAAAAGAAGCGTAACGGGTCCGCATATTGTTAACGGGTCTACCGGAGCGCAAAGGGAAAAACCAAACCCGGAAAACGATTCGCGTCTTTTCCCGGGGACACGTTCCGCGCGCGACACGTGTAGTCGCGACAAGACGCGCGCGGGATGGGTTTTTCCCTTCTCAAAGGTCGGTCTCTAGGTAGTGGTACCCGATATGTTTGTGTCGGGCCGTCAGAGATGCGGGATTTTATTAATGTCAATTCTCTGTCGGAGGTTTCGAGCCCCAAAGGACTATTTCTGGCTGGACCGAATTTCCCTTGCCTCATTCTCTTTTCTGGTTGTGTGCGTATCTGAAACCAATCAACAGTTCACCCATCTTAGACTCGTGAGCTGTCTCTCCGCACATAGCCCAGCACTTGTTCCTGGGCCAAAAAGGACTTTGCTAACTGCTATCGACTCTCAATCCCCCTCCTCCTCCTCTATCCTCTTCCTCTTGAGAAAAAAGCAGTAGCTCCTATCCAATCCACAGCAAATGCAAATGCATGTGGCCCCTGGGTGGCTGGCCTTGGATCCTGAGCTAGAAAACAAAAGCGCGATCTTGGTTCCCACTCCATGATCGATCTTGACCACATGCAAAGAGACACACACACATGGTGTAAAAGCTCCCCATTTACAAGATGCCCGTGGTTAAAGCATCATCTTATCTTACCATAACATAGCCATAGCACGCATACACACAGTCCACACCACACCACAGTGCCACACATCATGTAAAGAAGATTCGTACATGTACAGTTTCTTGATCTGAATCAGATCATACATGCATCTCTGTCCTCCATAGCTATATCGTCCAAGAAGCTCTCACTTAAATATTTCTTACCGTGTAATATGTATTTAGAGCATCTCCACGGACGTTCGGCATCGAAAATGGGCTCGTACCGGCGCGCTCCAAATAGCGTCGGTGATTTTTCGAGCCCAATAGAAACGCCGACAACCCCATGTCGGCCCCTTCGCGAAGAGCGCGAATCGGGCGCGCCGGCACCTCGCGGCACGACGGTTTTCGCGGGTCGGGGCGCCTTGTCAGCACGCGATGGTTCACATCGGCCGCGACGTGGGAAGGTTGGTCGTCGGCGTTTAATGGTCTCGGTCTCCCGCGCGGAAACCGAGGCGGCGATGATGGCAGCGATTGGCCACGCGGCGTCCACTCGCCTACGCCGCCGTAAATGCGGGTTGTTGGCACCCCTATTTAGTACGTACGCCGTCCACCGTTGCGGTGCTATTCTCTCATCTCCACCACCGCCGCGCCAGTCTCTCCTCTCCACCTAAAAAGTGCCGCGTCGTCTTAAGACGACATACTCCATGCTTGGCCTCAACGGTCGCGAGCTATCTGCGGCGCCTCCACCAGCACCGCAGTTGGAGCCGGAGCCAGAGCCGTAACCCAACACGGACTACAGCTCCGACGAAGCAGTGGACCCACGGTTCACGGTGTGGCACGAGGCCTACGTTGCAGAAGCGGAAGCTGATGCGGCGGAGGAGGTGACGTAGTGGGGCGAGCAGCTGCAGGCCCCCGCCGTCCCGGAGCAGGCGGCGATCCTGACGTTGTTGAACGCGCAGCGATTCCGGAGGTTGAAGGAGGAGGAGCGGGAGTTCGTCAACGACACGAACCTCGAGCACGCCCTCGAGATCTCGCGCCAGCGAGCGGCCACGGAGGAGGCGGGACACCTCCTCATGGAGGCGGAGCGACAGAAGCTCATCGAGCTGAACGCTCATCGCCACTACGAGGCGTTCGCCCGCGAGCAAGCGAGGCGCGCCGAGAACGAGGCTTCTCGGCAAAGGCTGGCAGCGCGGGGACAGCGCCGCCGGCCGACATGCTCCACCGCCAGATGCGTGAAGCAAGGGCCGAGAGGCGGACACGGACGCATGCGGCAAAGGGGAAGAACGACGACGAGGCAGGCCCGTCGCGCGCCCCAACCGACGGCCAGTAGATTAAGGTTAAGTTTAAATTTTATTTAGGTTTAAATTCGAATAAATTTCGTACTAATTTCTTATAAATTTCAGTTTTAAATGTCGTTCCAAGTTTAAAATTCTATTTGGGCTGGCGTATGGGGCTGTCGATGTGGAAGCAGCATCCCCAAATAGAGGATGTTGTGCCGCCGCGAGTGAAGATGCTCTTATTGTTTGAAAATGAAAGAATTGGCTTCTACATCCTTAGGGCATCTCCAACCGCGCGACCCATCCCGCGCCCGCGCGTCCGGATGGGTCCAGCCGGACAAAATCGCGGCCCAACGCGGGGACGCACCGCAAAAGCGGACGGCCGCCGCGTCCGGAACGACGCAAACCCGGCCCAAATCTTTGCCGGGTTTGCGTGGCCGCGGATGGCATGCGGCGTCCGCTCGCGTCCGGGCGTCCGTCGCCTCGTCTCCTTTGGGCCCACCTGTCGGTGACCCGGGGGTATTAAATGGGGACTGGCCCTCCACTCCAGTCCCCACTCCACTCCCGCAGCGAAACCGCCGCCATGGCCCCGAAGCGGGTTTTCGCCGGAGCCAACGACGACGAGGCGAGCAGCAGCCGGCGCCGTCCGCCGGCGCTGCGGCCATCGTGCGGAAACCCAGGCGGCCTCCACATCGGAGAGGCCGCCCGCGGCGGCGCGGCATTGCCGCAACCGCCGCCGCTGCTGCTCGAGCCCAAGCCCGAGTCCTCGGAGGAGGACCCGGACCTCCGCGCCGCGCTGCTCATCTCGGCGGCGGAGGAGGAGGAGAAATGGCCGCACCTCCGGCGGCCATTCGAACGTCCGAGCCGGAGGAGGCGGCGCGTCTGGCGGAAGAAGCGGAGCTCGGGGAGCTCTACGCCCAGCTGCCGGGCACGACGGGAGGAGGAGGCGGCGGCGCGGCGGGAGGAGGCCAGCGGCGCGCCGACGAGGAGCGCCGCGAGGAGCAGCGGGCAGAGCCAGCGCCGCGCAGAGAGCGGCGCCGAGGCGCAGCGCCTCGGGGAGGAGGCGCCGCTCCGTGCGCCGCAGCCTGGGTGGCTCCGGACCCCACTCGCCTGGGAGGAGGCCCTGTGGTCTCCGTGGCGGAGTCCCCGGCGCGGTCGAGCCACAGCGCCTCCCGCCCGGGGACGTCGTCGACGACGACGACGTCGCCGACGACGCCCACAGGGGCTAGGCGGCGCACCGGCGGCCACCGCGCCGCCGACCAAACCCTAATAGAGGGTTTTTAAGTTTAAATTTAAAAGCCCATATAGGGGCTTCTTTTGTTAGTTATTTGCCTAAAATAGGGCTATGTACAAATTTGCCCAAAATAGGGCATATGTTTAATGAAATTTCGTTTAAATTTGCCATTTTTTATTTTGTTTTTGTGCTTCTCCGATTTTGCGATGCGTCCGCGCGTTGGGCGCACCGCGCGACACAAACGGACACGCGGACGCGGGCCGCTGTCCGCGTGTCCGGCCGGCGACCCAAACGGCCCAAAACGGACGGTCCAGCGCGTCCGTTTGGGTCGCGCGGTTGGAGATGCCCTTAGAAATGCAGTAGGAAGAACAAGTTTGAAGAAAAATAAATTATATTGTAGTAGAGAGTAGCAAGTTGATGATGAGAGACAAGGAGGCACTAGGAGCTGCTGGGCTAGGGTCACTAGCCGCTGCTGCCATGATGGTTCTCTACTTTCGTCCCGTCTGCCCTTCTTATCGAGCTCTGTGCCTCGTCGTGTCACGCTCTCTGCATCCCCTCTTCCACATTTTGCTCCAGCCATTGGCTGCTTGTTGTAGCAACGATTATTACATTCCACGGCGTGCTCTGCTTGCCTTGATCGGCTTCATCTTCTTGCCGATCGAGAGATAGTCTCCTTTTGTAGGTAAAGGACGCTTAACTCATGTTCTCAGCGTCCATAATCATAGCTAATAAACCATATTATAGATTAAATGTGAGAAAAGGGAATAATCGTAAAAAAAGGTGATGTTTCGGGAACATTCTACCAAGAAAAAAAAGTCCAAGGACATATTTGTATTTTTATTACCTTTTGCTATCTTTGTAATATTACCATTGATCATTATATTAATAGATTCGCAAATCTTTTGGCAAAAAATAAAAATAAAACCACACAAGTTAAATCAGAACCACACGATCCTCTTGCGACATACTATTTTACTAGAAAGCAATAGGTGTTGCGAGGAGTTCAACGTCGACACATGTTTCGGGTCTCACCTTCAGTGTCCGTTTGCCTTCCTGCGTTTGGAGCTTGCTCAGTTGGTTGCTAACTGCGTCGAGGAGGCGTCTCGCTCCCTTCGTGAAGAGGTGACAAATATCAAGCTGTTGTTGACACACGTTGGTGTTCCTTTGGAGCCGACGAAGGCGTGTTCTTCTGGTGGGCAGGAGCTCGCCACCTTGGAGGCTTTGTTTCCGTTGGCTCCGGTGAGCACAAGTCATCGGTGGTTGAGATCACGCTACTGCTACATGAGTTGTGTGGGGATTTATCTGTGTTGCCTGAGCTCCCGGAGTTGAGTAGTGTTGTGGTTATGCCTCCTTCCGTCGAGGAAGTGAGGTCCGACTTGTACGAGATCTTGGTTGTGGCTTCTCCGCCGAGTGAGACACTTGGCTTTGAGAAGAGTGGTGTAGTTGACATTGATGTCTCTCTCTCGCTTGAGTCCGATGGGCATGTGGTTCCTATTGGTGATGAGGTTGCTAGGTCAAGTCTGTTGACAACGGTACCCGGAGCTATCGTCGCTAGAGAGGTTTGCGATTTTCTTGCCACCTTGGCTGCTACCTAACCTGCATCCGCGGTTGATTGATGGATGCCCTGCTATGTCATGGCCTGCCAATGTCGGCGCGGTGTTCAAGTGTCATGTTTGAAGTTCATTTGTGTCGTCATGGGGTCCCTTGTGTTGGGTAAAGTGGGTGCGGTCTTGTTGTTCGGATCTTTATTAGGCTTGGTTATGAGTGTGTGTATGGTCTATGTGAGCTTACCCTATTGTTGGTTTTCGCCCGATTTTTTTCTAAAAACAACACTCTTTTCTTAATTAATTGATGAGACAAAGCTTTTGCCTCCGTTTCAAAAAAGAAGAAGCAATAGCTCTCCGGCTGAGCTACTCACGTAGAGCACCTACGAATGCTTGGTTTGGTTTGATACTCTACTGAATTTTTACTTCAAATTCTTTTGGATGATGTAAGTCTTATTGCTAGCTAATAAAGCTGGTTTGAAGTTCGAAAAGAAAAGACACACCAAGCGTTTGTACATAGTTTTCAAAACAAAAGGGAAACCGAAAAGCATCACAGTGAAAACACCTCAAGCTTTTGTTTCTTGCATCATTCTCCACGTGCTGTCCTTCCTTGGTTGGTCTCGGCAATCAGGATGAATTTTTTTGTCCGTGCTATTTTAGCGCAAAGGCATGTTTTCTTCTTGAAGGCATTTGCGGAGAAGAAGTTGTAGCTGTTGATTTTGTTTTATCTTGTAAAGGTTCGGCAGTAGTTATATATGTTATGTAATCTACTTGTTGATGATATTGACATCGTTGCCTTACATCAAATTTAATGCTAAAGAAGGCTATGTGCATCATTTTAATCCAGAGACTAGGGTTTTAACCTCCTTTTTTTGGAAAAACTTAGTAGAGTTGAAAAGAGCGAGCAAACATAATAATCCTCAAAAACATTTTTTTAGGAAATTCTACCGAGAAAAAAACCATATAAATAAAACCGGAAAAATTAAACCCTAAACATACCACGTGATCTCTTGCGCTACATTTCACTAGTAGAAATGTAGAAAGACACAGAAATATCGTCTTGTCGACATAGTTTTCAAAACAAAAAGGAAAACGGAAAGCATCGCAGCGGAAACAGCTCAAGCTTTTGCTGCCGTTTGGATACGTGCCCCTACGTTTTCTTTCTCTCATCCTCTTTCACCCCACAAAAAGCAGTAAAAACCTCAGCTCAAAGCTTCGAATAATACACGCCCAAACGCCACTGATTGCATCATAATGCCGCGGATATCCTTCATGAGTTCAAGGCAGATCAAGTTTTGCTTGCACGAACACAAAACGCTACTTCTCACTGTACATGCATCAGCCCTGGAAAGCTCATGAGCTTCTCTTCAGCTCGCTTGTGCGTCTGACCAGCTACAAGTGCAATGGAGTGAGCGGCAGCAGTCTTGTGGCTTTCTCGTGGTGGAGCAAACTCCGAGGCAGCGAGCGAGCTCTCTTTCTCCTCTCTGCAAAAGTAAAGTGGTGTCCATTGTGGCGTGGGGTGGACAAGACAGGCGGCCCGAGCAAGGAGCATCAAAATCATTCCAGCTGCACCGACAGCCTTCCACCCGACTCCACTCTCCACAATATTTTATACACTGCGACTATGTTTTCCATGTTCATGGATTTAGGGCATCTCCAACTGGGCGACCCAATCCCGCCCCTGCGTGTTTAGCCGGACAAAAATCCGACCCAGCGTGTTGACCCATCCCTAAAACGGATGATCGGCGCGAACGACGCAACCCGGCTCAAATCCAAGTTTATGCCGCGGACGCAAAGGCTGGTCGCTCTCGCCCGCGTGTCATAGACATAAACATTTTTTTCATTAAAGAACCCATTACAAATTTTTTTAGCTACTACTTCTATCCTAATACGTACGGGGCCGGCGGCCTCGCCGGCGACTCCTCGCCGGCTCGCCGTCGGGGCCGTGGATTTCACTCGACGCGGGCGGCCTGTACGCGTGAGGATTCCACTCCAGCTTACGGGCTGGGTGGCGCGGCGGCGGCTTCGGCGGAGGCCTTCATCCTCCTCCTTTCCGTCCGCGCACCTCGGGCGCGCTCGCGCTCCGCCTCCTGCGGCGGAACCATCCGCTTCCCGCATAGCTCAAGCTCCTGCAGGGCGGCGCGTTCCACAGCGGTGCGCGCCTCCAGGCGGACGCGGGCGGGGGCCTGGGCCTCGTGGTTCTCCTGCCGCCGGCGCATGCGCTCTTGCCGGCCGCGCTCCGCCGACTCAGCATCCTCCCGGGCGCGCCGCTCGGGCGAGGGCATCTGGATGAGGTGACGGGCTGCTCGCATAGCGAGCAGCTCGTTCTTCTGGCCGAGGAGGTCGCCTAATCGGCGGCGGCCGGCCCGCCAGGTGGCCTCGTGCTCCTTCGTCACGCGCGTGAGGTCGGCGAGACGCTCCTCGATGGCGGCGTTGATGTTCGCCAGCGCGAGGTCCTCCTCGTCGACGGGCTCCTCCGCGGCGGCCGCCCCCTCCTCCGCGGCCTCGTACCAGCCGTCCGCGGTCTCGTGCCAGCCGTCCGCGGCCGCCTCCACCATCTCCGCGTCGCCGGCCTTCTTTGCCGCCGCCTCGGCAGCGACGCGGAGCGCCTCGTCGTCGGCGACCCACCGCGAGTCCGCGCGCTCCTCCTCCTCCGTCCGCGGGAACCTGGCCCGGGCGGCGAGGGAGAGCTTGGCCCACGTGGCCTGCAGGGTGCGCGGCATGGCGCCGGAGAAGGTGGAGGGGGAGAGGATGGTGATGCGGTCTGTGTGAGACCGCCGCCGTCTTTTATAGCCGGCGGCCTGATACGTCTCCAACGTATCTATAATTTCTTATGTTTCATGCTAGTTTTATGACAATACCTACATGTTTTGTTCGCACTTTATGATGTTTTGATGCATTTTCCGGCACTAACCTATTAACAAGATGCCGAAGCGCAGTTCTGTTTTCTTTTAGAAATCCTACACAGGAAATATTCTCGGAATTGGACGAAACAAAAGTCCAAGACCTTATTTTCCACAGAAGGTTCCAGAGAGCCAGAGAGGGACCAGAGGGGAGCCAAGGGGGCCCCACCCCACATGGCGGCGCGGCCAAAGAGGGGGCGCGCCCCCCTATGGTGTGGGCCCCTCGGGACCCTCCGAGGCCGCCCTTCCGCCTATATATCATCTCCGTCGCGAAACCCTAAATAATCAAGCCACGAGACGAGAAAAGTTACGCGGCCGCCGCCATCGCGAAGTCAAGTTCGGGGGACAGAAGTCTCTGTTTCTGCACGCCGCCGGGACGGGGAATTGCCCCCGGGATCCATCTCCATCGACACCACCGCCATCTTCATCGCCGACTCCCATGATGAGGAGGGAGTAGTTCTCCCGTGAGGGCTCTACCGGTAGCTATGTGGTTCATCTCTCTCTTCCATGGTGTGGTCTTTATGTGATCATGAGCTTTGTATCACTATTAATCTATGTGCTACTATAGTGATGTTATTAAAATAGTCTATTCCTCCTCCATGATGTAAAGGTGACAGTGTGTGCATCATGTAGTACTTGGCGTAGGTTATGATTGTAATCTCTTGTAGATTATGGAGTTAACTATTACTATGATAGTATTGATGTGATCTATTCCTCCTTTCATAGCTATTGGTGACAGTGTGTATGCTATGTTAGTACTCGGTCTAAATTGCAACGGTCTATTATGCACTCTAGAGGTTACTTTAATATGAACCCGGATGTTGTGGAGCTTGTTTACTCCGGCTTGAGGGAGCTCTTGTAGCCCTACACAATGAATGGTGTTTGTTATCCAACAAGAGAGTGTTTGAAAGTAGCACAAGTGAGGAGAAGTTATTTATTTATTATGTGATCATTGTTGAGAGTGTCCACTAGTGAAAGTATGATCCCTAGGCCTTGTTTTCAAATATCGAATCACCGTATTTACTGTTCTACTGCATGTTTACTTGCTGCCATATTTATCTCAGATTGTTACTATCAATCATACTCATCCATATCACTTGTATTTCACAATCTCTTCGCCGAACTAGTGCACCTATAAATCTGACAAGTGTATTAGGTGTGTTGGGGACACAAGAGACTTCTTGTATCTTAATTGCAGGGTTGCTTGAGAGGAATATCTTTGACCTCTATCTCCCGAGTTCGATAAACCTTGGGTGATTCACTTAAGGGAAACTTGCTGTTTACAAACCTCTGCTCTTGGAGGCCCAACACTCTACGGGAATAGAAGCGTGCGTAGACATCAAGCTATTTTCCGCGCCGTTGCCGGGGAGGTAAAAGGTATTCACATCCTCCGACTACTAAGCTATTTCCTAGCACTGTTGCCGGTGTGTGAGTGCTCGAAGATATTTCCTTTAGATTCTGCAATTATATCTTTTTGTTTCTTGTTTTTATTTCACTAGTTAGGCTTAATGGAAAACAACAAAAAAATTAGTGAGCTTTTTAATCTTTTTCCTGAGTTAGAATTGTTTGATGCGAAAATTAAAAATCCTATGGAACCTTATTTGCATGCTAGTAGCAATGTTATTAGTATGAACGCAATTACTGCTAATGCTATGGAAAAGTCTAAGCTTGGGGAAGCTAGTTTTTATGATCTTTCTAGCTTCCCAGCTTTAGGGGAGAAAATTTGCTCTGATAATACTTTATCTCCCATATGCGATAACTCTAATGATGCTTGTGATATTTTAAATCCACCTACTGAAAATATTCCTTTCAAGATACCTATGAAAATTATTGAACTTGTTGTGGATAACCGCTATGAAGGGGATGGAACTGTCCATCCTGGAGATCATTTACTGTTTTTACATGAATTATGCGGGTTATTCAAGTGTGCAGGTATTTCTATGGATGAAGTTAGGAAGAAATTATTCTCTATGTCGTTGTCTGGTAAAGCGGCGCATTGGTATAAACTGCTAAAGGATGGACATTCTCTTGATTGGAAGGATATTGTGCCTCTATTTTATTCTAAATTCTATCCTCCAAGTGAAATTCACAAAGAGCGAAACCATCTACTCCACCATACACTTGCAAGAACCATAGAAAAAACATCACCAGCCACCACAAGTGTACAACACTCTCCAAATAGGTACCATACTGTACATTTGCTTATTATACCAACAAGTATAGCGAAGCAAGCTCAAATAAATAAAATTGATAAATAAATATAATTGAACATTTCATCCAGGCAAAATAAACTGATTTGTGAATCACACAATCTTGAAACATGCACACTTGCTTGGCTCCAGCCAATTTCAACAGCATTGCTTATAGCAACAGCAACACAGCAGCATACAACTTCCACATACATATTGCAAGACCATAAACAAAAACATAAACAACACCAACTAAAAGTCACTTTGCAGAGGGGAAATGACTTGCTTGGCTGCAGCCAAGCAACAGCAACAGCCAAGCAACAGCAACTACTACTGCTTGCAATTTACTGCCACTACTACTGCTTGCAATTTAAATAAATCTTGCAATTTACTGCTTGCAATTTACTCAAAACTATACATGTACAAAATTCATAAAATAAGCAACAGCAACTACTACTGCTTGCTTGCAAGCAAGCTCATTTTATTTCTTCTCTGACTGAAATTCTATGGATGAATTTGATTGAAATTCTTCTCTGGCCAATATAGTTTACTACATCAATTGAAATTCTTTGACTGAAATTCTTATATGGAGATTCAAACTTGCCAATTATTTACATCACTTGAATTAAATGACTAAATGCTTTACTCATTGTATTTCTTCTCTGACTGAAATATATAGAAAAATCCTAGCTACATAAAACCATTTTTGCACAAGTCAACACTTCTCTGTGTAGCATATCCATTTTAGTGTACTGTAGCATATCAGAAATACTGTAGCCTATCAGAAAATGGCTAGCTCATTTTATTTGCTCATTTTATAACCAGTGGGCATTTTAACAGCTTATAGGATGACTGATACGTCTCAAACGTATCCCTAATTTCTGATGTTCCATGCTTGTTTTATGACAATACTTACATGTTTTGATCACACTTTATGATGTTTTGATGCATTTTCTGGAACTAACCTATTAACGAGATGCCGGCGTGCCAGTTCCGTTTCTGTTTTTGGTTCCAGAAGGCGTCGGGCAATATTCTCGGAATTCGACGAAACGAAGACCAAGCATCGTAATTCACCGAGACGGACCAGACACCGAAGGGATCGGCACCAGGGGCCCACACCACTGGCGGCGCGACCAAAGGCGCCAGGGTGGTGAGCCCACCTGCACCCCCTCGCCGCTTCGCCTATTTAGTCCCTCGTGACCTAAAACAAGACACCGATTGACGAAACACCGAAAAAGCTCCAGGCGCCGCCGCCATCGCGAAACTCCAATTGGGACAAGTCTCAGCCCACCCGCCGGGACGGGAAATTGCCCCCGGAGTCATCTCCATCGACACCACCGCCATCTTCATCGCCATCGCTGTCTCCCATGATGAGGAGGAGTAGTTCTCCCCGAGCTGAGGGCTCTACCGTAGCTATGTGGTTAATCTCTCTCCCTAATACAATGATCTCGTGAATTGCTTGCATGATTGAGATCCATATGATGAGCTTTGTATCGCTACTAGTTTATGTGCTACTCATGTGATGTTATTAAAGTAGTCTATTCCTCCTGCATGGTGTAAAGGTGCTAGTGTGTGCACCGTGTGGTTCTTGTCGTAGGCTATGATCATGATCTCTTGTAGGTTGTGGAGTTAATTATCATTATGATAGTATTGATGTGATCTATTCCTCCTTTCATAGCGTAATGTGGACAGTGTGTATGCTATGTTAGTTCTCGGTTTATTTTGCAAAGATCTATTATGCTCTAAGGTTATTTAAATATGAACATCGAATGTTGTGGATCTTGTTAACTCCGGCATTGAGGTGCTCTTGTAGCCCTACACAACGACTGGTGTTTGTCATCCAACAAAAGAGTGTATGTAGCACATATGAGAAGAAGTTATTTATTATGCGATCAATATTGAGAGTGTCCACTAGTGAAAGTATGATCCCTAGGCCTTGTTTCCAATACTGCAAACACCGCTTACTTACTGTTCTGTTGCATGTTTAGTCGCTGCCATATTTTATTCAGATTACTATTACCACTCATATACATCCATACTACTTGTATTTCACTATCTCTTCGCCGAACTAGTGCACCTATACATCTGACAAGTGTATTAGGTGTGTTGGGGACACAAGAGACTTCTTGTATCGTGATTGCAGGGTTGCTTGAGAGGGATATCTTTGACCTCTTCCTCCCCGAGTTCGATAAACCTTGGGTGATCCACTTAAGGGAAAACTTGTCATTGCTCTACAAACCTCTGCTCTTGGAGGCCAAACACTGTCTACAGGAAAAGAAGCGTGAGTAGACATCAAGCTAAATTTCTGGCGCCGTTGCCGGGGAGGTAAGGTAAAAGGCATTCACATCCTCCGACTACTAAGTTATTTCTTAGCATTGTTGCTGGTGTGTGAGTGCTCGAAGCTATCTCCTTTAGACTCTGCAATTGCGACTTTTTGTTTCTTGTTACCTTGCTGGATACTGCTTGTTCTGGATCATTCACGCGCAACAAAGAAGAGTTTAAATGGGACCTTCTTGATCGGATTCAGGAGAATACTGAAGGATGGGAGAATGACAAAGGTAGAGAGTCAGCTATAAATTATGATTATGAATGCATTGAAACTTTTATGGATACTGATAAATTTCGAAATATGAGTGCTACTTATGGTCTTGACTCTTAAGTTGTTGCAAATTTTTATAAAGCTTTTGCCTCTCATTTTGAATTTCCTAGGAAGAATTTTGATAAGTATCATGAACCTTTTAAAGACACTTGCATGAAGGAGGAAACTATTATTAATGATTGCAATGAACATGTTCAACCTTCTGAAAATGCTATTTCCTATAAGCATGTTAATTTTTGTAGAGTTCATAGACCTTGTGAAAAGAATAAAACTGAAGAAGAATATTGTATCCATCACAGGAATGAAAAAACTAGAAAGTGGTCTAGGGCTCTAGATGATCTTGGTGAAAAAGTTTGTGCCCTCTATCCTTTTATTTGTGAACTTTGCCATAGAGTGGGTCATTTTAATTTTCAATGCTCCTCCAATGATAATTCGAACCCCATGAGTGCTGCAAATTTGTATTGTGATGATGAAATCACTCCTAATCAGCATGATGAACTTACTTTATTTTTGGGGTGTGAAGAGTTATTGAGAAAAACTTCTTTGGTGGATATGAGTGCTCTTGATATTAATAGTGTCCTGCATGGGTGTCTTTCTTATTGCATTGATAATTGCCACACAAATACTTACATACAAAATATTTTAGAAGATGACACTTTGCCAAAATATGATAGGACCGCTGTGTGTTTCGAACTTATTAATGAAAAGGAGGAATCCTCCCAAGTTTTTTCTATTGTTTCTGGAAATAAATCAGGTTATGTGGAGAAGCCTCCCTTCGAGACTCTTCCTCCTAAAGAAGGGAACGAGGAGAAGGAAAATGAGAAGAAGAAGAGGAAGAAGAGGGGGAATAAAAAGAAAGAGGTAACGGCATATCCCCACGTGTATGAGATAACAATAGGTAACCGTAAGTATGTTGCTCCTAATGATTATTATGATAATGAATCTGAGTACAATGATCTTCCTATGCCCTTTACCCATATTAGTGATCATGATTTGGATGAGCACACTACCTTTGATATTGGAAATCTCTTTGGTACCGATTATGAAAGTAATGATGTTAGCACTATTCATGTTCCCTCAAATGATGATATTGAAACCTCTAAGCTTGGGGATGTTGTGCTTGAAGATCCTATATTTGAGACCTTTACTTTTAATGAAAATGATGATATTATATATTCTGGTTTAGATAATCGTTATAGAGACGGATATGACACATGACGTGGGCATTACCCTTCGGGTAACCGATATTGCCCTATCCTGTGCGGCCCAACTGGAGGCCCATGAAGATTTCTGACGGCAAGGTGGGCCACTAGAACGGTGCTGAGGGAGATTCCTTGGAGTACAAGATGAAGAGCCGTACAAGGAAAGTTTAGTTCTAAGTCTTTTGTAAACCAGTGCACTACAGATCTCTTGAGACCTGGCCTCCTATATAAAGGCCAGGAGAGGGGCTGCCGAGGGATACGATCAATCTTAGCAACTTTAGCTACCAGAAGTCTAAAGCTAGGCCGCCATAGCACTTAGCCTCTCGACGAGATCACAGCCGAAACCTTCGGCACCCCATTGTAGCCCACTGTTTTCATAATCAAGATCAGGCAGGCAGGACGTAGGGGTGTTACCTCATCGAGGGCCCTGAACCTGGGTAAATTGCTCTCCCCGCTTGTCTGTTAACCGATGTCTTGTGTTAGCCTACAGGATTCCATCAACCCTAAGCCCCAATCGGAGGGCATTGTCGAGGAGCACCCTCGTCAATTGGCGCCGTCTGCGGGAATAATGTCGGCAGGAGGCAGGTCATCGGCAGCACCAGTCACGTCTGCAGCGTTCACGCTGGAGTCACCAACACCACCAGAGCGGAGGGGTTTGATCCGTTGCGGGTCACTCGAGTTCGTGCCACACCCCGAGGCGCCGCGATCAATATCCACAGAACCTCGCGACAACATGGATACTATTTTCGGCGGTGTTCACTTCATCGTCGATTCCAGAGGGTTCCTCCGCCTCCCTAGTTCAAACGCATCAAGCCCAGGAACTTCGGCTCCAGGAAATACCACGCCAGCAGCGGCCTTGGCGGCCTTATCCAGGAGCACCGGAAAGGGCAGCCGAAGCAGCTTCGACGCCATAGAGGAGCAAAGGAAAAGACGGAGGGACTCACGTCGCGAAGAGAAGAGCGAGTCTCGACCGCCCTCGGCAGATGATCAAGGATGCCATAACGCGCTGAACAAGAATCGCCTTCGCACACCGTACCTATCAACCACGGAGCAGCTTGAAGCACCATGTTACCTGCACTCGTACATTGATCCAAAGGATTGCCTCGAGAAAGCCAGTCACCTGCTTAAGGATTGTCGAGAGTTCCTTGAGATTCGGCGCTCTGGACGACCTTAGGGCTGTGGCGAGAGTCCACACGATGGAAAGAAGGGCAGCATCCTACGCTTATCAACCAGAACCAAATGTGCTGATCCGTACGTCGCCTACGGGCAGAACCGTACGTGCCGGAGCCGTACGTACCAACGGGAGAGACCGTGCGCCCAATGTTTCAGAATCCGCGGACAAGTCAACATGATTCACAAAACCAGTTTTTCTAAGAGAGAAGTCAAGAAGTTTTCTCGGAAGTAAAATACGCAAAGCTATGGTCGATACACCCGAATACATCGATGGTCATACCAAAGTATCGTTCGCAAGGCGGATCACCCGAAGGCCGTCCCGAGGCTGTGGCTCGGTCCTTGAAGCACAGATTGGAGGATATAATATGAATAAGGTGTTCATGGATGGAGGAAGTGGTATGAATCTGTTGT
The DNA here is from genome assembly GCA_030979885.1 of Lolium multiflorum. Classification (NCBI taxonomy): domain Eukaryota; kingdom Viridiplantae; phylum Streptophyta; class Magnoliopsida; order Poales; family Poaceae; genus Lolium; species Lolium multiflorum. The sequence continues at coordinate 116,171,226 of CM061751.1, read as the reverse complement.
TTGCCAGCACAATGAAAGCAATGGGTCTCACAGTCGACATGCTGAGGGAGTCTGACACAGGATTCCACGGCATCATACCGACTCGACCCGCTTACTCTCTTGGCAAAATATCACTCGATGTAGTCTTCGGACACCTAGCAATTGCAGAAAGGAAAAAATCGAGTTCGAGCTAGTCGATTGGGAGTCTCATTCACGCCATCCTTAGCAGACCGGCGTTTGCTAAATTCATGGCAGTCCTCCATTATGCGTATCTGAAGCTGAAGATGCCTGGCAATAATGGGACATCATTAATCGTCCACGGAAGTTTTTCCCGTTCAGGCAGATGCGACAGAGATTTCCAAAAGATTGCTTCAAAATTTGGAGCAAAGGAAGAACTTAATAGTTGACGCTGTCACAGATACACACAGCCACCCGCCGATAATCGCAGCGCAAGGTCTGATGAGTTCGACGTCGCGAAGGAAGCAAAGAAGCTGCAGGTGCATCCCTCGACCCGAAGAAAACGTTAATACTTGCAGACTCACTGCCATAGGAAGCGCGCTCATCGAGTTCCTCCGTGAGCTGGGAATATTTGCATGGGAACCATCCGACATGCCGTATTCCGGGAACTCGCTGAGCACGCCCTCAGGTTGATCCAACAGCCAAGCCGATACGATCAATGCGCCGATTCTCGAGCCGAAAAGAAGGGCCATCGGCGAAGAAGTCGTCGACTCCGCAAAGCTGAATTTATTCGAGAGCTCAAGAAGCCGAATGGGTGGCCAATCCAGTCATGGTACCGAAGAAGGACACAACCGCCCTCCGCATGTGTATCGATTACACGGGCCTGAACAAGCACTACCCTAAGGATCACTTCCCCTTACCTCGAATTTATCAGATAGTCGACTCCACGGCAGGATGTGATCGCCTCTCTTTTCTCGATGCGTATTCCGGGTACAATCAGATCAAGCTCAAAAAGGAGGACCAGGAGCTGACCGCATATATCACCCCGCACGACGTTTTCTGTTACAACGTCATGACCTTCGATCTGAAAAACGCGGGAGCAACTTATCAGCGTTGTATGCAGGCTTGCCTTGGAGAGCGGATTGGAAGGAATATCGAGGTCTACATTGACGATATTGTGGTGAAGACGCACGCCGCCACACTCATTGATGATCTGCGAGAAACTTTCGACAACCTTGACAGATACAAGATCAAGCTAAACCCGAAGAAGTGCTTCTTCGGGGTGCCAGGAGGGCAAGTACTCGGGTACTTCATCTCAGCCAGAGGGATAGAGGCAAACCCCTTGAAAATCAAAGCTATACTCGACATGGAGCCGCCAAAGAATCTGCATCAAGTGCAGCAATTGGCGGGACGTTTGGCAGCACTCAGCAGGTTATCGCCAAGCTAGGAGAGAAAGCTCTCCCCTTTTACAACCTGGTGAAAAAGTCAGAAAAGTTCGAGTGGACTGATGAAGCGCAAGAGTCTTTCGACAACCTAAAGAGGATTCTGTCGACATCTCCCGTACTTATGACACGGCATGAAAAAGAAACATTGCTTATGTACATAGCAGCGACGGTGCAAGTTTTCAGCAGTGTTTTAGTCGTTGAATGGGAAGAAGCAGGAAAAGTCCATGGCGTGGAGGCCGGTCTATTACCTCTGAAGTACTCACACCTGCAAACAGACATATCCTCATCACCAGAAGCTAGCATATGCAGTATGGAGAACGGCTGCGCCACTATTTCACGGAGCATCCGATTGTTGTGGTAAGTGAGGTACCGTTGAAAAACATACTCACCAACCCAGAGGCGACGGGTCGGGTGTCCCAGTGGGCCATAGAGATAGCACCTCACGACATAACTTAGGTCAACCGAACGGCGATAAAATCTCAAATCCTTCCAGATTTCATGGCCGATTGGATTCAGTCGCAGACGCCAGCGGCACCCGATATGTCTGGCTCTTGGACGATGTACTTTGACGGGTCAAAGCGGAGCACAGTGTTGGGCAGGAGTGATATTGATATCGCCACAAGGGGACAAGATGAAGTACATTTTGCGTATGAACTTCTCTTTACCAACAAATAATGAAGCAGAGTATGAAGCACTGCTACACGGAATGAAGATGGCAAAAGCATGTGGAGCTACCCGTTTGGAAATCTATGGAGACTCAAACTTGGTAGTACAGCAGTCGATGAACCTGTGCGACGCGGTCAGTGACAACATGATTGCCTACCACCAGTTGTATCAAAACATGGAAGCCAAGTTCGAAGGGTGTGAGCTTAAGCACATCGGCAGAGGCAATGAGGAAGCCGACGCTTTGGCAAACATCGGCTCCATGTGTTCTCCTATTCCAGATGGGGTATTCTACGAGGTCATTACGCAACGGTCAATAAAGGAGAAAGCGTCCGCACCTCCAAAATCTTCGGATGATGTTCCAGAAGAAGGCCCGCAGCAAAATGATGGGGAATTCCACCTCAGTCTGCAGAACAGGTTCTCTTACTCGAACCTCTATGGACCAAACCCTTTTTGGAATACTTGATAAAACAACATCTACTAGAGGATCCAGTAGAAGCAGACGAATCGTGAGATGGTCAAAGGCCTTACTGTGGTTAACTGAGAATTGTACAAACGTAGCATTTCGGCATCTTCCAGAGGTGCATTATCGAACGGGAAAGCCCCGTTACGCGAGATACACAAAGGAACCTGGACACCATGAAAGCAGAGAGCACTTGTGGAAAAGCCCTCAGAGCAGGATTTTACCCAACAGCCGCATCGGATGCTCGGGACTTGGTCCGAAAGTGCGACTTCCAACGCTTTGCTCCAAAACCGCACGCTCCCGCAATCTTATGACAATACCTGGCGTGGCCCTTTGCTCAATGGGGACTCGACCAAGTTGGACCATTACCAAGATCGTCGCCTGGGGACACACGTATCTTCTCGTCGTAGTCGACAAATTCACTAAATGGATTTAGGCCGTGCCTGTCGAAACAGAAAAGCCGAAATCAGTCAATTCTTGAGGAATAACCTTGCTTTGGCATGCCTCATAGCATCGTCACGGACAATGGAACTAACTTCGACTCCAAAAGTTTCGGAAATTCTGTAATGATGGTGGCATCAAATTAAAGTTCGCATTGGTGGCGCATCCCCACCAACGGCCAAGTCGAGAGGATTAACGGTCTAATAGGACGGCATCAAGAAACGCCTACGGGCGCAATGAGCTTGTCAAGAATTACCGTCGACTGAGCTTGCGTACTACCTAATAGGTCAACTCAGTACACTCCGTTCTTCTTGGTGCATGGAGCCGAAGCGTTTTAGCCGTTGTTGGTTTGAAGCACCTCGAGTCACCGCGTACGGAAGCCACTTCAAACAATGCGTTGCAAGATGCCGTTGACCTCCTTGAAAGCTCGGACATTGCCTTGGCAAGAACAACGGTGTACGCGGCATTACAAAATACCACAGACGCATACGCAGCCGCAGCGTCGCGATATGGTACTACGACTAAAGCAAGAGAGACCTTTGAAGCTGGAATCCCCGTGGGAAGGGCCATTTATCGTCACTAAAGTGATACCAGGGGGAGCCTATCGCCTCAAGAATCCAGCCTCGGGCAAAGATGTGGAAAATCCCTGGAATGTTGCACACTTGCGACGATTCTACACTTAGGACATAATTTTTTCCCTTTGTTATTTGGCAGCTCTTAAACTCGATATATATCATAAGTACAAATTTTTGATCAGGCTTTTCTTTTTTTGTTGATTCAGGCCTCATTATCCGAACAATGCGTTCGGGGTTCGTCTTATTGGCTCTTACTCCTATCGGGAGCATTGGCGAGATAAGTCTAGATGTCATTAATTAAATACTTCTATCGGGAGCTAAGATTAATGACACACGACAATCCATCTAAGCCTCGAGAAAATACGCGAGTGCTGCAAAGGATGGACGCATTACCATAAAACAAGACTCAAGCCGGCACCGTCGATGAAGTCGCGCTCCCTACAAAACTTACGCATCGACTCCGCAATAAACTTGCAAATACAACGGAGTCGTCGAGTGAGCAGGCTGACTTGATCACTCGGCCCCCTCGACAAGACAATCATCAACTGAATTAACAAATTCATTCAGAAGATATCAGACGCATAAAAAAATGCATTCGAATATAAGGTCATTACATACATATATATGCTTAAATTCTATGGCAGGTTTTCTTGCTCCTCCCGGGCCTTCAGGTCTTTCTCGATGCCTGTTTCCATCCGAGAAACGATGATGTATGCAGGATTTCTAGCAGCATCATAGTACTGGTTTAAACTCCTATCAGCGTTTGCTATGGCCTCCAAATCTAAGGTCGGGTGACACGCTAAAACCGAAGCAAAAGCAAGCTCAGACCAGAAGCTTCTTCCGCACCAGACGAATCCTTTCAGTCTTGAATCGGGTGAACAAAGCAGACAAAGTTTCGGGTGCTTGATCCAAAGGAAATAAGGTTCTCCAAACCATTGAGAGATGATTATGGAACTTATCGAAGTAATAATGCACTGATACGTCTCAAACGTATCTATAATTTCTTATGTTCCATGCTACTTTTATAACAATACTTGCATGTTTTATACATACTTTACATCATTATTATACATTTTCCGGCACTAACCTATTAACAAGATGCCATGCCAGCTCTGTTTCTCTGTTTTTGGTTTCGAAATCCTACAAAGGAAATATTCTCGGAATTGGGCGAAATCAACGCCCAGGGTCTTATTTTTCCGCGGAGCTTCCAAGACCGGAGGGTTACGAAGAGGGGCCACGAGGGCCCGGCACCATAGGCCGGCGCAGCCAGAGGGGGCCCGCGACGCCCTATGGTGTGGCCCCTCGCGCCGCCTCTTGACCTACCCTTCCGCCTACTTAAAGCCTTCGTCGCGAAACCCCGTACGAGAGAGCCACGATACGAAAACCTTCCGAGACGCCGCCAATCCCATCTGGGATTCAGGAGATCGCCTCGCACTCCGGGAGAGGGGAATCATCACGGAGGGCTCTACATCATCATGCACGCCTCCGGATTGATGCGTGAGTAGTTCATCCTTGGACTATGGGTCCATAGCAGTAGCTAGATGGTTGTCTTCTCCGCTTGTGCTATCATTGTTTAGATCTTGTGAGATGCCTAACATGATCAAGATCATTTATTTGTAATGCTACATGTTGTGTTTGGTGGGATCCGATGAATCTAGAATATTATGTCAAGTTGATTATCAATCTATTATATATGTGTTGTTTATGTTCTTGCATGCTCTCCGTTGCTAGTAGAGGCTCTGCCAAGTTGATACTTGTAACTCCAAGAGGGGGTATTTATGCTCGATAGTGGGTTCATGCCTCCATTTAATCTGGGACAGTGACAGAAAGTTCTAAGGTTGTGGATGTGCTGTTGCTACTAGGGATAAAACATCGATGCTTTGTCTAAAGATATTTGTGTTGATTACATTACGCACCATACTTAATGCAATTATCTGTTGTTTACAACTTAATACTGGAAGGGGTGCGTATGCTAACCCGAAGGTAGATTATTTAGGCATAGATGCATGCTGGATAGCGGTCTGTGTACTTTGTCGTAATGCCCCGATTAAATCTCATAGTAATCATCATTGATATGTATTGAATCTTTATTTGTCAATTGCCCACCTGTAATTTGTTCACCCAGCATGTTAGTTATCTTATTGGAGAGACACCACTAGTGAACCTGGACCCCGGTCTATTCTTTTACATCTGAATACAATCTACTGCAATCATTGTTCTTTACTGTTCTTTGCAAACAAACATCATCTTCCACTCGATACGTTTAATCCTTTGTTTTCAGCAAGCCGGTGAGATTGACAACCTCACCGTTACGTTGGGGCAAAGTATCTTGATTGTGTTGTGCAGGTTCCACGTTGGCGCCGGTTTCAGGGTGTTGCGCCGCACTACACTCCTCCACCAACAACCTTCACGTGCTTCTTGGCTCCTACTGGTTCGATAACCTTGGTTTCATACTAAGGGAAACTTGCTTCTATACGCATCATACCTTTCACTTGGGGTTCCCAATGGACGTGTGCTTCGCGCGTATCATGCACCTTCTCTGCTCGATGTTCAAACTTGGCCACGATAACGGCCTTTGGTCGATGGGACCACAGCTCATGCCTTCGGATGAGCAGCATCGGTCATTGCTTCGATTTTCTCGTGGATCCTTGTATTTTCTTCTGACGCATCGGAGCTGTCGAAAGGCGGATTAATTACAAGACGCTTAAGTTCAGAAAATACCAATGGATGGACGGACACTTACAGCTCAAGCTCTCGGTAGCTGGGAGACGATCAAGCATGTTGTTCAACTGCAGTTGCAATTTCACCTTTTCTCTTTATCAATGCTGCCATCGCATGAAGATTGGTTATGTCCTTATTCGTCGGGATATCTGATGGCGTAAACGACGAACAAGGTCGGACTCGTCGCTGGCCGAAGGATTCAAAGAAGGTTCGGCATAAGAAGAAAGCGAAGGAATCTGCAGATAAGTCGGAGTTCGAACAACAATAGTAAATACTCCCATCGGGAGCATTGAAGCATGAATATATTACAATCAAAAGGAGCTATCAATGGGCAACAAAGCCAAAAGTAAAGCAGGGCTAAAAGCTAAAATTGTATCGGGCCTTAATTACAACAAGAAATCATTTAAGGAGCGACCGATGATGATCCTGGAGCAGCTTGGGTGCAGTCTTAGTCTTTGCCTCGTCAACAAGCTTGAGAAGTTGATTGGCGCATGTTACTGCTGATTGTTTGAAGGGCTCAAGGTTGATCAGACGACCGTTATCATCCACGGGCAATGCTTCAGAAAACCTTTCTAGCTCAGAGCCCAGCCCATGACCCATCAACAGCTGGAAAGTGAGTACCGCCCCAAATAAACGGAACGACGCTTAAGTACCTCCACAGGTTCAGAAGGGTCGATGAGGAAGCTCCGCCATCTCGCCAAGGGTCTTGGCTTGCTTCATCTTCGGGAAAATCATCGAGTACAGCCTCGACAATACTCCCTTAGTCTTTTGGAGAAGTCCAAGCATTGAACGTTGGATTCGGCACGAGCGACAAGGCATCGACGTAGAATCCTCCGAAGCTTGCGGGCTCGATCGATGGGCAAATCAGCAGACTGAAAAGAATAAGATAAGCAGTTTGAAGAGGAAGCACCAAGCACAAGTATACGCAGAGGAACTTACTCATTAAGTTGGCAATAGATTCACGGAGGACGCCTTCCTTTTCGTCAGCAGCAGCTGCAGCTTTCCGCCTGGTATCTTGGTCATCCTTCATCTTTTGCTTCAATTTCTTCAGCTCATCTTCAGCATAGTGTTTTCACTCTGAGCGTTGGTAGCAAGCCTGTTGGCTTCCAAAACTTGATCAGCCGAAGTCTTTATGGTCTTCGGTTGAGCATTCTCGGACTGCGGGTGAATTGTCAAGAAAATCTGCTACGTATTGTGGCATAAATTGCTGCAGAGCAAAGAAGCCAAGAAATTTCTCGGATGCTAAAGTCCATCATACAAAGAGAGAAACCAATTCGGATAAATCGCTTACATGATCGCGAGCAGTAGATGGAGTAGAGACATCGCCAGAAGGGATGACCTTCGACACTGGGATTTTCTCCACAGTCGTCCTTGTAGGTGGTGTTTCGGGCGAAGGATTCGACTCCTTGCCTGATTCGGGTCTTCTAGAAGAAAACTTAGCCCTCTTTGCGAGGGGAATCTCATCGTCGAGCTATTAGCAGAACAATGATGTCAATCATACAGAATAAAGGAAGCAATTTATAAAAGACAAGCGACTACTTACAGGTCTAAGTCATCTTCGCAGCAAAGAGGCTTGCCGAACCTTTCGGAGCGGGAGGAGGCGACATCCATTGGCATCATCATCTCGCCCGTGGTACTCGATTCAGCCGTCGTGATCGGTCATCGATTTATCCTCCTACGTCGCCTATTCTGGTAAGGGCGTCGTCCTCGGGGGCATCTTCCTCTTGGACATCGCTGTCCTCAAGGGCATGTTGAGCGCCCTCGTTTCTTCGAATCGTCATCATCCTCTGGCTCCACACCGCTTTTGGGTGTGGGAGGATAACATCGGACCACGGTAGAAGCCTGGCAAGAGAAAATTAGTGGAAAGTTGGAGTGAAACAAGTTGTTAAAGAAAAAGTAAATGCTGTAAGGATTACCTCAGCTGGGAGGTGTGTTAAATCGAATGGGGGGCGAGCCGAGGTCAAGGCTATGGTGTCCCTCATGCGTAGTGAGTAAGGCGACGAACTTCATTCATCACGAAGTTCTTCATCCGAAGTCGTGAGCTCACTCTAGACTTGTCGCCTTCTCCGAATACATCCACAAAGATGGGGCGGGACATCGGTGCTGCACCCGACGTTTCAAGAACACTGAAACTACTTTGCCGCACATCGTCAAGCCTCCGCGTTCTTCAAGTCAACAACTTGCTCGAACAGCTTGTCACCTAGGGCGCTTTCTTCGGAGACAGGACATTTCGCTAGGATTTCTTCGGCTGAGCCACTAAGACATCCACGAAGGGGGAAGGTTGGAACGCGCCCAGGCACCGGAGTGTCTCGCAGATAAAACTATTTGTGGCGCCAGCCCCACGGATTCTTTCATCGGGAAGTTGAGGTAGTCAACCTCCTTTCTAATAACAAAACCAACGCCAATGACGGGGCCTTGGTTGTCGTTATTGACATAAAAGATTTAATCCAAAGACCCGGTGGGGATCAATGCCAAGGAAGCCTGCAACAGTGATAAATATGGAAAGGTGGAGAATGGAGTTTGGGGTCAGCTGCCAGAGCTGGATCCCATAGAAAAATAGAAGAGAACGAAGGAATTCGTGGGCAGGAAGCGAAAGCCCATGAAAGAGAAAAGCTGCAAACATGACGGTAAAACCTCTTGGAGGATTTGGGCGAGAGGCAGGACCTGGAAGATGGATGTCACCGTCAGATGAAGAGATGAAGGGTGCGTAGCTTGTTCACCTCGCGACTGGTGATGGTGGAGGCGCCCCAGTCACGGCTGACCTTGGACGAGCTTGAGGCGCTGGTGCCCTTCTTCTTGCCCATGGCGTCGGAGCTTTGAGGAAAGGAACAAATGCGCAAAGAAACGTTGGGAGGAAGATGAGCGGACAGAGGCGTAAAAGTGAAAATGGCAGAGGCACTATATTTATACCGCGAGGCCATTGGAGATCGTGGACGTAACCGCCGTCATCGTGGGAAGTGGTGAGATCTGATCGTACACGTGTCGCTCCACGAAACAGCACCGGCGGCCCATTATTCCCACAATGTGCGGAAATCGAGGAGGCACCTCGGTTAATGTGCACTGGTCATTTCTAAAAACGCCCGTGCAGAACTAGGGTGGGCAGGTCACGTCTTGTCAATCAAACCATGGCAGTGGTTGCGTCATCACTGACGTCATAAAGCTCGATTGAGGAGTCGAAGGAACAAAATTGTCGAGTGGTCAACTTGAGTCTACACACGGATTGCAAGCATCCGCGCCTAGACTCGGGGGCTACTCCTATCGGGAGCGCAGGACGCGCACCCGATAAACGTGGACTCGAAGATTTTTTAACAAAGAAGATCATGAAGAAGCATTGAAGAAAAGAACAGTATATTCGACTCGAGTCTGCACCGGACACGAGCGCCGTGCCGACTGGGGTTACTCCCATCGAGCGCAGACGCGCACCCGATAAAAGTTTTTTGCACTCTAGGATCATGCCCGGGGACTTGATTTTGTGTAGGGTAACGTTGTTTTGTCAAACGGCAGTTAACCAGCAAAAAGCTGGGCACGTTACTCATTATCCTTTACGCATTTGGGAGAACACAAGCCTTGATATGAATTTATCAGATGGTTTATGAAGACCCGCAAGAAACTTCGGCAGAGGAAAACATTCGAGTAGTACAACTTGAGTCACACACGGATTGCAAGCATCCGTATAGACTCAAGGGCTCTCCATCGAGCGCAGGACGCGCACCCGATAAAAGTTTTTTGAAGCTGTTACAAGATGGACAAGAACAAACAAAGGAGAAGAACGTTCAGCGGAGGCATGCTTTAGTCTCTACCCGAAAAATCTTCGGCTAGACACCCGGGGACTACTGACGTGGGCATTACCCTTCGGGTAACCGATATTGCCCTATCCTGTGCGGCCCAACTGGAGGCCCATGAAGATTTCCGACGGCAAGGTGGGCCACTAGAACGGTGCTGAGGGAGATTCCTTGGAGTACAAGATGAAGAGCCGTACACGGAAAGTTTAGTGCTAGGTCTTTTGTAAACCTAGTCATACCCGGACAGATCTCTTGAGACCTGGCCTCCTATATAAAGGCCAGGAGAGGGGCTTCCGAGGGATACGATCAATCTTAGCAACTTTAGCTACCATAAGTCTAAAGCTAGGTCGCCATAGCACTTAGCCTCTCGACGAGATCACAGCCGAAACCTTCGGCACCCCATTGTAACCCACTGTTTTCATAGTCAAGATCAGATAGGCAGGACGTAGGGGTGTTACCTCATCGAGGGCCCTGAACCTGGGTAAATTGCTCTCCCCGCTTGTCTGTGATGTCTTGTGTCAGCCCAGGATTCCATCAACCATAAGCCCCAATCGTAGGGCATTGTCGAGGAGCACCTCGTCAACACAGGTTATAATTATCCTTATGAAACTTGTCATAGTTATGATGGGATTGCCAAAAACCATTCCCTTAGTATGCAGCTTGTTTACCATGTTCAAATTCTTTATAATGATCCTGCTCCAATTACTATTAATGAGAAGAGTTTTTCTTATTTCAAAAATAATGGTACCTTTATGCATATGAACCATGGTAAGAATGTTTTAAGTGATGGTTATATTGTGGATTTCATCAATGATGCTACTGAAAGTTATTATGAGAGAGGGAAACACGGTTATATGCATCTTAATAATATTAAGTTTCCCCTCTTTATGTTGAGAATTTTGAAGTTACTCGTGTTTTATCTTCCTATGCTTGTCACTTTGTTCTTTTTGAATTTATTTGTGTACAAGATTCCTATGCATAGGAAGCGGGTTAGGCTTAAATGTGTTTTTAATTTGATTCTTGATGCTCTCTTTTGCTTCAAATCTTATTTCTTGCGAGAGCATCATTAAAATTACTGAGCCCATCTTAATGGCTATAAAGAAAGCACTTCTTGGGAGATAACCCATGTTTTTATTTTGCTACTGTTTTGTTGTGTCTTGGAAGTTGTTACTACTGTAGCAACCTCTCCTTATCATGTTATTGTGCCAAGTAAAGTCTCTAATAGAAGGTTGATGCTAGATTTGGATTTCTGCGCAGAAACAGATTTCTTATCTGTCACGAATTCGCGTCCTTCTCTCTGTAGAAGAATCAAAAAATCAGAGAAAATTCATGCATGATCCTCAGATATGTACGCAACTTTCATTAGTTTTGAGTTTTTCCATCTGAGCAAGTTAAGTGCCTCAGAAAAATTCGTCTTTACGGACTGTTCTGTTTTGACAGATTCTGCCTTTTATTTTGCATTGCCTCTTTTACTGTGTTTGATTGGATTTCTTTGCTCCATTAAATTTTAGTAGCCTTGAGTAATGTCCAGAAGTGTTGGTAATGATTGTGTCCTTGCTGAACATGTGAATTTTTTATTATGCACTAACCCTCTAATGAGATTGCTTTGAGTTTGGTGTGGAGGAAGTTTTCAAGGATCAAGAGAGGAGGATGATATGATGATCAAGAAGAGTGAAAAGTCTAAGCTTGGGGATGGCCCCGTGGTTCATCCCTGCATATTTCAAGAAGACTCAAGCATCTAAGCTTGGGGATGCCCAAGGCATCCCCTTCTTCATCAACAACTTATCAAGTTACTTCTAGTGAAACTATATTTTTTTCACATCTTATGTGCTTTACTTGGAGCGTCTGTGTGCTTTTTTCGTTTTGTTATTTTCATTCTCTCAATAAAATCGGATCCTAAACATCCTTGTGTGGGAGAGAGACACGCTCCGCTTTTTCATTTTTTTTCTTGTGTTCTTCGTTTTTACTTTTAATGTTCAATGGCGAAAGTTGATCGCTTCACTTATTGCTATTTGGTTGGAAACAGAAAATGCTTCATATGGTAATTGGTATATTGTCTTGAATAATTTGATACTTGGCAATTGTTTTGAGCTCTCATAGATCATGTTTAAGCTCTTGCATCATGTAGTTTAAATCTATTAATGGAGAACTACCGTAGAGCTTGTTGAAAATTGGTTTGCATGATTGGTCTCTCTAAGGCCTAGATATTTTCTGGTAAAAGTGTTTGAACAACAAGGAAGACAGTGAGTCTTATAATGCTTGCAATATGTTCTTGTGTAAGTTTTGCTGTACCGGTTCATACTTGTGTTTGCTTCAAACAACCTTGCTAGCCAAAGCCTTGTACTGAGAGGGAATGCTTCTCGTGCATCCAAACACCTTGATCCAAAACTCATGCCATTTGTGTCCACCATAACTACCTATATGTGGTATTTTTCTGCCATTCCAAAGTAAATTGCTTGCATGCTACCTTTAAAATTTCATTCCTTTGTCTTTACAATACATAGCTCATGGGAAAATAGCTTAAAAACTATTGTGGTGATGAATATGTTGCTATGTATCTTAGTTCTTATAAGTTGCTTGTTGAGCGGTAACCATGTTTCGGGGACGCCATCAACTTTACACCTTTGTTGAATATCATGTGAGTTGCTATGCATGTTCGTCTTGTCTGAAGTAAGGTTGATTTATCATGATTAAATGGTTTGAGTATGCATATTGTTAGAGAAGAACATTGGGCCGCCAATCAAAGCCATGTATCATGGTGGAAGTTTTAGTTTGGACATTAATCCTCAATCTCTTATGAGAATATTATCTGTTGTTGAATGCTTAAGCATTAAAGAGGAGTCCATTATCTGTTTCTATGTTGTCCCGGTATGGATTTCCTCAAGTTGAGATCTATCAAAATCGAGAAATCAAATGCGATTTATCTCCTTGGACCTTTGTACAGGTGGCATAGAGGTACCCCTTTGTGACACTTGGTTGAAATATATGTAATGCAATGATAATCCATGGAAATCCGAGCTAATTAGGACAAGGTGCGAACACTATTGGTATTCGATGCATGAGGGTTGCAACTTATAAGAAGTTTTATGCATAACACATGAATTATTACTACTGTTGACAAAATTGTTTCCATGCTTTCAAAATAAAAAGCTCTAGCATATGAGTAATCCCTGCTTCCCTCTGCGAAGGGCCTTTCTTCTACTTTATGTTGAGTCAGTTACCTACTTCTTTCTATCTTAGAAGCAAACACTTGTGTCAATGTGTGCATTGATTCTTACATGTTTACTTATTGCACTTGTTATATTACTTCTATGTTGACAATTATCCATGAGATATACATGTTACAAGTTGAAAGCAATTGTTGAAACTTAATCATCCTTTGTGTTGCTTCGAAACCTCTTACTTTGAATCTATTGCTTTATGAGTTAACTCTTATGCAAGTCTTTTGATGCTTGTCTTGAAAGTACTATTCATGAAATGTTTTTGCTATATGATTCAGTTGTTTAGTCATTATCTTTTTGTTAGCAATCTATATACCATTGCTTTGAATCACTTCATTCATCTCATATGCTTTACAATATTGTTGATCAAGATTATGTTGGTAGCATGTCACTTCAGAAATTATTGTTTTTATCGTTTACCTACTCGAGGGCGAGTAGAACTAAGCTTGGGGATGCTTGATACGTCTCCAACGTATATATAATTTCTTATGTTCCATGCTAGTTTTATGACAATACCTACATATTTTTTCACACTTTATGATGTTTTGATGCATTTTTCGCACTAACCTATTAACAAGATGCCAAGGTCCTGTTCCTGCTTTTGGTTTCAGAAATCCTACACAGAAATATTCTCGGAATTGGACGAAACAAAAGCCCAAGACCTTATTTTCCACGGAAGGTTCCAGAGAGCCAGAGAGGGACCAGAGGGGAGCCATGGGGGCCCCACCCCACATGGCGGCGCGGCCAAAGGGGGGGCACCCCCCTATGGTGTGGGCCCCTCGGGACCCCTCCGAGGCCGCCCTTCCGCCTATATATCATCTCCGTCGCGAAACCCTAAATAATCAAGCCACGAGACGAGAAACGCAGCCCGCCACCGGACAAGTCTCCGTTCCGCACGCCGCCGGACGGGAATTGCCCCCGGATCCATCTCCATCGACACCACCGCCATCTTCATCGCCGCTGCTGACTCCCATGATGAGGAGGGAGTAGTTCTCCCCCGAGGCTGAGGGCTCTACCGGTAGCTATGTGGTTCATCTCTCTCTTCCATGGTGTGATCTTTATGTGATCATGAGCTTTGTATCACTATTAATCTATGTGCTACTCTAGTGATGTTATTAAAGTAGTCTATTCCTCCTCCATGATGTAAAGGTGACAGTGTGTGCATCATGTACTTGGCGTAGGTTATGATTGTAATCTCTTGTAGATTATGGAGTTAACTATTACTATGATAGTATTGATGTGATCTATTCCTCCTTTCATAGCTATTGGTGACAGTGTGTATGCTATGTTAGTACTCGGTCTAAATTGCATATTGCACTCTAGAGGTTACTTTAATATGAACTCCGGATGTTGTGGAGCTTGTTTACTCCGGCTTGAGGGAGCTCTTGTAGCCCTACACAATGAATGATGTTTGTTATCCAACAAGAGAGTGTTTGAAAGTAGCACAAGTGAGGAGAAGTTATTTATTTATTATGTGATCATTGTTGAGAGTGTCCACTAGTGAAAGTATGATCCCTAGGCCTTGTTTTCAAATATCGAATCACCGTTTATTTACTGTTCTACTGCATGTTTACTTGCTGCCATATTTATTTCAGATTGTTACTATCAATCATACTCATCCATATCACTTGTATTTCACTATCTCTTCGCCGAACTAGTGCACCCATACATCTGACAAGTGTATTAGGTGCGTTGGGGACACAAGAGACTTCTTGTATCTTAGCGGTTGCTTGAGAGGAATATCTTTGACCTCTATCTTGAGTTCGATAAACC